>CM032456.1:20017707-20172707 GCA_019049505.1 Pachyrhynchus sulphureomaculatus
ATTTGGTAATAATATAGGAACTGATAGCCTCATCAGAGCCATGTAGTTTTGAAAGTTAAATTTTGACTTGAGGGGTTAGTTTTAGAGTGTGAAATCGGAAGTGAAAAAAAAAATTTTTTTACTAGGTAATCAAGTGTGGTGTCAAATGAAATCTTGTGAAAACACGAGTAAAATATATATATATATATATATATATATATATATATATATATATATATATATATATATATATATATATATATATATATATGTATATATATATATATATATATATATATATATATATATATATATATATATATATATAATGTAATATTTGCGCGCACTTTTCTTTGTATTATTTTAAAAATATGGCGAAAAATTGCTGTCCACCTGCCTTAGCTCAAAAAGTACTTATCAAAAAATTCTGGAATATTCTCCACGGGGTGTAGATTGAACTAAAATTATCACGAGTGTATTACCTTTAATAATTTATCTGGTATATAAACAAAAAAAAAAAAAAAAATTTCAAGGTCATCAGATTCGAAACAAACTTTGTTGAAAACTCATTTGGGGTGTGTTTTGTGAAGTCACTGATCATTTTACTCGTATACCTCTGTAGCAACATTTTTTATTTGAAAAGCAATCAACGTACAGAACACTAATTGCGCAAGTTCAACTTGCACTTGACCGGTTATTACTGATTAAAATGATTGAAAGGGGAAACACGGAGAACAAGGATTGAAAATAGGGGTGAGAGAAAGGAAAAATTAAACAAATTTTAAGTTTAACAATTAAATTTATTGATAAAAATCAATATTTTGTATCCCCCCTAGCCCTTATTACCGCTTCCAGCCGGTTTTTCATGGAGCGGGTAAGCTATGTCACCACCGTCTGTGGCATTTATCCCCACTCTTCCGCTATCGCAACCTTTAAGTTCCTCAGCGATGCAGGGGCTGAATTTCTGGCTCGAACCCGGAGGTCAAGACTACGCGCAGGCCAATCTAACGCTGGTATTCCCAGTTCCGCCAGGTATCGCCGCACTAATGCAGCAGCACGTGGCCTCGCATTGTCGTGCATTAGCACGAAGCTATCGCCAACAAACCCAACGTAAGGAACAAGGTGTTTCTGCAGGATCTCCTTGATGTACCGGTTAGCAGTTAATCCACCACTACAAGTCTCATTAGTCTCCGAAATCCGAAAACCAAATCTGTTTTCGCATCCAGTGAGATACCTCTCCACACCATGACAGAACCTCCTCCGTAGGCGACTGTTTCAGTAATGCGGCATGTCGCATAGCGCCCCTCAGGCCTCCTATAGACTCGTCTTCGGAGCGCCATTGCTCTTAGGTCCAGTCGACCTGTTCTCGGGCAAATCTGAGTCGCGCTTGTCGATGGGCTGCTGTCAATTTGTTAGGTTAGCTTCTTTAAGTCTTCTTTTCATTGTCCAATAACTGACAGCCCGACCACGAACTTGTCGGAGCTCCTGCTGGACCTCAACGCCGGTCAAGTGACGATTTCTTAGAGTTGTGTTGACAATCGAGCGGTCGCCTTGCTCCGAGGTACACCTTATTGCTGATCCTGATCTCCGTGTAAAGGCGCTAGTCTCTTGGTAATGCTGTAGATTCTAAAGACAGCTGACTGGCTCAGGTGCAGTTGCGCAGCGACTACACTTTGGCTCTGCCCTTCTTACAATAGGGCAATGACTTTTTTCTGGGGTGGTATCCATTTTCCGTTGACGTAATTAGTGAGCAGGTATAGCAGAGATGTCGACGGTTCAAGTTCCCATGAACGAATGATAGGAAAATGCAGTTGCATGTGTTTTATAGGGATGAATAGCGCGCGACGAGTACGTTGCTGACTGAGCAAAAACGGTTCTATTGAGTAAAACGGTTTTAATCAGTAAAATTTTTTGGAAATCCACATGTTTTTGGTATTATTGGAAAGAGTAGAAAATCAACATTCTAATGATACCAAAAATATTACCACTGTTTGAAAATTAAATTCAAGGATTGGTGTTAAATTAACCAAAATAGTTTGAGTCGATTTTTTTGTTCACCAATATACACTCCTGGACAAAATTAACGCAACAATATATTAAATCATACAAATCTCTATAATGAATTAATTTTAATAATTTTTTATGAACATTGGTTATACTAAAAGTTAGAAAAAACTTATTCGGGTACTTTAAAAGTGAATTAGCTAGCAAATTTCTCTATAAGATTCGAATTAAAATTATTCTTAAGACCTAATAACAAAATCGTTGAAATTATGTAATAATGAAAAAAATAAACTGGGACACTAGTAGCAAAATTAATGGTGTAACTGGGACACTAGTAGCGTGTGTTGCCCCCTCTACTTCGAATGACAGCGTTTATGCGCCTAGGCATGCTTCTAATTAAATTTTGGATAAAATCTTGAGGAATTTGCTCCCATTCTGTGATAACTGCATTTTCAAGTTCCCTCAGGTTTCTAGGTGCAGGTATAATATGACGTTTCACATTTTTCTTAAGGTGATCCCATACATGTTCTATCGGATTCAGATCCGGGCTTTTTGGTGGCCATTGCATAATCGGTATATCAACTTGATTAAGATAATCGAGTACCTCCCTACCCACGTGAGGTCGAACGTTGTCTTGACTAAACAGGAAATTGGGACCCACGAAACGACAGAAAGGCATCACATGTTCTATTACAATATTTTCAAGGTAGTAGTCAGCATTCATGGATCTCGTACGGACAGGAACTAACTCTGTGCGAGCATCAAAGCAGATGCCACCCCAGAACATAACAGAGCCACCGCCGAATGGAATCCTTGCAAAGATATTGCAAGGAGCAAACGTCTCTCCTGGTCTTCGCCATACTCGCTCATGACCTTTTGGATGTTTTAGACTAACCCTAGTTTCATCTGTAAAGAAAACTTGTTTCCAATCATCCACAAACCAGTTTTCGTGATTTTGAGCAAAAAGTAACCTGGCAACTCTGTTCTCTCAAGTAAGCAAGGGCGCAGTGGCTGGTCTCCTACTGTTTAATCCAGCTTCATTTAACCGTTTTCTAACTGTTTTAGAAGAAATTGTGACATTGCGAACAGCTTCGAGTTCGTTTCTTATTATAGAACTAGTGACGGTCCTGTTCGTTAAAGCATATTGTCTTATAAAACGTTCATCTAGGTCGCTAGTGCATCGTTTTCGCCCTTGCCCTAGCCTTCTAGAATAAGTTCCTACTGCATTCAAGCGTCTTACCATACAACTTATTGTGGAACGATGTTTGCCTAACAAATTGGCAACATAACTCTAACAATATCCCTCGTCCAATAAAACTGAGGCTCGCACTACCTCGTATTCAGTTAAATTCCTTGTTCGATCCATTTTTCTAATTCTTCGGGGTCAAAAATAAAACAGTCTACCACAAAAACGTTTTACTTTGAAAAAAGGAACAATTTATAAGCTTACTTTTAAAGAAAATCTATCGCATTATTACAGAAAATTATCTTCTAAAAAATTCTTTAAAACTGTAAATCTAAACGAATTGTTTTGATTTCTGTCATGAACAACGAAACAAAATATGCATAGCCTACTATTCAAATACTCAATAAACTTTAAAACTGACATAAGAAAAAGATAAATTAATTTTCAGATTGTTGCGTTAATTTTGTCCAGGATTATCGAAAAAAAAATTTAAAAAAATAAACTAGAGAATATATTACGGTTTTATACTTGTTCTTTACTGATATAATCCTAGCTAAACTACCATCATTGATGATCAGCAGTATTAAAAATATTTTCTGGAATGAAATTCTATCTATATTCTATATTTTAGAAATCTGTTTTGTAATTAAAGAGTTGATTGATTGGTCCGTTACTTTGTGACAGTACATTTTAACAATAAAATTACTTAATTACTTTGTTAACTATCACTAAATATTTAGTGACAGTTAACAAAGTAATTAAGTAATTTTATTATTTTGTAATTAGCAATAAGTTTACAATAGTTTATTTCTTCAATTTAAAGGAAACTTCCGCTTCATATGTAATTTTATAAATTGATTCAGAATTGTCCCCCCAACTGTCTTTCTTACGAAAAAGTTAAAAACAAGAAATATTCGTCTTTGGATGCTGAAGATTTTTATAAATTGAACTTTTTTTACAGCTGCGACGACTTGGAAGTTATTAGCAAAACACTGAAATTTTGTTCTCCAAAATGGCGGTTAAAGCACAATGTTTTTATATAGGGTCCTAACGAGCAACTAAACAAAGCTTGCATCCTAAAATTTAACTCGATTCGCCTAAAAATCCTGAACTATAAGTAAACATGCTTTTATAAAAATCAAGGCACAAACTGAAATGGGCGCAAAGTCTCTTAAGGAATATATTTAGACTGAGCAATAAGATTGCATCGTGGATTTGTGTGTACATTATTTTTCTTAATCACTTGGTGCCCTAGTGTTATTTGTGATTTTTCGGGATATAACCTTAAACACATCATTGCTCTATTATAAGTTAATATTAGAAACTTGCACTAGTATGATGCTCACTGTAGTTACTAATTGTGATGTTTCTTAAGTCTTGACTTTCAAGATACTATTTGTGACAAAATATTCATTTTTTTTTGTATAGTAGTAAGTAGTTAATTAAACTAATAAAACATGAAAAAAAAACTATACACATGATATTTTATACGTTTGTAAAGAAAATTAGTTATTTTTATTTATAGTGGGCAACATACTGTAGTAGAAAATGGCATAGTATCTTTTGTCCATTAACTTTATATGTTGAATGATATTCATTCATCATCTTAGGACAGACAAATCCTTGCCAATTTTAATTATTTTAAACAAAATACATAGGCAGAAAATAGCGCAGAACGTCAAAAAAGAAATTGAACCCAGAAATAGTATCGACAAACACAACTATATACATAAATAAATATTTGGGAGTTAAAATATTAATTTAGCCGTGTTGATAGTGTATTCTAATATAAGGTCTCGGTTTTCTTTTCTTTTTTTAGTGTTCCGTACGGAACACTTATAGGATCACTTCGATGTGTCTCCGTCCGTCTGTCTGTCACACCCGATTTTCTCCCGAAACTATTTGACATTGAAAGTTGAAATTTGTCATAAATATAGAAATGGATGGCCCAGTCAGAGCCGTGAAGTTTTAAGAATTAAATTTCGACTTAAGGGGTTAGTTTTGGCGGTGAAATACGAAGTTGAAAAAAAATTGCAAGCTCATCGAATGGGGTGTCAAATGAAACCATGTGATAATACGACGAAATATATGTGATGTAATACTAACGCATTTTTCTTTATAGTGTTCTAAAAAAATTGCCAAAAATCGCTGTCCCTCCAATCTATCTCTAAGAATATTATTCAAAAAAATTGTAAAAAAATCGGGAATATTCTCGAAGTAGATTGAACACGCATAATCAGAAAAGCCTTAGAAATCGAAAAGAATGGACAGCTAAATGGGCGAGATGATGCGCTGAATATCTCCACTAGCATAGCGCCGGAACCCGTAATTACCACCCAGCCGGCAAACACCGATGCTCGGACGAAAACCGCCGACCTCCCCACCTACAATCTGCGTAGACGCCGACCTATAAAAGACGGCAGCCGCACATCGGTTTCCCAGTTAGCTTCGAGCGGCAGCAGCAGCAGCAAGATCACAGTATCAAGTAGCAGCAGCAGCAAGGGCACTTGAAAATGCCAAATGAGATTTTGGCGAAACGTCGTGCAAGTTCATTGTCAGACGAACGGATTGAAACCCGGAATTTTAATGTAATATATATATATATATATATATATATATATATATATATATATATATATACCAGGTGTACAAGTATGAAATGCGGATTTTTTTTTCTAAAAAAAAACATGTTAAATTCGGAAGAATGATAAAAAGTGCTTTATTCAAAATATGCTCCATCCCTTGTTATACATTTTCCCCATTTTTCGGGCAATTTGTGAATACCACGCCAGTAAAAATCTTCCCCTTTTGCTGCGAACCATTTATCGAGCCATTTTTTCACATCTTCGTGCGAACCAAAGCGCTGCTCAGTAAGTGCGTGACCCATCGATGCAAACAAATGGTAATCGGAAGGAGCCAAGTCTGGTGAGTAAGCTGCATGGGGTAGAACTTCCCAGCTGAATGCTTCCAACGTGTCGCGAACTGGTTTTGACGTATGTGATGGAGCATTGTCATGAAGAAAAATGACTTTGTGTTGCCTCTTTCGGTATTCTGGCCGTTTTTCAAGCAGCGAACGGTTCAAATCGGTCAATTGTTGTTGGTAACGTTTAGTATTAACCGTTTCCTCGGGTTTTAACAGCTCATAATAGACCTCGCCCCTCTGGTCCCACCAAACACAGAGCATCGTCTTTCTGCCAAAACGATTTAGTCTTGCGATCGATGTGGATGGTGCTCCTGGGTCTACCCATGATTTTTTGCATTTTAGATTCTCAAAATAAATCCACTTTTTATCCCCTGTAACTATACGATGCAAAAACGACTTCCTTTTTGTACCGAGCGAGCAAAATGTCACACGTGTTTTTGCGCTTTTCCATTTGCGTGTTGTTCAAGTCATGTGGTACCCATCTACCGGTCTTCTGAATCTTTCCCATCTCTCGTAGCCGATTGAAAACAGCTTGTCGACTAAAGCCCAATTGTTCGGTGAGTTGTCTTCCGCATCTTCGTATTTTTTTTGGCGGTTTTCCACGTTCCTTGTCTGCAACATCGAAGTCGCCATTTTTGGAACGTCGAAACCATCGTTCACACGTATCTTGCGATGGAGCATGTTCACCATAAGCTTCTCGAAGTAACCGGTATGATTCAACAGCAGTTTTCTTCAAATGAAAACAAAAAATTAATGCTGTCCGCGAATGCTCTTTGTTCGGTATAAATTTCGGCATATTGAACACAACATTATGCACACACTTTTCCAATTTAACACTCGTGCGCATCTGACACTTGTTGATGACACAACAAAATGGCGCAGTGTCAAATCTTTATAGCACAAATTGCATTAGTGCACCATCTGTTGTCTGAAATCCGCATTTCATACTTCTACACCTGGGATGTTGCTTGACATGGTGGAGATTTTTTTCGTGGAAAGTTGTAAATTTAACCGCGACTAACAGCTGTGAATCAATACGTACACGTTTCGTATTCAGTGCAATCAGTAATACGAAGGCTACCTTTTAAGTTTTACAACAAATTTTCGATACAAATCGTTTTATTGTTTCTCAAAATATTCACCTTTAAAATTTATACACTGTTGCATGCGCACCCAAACAGATGGTTGCTGCTTAGTTTTCGGCTCGTACGAATATATCCAAATTTTGTCTCCTGTTACAATGTTGTATACGGATTTTGCATGTCCTCGGTCAAATTTTTTGAGCATTTCCTTACACCAATTAATACGAGCCTATTTTTGAATTCCGGTCAAATTATGCGGAATCCATCGGGAACAGATCTTTTTCACAGCTAAATGTTAATGTACTGCAGTCATCGATATGCCTAAAGATGCCTCTACCACACGGTAAGTCACATGCCGATCCTCTTCAATCATGTTCCGCATAGCATCGATGTTTTTTAGAACGACAACCGATTTTGGTCGATCTTCACTAAATTCGTCGCTGAAGGAAGCACGACCATGACGAAATTCTGCAAACTAATTGTAAATAGTCTTTTCTGATAATGATTCATTGCCAAAAGTTGAACGAAGCGATTCAAGGCATTGTTATTAAGTTAGGCCTTTACTAAAATCGTAAAAAATCGTCCAACGAAAACCTTCATGTGAAATTTTCATTTGTTGACAAAACTTTTTTTTTAAACGCTCACTGTAAACAAACTACTCGGCCAATTTCATAGCTGCCACTATTTAAACAATAACAAATGTCAAATTTTACAACAATGATAATACCACATCTCAATAGAGCCATCGAGTGGTCGTTTGTAAAAACTTAAAAGGCGACCCTCGTATACTTATATATTTTTCAGTACATTAGTGCTTTAAGCAATTGGCCAATCACGGATAAATAAATAATGAATTTTCATGACGACTGGTGACCACGGGATAGGTACCGAGACAAAATAATTTTATTTGATTTGTTTATAATTAAACTTTTACTACCAAGATGTCTCTTTTTAGTGTTCCGTACGGAACACTTATAAGATCACTTCGGTGTCTGTCTGTCCGTCTGCCATACCCGATTTTCTCCGAAACTATTTGACATAGAAAGTTGAAATTTGGTACTAATATAGGAATTGATGGCGTCATCAGAACCGTGTAATTTTGAAAGTTAAATTTTGACTTATGGGATTAGTTTTGGGGGGTGAAATCGGAAGTGAAAATTTTTTTTTTTTACTAGGTCATCGAGTGGGGTGTCAAATGAAAACCTTGTAAAAACACGAGTTCAAACATATATAATGTAATACTTGCGCGCATTTTTCTTTGTATTATTTATAAAAAATCGCGAAAAATCGCTGTACCCCCCTTTATCTCGAAAAGTACTGATCAAAAAATTTTGAAAAAATTCTGGAATATTCTCCACGGAGTGCAGATTGTACGAAAATTATCACGAGTATATTACCTTTAATAATTTATCTGTTATATAAAAAAAAAACAAAATTTTCAAGGTCATCAGTTTTCGACGAAGATCGGAAACAAACTTGGTTGAAAACTTATTTGGGGTGTCTTTTATGAAGTCACTGATCATTTTATACCTCCATACCAAAAATTATTATTTTAAAAGCAATCAACGTACGGAACACTAATTGCGCAAGTTCAACTTGCACTTGACCTGTTTTTTTTTTATATATTCTTGGTAATTCTTATATTGAGGACGAATGTGTGACTGAATTTTATAGAATACTTCAGCAGTCAGGGCACGGAACACTTACTGCGCAAGTCGGACTTGCACTTGGCCGGTTGTTTTAATATACAGTGTGTCCCAAGTTAAAAAAAAAATTATTCTTTATAAACAATTCTGCATCACATGGAAATCCATATTCAAGCATCAGAAGTTTAAAACATTTGATGGTACACAGGGAACTACTCAGTATATATCACCACTACACCAAACACTTTATTTTTGCACTCGACGCGCGTTTCGCTAACCATGTTAGCTTCATCAGGAGCGATGATTGAGCTAACATGGTTAGCGAAACGCGCGTCGAGTGCAAAAATAAAGTGTTTGGTGTAGTGGTGATATATACTGAGTAGTGTCATTGTGCCAAAGATTCCACATTCCCAACTTAGTACACAGGGAAGATAAAAAATAATGATTTATAATGAAGAGTAAAGTGTGTTTAAATTTAAACATACACGTTTAGATTTGTGGCCTTCCTAGTTACCAATTCAAAAAAACTCCAGAAAACACGTGAGTAATTGTCGGATTATTTATTGAATAAAGGAAAACGGAATTAATTAAACTTTATTATTAACTAGTAAGGCCACAAATCTAAACGTGAGCATAATTATTTAATTCCTATTACCATTTTCCATTAATATTTTGTTCTGTTTTTAAATTTAAACACAGTACTCTTCAGTATAATTCATTATTTTTTATTTTCCCTGTATATTATCAAATATTTTTAACTTTTGATGCTTGATTATGGATTTCCATGTGATGCAGAACTTTTTATCAAGAATAATTTTTTTTGTAATATCATCCCTACCATGTCAAACTATCGAATGTGAAAAAACTAATTTAAAGTAAAAAAAAGATTAAACTGACTAAATCTTGATAACATCCTAAAAAGGTTTAAAAAATGTGTAGAAAAAGTATTAAACTTTGCAATTTTGGCAATGTGCTAATTTTGTCTTCAATGGTTTTTCTGCTCTCCTGAAAACTACCCATTTTCGTATTCGATAGTTTGACATGGTAGGGACGATATATGAAATAAACTTTTTTCTCCATTTGTATAAAACTTTTTGGGACACACTATATAGGTTCATTAAGGCAGTGAAATAACAAACACGTTAATAATGTCAAATATTGCAAGGATGAGATTATTAAAATTAATTTCTAATTCTTAAATTAATTTATGCTAATCAAATATGCATCCCATATTTAGGCCGAACTGTTACGATACATATTTTTGGGTGTTATTTCTTTAACATAAAGATTATTACAGTTACCTAAATCGCAGCCTTTGTATCATAGTCTGTGATTATGCATTATTTATATTTTTTATTCTGTAACTTTTATTTCTTAAGTAGCTTTTTTAAACAAGTTTTCGTGATAAACACAAATAACTCATGTTTAAACACGTAAACGATTGCTTAATTAGTAAACTGATGTTAGTGACAATTTTATTTTGTTATTTTGAATATACATTGTTTATGATTGAAGTTGAAACAAAAGATATTTGTGTTAGTCACAGAAACCTTCATGTCATGCGGAAAATTATGGCAAACACGTGATGATAACGCAGGACCTGGAATCATGTGACGATATCATGTTGATAAGTTTCTGCTTAATATTGTTTCCGTGTTTAGAGGGAAAAGCGTTCGGAGTTTACAGGACGAGTAATGCAAGTTCAAGACGACGGCGTAAATCGATATTTAAACCTTATATAATAACATCACCACTTTACGCTCATGACATGTACATTCATATAAATATTTACTATTTTAATTCATACTTTCTTTTAATTGAATTTTCTTTTCTCGTAATATGATGAAATCACAAGGAAGAATTTATTTTCGCCATTAGTGCGGTAAAAGAAACGTATTAAAAGAATTTGGTGTCATGAAACCATGAGTGACTCATCGCTTAAGAATTCACACATGGTCTTAAAATCCTTTTTGTCTAAGTTGTTAACGTTAATACGGTTGGAGCTAGTCGTTATTTAGGAAGGAAAAATAATGCCTTATTAGGTGCCATCTTATTTGCATTGTGAAAGTTCAGAAACACGATAAATAATAATTTTGTTTCTCAAGGTTTCTTACGCCATATTAGCGTGAACCCTTTTTGTGGAAAATTTTAAATTGCGTGTAATCTTGTATGTGGACATTTTAAACTAAATAAGTATGATTATGTAGATAATGTCGGTATAGCCTTTTTAAATGGGCAGTATAAAAATTCTGATCTTTTGTTTATGATAGGTTGCAGAGATGGACTTAAGAATTTTATTCATTAATGCAAATAAATAAAATTATAAGTGTTTATGGAGATGTTTATTTATAGATGCATGTAAAAACAAATGGATAAGAAGTACAAATATACAGTTTGAATGAATGGAGTTTACAAGAGGACAGTATAAAACTATGATAGATCATAGTTTTATACATAGACTAACTAATATCCCCTTATCAGAAGAAAATTTTACTAAAGAATTAAACTACATAAAACAAGTAGCCGTTAACAACGGTTATTCGGTTACTTTAATCAATAGTATCGTTAGGAAAAAACTTAGAAACAAGGCAATCTCAGAAATATACCCACTTTTTAAGGACAGAAATACCTCCTTTAAATGCTTAACCTATTTCGGCAAACCAACGGAAAAACTGGGGAAATTTTTAAAACAAAAAAATATCAACATAGCTTACAAGACTAACAATACTATAGGGAAATATCTTAAAAACTACAAACCACAAATCAATAAAGACAATAAATCAGGGTTTACCAATTAACATGTGGGTCATGTCCTAAAATATACATCGGACAAACTGGACGTACATTTAGACAAAGAATTACAGAACACGAAAAAAGTTTCATCCATAGAAAATCTAATTCAACATATGCTAATCATCTTTTAACAGAAAATCACACATTTAACAAGAATTTCAAAATTTTACACACCCAACAAAAAGGTTTAAAACTAAACCTTTTAGAGACAATGCAAATAGATCGATTAAGGACTACAGGTACTTTACTCAACGACCCGGTAGATTTAAGCAATTCACCATTATTGAATTTATTCTCCTAACTCCAAATCTGTGTGGATTTCCCAATACTATTAATGTAATTTAATTAGGTGTAATATTATAATTAAGAAATTATATAAAACTGTGAATATTAAACCTAACTTGACAGTGTAAAATGTAGATCTGAAGAAGCTGCATCGACAGCGAAACGCGTCATCGCAATTTAAACAAACCACTGGAAATTGACTAAAAATAGTCTTTTATTATACAATTTATAGTCTTTCAAAACTTCCAAAAGATCACTTTCTAACATATATTCCTGTATTTCCGATTTGGTATTGGCTGCATTAGGAACCTTATTTAGTAGGCGACTATGGTAACTTGCATTGTCCATAACTGTAACACTCTGTTCGGGAACATTTGGCAAAAGGGAATTTTGAAACCAATTTTCAAAAAGTGCTGCGGTCGTGTCTTCGTGATAGTACAAACTAGAATCTTTTATGTTTTTTGCAGATAATAGTAGACAATTTGAAACCCAGCCCTTTTCAGATCCAGCATGCAAAATGGTTATTCGTTTACCTTTATTTGAAGGTGCGTTAGTCTGACATTTTGTACTGCTGTTAACCCACCCTTTTTGCACAGTGTCATGGATACCGAACCATGTTTCGTCAAGGTAAATTATTGGCCAATTCTCTGAAGCGATTAGTCAGTCATTTCTTGTAAATAAGTATGTCGCAAGATTCGTAATCTTTGTGACTCCATCACTACTTGCCTTTTGTTGAATTTTCGGAATGTGAATCCCATCTTTAAGAGAATTCTGTGAAGAATTGATCGGCCACAATGTATATTGGTCCCGTCCTGCACCAGTCTTAATTTTATGTGTCGGCACCAACTGCTCTTCATACATAGAATATATTTTTCTCCTGATGACGTCTTTTTCACAATCGTCTACATGATGCATTTGAAAATCTTTCCGTTTTTTTTCCTGTTCTTGAGTGATGGTTTTCCTACAATACCCTTAATCGTAGAAATTGGGGTTTTTGTTAGTTCATTGGTTTCTTACAAAGCACTTTGTTTATTCAAATTTTTTTTTACCAAACTATCGTAAACATTTTTCACTATTTGTTTAGCGTCAAGTGATAAATGTTTTCTCTTGCGATAGCCACTA
Source organism: Pachyrhynchus sulphureomaculatus (assembly GCA_019049505.1). Taxonomy (NCBI): domain Eukaryota; kingdom Metazoa; phylum Arthropoda; class Insecta; order Coleoptera; family Curculionidae; genus Pachyrhynchus; species Pachyrhynchus sulphureomaculatus. Next base: position 20,030,728 of record CM032456.1, read on the forward strand.
TTGCAATTTTCCCACGGATGCCACATAATTAAAATAGAACAGTTACCGTTGTAAGTAAAACTAAAAATAAAGTATCTTTCGAACCTTAATGGGGACCTGTGGTCATTAGGCCTATATTATCAAATACTTAAAGTGCTCCAAACCTAGTTGCCAAGTAGTAAATATATGGGTAAAAATAGATCCAATATGATTGCAGGTGCAAATGAGGGCTGTATACAAAGCAGGTAAAATAAAAATACGTTTATCGTAATACCTGGCAACTATGCACAAAACCATAATGGGGTCGTTTATTGCAAAAAAGCTGGATCTTATATCTTGGGATTTACTTTAAAATCTATGGTGACAGCGGTCAAAATTGGCAGTAAACATCAACTTGAATATTGAAAAACTTGGTATCATCGCTTTGCCGTAATTCTTAATTAAAAACCTTTTTCTGCTCTATGTTTTTAAGGTTATGATATTTGTAAATAAAGTAAAAACAATCGTATAAGATGGATAACTGTAAAGTGCATTTAAATTTCTAAGTAACCTAGAAATTAAACTTATCTAATACTATAAGTTGTTTCTCGAGTTAGATTATATGATTTTTTCTTTACTGTCATTACTTATATGTATAACTTGAATGTGGTCATTTATTGTGATCAGATTAGTTTTTGTTTCCTGTTTCTATAGTTATCGTTTATGTTTAATAAAGTATTTTTAAAAGTTATTGTCGTATAACTGTTAAATCCATCTCTTTAAATCGGTATTGTCGCTGGCTTAAAAGAACTTTTTTTCAATGTCTTGTTAAACAGGTATTTTTGGCTTATGATAAGCAGAAAAAAAAGGTTCTAAAATATGATTATTGCTGCCTTATAGGCAGTCACTGTTGCACAAAATATAACGGTGAAATAAACCGATTTTATTTAATAAAATGAAATGATATGCAGTGGTCACAAAATACGCCAAAGTCAATTTTCATTTCTAGATTAGTAGACAACAAGATAATAGTTGACTTGGTAAAATTTGACCTGAACTAACGTCGTCAGTCATAGGCAAAAAAATTTGGACTATTAAGACCGGCGTTAAGTTTCCGAAATTCCCGTTTCTTAGTAATTTATAGTTGAATGTTCAACGCCAAGACACCGACCAGTGATCAACGCTTTGAAAAAGATGGAGGAGATTCCATCGAAACGTCAGCGAAACCGTCCATCAAGAGACTTTAAGCCAGGGGTGCTCACACGGTCGATCGCGAGTGCTTTTTGAGTCGATCTCGAGAAAAAAATTCCGATATAGAACTATTCACAGATTTTGTTTTAGGTAACTAAAACAAAATGTAATGAATAAACTACTAAAATTTATTCGATCCACAATTAGGCCAGAATAACCCCCTCATCACTTTCTTTCATCGTAATAACCCCCTGCTAACGTCAAAAGGCGGCTTTATCAAAGGAACGCGCGGTACATGTCAAAGAAAAGCCGCGTTTTTGATTTCCGCTGATTTTTCTGGAAACTTCGGGCGGCGTGTTTGACGGGAACATTCGAGACTTCGTTCGCGCCGATATAAATGTTGCGCCTGCAGGAATAGGAGTCAGTCTGAGTTGTAATTTGAAGGCGATACATCGATACAAAGTTTATTAATAAATAGTCCAAAATGAGGGCGGCGAACAAAAGTAAAACTTATCATTTTAATAACGATTGGGAGGAAGAATTTTTCTTTTGTATGGTAAAGTTGCAATACCTAAGCGTGGGAACTTAGAGAGGCATCATAAAACGGTTCATAAAAACTATGAAAAGGATTTTCCGTCACAGAGTGAATTAAGAAAACGAAAAGTACGTAATTTGATAACTTGTTTGAAAAAAGAACAAACCATGTTCACAAGACCAGCCAAACAATCAAAAGCTGCAACGATCGCGTCATTTAAAATATCTCATATATTGGCGAAACACAAGAAACCATTTGATGATGGATTGGTTGTGAAGGAAGCATTTATTGAAGCGGCGGGTGAGACTTTATTTGGACATTTTAAAAATAAAACAGATTATGTCTGCTATTAGAGAACTTCAGTTATCTCGTCCGACTGTCACAAGGCGTGTTGAAGTCATGAGTCAGGACGGCAGATAAACTAAAACATGATATCATGGAATGTACATACTTTTCTTTACAGTTCGACGAATCTACCGATATGACAGACACTGCCCAGCTGTGTATTTTTATTCGAATGGTATTCAATGACATGTCGGCTAAGGAAGAGTTTTTGACAATGATTCGTCTGAAAAGAAAGATCCGTGGCGAAGATATATATGACGTTTTCTTCAATTTTGTAACAAACTACAAGCTACCAATATATAAACTAGTGTGCATTACAACCGATGGAGCACCAGCAAAGACTGGAAACAAAAACGGTTTTGTGGCATTGTGTGGAGCTAATGATGATTTCCCTTCATTTTTCTCCTTCCATTGCATTATACATCAAGTTTTGTGTTCAAAAGTTCTAAACATGGAGGAGATTATGGGCATTGCAATAAAAATTGTGAATTCTATCCGTGCACGTAGCTTGCAACGACGGCTCTTTAAATTGCAGTTGGAAGAAAGTGAGTCAGCTGAACACCCTGATTTAGTTCTTCACACGGACGTCAGGTGATTAAGTCGCGGAAAATTCCTAGAAAGGCTTCAAGAATTATTGCCCGAAATAACAGCTTTTCAGGACAAAAGAGGTGATGACACTCAGATGCTGAAAAACGGAAAATGGCTGACTGATTTGGCATTTTTGACAGACATCACAATGCATTTAAACACCATTAATTTGGAGCTTCAAGGTAAAGGAAAAACTATAATTGAGATGATTAGCGCAATAAACGCATTCAAAAGTAAATTGCAACTTATGATAGATCAACTGAAAAGAAAGGATCTGAAAAATTTTCAGTCTTTGACAGCAAGGATTCCTCAGTTGAATTATAATATTTATGAGGCAGAATTATCAAATATTTTGGGCCAATTCGAAATACGTTTTTATGATTTCAGTAAATTGGCAAATATCGCATCATTTATGAGTTATCCTTTTTCGTGTAAAAACATTGAGGAATTAGCTACTGAAATAGCAAGTCAGTTTAACATGGACTCATGTTCTGTTGAAAATGAGTTAGTTCAGATTATATCTGATATACATCTCAAAGCCACAGCATCTGATATAAAATTTTGGTGTTTTATATCTGAAAATAAATATCCGAATCTAAGGCAAATCGCCCTTCAACTGACGGCAATGTTTGGGTCAGCTTACTTGTGCGAGTCTGCATTTTCTGAAATGAAGATAATTAAGTCAAAATATCGCAATCGACTAACTGACGAACATATGTCATCATGCTTGCGATTAGCACTCGGTAATTACGTACCATCTTATGAAAAGTATGCTGAGGACATGCAGTGCCACGCTTCAACATCCAAAGTCACTCTTTAGTTAAGTTTAGACACTAGAACTCGTTTGTTTTGTAAGAACCAATAAACTCGCAATTTTGAATAATTATGAGTTTTTTCATTGACATTTTAGAGCAGACCTACACTTACCTTGACTAAAAAAATGCATATTGTGCGGAAAACTAATATCTATGCCACGATACACCCTACCTAGACGACAATCCTGCATCACACTTACTTGCAGCCTCTCAGAGTCGATCGGTCGTAGTCTAACAATATTGAGGTAGATCGCCAGCAGTTTAAGTTTGAGCACCCCTGCTTTAAGCTAACACGGGATACCTGAAAAACCACTACTATATATATATATATATATATATATATATATATATATATATATATATATATATATATATACACAGTATAGAAAATCAGAAAAATATTGATTTTTCAGGATTTTTCTCATCTATATGACCTCCTTTGTTTTTAATTTGGGTTTCTTCGGTTATTTTAACCTATTCTGCTTGTAAAAGTTCCTACAAGTGATTTTCTGATGTTGGAATGAGTTTTCGAACACACCTAAGTAAACATCCAATATTTCGATCAATAACGACCTGTGTATGAAAAATACTGAGTTTATTAGATACTTTGAGAATGCCCACAAAAAAATGGGCGAAACGTCAGTAAAGACTAAATAAAATAAAATAAGTTGTTTTAATAAGTAGAACCAATATCCTAAGAAATAAAAAAAAAGCACATATATATATATATATATATATATATATATATATATATATATATATATATATATATATATATATATATATCGAGAAGGTTCAAGAAAAAAGAAGTTTTATAGAATATATATATATATATATATATATATATATATATATATATATATATATATATATATATATATATATATATATATACGTGATGCGATCCAAAAATTCCCGGACTAACGTGACTGTAGGTAGATAACAGTAACAACTGTATGCAAGTCTGCGTAAACATCTAATTCTCTACGATTTTTACGATGAATACACAAAAAGAGCCGCGTGTGTGAAAATGTGTTTTAACCTCAAAAGTGCTTCCAAAACATTCGAAATGATTCGAAAAGAATCTGGGAACGAAGTCGTGAGCCCCACATAAGTTTTCGGTAGATTTAAGGCTAGCCGAATTCCGGTGAGAGACGACGAGTGTTCCTTCGTCTACAACCACGCCTGAAATATGTTTTGTATTAACTTTTTTTTTTCTCTTAAACATGCTTTTAAATGTATCTCCATGAAAGAAGACAAACAATTTTAGATTTTTAATAGTGCAGACGTAAATGAATTTAATATGATATATTATCAGGAAATAATACTTTGTTTTAGTAAAATAAAGAAAAAAATAACGATTTTACTTAAAATTTTATTATAATACCTTTACGCCTTACACATTACATATTACATTTGTCAACAAATAAAACGTAATATTAACTTATTAACATCCATATTGTAAACTTAACAAATCAATAGTTTTTGTTATACTACTTGTAGTAATTAAAACAGATTTCATCCCAAGTTCAAACACTTTCGTCAAAATTATTTTAGCATATTCCTGCATAACAGGAACTAAGTCTGATAATCTTTCCAATAAGCTAGATACAACGTCACCGTTTTCGCTATCTAAACATGATAAAACAGCAGGCAGCGCTTCAGCTGCCGCTCTAGGGTTATATTTCAACCATCTTACAATTAAAAGCAGGGTTAGAGATCTAACTGAGCTGTTTGGAGACTCTATAAGTCCATACAAATTTTGGGACACATTTTCCAAAAGTTGTGGTCTTTTGTTTGTGATATGATCAATTTCCTGTAGAGCATTAAGATTATCTGAAGATTGCAAGGAAGCTTTTAATTGTGACCAGTGTTGTGGATAAGTTTCGGGAATAGGTGGGGTTACAGCTCCCACTAGAAGTTCTGAAGGTGCATCTTGGTCTGTTACTGGTAAAGAGACACTGGAAAGGAGAGGTCGAACACCAGGTTGACTAAACTGAATGTCACTAGAAAGAAGAAACAAAATAATTATTAATGAAAAAAAAATTGGTAAAGTTATTTACCGAGTACTGTCCAAGCAAGTAGTTAATAAGTACTCAACTAGAAAGTAAGTAAATTCCCACCTCCTTCACCCCCTTGTCCTGAAACGATATTAATTAAGAATTATAAGTTTCATCCATACTTCAAGTATTATATTATCATCTCGTTCGAGAGTTACCATGCCAGCAGATCGACAAGCGGACAGTCAGATAGCCAGACCGCCGAAAATTGGAAAGTAAGACGTAAAGAAAAGCAAAAACTTCGATTTTCATCTCAATATTTTTTAAGTTACTTTATAATCAGATCTCAATTTCCTTCTATATACAATTTTTGTAAAAATTGGATATAATGGAAAAACTAAAACACTGAAATAACACGTAGGCTGAAAAGTTTTTGGTCTGCCACATAGATGTCGCCCTTTTGAAAAGACCCTTACGATTTTTAGGAAGTACCAACCTTCAAACGATACGTGTCAAAATTTCATGACATTTCGACAATTAATTTACAAGTTACAGTGGTTATAGTGACGCTATTTTTGATATGTTCAAAACAATGGAAAAAATAGAATTTCGTGTGTTGATTAAACACTGGTTTTTTCATGGGAAAAAATACCGTTCAAGCAAAGCAATGGCTTGATAAGTGTTACGAGAACTCTGCCCCTGGAAAATCACTCATCATTTACTGGTATGCTGAATTTAAACGCGGTCATACAGATACAAATGATGCTGAACGCTCTGGACACCCAAAGGAGGTGGTTACACCGGAAAACAAAAAAAATCCACAAATTTTTTTTGGGTGACTGTAAAGTGAAATTGAGTGAGATAGCTGACACCCTAAAGAACGTGTTGGTCGTATTTTGCATGAACATTTGGGCATGAGAAAGCTCTGTTCAGAATGGGTATCGCGTTTGCTCACAGGGGACCAAAACAACAACGTGTTGATCATACTGAGCGCTGTTTGGACGTGTTTAAGTGCAATAAAAAGGATTTTTTCATGCGATATATGACAATGGATGAAACATGGATCCACTACTACACACCGGAATCAAATCGGCAGTCAGCTAAGTGGACAGCAGCCGGTGAAAGGCGCCCGAAGCGCCCAAAGACACAACAGTCGGCTGGTAAGGTTTTGGCCTCTGTATTTTAGGATGCGTATGAAATAATTTTCATCGACTATTCTGAGAAGGGACAAACCATCAATAGCGAATATTATATATAGTTATTGGTGCGTTTGAAAGCAGAAATCACAAAGAAACGGCCCCAAATGAACAAGAAAAAGGTGCTCTTTCATCAAGACAGTGCATCGTGTCACAAGTCAATGGTTACGATGACAAAATTGCATAAATTGAAGTTCGAATTGCTTCCTCATCAACTGTATTCTCCAGATTTGCCCCCCAGCGACTATTATCTATTCGTAGACCTCAAAAAAATGCTTGCGTGGAAGAGATTTGGCTCCAATGAAGTAGTCGCCGAAACTGAAGCCTATTTTGAAGAGAAAGACAAATTCTTCTACAAGAAAAGTATAGAAATATTAAAAAAGCGTTAGACTGATTGTATCGCTCTTGAAAGGGACTATATTGATGAATAAAGTCGAAATTTGCAAAAAAAAAGTGTGTTTTAAGTAAACTCCTGGACAAAATTAACGCAACAATCTGAAAATTAATTTATCTTTTTTTATGTTAGTTTTAAAGTTTGTCGAGTATTTGAATAGTAGGCTATGCATATTTTGTTTCGTTGTTCATGACAGAAATCAAAACAATTCGTTTAGATTTACAGTTTTAAAGAATTTTTTAGAAGATAAACAATTTTCTGTAATAATGCGATAGATTTTCTTTAAAAGTAAGCTTATAAATTATTCCCTTTTTCAAAGTAATACGTTTTTGTGGTTAACTGTTTTATTTTTTGACCCCGAAGAATTAGAAAAATGAATCGAACAAGGAATTTAACTGAACACGAGGTAGTGCGAGCCTCAGTTTTATTGGACGAGGGATATTGTCAGAGTTATGTTGCCAATTTGTTAGGCAAACATCGTTCCACAATAAGTCGTATGGTAAGACGCTTGAATGAAGTAGGAACTTATTCTAGAAGGCTAGGGCAAGGGCGAAAACGATGCACTAGCGACCTAGATGAACGTTTTATAAGACAATATGCTTTAACGAACAGGACCGTCACTAGTTCTATAATAAGAAACGAACTCGAAGCTGTTCGCAATGTCACAATTTCTTCTAAAATAGTTAGAAGACGGTTAAATGAAGCTGGATTAAACAGTAGGAGACCAGTCACTGCGCCCTTGCTTACTAGAGAGAACAGAGTTGCCAGGTTACGGTTTGCTCGAAATCACAAAAAACTGGCCTGTGGATGATTGGAAACAAGTTTTCTTCACAGATGAAACTAGGGTTAGTCTAAAACATCCAGATGGTCGTGAGCGAGTATGGCGAAGACCAGGAGAGAGGTTTGCTCCTTGCAATATCTCTGCAAGAATTCCATTCGGCGGTGGCTCTGTTATGTTCTGGGGTGGCATCTGCTTTGATGCTCGCACAGAGTTAGTTCCTGTCCGTACGAGATCCATGAATGCTGACTACTATCTTGAGAATATTGTAATAGAACCTGTGATGCCTTTCGGTCATTTTGTGGGGCCCAATTTCCTGTTTATGCAAGACAACGCTCGACCTCACGTGGCTAGGGAGGTACTCGATTATCTTAATCAAGTTGATATACCGATTATGCAATGGCCACCAAAAAGCCCGGATCTGAATCCGATAGAACATGTATGGGATCACCTTAAAAAAAATGTGAAACGTCATATACCTGCACCTAGAAACCTGGGGGAACTTGAAAATGCAGTTATCACAGAATGGGAGTAAATTCCTCAAGATTTTATTCAAAATTTAATTAGAAGCATGTCTAGGCGCATCAACGCTGTCATCCGAAGTAGAGGAGGCAACACACGCTACTAGTGTCCCAGTTACACCATTAATTTTGCTACTAGTGTCCCAGTTTATTTTTTTCATTATTACATAATTTCAACGATTTTGTTATTAGGTCTTAAGAATAATTTTAATTCGAATCTTATAGAGAAATTTGGCAGCTAATTCACTTTTAAAGTATCCGAATAAATTTTTTCTAACTTTTAGTGTAACCAATGTTCATAAAAAAATTATTAAAATTAATTCATTATAGAGATTTGTATGATTTAATATATTGTTGCGTTAATTTTGTCCAGGAGCGTATCTAGACCAAAAACTTTTCAGCCTATGTTTATATCATCTTTAACGAACCCGATACTTTACACTCCCTTCAGTTAAAATTGAAAATAATGAAAAAATAAGTTAATTTTTGAATTCTTCCAAACACCTTGAAAATGTCAAATAACGCTATATATACGAGACAACCCCTCTAAACTCCTCGCCCATCTCTTTCGCCCCTTTTATATTTTACTATAAATATTTATGCAGACTATTTATTTACTATATTATAGTAGGAAATTAGAAGGTTACCTTGTTTAAATAACCCAAAAAAAGATTTAATAATTAAAAACTGGTCAAGTGCAAGTTGGGCTCACGCAGATTTTTTCAAAATTTTATCATCGGTACAGTATAGGGGGAGGAACAGCGATTTTTCGCAATTTTTAAAAAAATATAAGAAAAGTGTGCGTAAGTATTACACTATATATATTTTTGAACTCGTCTTTTTACAAGCTTTCAATTGACACCCCACTCGATGACCTGGTAAAAAAATTTTCTTATTCACTTCCGAAAAAAAAGAAAACCTGGAAACATTCTCATTTAACACTCTACAAGATTCTCCCATTTCTTTCAGCCCCTTACCCTATTAAAAATTATAGTAATAAAAAATAACCTAGTTTTCATATTTTTACAGTCCCCTTCAACCCCCCACTCTACCTCATTAACCCCTCACCCCCCCTACTATAAATATATTTTTATTATAATTGCCTCAACCAAAAAAGTTGAAAAAATTCTGAAAATAATATTAAAACTGTATAATATTTAACGATTATAATATTTAACGATTCCCACCTCTTTCACCTCCTTTTTGGGTTAAAATTTAAAAAAAATAACTGGTCAAGTGCAAGTTGAACTTGCGCAATTAGTGTTCCGTACGTTGATTGCTTTTAAAATAAAAAATGTTGTAACGGAAGTATAAAATGATCAGTGACTTCACAAAACACACTCCAAATGAGTTTTCAACAAAGTTTATTTCCAATCTTTACTGAAAATTGATGACCTTGAAATTTCTGTTCTTTTTATATACCAGATAAATTATTATAGGTAATGCACTCGTGATAATTTTCGTTCAATCTACACCCCGTGAAGAATATTCCAGAATTTTTTCAAAATTTTTTGATAAGTACTCTTCGAGAACACGAAACAATAATCAAAGGAACCGATAGATTTAAATATCTAGGAACCATCATTTCAAAAAACGCAACATCAGAAGAAGAGATTAAAGCTAGATTAGGACAAACGCGAACATGCCTAAGACAATTAAATTCGATCCTGTGGAACAAGCATATTGCAAAGAGAAACAAAACACGCATATACAAATCAATAATACAAAGCATAATGACATACGAGTCAGAAACATGGACGATCAACAAAAGAAATAAATCTAAAATTAACGCGGTAGAGATGGAGTATTGGAGAAGATGTTGTAGAATGACACGTATGGAGAGAATAACCAATGAAGAAATAAGAAGCAGAATGAACATCAAAGAGAACGCAATAAACACCAATGAAGAAAAACGATTAAAATGGTATGGACACATAAGACGAAGCGAAGATAATAGGTGGATAAAGAAAATAACGGAGTGGAGCCCTATAGGGAGAAAAAAAAGAGGAAGACCCAGACGATCGTGGAGAGACGATGTGGACGAGGCTATGGAGGACAAGGTCTAACACAGGGATGTCAAAGATACGGCCCGCGGGCCACATCCGGCCCCCGGGACGTATCAATAAGGCCCGCGATCGCAATGTGTCACAGAAAGACGAATCATGTTTTTTAGAGCCGTATATTATATACTATATAATTAAATAATTCAGTACATTTTTTTTATTTGAATCTCGCCCGCCTACACATTCTAAATTTAATATATGGCCCTCTGCAAAATTGAGTTTGACACCTCTGGTCTAACAGATGGAGACTGGGAAGATAGAAACGGATGGAATCAAAGGCTGAGAGAAGGAAGACAGCGTCAGTCTATATATATATATATATATATATATATATATATATATATATATATATATATATATATATATATATATAAATATACTTTTCGAGATAAGGTGGGTGGACAGCGATTTTTCGCGATTTTTTAAAAATAATACAAAGAAAAGTGCGCGCAAGTATTACATTATATATATATATATATATATATATATATATATATATATATATATATTACTCTTGTTTTCACAAGCTTTCATTTAACACCACACTCGATTACCTAGTAAAAAAATTTTTTTTTCACTTCCAATTTCATCCCCCAAAACTAGCCCCATAAGTCAAAATTTAACTTTCACAACTACATGGCTTTGATGAGGCCATCAATTCCTATATTATTACCAAATTTCAACTTTCTATGACAAATAGTTTCGGAGAAAATCGGGTGTGATAGACGGAGAGACAGACACCGAAGTGATCTTATAAGTGTTCCGTACGAAACACTAAAAATGACAAAAAACAACCTGATTTTTTTAATTCTTCGACTCCAAAAACCTCAAGAATGACATACAACGCTTTATATAAGAAGCAACCCCTCTAATCACCTCCTTGACCGCTTTTATATCCTACTATGAATACATATGCATAATATCTGTTTATTCTTCTTCTTGAAGTGCCATATCCGATACGGACGTAGGCGACCCTCTCGCTTTTGCCTATGGTTGGTGTCTTTTTTAAGTATTTCCACAGATAAAGGAGACCTACAGTTTAATGCCGGTTCCGAACGACCAAAGTGCTAGGGCTTTACTAGGCATGATACGTACGACCGTCACGTCGCACAGTGGGGAAAAACGAAAAATCGTGTTTCAAAATTGTCTAGAGCCTTCAATTTTGGTTCGATTTGGACGATTTTTTTTTAAATTGAAGCTTATTAAATTCCGAACAAAGTTGTCGGAGCCGATTTTTCAATTAAACTTTTGTTTCAAAATGGCGGACGTTGGTTTCTGATTATATAGCAACTGAGACACAGAAAACGCTTACAGTTTCAAACCAAGTTGTGCTAAAATGCGTGTATGTATGTTTTTTTATGTCGCAGATAATATATCTAATATCACAGTTACAAGATTAATAATAATGAACCCAAAATGGCTGCCATGAACAATAAAAGTATTATAAATATGAATAAACGTACCATTATTATTTTATATCCATAACATTTGCATAAATAATTTCTTTAAGGTTGTTATTTATAAATATGTTTCAACAATTGACTTAAAATGACAAATCAAATATGGCGGAATCAAATTGAATCGAGCAAGAAAGTTTCTCTGTGGCATTTAGACTGTGCCAGTCAGATCATTCAGGTTATTCAAGTTTAGTTGCGGGATTTAAATTTTCATGCAGCTATTGCTAGAATATTGCTGCTGTAAATTTTAAGTATCGTAGACAATTTTCTAGCAGATACAAAAAACAGCGATACACGCAGAAAAGGACAGCTCACACAGCTAGAAAATGGCTACAACAGCTAAAACGTTTTGTTAAAATAGGGACAGCTAAATATTTTGCTGCACTAGCCACTTTGTTTGCTGTTGTAGCAAAAAAGTGGCTGCTGTTGCTAAACAGTGGCTAATGCAGCAAAATATTTAACTGTCCCTATTTTAGCATTTCTCTACGTGTATTTTGTAAGTGTAAGTGTAATCTTTATTAACGAGAAAACCCTTTAGTACATATACAGAACTACTGAATTATAGGAATAGACTAGAAAAATAAGAAAATAAATATATCTAACCTTAACTTACTCTTACATAAAATATTTAGCTGTCCCTATTTTAACAAAACGTTTTAGCTGTTGTAGCCATTTTCTAGCTGTGTGAGCTGTCCTTTTCTGCGTGTGTCGCTGTTTTTTTTGGATCTGCTAGAAAATTGTCTACGATACTTAAAATTTACAGCAACAATATTCTAGCAATAACTGCATGAAAATTTAAATCCCGCAACTAAACTTGAATAACTTGAATGATCTGACTGCCACAGTCTAAATGCCACAGAGAAACTTTCTTGCTCGATTCAATTTTGGCATCCGCCATACTTGATTTGTCATTTTAAGTCAGTTGTTGAAACATATTTATAATTAACAACCTTAAAGAAATTATTTATGCAAATGTTATGGATATAAAATAATAATGGTACGTTTATTCATATTTATAATACTTTTATTGTTCATGGCAGCCATTTTGGGTTCATTATTATTAATCTTGTAACTGTGATATTGGATATATTATCTGCGACATAAAAAAACATACATACACGCATTTTAGCACAACTTGGTTTGAAACTGTAAGCGTTTTCTGTGTCTCAGTCGCTATATAATCAGAAACCGCCATTTTGAAACAAAAGTTTAATTGCAAAATCGGCTCCGACAACTTTGTTCGGAATTTAATAAGCTTCAATTTAAAAAAAAAATCGTCCAAATCGAACCAAAATTGAAGGCTCTAGACAATTTTGAAACACGATTTTTCGTTTTTCCCCACTGTACGTCGCTGGCGTAGAAAGCAGACACCGTAACCACTACGCTATGGCCGCCTCTATTATCTTAACAAAAAGCCAGGAAAAATTACCATATTGCTATTAAAGCCATACAAAATTTATCTTTTATCCTTTCATTCCCTTCGCCTTAAGCGATATCGCTCAAAAACTGTAGACTTCATCATTTTATTACGTATTATATATAACAAGTTTAAAATCGATATCTCATTTCGTTCGAGAGTTATCGTGCCAACAGAGCGGCAAACAGACGGATGGAAATGAGTGACTATGTCTGTTGCGATTTAGAAACCTTAAAACGTGAAGAAAAGCGAAAATCTCGGAATGGGATTTTCCTTTAGCAAGCAAAATAATAGTTTAAAAAGCATATTTAGGAAATAACTAAGCCAGTATTATTTCAAATGAAACCTTTTTTAATACTTCTTATTAGTGTTCCGTACGGAACACTTATAAGATCATTTCGGTATCTGTCTGTCTGTCTGTCTGTCACACCCGATTTTCTCCGAAACTATTTGACATAGAAAGTTGAAATTTGGTAGTAATATAGGAATTGATGGCCTCATCAGAGCCATGTAGTTTTGAGAGTTAAATTTTGACTTAAGGGGTTAGTTTTGGAGGATGAAATCGAAAATGAAAAAAAAAAATTTTTTACTAGGTCGTCGAGTGTGGTATCAAATGAAAGCTTGTGAAAACACGAGTAAAAAATGTATATATAATGTAATACTTGCGTGCACTTTTCTTTGTATTATTTTTAAAAAATCGCAAAAAATCGCCTTATCTCGAAAAGTAATTATTAAAAAATTTTGAAAAAATTCTGGAATATTCTCCACGGGGTGTAGATAGAACAAAAATTATTACCTTTAATAATTTATCTGGTATATAAAAAAAAAACAAAAATTTCATCAGGTCATCAGTAAGGACACCCAAATATGCAAAGCGTATATATTGCATATTATATGCATTTTTCTAAATATTTGCATAAATGCTTTAAAAATAGCATATATGTGCATATTTGAAGGAATTTATAATAATGTAGGTCTTTGGCAGGCGTTTTCATTCTTTTTTCGGAATAAAGGTCAATTTTTAGGCCGCCGCCGCCGCGCCGGTGGTTTTCCCCAAATAAATTTTATTATTTTATGGTCAGTAAAAACCAGTCAGTAAATCCCAGACGGCCATCAGAGCATACTTGTATTATTAATTTATTAGATTTCATTTTTGGTTGTGCTTTTAAAGTGGTTACGTCGATTTGTGCTTTTTATCTTGTGAGTCGCATTTTACTACAGTGAAATGCCCAAAGCCAGTAGTGTGTCAGTGTGGATTAAACCATACGAAGAACTAAGAATAGATATTGGAAAAATTGTAAGTATAATTTTTGAATACCTATTGAATATACAGGGTATTTCATTTTCGTTTAATATTTAAACATAACGAAATTTTTGTCAGGATTTTGCTGTTGATGCTATTTTCAATGTTATTTAAGTTATTTTTGTTCCATTTAACGAACAAAATTTATATTAATTTACATTTTTCAAGTCTATTTCGATTTTTTTTACTGCATATTTACAACATGTATGTGCATAGTTTGAGAAAATTATTTGCATATTTATGCGCATATTTTAAAGTTTTTCACTTGCATATTTGGGTTTCCTTAGTCATCAGATTTCAGTAAAGATTGGAAACAAACTTTGTTAAAAACTCATTTGGGGTGTTTTGTGAAGTCCCTGATCATTTTATACCTCTGTAATAAAATGTTTTACTTTAAAAGCAATCAATGTATGGAACACTAATTGCGCAAGTTCAACTTGCACTTGACCGGTAATATCTAAATAAAAAGAAAAATTGGCAAAAAGGTTTTGTTAGAAGACGCTGGGTTGGAATTCTCAGCGATATTTATTTGGTAATTTTTAATGTTTCGTACGGAACACTTATAAGATCACTTCCGTGTCTATCCGTCTCTCTGTCTGTCTGTCACACCACTAATTCTGGAATATTCTCCACAAAGTGTAGATTGAACTAAAATTATCACGAGTGCATTACCTTTAATAATTCATCTAGTATATAAAAATACAAAAAATTCAAAGGTCATCAGTTTTCAGTAAAAAATCGGGGAAAAAAAAACTTTGTTGAAAACTCATTTGGGCAGTGTTTTGTGAAGTCACTCATCATTTTATACCTCTGTAAGAAAATTTTTTACTTTAAAAGCAATCAACGTATGGAACACTAATTGCGCAAGTTCAACTTGCACTTGACCGGTTATATCTAAATAAAAAGAAAAATTGACAAAAAGGTTTTGTTAGAAGACGCTGGGTTGGAATTCTCAGCGATATTTATTTGGTAATTTTTAATGTTTCGTACGGAACACTTATAAGATCACTTCCGTGTCTATCCGTCTCTCTGTCTGTCTGTCACACCAATAATTCTGGAATATTCTCCACAGGGGCCAGAAAGGTTATGGCGACTGTCTTTTGGGATTCGCAAGGGATAATCCTCATCGACTATCTGGAAAAGGGTAAAACTATTACAGGTGAATATTATTCATCGTTATTGGACCGTTTGAAAACCGAGCTGCAAGAAAAAACGCCCGCGATTGGCCCACAAGAAAGTCCTTTTCCATCACGACAACGCACCAGCACACACCTCAGCAGTTGTGGTCGCAAAATTAATGGAAATAGGATTCCAACTCGTTTCACATCCCTCCTGTTCTCCAGACTTGGCTCCCTCGAACTACTATTTGTTCTCCCATTTGAAGAAATGGCTGGCGGGACAAAGATTTTATTCAAACGAGGAGGTGATTGCAGACACTAATGGATATTTTGCAGACTTGGACAAATTCTATTATTCGGACGGGATCAACAAACTAGAACATCGTTGGACGAAGTGTATAAGCCTAAAAGGAGACTAAGTCGAAAAATACAAAAGGTTTACCCCAAACACATAAGTAGTTTTTATTTTTGCACGGACTTTTCAAACCAGCCTCGTATTCCCAACTTCTGAGAAGCTCTCCTTGCTATGCCTGCAACATGTTCATGCCAGGACATATTTGCTCCCAAATTAACGCTCAACAATTTGAGTGACGATGTTAGGGGAATGGAGTGCCCCGACATGTCGGGTTCAGCAACGTTAACTTTTTTAGAAAAAACTGCCGCCTGGGTTTTTGTAGCATTTAATTCCACTTGGTTTCTGTCACCCCAAGATAGAATTTCTTCCAGGTCTTTGTTAAGTTGAATGACTTCCTGCTGTCTGCGGATATTCGTCTGAGTAGCCGATGTCAAAGCGTTCAAAGTGCATGAAGAGATAAGCGTACTGTCATCTGCAAAGCTGTAGATTGGATTCTCGGTCTTTTCCAGCAGATCGTTAATATAAATGAGAAAGAGAGTAGGAGACAGTATGGAGCCTTGGGGTACACCGGCGTTGATAGTGAAGGTGTTAGAAAGAAATTCGTCGACTGCCACTCGTAAAGAACGCTCTCTGAGGAAACATGAGAGCCATAAACAGAACTTTTCAGACATACCATAAGAACGTAGCTTAGCCAACAGCCCATCGTGCCAAACACGGTCGAATGCCAAGATATTTTAGAAGATGCTGATTGGTAACTGACGTAGCACCAACAGCAGGTACTCCATCAGCGCCAGAAGCCTTTTTGGTGTCTAGCTTCATCAAAATACATCACCAGTTTTCAGTAAAAAATCGGGGAAAAAAACGTTGTTGAAAACTCATTTGGGGTGTGTTTTGTGAAGTCATTGATCATTTTCTACCTCCGTAACAAAAGTTTTTATTTCTAAAGTAATCAACGTACCGAACACTAATTGTGCAAGTCTGACTTGGCCCGTTATTGAACAACAGAAGCTAAAACACAGGAAAATTTAAAAAATGCTATTTCTAAATTAATCAATGACATTCATTCATTTTATGATGTGTAAAATGAATGAATTTAATAGTTGACTAATACTTGCAAAATATTACTTAGTTTTGTTCTTTATGATGAACCTAAATATGAAGAATAATAGAAAAAAATATGAAATAACTGTAATTCTGACACTTAATATGGTATGACGTAAAGACAGAATTATTGTATATATAGAAAAAAATAATACTTACTTTAGTATTCCTCCGTGTTCCTGCAAAAATTTTGAGCCTCCATTAACATCATGAACCATCCAGTTTTGAATAAATGTTACTAATCTTTTAACCATGATAGCTAATTCCGATCTCTGATTATGATATTGCATTAGTAATAAATATGATTCAAGCAACTCACATAGGGTGGAGGTTTGATGAAATATATAGGGTTGTAGTAGTTCCATTAAACCCAAAACTTGCCCAAATAACATTAAATGGCCTCTACTTTTTAATACATTCCATTCGTACTGGGCTCGACCTTTAAGGCTACCTGCTAGCATTGGTAGCTGACGTAGCACCAATAAAGGATGAGTAGCAGCAAGTTTTCGAGCACACAATTCTAAATCTTGACTTTTCTTTGGCCAATCCTTAGTTCTTGGTGTAGCCGTTAAAGCACTCAATAAGCAGTGAGAAATTTTATCTATTGTACTGGAACAGTTCATTTTTGATATGTCCAGAGTTGTTTCTGATTTAAGGTTAATTTCCTCTTGACCAGAAAATGGTAAAGACATATACGTCATAAGAAGAAGTTCGCGACTATAAATATTAGTTTCTGAATCACCAAACAGATCTTTAATTATAGTACTGGCGTGGGAGCCAACACACTTAAGAAGTAACTGTAAGCGAGATTCCATTTTTTGCTTCCAGTTAGTAGGATGCTTTTCGGATTCTTCCAAGATGAATTTGACAACAGACTTAACCTGAAAATATACGTGGTATTTGTTAGAAAGTGGAAATAAATCAGTAATCAGAGTTTTAGAGAAACGAATAAGCTAAGTAACCATTATATATTTTTATTTACTTCAATTTGCTTCACTTTTTGAGGATTTGTAATACAAAATTGGTAAAAATCTTCCTTGAGCCACAGATCGGAATTTTCTTATGGGTGGAACGAGCACACGTGCTTCAGGAAAATCACAAAAGCACTACAGGAGCGGTGCGTATGCGGAAACAGCGATTCACGTTGATCTTCAATCGCTGTAAATTGTACAGGGTGCACTAGCGACCTAGATGAACGTTTTATAAGACAAGATGCTTTAAGAAACAGGACTGTCACTAGTTCTATAATAAGAAACGAACTCGAAGCTGTTCGCAATGTCACAATTTGTTCTAAAACAGTTAGAAGACGGTTAAATGAAGCTGGATTAAACAGTAGGAGACCAACCACTGCGCCCTTGCTTACTAGAGAGAACCGAGTTGCCAGGTTGCTCGAAATCACGAAAACTGGTCTGTGGATGATTGGAAACAAGTTTTCTTCACAGATGAAACTAGGGTTAGTCTAAAACATCCAGATGGTCGTGAGCGAGTATGGCGAAGACCAGGAGAGAGGTTTGCTCCTTGCAATATCTCTGCAAGGATTCAATTCGGCGGTGGCTCTGTTATGTTCTGGGGTGGCATCTGCTTTCATGCTCGCACAGAGTTAGTTCCTGTCCGTATGGGATCCATGAATGCTGACTACTATCTTGAGAATATTGTAATAGAACATGTGATGCCTTTCGGTCATTTTGTGGGGCCCAATTTCCTGTTTATGCAAGACAACACTCGACCTCACGTGGCTAGGGGGTATTCGATTATCTTAATCAAGTTGATATACCGATTATGCAATGGCCACCAAAAAGCCTGGATCTGAATTCGATAGAACATGTAAAAAAGTTTTAATGGAAATTCTTATTATGGAAAATTTATAAATTTTGGCACAACTATTACAGTAAATTCTTACCTGATTACAGTTTAACTGCAAAACATCTTCGAAATGATAATGTTTGGGTACAGCCTTGTCTCGGCCCTGCCATAACTTCGGACTTTTTATTAGCGCTGTAAGATAATCCAGTACTGACACGGGACAAATGGTTGTCGATTCCCCTGATAACAAATAAGTGACTAAATTATGAAGGCTCAGCCAACTTGCTCTTTGTAGAAGAAGTGACATAAGTAAAGGTCGAAAATGTAGCTCTCTTTTCGAAAAAAGCAGATCAACCTGAAAATAATTTTAAATATATCATAAAAAATCCTAAAGTATTTAGATTTAATTTAAGCATTGCATAAGGAAAATGGATCTACGAGGGTGGTTCAATAAGTACCCGTGTTTGAAGACAGATGGCGTTGCTAAGGCAAGTTGATGTTACCATCATGTCCTGTCATCTGATGAAGTGCGGCTTTTGACTTCGAAGCTGTATTTAGAACAATTTACGCCAAATCCGAAGGACTTTTTGCATCGAGTTATCACCGTCGATAAGACCTGGATTCATCGTTATACACCGGAAACCAAGCAACAATCAAAACAATGGGTTGCTTCCGGTGAATCTGCTCCAAAGAAGGCCGAGACGGTTCCATCGGCCGGAAACGTTATGGCGACGATTTTTTGGGATACAAAGGGCATCATACTCATTGACTTCTTAGAAAAAGCAAGAACGATCACTGGACTATACTATAGTGAGTTATCGGACCGCCTCGACAAGAAGTTGAAGAAAACACGGCCCCATTTAGCGAAGAAGAAAGTGCTGTTTGACCACGACGATGCTCCAGAACATTCATCCGGAGTTATAGCCGCCAAACTACATAAACTGCGTTATGAATTTCTACCGCACCTCCCGTATTCGCCCGACCTGGCTCCCTACAATTTTTTCTTGTTGCCAAACATGCAAAAATGGCTCGCGGGAAAAAAATTCAACTCAAATGAGAAGGTCATCGCCCAGACAGAAGTGTATTTTGGGGAGTTGCACAATTCCTATTTTTCGGAGGGGTTAAAAAAATGGCAAGGACGTTGGGAAAAGTGTATATACCTAAAAGAGGACTATGTTAAAAAATAAAAAAATAGTTTTTGAAAAAAATTGCTTCAGTCCTAACATGGGTACTTATTGAACCACCCTCGTAAATTCTAATTCGGTCTATAGAAAACATTTAAATTTAGTAAAGACTGAATGAATTTAAAATTGGCTCGTTTATTGCTATCATATTCTATGACTCAATTTAAAAGAAAAACCGTTCATATTTTGACTGTATGACTGGCACTGCTGTTAAAATATTAGTTTATCAATATTTTATGACTAGGCTTGGTAAGAAATTGAATGGCAAAAGAATTTTAAATATGAAAACTCAAAATCATTTATTGTCGATTGTGCAGAGGTTTTAGGCATACATAATTTAAAAATATATATGTAAACTAACCGTGCCCGCGGCTCCGCTCGCGTAGACTTGATTCACTATTATCGTCACTGCTTATTCCTTATGTTATCCAACGTAATAAAATATCTCCTATAACCTGGCCAGAGAATATATGTATTTTATAAAAAAACACGTAATTTGGATAAGTGGTTCTTGAGTGCTAAACGCCCTAGCGGACAGACAGACAAAGAAGCGTTGCGTTTTATATATATTATAGATTTTTTTTTGAAAAATATTAGGTTAAGAATTAAAAAAAAAACACGTAAATCGGATAAGTGGTTCTCGAGCGATAAGCGCACTAATGGACAGACAGATAGAGAGAGAGACGTTGCATTATATATATATATATATATATATATATATATATATATATATATATATATAAATTTATCTATATATGGATGGTGGAATGTAATACATTAATATTCCGGGTTTCAATCCGTACGTCTAACAATGAATTTGCAGGACGTTTTGCCAAAATCTCATTTGGCATTTTCAAGTGCTTACTGCTACTCGATACTGTGATCTTGCTGCTGCTGCCGCTCGAAGCTAACGGAGAAACCGACGTGCAGTCGCCGTCTTTTATAGGTCGGCGTCTACGCAGATTGTAGGTGGGGGAGGGTCGGAAGTGTTCGACCGGGTTCCGGCGCTATGCTGACTGTTGTCTTCTCGATGTTTTGGTTATTCCTTGGTTTAGCTAGTAAACCGTTCCATGTAGTGGAGATATTCAGCGCATCATCTCGCTTATTTAGCTGTCCATTCTTTTCGATTTCCAAGGCTTCTCTGACTATGCGTGGCTATTTGTTTAGATCCCTCAAAATTGATGTTGTGATCAGTATCATGATGGTGCTGAAAAAGAGCTGATGTTTGTTTGTTTTTGATACTTATTTTATGTTCTTGGATCCGGGTGGAGATTCTTCTGTTTGTTTGTCCTATGTACAATTTGTAGCAGTCTCCGCATGGGATGCTGTAGACTCCATGGTTTTCCAGTTTTCTCCTGTCCTTGGGGTTACCCAGGATGTCTGCCAGAGTGGTTTCTGGTTTGTATGCTGTGCCTATTTTGTGTTTTCTTAGTCTTCATACTAATGCTATCTAACGGCTAATATTGCATTTCTTTTTTATTCGATTCTCCAACTTTCAAGGTAATATTGCTGGAAACGTCTAAACGTTTTTCTTTACTGGCTTAGCTAGGCAAAAATTATTTTTGGAACAAAAAATTGTAGACAAAATAATTTTCCATAAGAATGTACAAAATTAAGATCTGTTTTATAAAATATTTTACATTCGAGTTTTACCCAGAAGGGCCAAATCCGTAGAACTGACCCTCGGCAATGTTTAATAAAATTTGTAAAAAATAAACCTATGATGATCCTACATGACAGTTACTATACCAAACACTTTATTCTTGCACTCGACGAGGATTTTGGCCATTAGCTTTAAAACTAAGTTTAATGATGAAACGTTGTTTTGTTTACAATTTCCAAATTGTCTTCACGTCCGTACACTTAAAAGGGTTTATTTATAAACCCAATTTTTGTAATTAAACAAATTAAGATGTAATATCACATCAACTAGCATAGCTCTTTACAAACCTAGTAAAAAATGGACAAATACCTACAGATGGGAAAACTAGCATAACAATCCCAATATTCAAAAAAAGGCAAAAGACGGCACCCAGAAACTACCGCGGAACGACGCTCTTAATACTACCTTAAAAGTATTAACAAAAATCATACTGGAAGAAATGAGCAAGAATATTCAAATAAGAGAGGAACAACAGGGATTCCGCAAAAATCGATCGATCATAGATGTCATATTTATAGTGAGGCCGATAATGGAAAAAGCTAAAGAATATACTAAAAACCTGTATATATGTGTTTCGTCGACATGACACAAGCCTTCGATAGAGTCCAATTAACAGATATTATAAAATTATTATAGGAAAAGCAGACAAACCAGAAGCTAATAAAAATCATACATGACATTAACATAGAATGTAGAACAAATATAAAAGTAGAACACCTACTCAACAAGGAAGTAAAAAAAAAACGCCAGAATAAGACAAGGCACTTGATCATTTTATCTTCAACCTCGTCATGGACACAATAGCGGAGAATCTTCCAAAAATTAGAGGATACAAAATGGGCAACACCCACTTCCACACAATGTGCTATGCCGATGATGCCGTCCTCATCTCCGATTCTGAGGACAACATTCAATTTGGAAGCGAGAAAACTAAACATGATTATCAACACAACGAAGACAAAATGTATGCTAGCTTCAAAAGAATTATTAGGATGCAAGCTGGAGATCCAAGGAAGTATTATTGAACAGGTTAATAATTTTAAATACCTGGGAACAATGATAATAAGCTACGGAGACTTAAATAGGGAAGTAAAACAACAGTTTATGAAGGTATCACTAATACCAGGTTGTTTGACGGATATAGTATGGAAAAATAAAAACCTCACAGTGGAAAGTAAAATAAGAATATACAAGACAACAGTGAGACCGATAGTCACATATGCTGTAGAAACAAGAGCTGACACGTGTAAAACAACACAAATGACGAGGACAACAGAAGTGAAG
Source organism: Pachyrhynchus sulphureomaculatus (assembly GCA_019049505.1). Lineage (NCBI taxonomy): Eukaryota > Metazoa > Arthropoda > Insecta > Coleoptera > Curculionidae > Pachyrhynchus > Pachyrhynchus sulphureomaculatus. Next base: position 20,053,797 of record CM032456.1, read on the forward strand.
GTGATTTGGAAAACACATGGAAAAACTATCCACGACAGAATCCGCACCAAAGATCTACAAGAACTAAGTAAGATCCCAGAAATATCCCAAATGGGCCAGAACTAGAAGAAAACAATGGAATAAACACGTAGATGGAATGGACGACAACAAACTGGTAAAAAGGGCCAAACTCAATAAACTCTGCGGTAAAAGAACTAGGGGCAGACCCCCGAAAAGGTGGAAGGAATGCTAGACGTCCACATCGGAAGAGGCCTAATGGAGATAAAACAGACAGTATACCTACTTATATGACACACCATATAAGAAAAAAGAAGAAGACAAAGAAAATGATGTTCCCTTAAGTTTACATTTACAAAATTACCGGTGACTAATATTTTTCCTTGCCGTTCGTCAGTACTTCAATGGGATAGGCCTCATAGTACGTAATATCATCATCATTAGCTTATTCCATCCATAGTCGGATATAAGCCTCCCTAAGTTGAATCCAATGCGCTCTGTTGTTTGCTTTTTGCATCCGATCGGGTCCCGCTACCCTTTTTATGTCGTCCGTCTATCTTGGCTGAGGTCAACGCTAGCTTCTTTTATGTTCTCTAGACCTTCGTTCAACCATATGTCGCAATGATATCCTTCATTGCGATATGCCCCGCTTAACTCCATCTTAATGTACATATTTGTTGTATTAAATCTGTCACTTTTGATCTTTCTCGTATCTCGATGTTAGGAATGTGATCTTGGAATCTAATATTTAGCATTCTCCTCTCCACTGCTCTTGGGGTTACCCGGAAAACTCTGGCTTTTATGATATTTGTGATATCCAATTTAAATGTGGATTATAACTTTTCGAACGCAGACCAAGCTAACGAAACTCTTCTATCCAAGTCAGCATTCAAATGTCTGTAGCTTTCCTATTCTTTCACCTTCTATTAATATAGTACTTCCTGGCTATATTTGGTTTTGATGAAGCTTATCTTTAGACGTATTTCTCAAGACTTGTTATTTAATTTCATCAGCATTTATTGTCATTCTTCTTTTGTGTTGGCAATCAAAGTAACATCCTTTTGCGAAACTACTAATATTCCTTTGTTTTCCCACCGTAGCGATCTGCACATGTCTTCTAGAGTCAAAGTGAACAGCTTTGAGGATATTGAGTCACCTCATCTAAATCCTCTTTTAATTTTGATTTTATTTTTTTTCTTCAAACATTATTTGTGATGTGGCATTTTTATGGCTGATGGATATGTAATTCTCAAATTTAAATTTATTTCCCTTTTTAAAAATAAGCACAATCAAAGAGTTTAACCAGGAGGTATTTTACTTTCTATAATAATCTGTGTATTATATGCGTTTGTAATTTGGAAAAAGCAGCATTGTACAACTCTGTAAACAAAGGAGCTATAGCTACCAAAATTCGGCGGGCTTAACAATACCAATTACAACAGATAATTGAGCCATATTCTGGTTGTTATAAACATCTTCCGTGCGCTCTTTTGTTTATAGTGTTGTAAAATGCCGTTTTTGCTTAATTACAAACGTCCATAGTTAATCCTTGTCATCATCCGTTCTGAAATACTAAATTTATGGAGCGTTTCAGTAATTAGCTTTTATAAATTTTACCTGCAATTTATGTTTCTCAGAATTCGCAACTTCTAATTCTAGGGCTGACATCCAATCCACCAATAAACCAGTTTTTTCTATTTCAGTCTTATCCTCCAAAAGCATTTTACCCAACTTTTCTCCCAAATTTTCTGGACAACTTAGCAGCTGATCTGATTTAACATTTGTCACCAAGTCTTCTTTTTTCACTATATCTATAGGGTCGATGGCTAATTTGGTATCTTCTTTAGTACTTTTAAACAGACTCAGGTAATGTTTTAAGACATTTCTTGTACAATTTTCATTCGGCAACAAGCTGAGAAGCTGAATGGCAAATATTTGTTTCTCCGGTCCCACTGAATCATTTGAAAATATCAAACGAAATAGTGTGGAAAACGAATTGTATTGTAAAATTGGGGATAGTATTAAATTTATCGGCACAGACTTAATAAAATTAAATACCATATCCTTCAAGTTTTTCTTCAGAGTGAGGTTCTAAAACAAATAAATATTATTTTTACATAGTTTAGTTTAACCACATCGTTTTATTTATTATATCACTGATTTGGAAAATATCCTAAATTCTCTCTTTGGAACTGATCAGTTAGACCTAAGAAAACATAAAAATAATTAAGCTCTTATCGTTTGGCCACATTAAAGTTTATCAAGATAATTGTAGCATTTAATCTTGGCTAATATTTTGTATACAGGATGACTCAAAAAGAAAATATGGCATTATGAATCACGTTTCTCAAAACTGACCCTAATTTTTTATTTCATTTTCTACACACAGTTTTGATGAAAATTAGATTTACACGCTGTATACCTAAATCTCAGTTACAGAGATATTCACACCTAAAAAGTTTATATTTTTTTCAATTTGACAAGGGATGTAAAAGTCATTTTACGTCTTAACGTGACCTTAGGACGAAAATGCATGTTTGATAGATTACAATAATGTTTTCGACTGAGTGATGCACGAGAAATTAATAAAAATTCTAGAAACAACAAATATGGATAAAAGAGAACTAAATATTATTAAAAATCTGTACTGGAATCAGTCAGTGGAAGTTAAAATTGAGCTAGAAAAGTCCGAAAGCATAAAAATAACCCAAGGTGTAAGACAGGGATGCATTTTCTCACCACTTTTGCTCAATCTTTATTCTGATGTTGTGTTTAACGAAGCCATCTACGAATCCATCGAAGGAATAACAGGTAATGGGAGTACACTGAACAACATACGGTATGCTGATGATACTGTTCTATTACCAAATAATATCAAACTGATCAATTGAGTCGTACCAGCCAGCGAAAGATTTGGATTAATTATGAATATAAGAAAAACCAAGTGGATAGTAATAACAAAGAAAAATATCCCACCAAAATCCCTCGAAATCAGGGACAACACCGTAGAACAGGTCTCCACTTTTAAATATTTGGGAACCAATATAAATGACAAGTGGGACCCAAGAAAGGAAATATATTCCCGAATTAAACAGGCCCGAGTAACATACATGAATATGAATAAATTTTTCCATCGCACAAATCTCAGCCTCGAACTCCGAATGAGAATGATGAGGTCGTATGTATTCTCCGTGCTAATGTATGGACGTGTATTGGACTCGGAGAAATGACTGGAACCTTTTAAAATGTACATTTATAGACGCTTTCTTTACATCTCCTGGCTTCAGAAAATAAAAAAAAAAAAACAAAGAAGTACCGGAAAGAATGAACAAAATGAAGGAACAATCATAAGAATAAGAAAGACTTACTACTTCGGATATATAATGAGGGGCTAATGGGGCTATGAATTGCTGCGTCTAATTACACAGGTCAACATTTGATCTAAAAAAAAAACACTCGGAGCGGTATGGTCCTTATGGGGTTTTTGGGTCGCTGATTACGATGAGCGGGTTGGTTAACCTTCATCACATCAGATTCAAGGTCACTTGAAGGTCAGATAGAGAAAAAACCGTAGGAAAAATCTGAAAAAATGCATGCGTATGTTTTTGAGGTCCCTGAGGCCGAATCCGTAGTTTGTTTGACCTTACGCCTTTTCCCAGAGGTCATTTGAAGGTCAAATAGAGAAAAAACCGTAGGAAAAATCTGAAAAATTTCATGCGTATGTTTTTGAGGTCCCTGAGCCCGAATCCGTAGTTTGTTTGACCTTACGCCTTTTCCCAGAGGTCATTTGAAGTTCAAATAGAGAAAAAATCGTGGAAAAAATCTAAAAAAATTACGAGACAGGGTCCCGGAAACCCAGAATCGGCGGCTGGTCAGGGTGGGAAAGCGGGCCCGCAGGCGTCGTCATCATGCGACCGTAGCTCTACATTGGTGGGAAACTTGGCCTCTGTAGAGTCAAATGCTACAAGAAATTCGTCAAGTTCCATTAAACTCGACAATTTTTGTGTTGTTTGTGGGGAGTATATTCCACAAAAGAAATTCATGTTTTCAGATTCGTTAAAAGTAAAATATCACCAAATTTATCATACTGATACAAGCTCATTGGATAACTCTTACACACCAAAATCTATATGTCAAAAATGCCGCAATGTTCTATATAGAATTAACAACCAGGTATTTTCTCGGCCAATGATATGGAGACCCCCAACAGACCATACCACCGACTGTTACTTCTGCTTAACAAACTTGAAAGGGTACAGATGAGAATAAGGATTCTATTTCATATGCACGTGTAACATCTGTGACTTTACCAGTTCTTATTGAAACAAATTCTGATCATATCATGGAAATTAATGAATTGGGACAAGAAGTGGTAACTGATGAAGATATGCCAGATGAAACATTCGAACACGAAGAAAGAGAAAATTTCAGCACAGAAGAATCAGATGTTGAGGAAAATTATATATCGGAAGCCGAAACATTTAATCAAAACGAATTAAGTGATCTGTGCAGAGACTTGGGACTCTCGAAAGATAGATCAGAGCTTTTAGCATCTAGGCTAAAAGAAAAAAAATTGTCTATCTACAGGAACAAAAATTTCTGTCTCTCGTTCGAGAGAACGTCCATTCAGAAAATATTTTACTAAAATGAATAATCTAGTCTATTGCCATAATATTGAAGGGTTAGTGCAAGAATACGGTATAGAATACACAGCAAGTGATTGGCGACTGTTTATAGATCCTTCAAAAAGAAGCTTAAAAGCTATCTTGTTACATAATGGAAATATTTATGCTCCTTTACCAGTCGCTCATTCTGTTGTATTAGATGAAGAATACCATAATTTTGAGTTGCTATTGCAAAAATTGAATTACGATCAAAACCAGTGGGAACTTTGTGGGGACTTAAAGATATTTACAATATTACGGGACAGCAATCTGGAAACACTTCTTATCCGTGCTTTATTTATGAGTGGAATAGTCGGGCTCGAGATGAGCATTATGTGAGGAAAGACTGGCCGTTGTGACAAGAATTAATTCCAGGTGAAAAAAACATCATAGGTCCAAGTTTGATATCAACCGCCGAAACGAAAGTCCTGCTTTCATGCATATTTTTAAAGTGCTACCTAATCTTTCTGAAGCCAAAACAAAAAAGGGCATATTTACTGGACCACAAATAAGAGACCTCCTAAAAAATGATGCATTTGAGAGGAAAATGAATGCCAAAGAAAAAGCAGCATGGCAAAGTTTTAGAGAAGTGACGACTAAATTTCTTGGAAATCATAAAGACCCTAATTACAAAAATATTGTTGGAAATTTAGTACAAAATTATAAAGAAATGGGGTGTTTAATGAGTCTGAAACTGCATTTTCTCCATTCACACCTTGATTGGTTCCCTGAAAATCTCGGAGATTTTAGCGAAGAACATGGAGAAAGGATGCACCAAGACTTTAGTGAATTTGAGAAAAGGTATCAAGGTGTTTGGGGGATAAACATGTTGGCAGATTATTGCTGGAGCCTGAAGCGAGAATCAAATAAATCTCATAAAAGAAAAGCAAGTCGAAGATCATTTCACGAGAAACGAAAGCGTTCTCGTTTAGAGTAGTACTTCAAACATGCTTTGATAAATACTAAAAGAAGCAAACTCTTATGCTTAATTCATATTAAATACTGACTGCGCGATTTCGAAAATCTACTTGGACACTCGAGACTCTTTACGAAGTATGAGCCGAATCATTTTTAGTAGTTAACTTAAGCATTGAGGTATTATATAAGACAATATGAGAGTATAAGTAGATATAAGGATTACTGTACAAGTACGTTATTGGGTTCAAAGGTATTGGGTATAAGAGTTTCTTTGTCGACAAGGGTTAAGTATTGAAGTATACAGATTAAGGGTTACTTGATAACAAGGTTGTTCGACATTAGAATTATTAATTTGAAATGTATTGGGAATTAAGATATAAAACGAAATTTAAATATAACATAGCGCATAATGTTTCGTTTATATCTTAAGAAACGCAGTCGGGCTGGACTTTAAATTTACTAGATATATGGAACGAACATCGAGAGTACAAAAATTAGGTCAAATTTTTTTTTAGATTTTAAAAGTCTATTTCACAGTCACAAAAACTAGTCAAAATATTTGTATAGTCTATTTTTGATATGAGCAATATTTTCAGTTTTACTAATAAGTACCTTTAAACAGTATTAAAACATTTGCTTGCATCAGTCTATCTGCCATTATTTAGCTTATATTTCACATATTAATTCCCTTGTAATGACCTAGCAGCATAAAAGACATTTTTGATTGTGATATATTAACGTAAATGTAAAATGATATGTATAAGATATAATCAATAAAAATGTACCGTAAATTAACCTCTGTATGCTTCGCAAGTGTACGATAAAAACAAAATTAAATTTAAGAACGCAAAATGACCATACATATTTTTCAAATAAACATAAACTGATGATGAAATGACCTATAATGACCTCTGAAAGGCGGCTTGAGTCAAACAAACTACGGGTTCGGACTCAGGGACCTCAAAAACATACGCATGAATTTTTTCAGATTTTTTCTCTATTTGACCTTCAAATGACCTCTGGGAAAAGGTGTAAGGTCAAACAAACTACGGATTCGGACTCAGAGATCTCAAAAACATACGCATGAAATTTTTCAGATTTTTCCTACGGTTTTTTCTCTATTTGACCTTCAAATGACCTTGAATCTGATGTGAAGAAGGTTAACCAACCCGCTCATCGTAATCAGCGATCCCAAAAACCCCATAAGGACCATACCGCTCCGAGTGTTTTTTTTAGATCAAATGTTGACCTGTGTTATTAAAGGCAAAATAATATAATATGCTTCGAGAGGTATTTTACGAGCAGCAGTTTCTAAAGCTCGTTTGGCTATATGGATCGCCAACCTTCGTGAGGAGACGGCGTCGTAAGAAGACGAAAATGGCTGCATCTGGATTTGAGTTGTCAAAACCACAATTAATCACTTCAAAATGGCTGTAGTCAAACAAATAAATGTTTAATGGAGGTTCAAAAGCCGTTTTAGAATATGAAATTTAGAAAAAATAATAAATAGTGTGTATTTAATAACAGTCATAATGCTTACAGAAATGACCTGCAATGTAGAAGTGGAAAAAGAATTAGAAAAATGAAAATTGCAAAAAAAAATTATGGAAATGATAAATTAATAAAATAAGAAGCACCATACAGTAAACAGTTATTCTATTTTTACATTTACAAAATCTTAAAAAATATTGATATCACCTAATAAAATTCGTCATTTTACACAAAACCAATCTAATAAATTAACAGCCAAATTTTAAGGCCTCCACTGATCGTTGCCCAATTATCTAAAGCTTGAAATAAAAGAACGAAACGTAAGTACCGCGCTCCGCATCCCGTACTTGACGTAACAACATAGGGCCTCGTGACGTAGGCCAAGTTTTGACTCCGATCTGTGGATTGAGGGTACATCCACGCGATAGCCATGATGATTAAAATAATTATTATTCGTTAGGTTTCTTTCCTAGCCAGCTATATATCATGTTGTCTGATGTGTTTTTGGGGATTGTATGATTCAAAGATGGTATATTTTTTATTGCTTTGTCCACTCTTAAATAAGTAACGAGTGAAAGGAAATACTCTCAATTTTTTAGCAATATTATTCCAGCGAGTGAGTTGCTATGTTTTAAAGAATTTTCTTCTTGCATTATGAGCAAGATACAAACAACATTAAAAAGTAAACTTCCACCAGTAGACAGTTTAAACCACATGAAATTAAACCAACTTAGAGAAAAAAATACAAGCTGGACTTGAGATGAACATCAAGAAAATAAAACTTCTAAGCCCACAAAACACAAAAATTAAGATCGGCACGGATAAGATCGAGAGAGTGGAAGAGTATATATACCAGGTTGATAGCAGACAGAAGGAGGTTCAATCTTGCACAGGATAGAGACAACACAGGTCTGCAACAAAAATGCTGTCTAAATGTTTTCAACTGATTTCTATGTATTTAGGTGTTCTGAAAACTAAAAAAATACTCAAAAAATTCCAGAACGTCAGGTTATTTTGCAAAACGCAAAATTTTATTATAAAAAAGGGTTTTTTTGGGCTAACTTGAAGTCATAAATAAATAGGTACAATTTTATTTTGATTACTGTTTTTAAATGTATACAGGCCATAACTATCAGTACTTTCTAAATAAAGAACGCCCTGTGTGAGCTAAATTAACAAACATAAACGTTGTAAACAGAAAGTGCGCGCTCCGATAGTGTAGAAAGTGGCGCGGTACAATTACGTGTTAACTCGTCATTGTTTTATAGATCATGGTTCAATATAGTGCAATGTCATCTGTGCGAAAGTGTGTGAATTCGTCTGACAGTTTCTGTTATATTTGTGACGAATATATGGTATTAAAGCAACAACTTAATATTACGGACTTTGTAAAAAAAGTATACTTCACGTATTTTGGCTTAAAACTTGGAGATCAGGATAAACTTTGGGCACCTTATAAAGTCTGCAAACGATGTGTTGAAGACCTTCGAAATTGGTTTAAGGGCAAGAAAAAAGCTTTCCGATATGCGATTCCTATGGTATGGAACGAGCAAAAGAACCATAGTGATGATTGTTACTTTTGTTCGTGTAATGTGAAAGGGTATAATTCAAAATGGAAGCAGTCCATTTCATACCCCAATCTGCAATCAGCTATTCGTCCCATCCCTCATGGGACCGAAATACCAGTGCCCAAGGCCCCTGCTACCTTGGAAGAGATTCCAAGTTCTGACGAATATGGTGCTGTACCTGAACCCGATGACAAGTCAAGTTTTCAATTTGAAGATGACAGCAGTCCGAAATTGTTTTCCCAGAGCGAGCTAAATGATTTGGTAAGAGACTTGAATCTTCCCAAAAACGCTGCTGAGTTGCTTGGATCAAGGCTCAAAAGCAGGAACTTACTTTTGCCGGGAGTGTCTTCCTCCTGATTTAGATGTCGTGAGAAGCAGTTCACTTCCTACTTTGCCCAAGAGGACGAGTTGGTTTATTGTACCAATATTGAAGGTTTGATGGATACATTTAAGATCTCATACGACTCAGCACAGTGGCGTATTTTCATAGATTCTTCAAAAAGAAGCCTTAAAGCAGTTCTGCTTCACAATGGCGGTTTCTATGCTTCCATTCCTGTCGGTCATTCCGTACACCTCAAGGAAACGTACAAGAACTTGAAATTGGTTCTTTGCAAATTAAAATATAAAGACCACGGTTGGCAAGTGTGCAGTGATTTAAAAATCTTGGGCATGTTGCTCGGACAACAAATTCCCTTGCTTTTTGTGTCTATGGGACAGTAGAGACCGAGCAAATCACTGGACCAAAAAGTGTTGGCCTCCGAGGGAGCTTAAAGTTGACGAAAAGAACGCCCTGCATGAAACTTTGGTGCCTCCTCATAAAGTTCTTCTACCACCGCTTCACATAAAGCTGGGATTGATGAAGCAATTTATAAAGTCACTTCCAAGAGTTGGAAATTGCTTCAAATACTTAATATCAAAGCTTCCAGGCCGCTCGGAGGCAAAGTTGAAGGAAGGTGTTTTCGTTGGACCAGATATTAGACGGCTTATGGCTGATCCACAATTCATCACAACCATGACGGATCCTCAAAGAGAAGGGTGGATTGCCTTTAAAGAGGTCATAGAGAAATTTTTAGGCAATAACAAAGACCCTAACTACAAAACGAATCGTCAAAAGAATGTTAAAAGCATTTCAAGCTTTAGGTTGCCTAATGAGTTTAAAAGTACATTTTCTTCATTCCCACCTCGACTACTTTCCAGAAAATTTAGGAGATCTGAGTGAAGAGCAAGGTGAGCAAGATATTAAGGAGATGGAAAAAAGATACCAGGGAAGATGGAGCGTCTCAATGATGGCAGACTACTGTTGGACGCTTCAGAGAGACCTTCCAGATGCTTCCTACAAGCGAAAATGTACCCAAAGGAGTCTCACTGGGAAAAAGAAATGTGTTTAGTATTTACTAATGAATGTATTTTAGATAAAAAAATAAGTTTTGTTACGCAATTATAAATTAAAAACAATTTTTTTAGTCTTTTATCTTTTATTTTAAGATGATAACTTGTTTAACATAGATACCTACATTGTCAGAAAACGTGACGTTCTATGACAAAATGAAAGTCATTTTCGGATTCAGTACACCCAAAAACATAAGAATTACGCAAAAAAACCAAAACAGCTCTCAATTTATTGTTTTTTTTGCAGACTTGTGCAATTGAAAGAAACTCCTATCTCCTGCGGTGGAGAAGCAGTGGCTTATAAAAAAGAAGGAGAAAGAAGATTACGAGCTTATGTGGAATAACACCTTGTGCTAGGTAAATTATTTTGAAAATTTTCCTTCACTCTACTTTACCAGTTAATTAAATAAATACTATTTTTTAATATTTCCTTATTACTAAAAAATCTGTTTTTCTTCTGGAATGCAAAATTTGCAGTAATTATTAGTCTGATCGAAAAACAAAACCAAAAAAAAATTATCAAACACAAAAAAAAATTAAGTATTATTTTATAGTTTCCATATAAAATTATTAAAATTAAATTTAAAATTTAAATTTAAAAAAATTAATTAAGCTAACATGTATTTAAATCTTTTAAATAATGTTAATTTATCGTCTATGCGGATGGAATTAAATAACAAGTGTCGAGAAAGAGGTTTAAAAATAAACTTCACCAAAACCAAATATTTGAGTAACGGAAATGAAGATAACAGCCAGGAATTGTTAATAGAAGGTGAAAGAATAGGAAAGGCACAACCATTCATATATTTAGGACAAAAAATAATTTAAAAGCTGACTTGGATAGAATAGTCTCCCACATCCCAAATACAATAAAAGCCAGAGTATTTGATCAGTATGTACTTCCGGTATTAACGTATGGCACTGAAACGTGGGCTTTAAATAAAAATATAACAAATAAACTCCAGGTAACCCAGAGAGCAATGGGGAGCAGAATGCTAAATATTAGACTCCAAGATCGTATTCCTAACATCGAGATATGAAGAAGATTAAAAGTGACAGATGTAATACAACGAATATGTATTTTAAGGGGGTCACTACCGAGGTCAATTTACACTGAAAAGTAAAACCCATTTTCTCAGCAACCGTTCATCCTATTTCAACGAAACTTTGCACACTTATTATTTATTATTATATAATTTAATGGGACTAAGGGTTTAAAGAAATAAATTTAAATTACATTTTCTAGAAATTTTGAAAGTTCATGAATTTTATTTGTATGTTTGAATTGACGCGGTAAATTACCAGCTGTTCCGTTTGACATTTCCTTAGTCCGAACTGTAGATAGTGTTGCCATGGATATTTAAAAAAAAAAAAATAGCTCAATAACTTTTATAGTTTTGAAGATAATGGGGCAAATGTACAAAAAAGTCAATTTTTCAGGAGAGCCGAAAAACTAAAAAGTTGTAGTTTTGACTGCTTTTTTTGTTATAATCAACTTTTTTTAATTTATTTCTAGAGTGTTCGTCTTCTTTTTTTTGCAAAAACAAGTTTGGCAACACTGATTGTTTACAACAAAATATGTTTTTTTTTTTCCAAATTTTTTTTTTTTTAGTTTTGTTTTGTTTGGTTATATTTTACGTGAGAGATTGTTTTTGTTTAAATAGTTACAAATTTTTTTTCCTGTTTTCTGTTACTATTGCTGTTTTAAATTTTATTATATTGTTATTTTATTATAGTTTTTTATTATTGTTTTGTGAAGAAAAATGACTAAGCCAAAGACTAGCTTCAAGAGCAAGAAAAGGAATAAACCTTTTAGTGGGACACATATTTCTGTTGCTCGTAAATTGGTCATGTCCTTACCATCTGTTGAATCAACACCATCAACCTCATCTGAAAATCGTACACCTTCTTCTTCAAAAAAAAAAACTAGGTAATCAAAATAAATTTGAGTCATTCATGAGCAACCATGCGTATGATTTGGTGGATGTTGGAGAGCTGAGTAAAGCACTGAACTCAACAGTGGACTGCAAAAAATGTGGTGGTGAAATCACCCTAAGTGTTTGTTTGAGAAACGGTTTGGCATCCACTATAAAGATTGTTTGTCAGAATTGTCAAGTCCTAAATAAACTAAGGAACACCAAGAAACTGGATTATGAACTCGAAGGTAAATCTGTGAAATTAGATACAATAAATATTAGATTTACTTATGCACTTAGGTGTACTGGTAAAGGATTTGCTGGAGCTAAACTTCTTTGTGCTATGATGAACATTCCTCCCCCACAAAGCAAGCACTTTTTGCACCAAAATGTTATTCGTTCAGCTCTTGAAGTAGTTGGAAAAGATATAATGGTGGCTGCCGTAGAGGAAGCCTGTATTTCAAATAGTGGCAACAGGGATTTGGCCATCTCACTAGATGGCAGTTGGCAAAAAAGGGGCCATACTTCTTTGAATGGCGTGGTCTCTGCTGCGAGTACTGACTCAGGCAAAATAGTGGATATTGTGGTACTCTCCAAACACTGTCGTTGTCCACTAAAATTTCAGAATACACATAATGAAAATTGCATAGCCAATCATAGTGGTACCAGTGGGGCTATGGAAGCAGCTGGTGCAGAGCAAATTTTCCTGAGGTCAATGGACAAATACAATGTGAGATATTCTCACTACTTAGGTGATGGAGACTCAAAGGGTTTCTTGAAGGTTGTAGAACAAAACCCTTACGGAGATAGTCTCTTAGTTCAGAAGTTAGAATGTATAGGACATGTACAAAAAAGGATGGGATCTAGACTCAGAAAGCTAAAAACTTCCTACACGTCCAAAAAACTGCAAGATGGAAAGCCGATAGGAGGAAAGAGCAGACTCACGGATGTGGCAATAAACGACATTCAAAAGTTTTATGGCTTAGCCATACGAAGAAACGTTGGCAGCTTGGCTGAGATAAAAAAAGCAGTATGGGCATCAAACGACCAGAATCCGGCACACAATTTATGCAGCTTGGACTGGTGTAAGTTCCTCAAGGCCCAGGCAGAAAAAAAATTATATGAGCACTCAAAGCATTTTCATCTACCAAGAGTAGTAATGGAAATTTTGAAACCTGTCTTCAGGGACCTGGCGAATCCAGCCCTGTTAGAAAAAGGTGTTCACGGTAAGACACAAAACACAAACGAAAGCTATAATAATGCATTGTGGGTTAGATGCCCAAAAAATATTTTTGTAGAGAAAAGCACACTAGAATTAGGTGCATATGATGCACTATGCTGCTTCAATGAAGGTAATATTTCCCGCTGCCGAGTACTTGAAAAACTTTTCATTGACCCTGGAAAATTTACAATTGCTGGGCTGATGAAGGAAGATGAACTGAGAATAGTGAAAGCCGAGAAAGACTTACAACAAGCATCGAAATGCGAGAGGCAAAAAATTTCAAGAGCAAGAAAAAGTTTAGAAGAAAAATTTAAGAAGTTAGAAAAAAAGAAGGCCCGTCATATGAGGCGGGTTCATTTTAGTTAAAAAAAAGTATAACAAAATAATAAAATCTTATTATTACTTTTCAAAATATTATTGTAAAAATAAAGTTTTTTATTTGTATATAGTAAATAGTATTTCAAAATATTTTTGTAAAAATAAAGTTTTTTATTTGTATATAGTAAATAGTGTTATATAATTGTTCCTAAGCATTGTTAATAAAAAGTGGGATAATAATAATAATAGTGAAAATTATAATAACTTCATAATGGGTGGAATGGGGTGGTATATTGAAAGGTGCGTAGTGCGAAGCTAGGCGAAGGCTGAGTGGGACTAATATCTTGGCGATACTGACTGATGGCTCATACCTTGACTACTTTATATAAAAATTTCAGGCACTTATACTCATCGTATAATTGTGGGGGTTGGATTGTTTTGTGCAGAAATGATTGTAGATTATAAAAATGGAAAAAAAAAACGAAAAACGTATTTTTTTTCATTTTTCTCGGTAGTGACCCCCTTAAGGTGGAATTGGGCGGGGCATATCGCAAGGCCGAGTGATAACAGATGGACACGCCGTATAGTTGAATAGAGGCCTAGAGAATACAAAAGATGCAAAGGTAGACCACAGACAAAATAGACGGAGAACATAAAAAGATTAGCAGGACATGACTGGATGCAAAAAGCAAACAATGAAGCTCATTGGAGATAACTAGAGAGGCTTACATCCAACTATAGATAGAATAAACTAATGACGATGATGATGAAATACCTTCTTGAGATAAGTACAGTTTGTATAGGTTCGTAAATTATATGAGTGTAATGCTATGAAAAAAACCAAAAAAATGTTCCAGCCAAGAAAACAAAAAGCTGATGCATAGTCACAATAGAAAATAACCGGTCAAGTGCAAGTTGAACTTGCACAATTAGTGTTCCGTACGTTGATTGCTTTTAAAATAAAAAATTTTGTTACGGAGGTACAAAATGATCAGTGACTTCACAAAACACACCCCAAATCAGTTTCCAACAAAGTTTGTTTCCAATCTTTACTGAAAACTGATGACCTTGATTTTTTTTTTTATATACCAGATAAATTATTAAAGGTAATTCACTCGTGAGAATTTTCGTTCAATCTACACCCCGTGGAGAATATTGTAGAATTTTTCCAAAATTTTTTAATAAGTTCTTTTCGTGATTTTTTGCGATTTTTTAAAAATAAAAAGTGTGCGCAAGAATTACATTATGTATGTATGTATATATATATATATATATATATATATATATATATATATATATATATATATATATATACAGTCGACACTGTTTATAGTGAAACTCTATATAGTGAAAAACTCTTTATAGTGCAATTTTTTCAAGACCTAGAATATTTTAATGTAATTTCATGTAAAAAGCCCGGCATATAGTGAATCTGTAAAATAGTAACACTCTATATAATAAAATTTTTACCGGAATTTTATGTATAAATTTTTATGCATTTCGGGTTTCCCATTTTTATGATTTCTGTGAGAAACCCGGGAGTAACCCATTTTATAGAAACCCGGGGAAAAACCCATTTTATAGAAACCCGGGAAAAACCCATTTTATAGTCGAGGCCTAGTAATTCGCAAATTCAGGTTGTTTCTTTTTGTTTAAGAATCAAGTAAGATATCCAAGCGAGTGTGTTTAAGTTTAGCTGAGAAAATTAAAGTTTCGGAGGAAGTTGATAAAGGCTGCAAAAAAATTGATGTTGCTGAAAAATTTGGTGTTTCTCCAAGTTGCCTCTCTCTGATCATAAAAAGTCGCAACAGTATCATCAAGAAACCTAGTGGTCCAAGCAGTCGAAAACGAGTACGGATGAGTACTTACGAGAATGTAAATGAAGCAGTTTTACGATGGTTTCAAGTGACCCGTACGCATCAAAACGTACCAATATCGGGAAATTTAGTAAAGCAAAAGGTTCTACAATTTGCTAAAGAATTTAACTGCGTTAATTTTCAAGGTAGTGAAGGGTGGTTGAGTGCCTGGAAGACTCGCAATTCAATTGTTTTCAAGACGGTGTCTGACGAGAGTGCAAGCGTTAGTCAGGAGGACTGTGACATTTGGACTGAAACTGTTTTAAAAAGTGCATTGGAAAAGTACGAGCCAAAAAACGTTTTCAATTGTGATGAAACCGGTTTGTTTTTTAAATGTTTGCCAAATAAAACTTTTGCTTTTAAAAGTGATAAATGTTTTGGTGTTAAAACAAGTAAAGAAAGGGTGACACTTATGGTTAGAGCAAACATGGATGGCTCAGAAAAACTGAAATTACTGCTCATAGGTAAAAGCAGAAATCCCCGTTGTTTAAAAGGAGTTAAATCTCTGGAGTTAGATTACGCCAATAATAAAAAGGCATGGGTGACTTCTGAGATTTTCGAAATATGGATCAAAGAACTGGACACGAAAATGAAAAGCCAAAAGCGAAAGATTGTGATTTTTATAGACAATTGTCCTGCACATCCAGTTACTGTAAGTAAAAAATTAAGGAATATTGAATTGTTCTTTTTTCCACCAAACATGACCTCCAAATTGCAACCTATGGACCAGGGTATTATAAAAAAAACATAAAACATCATTACCGAAAAAGAATTGTTCACAAAATTGTTAATGCGATTGATAACAACCTTCCAGTCCAAAAATTGATTACCCTTAAAGAGTGTATAACCGAAGTCGCTAAAGTATGGAGTGAAAATGTTTCTCAGAAAACTATCAAAAACTGCTTTTCTAAAGCAGGTTTTATTGAAAAAATTGACGAATGGGAAGAAGACGAAATGGATCTCGCTATCTTAAAAAGGCAATGGGGTATTCTACAAAAAACTGCTGCCGTCGACGCCGATTTTTTACTTGAAGATTTCTTAGAAATCGACAATGTTGTTGGCACGACAGATCTCCCAACTGACCAAGACATAATTGACGATATAAAAAGTATAGAAGATCATAAAGAAGAAACTGAAACCGGGGAATGTCCTGCTAAATTTAGTGAAAATGAAATAAGAAATGCATTTGACATTGTGCGAACTACTCTCAGGCGCCAGGAAAGTGTACCTGATCAAATCTTTATGCATTTGAATAAAGGCGAGAATTTTGTTGAGCAACAATTATTTTTCAAAAGTAATGTTCAAAAGAAAATAACTGATTATTTTTCCTAGTACGTATGTACGTAGTATGTACATATGTATTAACAGATTTTGTATTATTGTTTTTATTTCGTATGTAGTACATACATACATAAAGTCCGTACGTTATATCTTTACACGTGCGTCATAGTTTTCAGGCAATATCCCAGACGACTGTTATATTTTTTGTCTCTTTTTACCCATACCGATTTATTGGTGAAAAGAGACAAATAATATAATAGTCGTCTGTTATATGGCCTGAAAACTATGACGCACGGGTAAAGATATAACGTACGGACTTTATGTATGTATTTAGCCCTGTACATGCTATGTACTGTTTAAACTTTCAAATGTTTAATAAAATCTTTTCTAATAATTCAATTTTGCAATTTTTTTTGTTGCTTGTACCTTATAAAATACAAGTAAATGATTACCAATATAAAATACATACATAGCAATATATACGGATTTTTTCTTTATATAGTGAAAAACTTTCTATAGTGAAATTTCGGTCAACATTTTGGTATTTCACTATATAGAGTGTCGACTGTATAATATATATATATATATATATATATATATATATATATATATATATATATATATATATATATATATATATATATATATATATATGCATATATATATATATATATATATATATATATATATATATATTTTTACTCGTCTTTTCACAAGCTTTCATTTGACACCACACTCGATGACCTAGTAAAAAAATTTCTTTTTCACTTTCGATTTCACCCCCAAAACTAACCCCTTAAGTCAAAATTTAACTTTCAAAACTACGTGGCTCTGATGAGGCCATCAATTCCTATATTATTACCAAATTTCAACTTTCTATGGCAAATAGTTTCGAAGAAAATCGGGTGCGACAAACAGACGGACAGATAGACAGACAGACACCGAAGTCATCTTATAAGTGTTCCGTACGGAACACTAAAAAACAGAGAAATCTTTCTTTTCTAATAACATTGTCAGAATCTGAATAATTATTTAGTGTCCTTGTTCGACAAAGGGCTTTATAGGTTTTTAAACTTGCCCGATTGGTATATTTGTTTGTAAAAATATGATAATAAATTAACCAAAAAACACTCCACTAAATCTAAATATAAATTTCCAAATAAACATACTTTACCTTAATAAGACTTAAAATCACTTTGTTTTTATTTCCATTATAGTGCGGATTAAACAGCAAATTCAAATTTTCAGCAAAAGCTTTGTCACTAAAAACAATGTTTTCTTTCTGCCCTGATCCTACGAACGGCAACTGTTTCTTAGTTTCAGCTTTAACTCCTATGTCTATATCTTGGGCTGGCGGAATCTGCATTTCTATGACTTTTACAAAAATTTCGCCTCCAACAGCACCCCTTTTATTTTGTACTTCAACCAACTGTATCATGTACGTTTTATCCAAAACTGAATCAACTACTAGTTTTTGATCTAAAATGGTAGCTTTATCTAGCGTATTAAGCAGTTTACTGATAGAACCAGTAGGTATACCGAACGATTGGATAAACAAAACAAGTTTAGGAGGTTCTAATTTTTCAATGGCCGCATCAACGAGTGTAGAAACATTGGATCTAATCATCCTTAACTTCATCCAATCGGGCAAATATGATGTAGTCTCGGAAGTATCAGGTGAATAGGCTCTAGGATGGTCCATATTTAACGGAAACCAAATGTTTAACAGAACGTTAAAGGGTTCAAATTTTGCCAATGGGCCATAAGTTAGTAGTACAATTGCCGAATGTATTACTAATGGCTGCATGGCACATTGTTCCCCTGTACCCCAAGAAACTATTACATACTCATTATTATAACTTTGATGAATATTGTAGGATTCTTCGGCATTTTCCTTAGCTTTCATCGTATAGAGACAAAATATTTGTAACAAATTTTTAAGCGTCACATTATTCTCTCCTGGTAAAACATAAGAAGCAACACTATGGCGCTCAATAATTACCGATGACAAATCAGTTATTAAATCATTAAGATCTGCAAATGATTCATAACAATCCTGCGTAGCTAAGAAATTTATGTAACTCGAAACTATTGCCGGGTTCGTTTCAATTTGTAGAGCTTGTCTCAAAAACTGCACCAGTACGGGTTTAATGAGTGCGAAATGGGTAAACTGACGAATATACTGCGATAACCAATTTGTGTAATTTTCAGGGACAACTTCCATATCATCAGTAGGTGACAAGATCATTACCAAACCTTTTGTAGCTTGAATCCGGCTTGCACTGTGATCTGAAGTTAATCTCCTAAACAAATATTCAAGAACTTCACAGGCTGTCTGAGGATCGGACCCATTAACTACAGTTCTTAAATGAGCTAAAAGTTGTCCATGTTTTGTCAGTTTTTCTGCTGGAGCAGTAGATAAGAGATATTCACATAAGCACTGCACGGGAAGGTGAGAAAGTACCCCTTCTGAACTATGGACCAGTTCGGCTAACCATGGCATGTGAGCAGTTCCTAAAAAAATATTGGTAAAAAATACACAGCCCCACAAAAAAAAAAGTGGGGTATACTTTTGATGCGATATATCAGATCCGTAGTATTTTTGCCCGCTGATCACGAATCTGACGTCAGAATATCGCCATCACATCTCAATTTTTTTTTAACCTCAAAAAATAGGTAAAAATTAGTAGAAATTAAGAAAAATATACTCCTAAAAAATTGATTCCAGCTTTTTCATGAATCCAAAGATGTATTAATATGTATTCGGACACGCTAAGCTAATATTCATCGGTTGGATTAAGCCATACAGTTCTGTTTTCTTTCTAACCTCAATAAATCAGACAGATATAGTGCTTTTCGAATGCAAAAACGAATTCAAATTAAAATTCAACCGATTCTTACCAAATTTGGTACACGGGGGTTTTTTGGGTTGCTGATCATGAATCTGAGGTCGGATTGGCAAAATTCAAAATGGCAGATCCAAGATGGCGGACAAAATTTTTGAAAACCAACCGATTCCTACCAAATTTTTATACAGTTGGGGAATCCTCAAACCTGATACTCTTAAACCCTTAACCCTGAAACCTTAGACTCCCACACCCTGTAACCTCAAAAAATAGACCTCAAAAAATAGTCTCCATTCTTCAGGATCGTATGAGTTATTTTGAAATTCATCCATTAGACCTTTTACATCGGTACAATATGAAAGTGACAATTCCTCATCCATTGTGAAATATTTTCGAAATTCTTCATCTCTGTTTCTATAATAAGAAATCGTAGCTTCTGGCTTAAGTAAATGTCTTTTCTTTAAAAAGGAAGCAAGATGCTCTAAACCATCTTTCGATAAGCCTAAATCTCTGACTAGATCACTAAGTTCTGACTGTGATACGAGTATTGGTTCTGGTTTACGGTTGTATGGTAGAAATTCTTTATCTGTGCCACTAGTATATGATAGGTTGCCACTAGAACATTCATTAGTAACAGTGTTTGAATTTTTTTCGACAGTCTCAATATTTTCGGCATGAACTGATAAGGTGAAATCATTTGTTTCCATAACATCAGCATCAAGTGGTTCAGGAGGCGGAATTAGTTTAGTTGGTCTTGTTACTGTCGAAACATCGTTATAAGTAATAGTGCTTTTATTTTTTCGATTATGCCTAGATACAACATTCATACAAAAGTAGCAATCATTTTCACTGTATGGTCTATTCCATATTGCTGGTCTGGAATATTTAATCGCCTTCTTATTGAGGTACAACATTATTTTGCAAGAACTGCAAATGATGTGGGGAACCCAATCTGAATCCTGGTGCTGTATTTCAATGTTAAAACAATTCTTATATAAGGTTTTAATCTTATCCGTTATCGGTGACCCCATTTTACTCAATACGTGTTGACAGCAGAATATAACAAAATGAATCACTGTTTTTATCGCACTTATGAAAAGTTCTTGTACCGTGAGACCGTTTTCTTGTAGCATTATACTCTACATGAGCCAAGTCACCCACACATGAAGAGCAACGGTCGCTGGATGACGACGGCTGCGGGCCCGCTTTCCCACCCTGATCAACCGCCGATACTGGGTTTCCGAGTCCCTGCATCGTAATTCTCTTTCTTCTACCTGCCATGACGGCATCTAAGCCGTTATCCAGGGACTCTGCCGGCTAGTGGAGTAACACCGTTGCCCACCGTCACCACGTGGAGGTGCCCTGGATACAGGTAGAAGAATAAAAATCGACCGATGAATTTTCTCGGCGTTCAAAATGGCGCGAAAACATCTGCCATCTTGAATTTTGCAAATCCAACCTCAGATTCGTGATCAGCGACCCAAAAAATCCCCGTGTACCAAATTTGGTTAGGATCGGTTGAATTTTAATTTGAATTCGTTTTTGCATTCGAGAAGCACTATATCTGTCTGATTTATTGAGGTTAGAAAGAAAACAGAACTGTATGGCTCAATCCAACCGATGAATATTAGCTTAGCGTGTCCGAATACATATTAATACATCTTTGGATTCATGAAAAAGCTTGAATCAATTTTTTAGGAGTATATTTGTCTTAATTTTTACTAATTTTTACCTATCTTTTGAGGTTAGAAAAAATTGAGATGTGATGGCGATATTCTGACGTCAGATTCGTGATCAGCGGACAAAAATACTACGGATCTGATATATCGCATCAAAAGTATACCCCACTTTTTTTTGTGGGGCTGTGATATTAATAGTGCAGTAAAAAAAAACATTTGAAATTGTACAGTCTAGATACAGCAATATTACGATTTTATCTTCTCTGGGGTATCACCAGGAATATTAACCTGAGTTTTGGATCTCGAAAAACTTGTGCTTTTTGGTTTATGAACAATTTAAGTTTTTAAAATGCTTAAAATGTGAAAAAAAAACCAAACTCTCGCAATGAAGTTAACAAATTCTCGTTAGTTTTAAGTTGCGCAAGTGCGTACATAACCTACAAAATTGAAAAAACAGGTAAAAAACTTTTTTTTTAACTTTATTATACAGGTCGATACGCCATTTTATGCCATTTGGTTCAAAATAGATCTTTTTTTTTCAAAATTTTTTTTTTGAGTTTTTTTTCTGATGCCACTAATATATATATATATATATAGAGATATATATATAATTTTTAGAAAAAACCGGTCAAGTGCAAGTTGAACTTGCGCAATTAGTGTTCCGTACGTTGATTACTTTTAAAATAAAAAATTTTGTTACAGAGGTATAAAATGATCAGTGACTTCACAAAACACACCCCAAATGAGTTTTCAACGAAGTTTGTTTCAAATCTTTACTGAAATCTGATGACCTTGATTTTTTTTTTTTTTTTATATACCAGATAAATTATTAAAGGTAATGCACTCGTGATAATTTTTGTTCAATCTACACCCCGTGGAGAATATTCCAGAATTTTTTTAAAATTTTTGGATAAGTACTTTTCGAGATAACGGGGGGAAACCGATTTTTCGCGATTTTTTAAAAATAATACAAAGAAAAGTGCGCCCAAGTATTACATTATATATATATTTTTTACTCGTGTTTTCACAAGCTTTCATTTGACACCACACTCGATGACCCGGTAAAAAAATTTTTTTTTCACTTCCGATTTCACCCCCCAAAACTAACCCCTTAAATCAAAATTTAACTCTCAAAGCTATATGGCTCTGATGAGGCCATCAACTATATTATTACCACTTTCCATGTCAATTAGTTTCGGAGAAAATCGGGTGTGACAGACAGACACCGAAGTGATCTTATAAGTGTTCCGTACGGAACACGAAAAACAGTGTGTCAGGAAATTTTTTATATAAATAGTTATTTTATAACTTACCAACTAAGAGATGGTTACAACATTTGTAAAAACAAAAGAACATTAATTACATTAGACACATAACATGAGCAGAAATAAGAAAATACTTATGTACAGTGACAAACAACAGTTAACAATGAACTATTCTAGGCTATAAAGCCGAAATCGGACCAAAAAACGAAAAAACTATTTATTAAATACAGTGGTTTAGTTATTTACAAGGTGGTTCAGTTATTGACTGGTAAGAAATTTTTATTTAAGTTTAAAATATTACAATATATTGCACTTAATTTACTGGTATCTACCTTATAATTAACACAGTCCTTATGTTTGTTTATGTGACACATTTCAAGAAAAAGCCGATCCTTGTAATCATTTACTCTCTCCAAAACTTTCACACTGGTAAAATCGAACTGATGTCCCGTTTTTAAAACATGGTCAACTAAGGCACATGACCTCTTATATATTCGACAATCGCTTTTGTGTTGTGTTATTCTTTGTTTTATCCACTGCGATGTCTGTCCGATATAACATGAAACACAACCCAAACAGGATAACTTGTAAACTACATTGCTGTTACAAAGTAGAGGGGGTTTCTGTTTGAGTTGGGTAAACAAAGTACGGCTACTGAGACTGTTATATTTAACTACTTTAATGTGTGGGAAATCTTTGAAGATACGCACCACTGAATCTGTCAATCCGCGCACAAACGGCGACTTCTTATATCTGAGAACATTGTGGGTCTTTTCTGTAGGGCCATCAAAATTGTTAGAATTGTAAACGAGTTTTTTCAAAATGTGTTTTGGATACCCATTGTTGGAAAAAATATTATATAATTTGGTCAGATTGGCAGGCAGGTAACTCTAGTGGCTAATATTATGGCTAATGTTATTCTGCTCTTCATTGCTATGACGCTATTATAGTTTTGATTCATAGGGTGATTTGAAAAATAATTAATAAACCTGTTGGACGCTATTGGTTTCTGATACCAATTCAAAATTAACACATTATCATCAGTTCTAATGACCCGTCTATCCGAATTAGCCACGAGAGTTACCTGCCTGCCAATCTGACCAAATTATATAATATTTTTTCCAACAATGGGTATCCAAAACACATTTTGAAAAAACTCATTTACAATTTTACCAATTTTGATGGCCCTACAGAGGAGACTCACAATTTATATAAAAAATTTCCTGACACACTGTTTTTTCTAAAAATTATAGTTTCTCCCGATGAAGTTGTGAAGTACAACGAAATATAGAGAGTTTAACAGCAATCGAGTGTTAATTGTCACAGACCGAAAACCTGAAAAAAACTCCCCCTTTTTTGCTATCAAAGTACGGTCGATAAATCTATATATATATATATATATATATATATATATATATATATATATATATATATATATATATATATATATATATATATATATATATGTATGCAACGCTGGAGGTGAGCATAAGAGGCAGAATGAGAAACGTTGACATAAGGTCTAGAATGGGCTTACAGATATCATGGAGAGAGCAGCATCCCTTAAGTAGGAGTGGACTGGACATATATACACTCCTGGGCAAAATTAACGCAACAATATATTAAATCATATAAATCTCTATAATGAATTAATTTTAATAATTTTTTATGAACATTGGTTACACTAAAAGTTATTCGGATACTTTAAAAGTGAATGAAAATTATTCTTAAAACCTAATATCAAAATCGTTGAAATTAACAAATAAACTGGGACACTAGTAGCAAAATTAATGGTGTATCTGGGACACTAGTAGCGTGTGTTGCCTCCTCTACTTCGGATGACAGCGTTTATGCGCCTAGGCATGCTTCTAATTAAATTTTGGATAAAATCTTGAGGAATTTGCTCCCATTCTGAGATAACTGCATTTTCAAGTTCCCTCAGGTTTCCATGTGCAGGTATATGACGTTTCACATTTTTCTTAAGGTGATCCCATACATGTTCTATCGGATTCAGATCCGGGCTTTTTGGTGGCCATGGCATAATCGGTATATCAACTTGATTAAGAGAATCGAGTACCTACCTAGCCACGTAAAGTCGAGCGTTGTCTTGCATAAACAGGAAATTGGGCCCCACAAAATGACAATATTCTCAAGATAGTAGTCAGCATTCATGGATCTCGTACGGACAGGAACTAACTCTGTGCGAGCATCAAAGTAGATGCCACCCCAGAATATAACAGAGCCACCGCCGAATGGAATCCTTGCAGAGATATTGCAAGGAGCAAACCTCTCTCTTGGTCTTCGCCATACTCGCTCACGACCATCTGGATGTTTTAGACTAACCCTAGTTTCATCTGTGAAGAAAACTTGTTTCCAATCATCCACAGACCAGTTTTCGTGATTTCGAGGAAAACGTAACCTGGCAACTCTGTTCTCTCTAGTAAGCAAGGGCGCAGTGGCTGGTCTCCTACTGTTTAAGGGGGTCACTACCGAGGTCAATTTACATTGAAAAGTAAAACCCATTTTCTCAGCAACCTATCATCCTATTTCAACGAAACTTTGCACACTTATTATTTATTATTATATAATTTAATGGGACTAAGGGTTTAAAGAAATAATTTAAATTATTTTTGTGTGTTTGAATTGACACGGTAAATTACCAGCTGTTTCGTTTAACATTTCCTTAGTCCGAACTGTAGACAGTGTTGCCATGGATATTTAAAAAAAAAAAATAGCTCAATAACTTTTATAGTTTTGAAGATAATGGGGCAAATGTACAAAAAAGTCAATTTTTCAGGAGAGCCGAAAAACTAAAAAGTTGTAGTTTTGACTGCTTTTTCTGTTATAATCAACTTTTTTAAATTTATTTCTAGAGTGTTTGTCTTCTTTTTTTTTGCAAAAACAAGTTTGGCAACACTGATTGTTTACAACAAAATATGTTTTTTTCCAAATTTTTTTTTTTTTAGTTTTGTTTTGTTTGGTTATATTTTACGTGAGAAATTGTTTTTGTTTACATAGTTACAATTTTTTTTCCTGTTTTCTGTTACTATTGCTTCTTTGAATGGCGTAGTCTCTGCTGCGAGTACTGACTCAGGCAAAATAGTGGATATTGTGGTACTCTCCAAACACTGTCGTTGTCCACTAAAATTTCAGAATACACATAATGAAAATTGCATAGCCAATCATAGTGGTACCAGTGGGGCTATGGAAGCAGCTGGTGCAGAGCAAATTTTCCTGAGGTCAATGGACAAATACAATGTGAGATATTCTCACTACTTAGGTGATGGAGACTCAAAGGGTTTCTTGAAGGTTGTAGAACAAAACCCTTACGGAGATAGTCTCTTAGTTCAGAAGTTAGAATGTATAGGACATGTACAAAAAAGGATGGGATCTAGACTCAGAAAGCTAAAAACTTCCTACACGTCCAAAAAACTGCAAGATGGAAAGCCGATAGGAGGAAAGGGCAGACTCACGGATGTGGCAATAAACGACATTCAAAAGTTTTATGGCTTAGCCATACGAAGAAACGTTGGCAGCTTGGCTGAGATGAAAAAAGCAGTATGGGCAGAATTTTTTCATCTCGGCTCAAACGACCAGAATCCGGCACACAATTTATGCAGCTTGGACTGGTGTAAGTTCCTCAAGGCCCAGGCAGAAAAAAAATTATATGAGCACTCAAAGCATTTTCATCTACCAAAAGTAGTAGTGGAAATTTTGAAACCTGTCTTCAGGGACCTGGCGAATCCAGCCCTGTTAGAAAAATGTGTTCACGGTAAGACACAAAACACAAACGAAAGCTATAATAATGCATTATGGGTTAGATCCCCAAAAAATATTTTTGTAGACAAAAACACACTAGAATTAGGTGCATACGATGCACTATGCTGCTTCAATGAAGGTAATATTTCCCGCTGCCGAGTACTTGAAAAACTTTTCATTGACCCTGGAAAATTTACAATTGCTGGGCTGATATAGGAAGATGAACTAAGAATAGTGAAAGCCGAGAAAGACTTACAACAAGCATCGAAATGCGAGAGGCAAAAAATTTCAAGAGCAAGAAAAAGTTTAGAAGAAAAATTTAAGAAGTTAGAAAAAAAAGAAGGCCCGTCATATGAAGCGGGTTCATTTTAGTTAAAAAAAAGTATAACAAAATAATAAAATCTTATTATTACTTTTCAAAATATTATTGTAAAAATAAAGTTTTTTATTTGTATATAGTAAATAGTATTTCAAAATATTTTTGTAAAAATAAAGTTTTTTATTTGTATATAGTAAATAGTGTTATATATTATTCCTAAGCATTGTTAATAAAAAGTGGGATAATAATAATAATAGTGAAAATAATAATAACTTCATAATGGGTGGAATGGGGTGGTATATTGAAAGGTGCGTAGTGCGAAGCTAGGCGAAGGCTGAGCGGGACTCATATCTTGGCGATACTGACTGATGGCTCATACCTTGACTACTTTATATAAAAATTTCAGGCACTTATACTCATCGTATAATTGTGGAGGTTGGATTGTTTTGTGCAGAAATGATTGTAGATTATAAAAATGGAAAAAACGAAAAACGTATTTTTATTCATTTTTCTCGGTAGTGACCCCCTTAATCCAGCTTCATTTAACCGTCTTCTAACTGTTTTAGAAGAAATTGTGACATTGCGAACAGCTTCGAGTGCGTTTCTTATTATAGAACTAGTGACAGTCCTGTTTCTTAAAGCATATTGTCTTATAAAACGTTCATCTAGGTCGCTAGTGCATCGTTTTCGCCCTTGCCCTAGAATGCTAGAATAAGTTCCTACTTCATTCAAGCGTCTTACCATACGACTTATTGTGGAACGATGTTTGCCTAACCAATTTGCAACATAACTCTGACAATATCCCTCGTCCAATAAAACTGAGGCTCGCACTACCTCGTGTTCAGTTAAATTCCTTGTTCGATTCATTTTTCTAATTTTTCGGGGTCAAAAATAAAACAGTCTACCACAAAAACGTATTACTTTGAAAAAGGGAACAATTTATAAGCTTACTTTTAAAGAAAATCTATCGCATTATTACAGAAAATTGTTTATCTTCTAAACAATTCTTTAAAACTGTAAATCTAAACGAATTCTTTTGATTTCTGTAATGAACAACGAAACAAAATATGCATAGCCATGCAAATACTCGATAAACTTTAAAAAAACTGACATAAGAAAAAGATAAATTAATTTTCAGATTGTTGCGTTAATTTTGTCCAGGAGTTTATATATATATATATATATATATATATATATATATATATATATATATATATATATATATATATATATATATACGAGGCATGTTTTTTAAGTAAGTACCGTTTTTGCGATTCCGCCGCCGCAGCGATACGGTCGCGCTGGTAACGTACATCTCATGTCTACGCACTGACGCCATTACAGTCTGATTCTTCATTGTATACGTTGTTTACTGAGTGTTTAAGATGCCTCCGACAATCGTGAGTCCCGCCGATTGTGAAGTACGGGCTGTTATACGATTTCTTAGTGCTAAAGGCGTAAAACCGATCGATATTCATCGTGAGATCTGTGAAGTTTACGGACAAAACATTATGAGTGATGGAATGGTAAGGAAATGGGTGAGAGCATTTAAAGATGGCCGCACAAATGTGCATGATGAAGAACGGAGTGGGCGTCCTTCGGTCGTTAATGAAGATTTGGTGCAGAAAGTGGACGAAAAGGTGAGAGAAAACAGACGCTTTACAATTTCATCATTGTGCGACTGCTTTCCTCAATATTCTCGTAGTGTTTTGTATCGCATTGTGACCGAGAACTTGAATTACCGGAAATTGTGTTCACGTTGGGTTCCAAAAATGTTGACGGATTTCACAAAACCCAACGTTTAGGCAGTGCATTGACTTTCCTTGAGCGGTACCACAATGAAGGTGAACATTTTTTAGACCAAATTGTTACTGTGACGAAACATGGGTGGCCTACGTCACACCAGAATCGAAACAACAATCCATGGAATGGCGACATTCATCATCACCCAAAAAAGTGAAGTTTAAGCAAACAATTTCTGCCCGCAAAATCATGTGCACAGTTTTTTGGGACAGAAAAGGAGTATTGCTAGTGGAGTTTCTGCCTCGTAATGAGACAATCAATGCAGCGTCTTATTGTGAGACATTGAACAATCTGCGTCGTGCAATCCAGAACAAAAGACGTGGCAAGTTGAGTAAGGGTATCGTTTTGCTGCATGACAATGCCCGTCCACATGTGGCTAATCGGACCAAAGATCTCATCAAATCTTTTAAATGGGAAACTCTAGATCATCCTCCATACAGCCCTGATCTGGCGCCCAGCGACTACCATTTGTTCCTGCACTTGAAGAAGCACCTGGGTGGTCAGCGTCTTCAAGACGATAACGAAGTCAAAACATTTGTGATACAGTGGTTAACAAGTCAGGCGGCAGAATTTTATGAGGAGGGTATTCAAAAACTGGTGCCACGTTATGACAAGTGCCTCAATATTCACGGAAATTATGTAGAAAAGTAGATTAAGGTACAGGCTTTCATGTAAAAATAAAATTATAGCGATATCTTTGCACGTCTTTTTTTTTTAATTCCAAAACGGTACTTACTTAAAAAACATGCCTCGTATATATATATATATATATATATATATATATATATATATATATATATATATATATATATATATATATATATTCCTAGGTTACAAACTTAGCATATTTTTTTAATAATATGCTAATATTATATTATCTTAAAAACTATGCCTACCTCCTTGACGAGACATAATATCCAAAAGAAAATCAGGATGTCTCGATTTGCACAGTAAATGTCCCAAGCGATGAGAATTATTTAACGCCTGTAACATATTTAAAATATGAGTTGGTGGTCCTCTCGCCTCGCCTTGAGGATTTAATTCCATAAGTTGAGGTAGAAGCAAACTAGTTTGTTCGTTAATCTCCGCTTTCGTACTGGCCGCAGCTAAATGGGACTCAAATTCTAGTATGGTCTGTTTTTCAATGGCTAAAATTTGTTGTTCTTTTGATTGGTAGTCTTCCTCTAGAGAGATCATTGTAGGTGGTGGAAACGAAAAATAACTACAAAAAAAAAATAATTTTTAAAAAATTTCAAAAAAAGGAACTACATATTTAGCAAAATATTTTAAAAAAGTAATCTTAATCAATTACTAACCTAAAGTTTTTAAAAAATAAAAAAAAAAAACATTCAGAAAAATAATAATTACATTATTATATTTATATAAATTTGCGCCGGATCATGTTTACCTAAATTTTTCATCTGCAAATCATTTTTTCTTAAAAAGAAAAAAAAAGATAATTTGCTCTAATTAAAATATTATTTAGTGCAGAACTTTCCTTTTTAAATTCATTTATAATATACAAATAAATAGCAGATACAGACCGGTTATATGTCCGAGACCATGCTTGCTCCAATTTTGGGGTAGAAAATTAATTAACAAATACGTGGTGCGATGCAAAAGGCCCCAGACTAACGCTCTAAAAACTGAAGCAGTTACTGTTAGGCTTCGTGCATTTCGTCAATATAAAAGTAGTCTCACTGCACCCGAATGAGCCAATCCCACCGTTTTTTGCACTGGTCGAATATTTTTTGAAAGATCGATTCTAACATTGCCTCCAACGCCGGCGCCGCTTATAATTAGCGTTGTTTCTTCTCCATAGCTTCAAAACAGTGATCCTTTAATTTTATCTATAATATATATAAAAAGCAACGTCTTTCTGTCTGTCTGTCCGTTAGTGCGCTTATCACTGGAGAACTACTTATCCGATTTACGTACTTTTTTTTTTAAACATATATATGTTCTCTGGCCAGGTTATAGGCTACATTTTATTACGATAGGTAGCATAAGAAATGAGCAGTGACGATAATAGTGAATGAAGTCGGAAAAAAGTTTGCCACTAGCGCGTTCCCTTGCAATACACAGCCTAAACCATTCAATATGGAATAATATTATGTAGCAGAGAATATCTATATTCTATAATCTATAAAATATATAAAATGCAATGTCTCTCTGTCTGTCTGTCTGTCCATTAGTGCGTTTATCACGCGAGAACCACTTATCCGATTTACGTGTCTTTTTTTAAATTTATACATATACTCTTCGGCCAGGTTATATAATAATAATAATAATAATAATCTATATCTATAATATATATTAAATGCAACGTCTTTCTGTCTGTCTGTCGGTCCATTAGTGCGCTTATCCCTCGAGAACCACTTATCCGATTTACGTGATTTTTTAAATTCATACATATGTTCTCTGACCAGGTTATAGATATGCAACGTATCTCTGTCTGTCTGTCTGTCTGTTGATGCGCTTATCCCTGGAGAACCACTTATCCGATTTATGTACTTTTTTTTTTAAAACATACATATGTTCTCTGGCCAGGTTATCTATCTAAAATATATATAAAATGCAACGTCTCTCTGTCTGTCTATCTGTGCGTTAGTGCGTTACGTGCTTTTTTTTTAAAACATACATATGTTCTCTGGCCAAGTTATAGGATATATTTTATTTCGTTAGGTAACATAAAGAATAAGCAGTGACGATAATAGTGAATCAAGTCGGAAGAAAGGTTACCGTTAGCGCGTTCTCTTGCAATACACTGCCTAAACCATTAAATGGAATAATATCATGTTGCAAAGAATATAATATATATAAAATGTAACGCCTCTCTGTCTGTTTGTCTGTCCGTTAGTGCGCTTATCACTTGAGAACCACTTATCCGATTTACGTGTTTTTATAAATTTATACATATGTTCTATATAATTTGATATAAGCCTAGATAATGGGAGATAAGGTGAGATAATGGGAGATAAGTATAAATAATGGGAGATAAGGAGAAATATTGCGAGATAAGTCGAGATAAGCCTAGATAATGGGAGATAAGGTGAGATAATGGGAGAAAAGGAGAAATAATGGGAGATAAGGGGAAATAATGGCAGATATTTTATTACGTTAGGTAACATAAGGAATACGCAGTGACGACAGTAGTAAATCAAGTCCATGCGAGCGGAGCCGCTGGCACGGCTAGTCTTCATATAAGGGAACAGCACAGGGTGCCAGATCAGGTGGAGGATGACAGTCATGGAATTCTTTGCCAAAAACTGTTGTGTACAGAACGAACTGCGGGCCGGTGAATTGTTGTGATGCCAGAGGAAACTCCTCTCACTCCAAAGCTTTGACCATTTTGATTTCAGGTGTGGTTGCAGTCGCGGGTCTTCCGAAACGCTTGTCGCCTTAAATCGCGAAAATCACTAGAAGATTTGCATACAGTTTAGGGCTTCACCCCCAAATCCTTTCCGAACCATTTTCAATACCACTTTTCCCGGGTTTAAATCCATGGTAAAAGTCGCAGACAGACACAATTACACCTTTAAGCAAACCTGAATACAGAAAAAAACTGAGCTAGCTAGCAAGCTGAGACTTGTCATGCAGCTATGTTAGGGATGTATCTACCGTCTCTAATCGACGCGAGTCGATACCATTTCCAGTTCTTCCTATATAACGTTAGTCCGGGAACTTTTGGATCACACCACACAAACACACAATAGATTTTTACATCTATCTTTTTCCTACCGATTTTCCGTACTTCGAGGTCTTGGTAGAGAGTATATGCCTCTTATTATTTTTAAAAATAAATCGTCTTTTTACATGACTCTTTTAAATCTGGTATTATTTTAGTTTTTTTATCAAGAACATTATAAAGTAAAATGGCTAAAAATGTAATGGTTAGATCAGGGGTGCTCAAACTTGAATTGCTGGCGATCTATCTCAATATTGTTAGACTACGATCGATCGACTCTGAGAGGCTGCAAGAAAGTCTGATGGATTGTCGTCTAGGTAGAGTGTATCGTGGCATAGATATTAGTTTTCCGCACAATATGCATTTTTTTATTCAAAATTGCGAGTTTATTGGTTCTTACAAAACAAACGAGTTCTAGTGTCTAAACTTAACTAAAGAGTGACTTTGGATGTTGAAGCGTGGCGCTGCATGTCCACAGCATACTTTTCATAAGATGGTACGTAATTACCGAGTGCTAATCGCAAGCATGACGACATATGTTCGTCAGTTAGTCGATTGCGATATTTTTACTTAATTAACTTCATTTCAGAAAATGAAGACTCGCACAGTTGAAGGGCGATTTGCCTTAGATTCGGATATTTATCTTTAGAATCACCAGAATTTTGTATCAGATGCCGTGGCTTTGAGATGTATATCTGATATAATCTACACTAACTCATTTTCAACAGAACACGAGTCCATGTTAAACTGACTTGCTATTTCAGTAGCTAATTCCTCAATGTTTTTACACGAAAAAGGATAACTCATAAATGATGTGATATTTGCCAATTTACTGAAATCATAAAAACGTAATTCGAATTGGCCCAAAATATTTGATAATTCTGCCTCATAAATATCATAATTCAACTGAGGAATCCTTGCTTTCAAAGACGGAAAATTTTTCAGATCCTTTCTTTTTAGTTGATCTATCATAAGTTGCAATTTACTTTTGAATGCGTTTATTGCGCTAATCATCTCAATAATAGTTTTTCCTTTATCTTGAAGCTCCAAATTAATGGTGTTTAAATGCATTGTGATGTCTGTCAAAAATGCCAAATCAGTCAGCCATTTTCCGTTTTTCAGCATCTGAGTGTCATCACCTCTTTCGTCTAGAAAAGCTGTTATTTCGGGCAATAATTCCTGAAACTTTTCTAGGAATTTTCCGCGACTCAACCACCTGACGTCCGTATGAAGAACTAGATCAGTGTGTTCAGCTGACTCACTATCTTCCAACTGCAATTTAAAGAGCCGTCGTTGCAAGCTACGTGCACGGATAGAATTCACAATTTTTATTGCAATGCCCATAATCTCCTCCATGTTTAGAACTTTTGAACACAAAACTTATTGATGTATATTGCAATGGAAGGAGAAAAATGAAGGGAAATCATCATTAGCTCGACACAATGCCACAAAACCGTTTTTGCATACTAGTTTATATATTGGTAGCTTGTAGTTTGTTACAAAATTGAAGAAAACGTCATATATATCTTCGCCACGGGTCTTTCCTTTCAGAGGAATCATTGTCAAAAACTCTTCCTTAGCCGACATGTCATTGAATACCATTCGAATAAAAATACACAGCTGGGCAGTGTCTGTCATATCGGTGGATTCGTCGAACTGAAAAGAAAAGTATGTACGTTCCATGATATAATGTTTTAGTTTATCTGCCTCATGACTTCAACACGCCTTGTGACAGTCGGACGAGATAACTGAAGTTCTCTAATAGCAGACATAATCTGTTTTATTTTTAAAAACTCCAAATAAAGTCTCACCCGCTTCAATAAATGCTTCCTTCACAACCAATCCATCATCAAATGGTTTCTTGTGTTTCGCCAATATATGAAATATTTTAAATGACGCAATCGTTGCAGCTTTTGATTGTTTGGCTGGTCTTGTGAACATGGTTTGTTCTTTTTTCAAACAAGTTATCAAATCACGTACTTTTCGTTTTCTTAATTCACTCTGTGACGGAAAATCCTTTTCATAGTTTTTATGAACCGTTTTATGATGCCTCTCTAAGTTCCCACGCTTAGGTATTGCAACTGACGCACGGCAAATGAGACAAATGAACTTATCCTTTACCATACAAAAGAAAAATTCTTCCTCCCAATCGTTATTAAAATGGTAAGTTTTACTTTTCTTCGCCGCACTCATTTTGGACTATTTATTAATAAACTTTGTATCGATGTATCGCCTTCAAGTTACAATTCAGACTGACTCCTATTCCTGCAGGCGCAACATTTATATCGGCGCGAACGAAGTCTCGAATGTTCCCGTCAAACACGCCGCCCGAAGTTTCTAGAAAAATCGGCGGGAATCAAAAACGCGGCTTTTCTTTGACAGGTACCGCGCGTTAAATTTTAGTAGTTTATTCATTACATTTTGTTTTAGTTACGTAAAACAAAATCTGTGAATAGTTCTATGTCGGAATTTTTTTCTTGAGATCGACTCAAAAAGCACTCGCGATCGACTTGTCGATCACGATCGACTTGTCGATCGCGATCGACCGTTTGAGCACCCCTGGGTTAGATCTTAAACAGTTTTATCTGGGATCTCACATTTTAATCACTTACTTGGTTATACACATTTCCATAAACATTCTCAATGTGGGGTATTTATTCCACGCCAGACTTCCTATAGTTAAAGGATTATGAGCCGCTAAAATTAATAATATAAGCCATACTTTCCAATAAAGATTTGTAATAGCCAGTTTCGGAGGAATATAACCGTGAGGTAAAGTTATATTTTCTGGATAATTATAGCTACATAAATTAAAAAAGAAGTCTAATATCTCAACTTTGTCTACAACTAAGGGCGGAGCACAATCTTGCGGTAAGTTGGCTGCTCTTTTTGTCAGCTGATCAACTATATCTATAATTTCTGTTGGTGTAATTGGTAATTCTTTTGAAATGCCTATTAAAAGGACTCTTAGTAAAGTAGCTTGTAGAAGAGGAACTTCGCTAGCCAACCTAAGGAATAAATTTCTTTCATTCTCTCCTGGCCAGGAGTCTACCTTATAGTAATGTTCTGCTTGCTCCAAAAATAAAACCTAAAAAATAATCTATATTTAGCTTGTCTGTTTTCAAAATCATATTAGTAGAGAACTTATTAACTGAATTAGTTCTTTCTGAAATACTTCAAGATGACTTGTGTGTGTTACTTTTGAGGAACACACATTGTATCGATTTAATGCATAAACCATGCACAAAATCAAAATAAAATCTGAAAGATTACATAAGTAGTTTCGGCACTGAGCTTGTAGTATTGTCAGTTATCAGGAAGTTCTACTGAAAACTGGTTGAAACCATATCACCCTTTGAAGAAAATTTAAATAAATAGTCTTTTGTTAACTCTGTTTTGCGTAAAAATTGATTGTGGTATAATCAATGTTTCATACTCTTCGGTGTCCGTCTGTCACACACGATTTTCTCTGAAACTATTAGACGTAGAAAGTTGAAATTTGACACAATTCATGGCTCAATTAGAGCCGTGTAGTTTTGAAAGTTAAAATTTGACTTAAGGGGTTAATTTTGGGGGGATGAAATCGGAGGTGAAAAAAAAATTACCAGGCCATCGAGTGGGGTGTCAAAAACACGAGTTCAAAAATATAAATGATGTAATACTTGTGCATACTTTTCTTTGTATTATTTTTTAAAAATGAACAAAAATCGCTGTCCCCCACCCGATCATGGAAAGCACTAATCAGAAAATTTTAAGAAAATTCTGGAATAATCTTCATAAAGTGTAGATTCTGCAAAAATTATCACGAGTGCATTACGTTTGATACTTTTTCTGGTATAAAAAAAGAATTATGTTGCTCGGCAATATGGTGGAGGTTTTTTAAAATATACTTTTCAGTCGCGTGTGGCACCTATACCAAGACAAAATAATTTTATTTTATTTGTTTATAATTAAACAAATATTTAGGTACTAAATATTTGTTTTAAACTTTTATTACTAGATTCTAGATTGAGCTAGACTGATTTATCGGCTATTAGGTAGCTAAAATGCTATGGCCATTACACATTATTGACCAAGAAAAATTTGTGAAAATACATACTGAATCTTAAAATATATACATGCCAGGAACCTAATTAACTAGCCTAGGTAAGGATTTTATTTATAAAAGCAATCGCCGCACAGTGTGTCGACTAGTACAAGTTAGCTGGACAAAATTATTTTTTCACTTATTTCAATTGTTTATGTATATTCTAGGCATATTAAGTTATTTTAAGAAAAAATTCATCGCGTTGGTTTTTTTTTATGGGCGTGGCTAATTTTTTCCCCTAAATTAGTCAGCTACGCAGACATATTTAACGATAACTCGGGAACAACGTGTCAGATTTTTATAAATAAAACATTAAAAAATGCGTAACAAAATTTTATTAAAGTTGATTGAATATTATTTTATTCTATCTTTTATCGTTTTGGAGTTATTTAGAAATTAATGGAGAGAAAAAAATTTTTTTCGTGTAAAAAAGCGCAATAACAAAAGAAAAACAAAATATTATACATTTTTCTGACAGCTGCGTATCTGGAAAATAAAATAAGGTATTAATCATGAAAATCGGTTAATAAATGTGGGTTTTATTCACAATTTACCGCAGGTATTCAATATCGATAAAATTTGTGTAATACAGCCACCCTTGCATATCGCGGTAGGATTGCATCAGCTTAGCAGGTAGATAACGGAACTAAAGGGCAAGGGTATTTTGTATGGTTAATAGAATTAAAAATTATAATACAATGTCTTTCATTTAGCTGCATTTCGCTTACCTGTATTTTTTGTCCAGCTGCACAAAACATTGTATAACAAAAACAAAATATTCTGCGTATGTGCACGAATTTTTCTACAAACTTGAATGTGCAACTAAATGAAAGACACTGTATTATTATTTTTAATAATAACCAGATGAACAATCATTTATTGCATTTGTCATTTAAAAATAAAACAATTAATCCATATTACTTAGTTTTATTGACACAAAAAGGATAAACTCAAATAATACCTGCCTTTCAGGTAGGTAACTTGTGCATTATACATACATAAGTAGTTGGTATTTTAAAATGTTTTTGATTTTTTTAAGGTACATATTTCTTGCTGTTCGGTTCAAAAAAAAAATTGTTTTTGAAAATTCCAGTCAAAAATTGTTTTTGTTTAATTTTAAAATAAATGTTATAAATGCTCTGTAATAAATTTAGCATAATGACACTGACTGTAATTATATGTAAAATAAAAATACTCATTTATTGATAAAGAAAAATTTACAAGTCAAGGTTTACATGCTTAGTACAAGCACTACATAACTAAAAATAGTAGCTGAACCTAATAATCATCATCAGAGTCTTCTGATGAGTCGTTCACTGTATAATCGTCATCATTTTGTGGCATTGTGCGACAATATGATGACGATTCCAATCTTGACTCTTCTATGCTAGGGCTTACAATTAACTTTAATACATCTGTACATTTTTTTTTGCGGCTTTTTTTGGGAATCTCTCGAAGGCTATTGATCAAAGGATCAGATGTTATAATTAACATGCACAGTAAGTCTCTATTCGTGGCAACACGCCAGCGCTTGCGGGTGTTGTACTCCCTAAATCTACGGCAATCTTTGTTCAGTGCTTCTTGAGCCTCTTCGGAAAGCTGCCCAATTGGAAGCAATGCCGCTTTGATGACTTCTGTGCTGTGAATTAATATTTTATGCACAGTAGCAGGCATACAGTACCACGAATAGAGACTAAGATAATGTTTTCTGGTTTCAAGACAAAATTTTTTGAATTCAACTAAGTTTATCTCGAATCCAGAAGACAATGTTCTCAAAATAACATCAAACTTTTTTATAATTGTAACATCCAACCCTGTGATCTGAGCACTCATCTCAGCATTCTTAAAAAAGCGACGGGCTGTATTTCCATCATTTGAAGAACCAAATCCTGGCTTTGGTTTATCTACAATGAGTCCCATCTCGTTCTTAAATTTCAATTTGATTTGTCTTCGTTGCTTCTAGCCTGCCATTTCTTAATATTCAACTTGTAACTGATATGTAAAAGACATTCGAAGCAACGAATCCAAGCATGAAGTGTAGATAAACCAAAGCCAAAATGTTCTTGATTGCTGTTAAACATCGCGGGGTCATCGTTCATCGTCTTGGGGGGTGGCGCCACAGATGAAACACTTTTGGGATGAACTAATTTCCGTTAAGGCGTTACACACCTTTCCGTCTGTCATTGTCAGCAAAAGTTCGTGTTTTACAGAGATTTGAGAATCACCAAAGTTGATAAGTGTTGGAAGAAGAGCATTAACTTCTTCCCGCAATCTATTTGTCTCCACTAACGTGAAGTCGTTCGTTTCTTTGGCAAATATAAATTTGATTGGGCGACAATACAAAGTTGATGAAGGCCGAGGATTTTGCCAAATAATTTTGGACCATATAACTTAAGGGGAACTAAAGAAAATGCGAAAAGAAACTCGTCCGTATATTCGGTGTTCTCAAATCTCTGTTTGTATGTGCTGTGCCCAGAACTTCCATTATATCCCCATTTACTAACAAGTGTAAACGATGAACTTGTTGGGAGCACACTGCTGATAACTTCATTCTGTGCTAATACTAGACGTTCCACTGTTTTATTTAATAAGGCTTGCAAATTTATTTCAGCACGAGTTTCTGTTATAGCAATGTGCTCCTCTGCAGGGTAACAGGCCTGTTTGGACTTTTTTAAACTAAAATATGACGGAAACACATTATGCCCCGCCTTCATGGACCACTTCCTAGTTTGTTTGTAAGAATGCGTTGTTGACTTAGAATCTATATATTAAGCTAAGGCTTCGTCACTACTTAATTGCCTAGGATTAACGGAACTGGTATTTTTAGACTTAATAATATTATCTGGGCTCTCACTAATGTCTCTAATCACATTGGCAATTTTCCTTTGCCCTGCTGAACGCACAGCAATTTCGGCAGCAGTCACCAATTCACTGACACTTCGGGATTCTACGAGATCCACGACGCGACGTTTCTTCGTCTTAAACGACGATTCCTCGAAATCTTTGCGAGGTCTTCCTGCAGGAGTCACATTCTCACTTGATGTTGAAAGTTGTGGCGCAAAAGAACTCGCAGTAAACTGTATGTCTGCTTCATCCAACCAATTCTTATTTTTAATTAAAAAACGCTCTTTCGACTTTCCTGAAGCCAACCATTTGGCACCAAACTTATTAGACAAATTGGATATCTTCAACTTTATTTCTTTTTGGCTGCTTTCAGTAATGTCACCAAAGTGAAATTTTGAAGAAAGAAAGTCATATACACGCGAGTTTTTTTCATTCTTCGTGTGTTTCAACCACTCCTCAAAAAAGGCTACCCTTGAAATAGAGTAAACTTGTTCTGGAAAAAAAGAAAAAAAAAAACATGTTGTACTGAAGTGTGCTAAACAATATGTGTATTTTTACGAAGAATAAAGTTATTTCTGTGTAATATCTAAAAACTATCCCGGATAGAAGTGAATGTCTGTATATTCTGAACTTTCAAAGTTTTTTTTTTAAAAAAAAAACACGCTAAAATATATAGGCTATTTAAAAAAAATACTAAAAATTCAAATTAATAGATTCTGATTAAAAAAATACATTAAAAAATAGTACTTACCCTCAGTATTAATATTCATCACAAAAACTTTCACAATATTACAATATGTCACTATAAGATGTGCACGAAAGTGTCGCTAAATTGCAACTGATTGATTGAAAGAGCTGCATTAAACTCATTACCTGACTTCTGACGCTTATGACTCGCCACTTGCAAATTTGATAAACAACCTTTTCTCGGAATTCAGGGTTTGGTGGTGTTGTTTACGTTTTGCAACTAAGATTTCCTGGAAATCATAACATGAATTTTGTCCACCTAGCATGTTCTACGCGACACACTGTGCGCCGTACAGAACACTAATTGCATAAGTCCGACTTTCACTTGGCCGTTTTTTTTTACTACTGCATATTAGTGTCATTACTAGCTAAAAACTATTTGTGATCTATTCGAATTTTCAACTCATGAGATTTAGTAATTTCAGAATTAGTTCTTTAAAATGTAAGACGAAAATATTTATCCAATTTCATCATACTTTTAACTAACTGAAAATAGTTCATGCACTATTTAAGAACAAAATTGTCCACTCTATGGGAAACCTCAATGCCCTGACTAAATTCGCTTCCAGTTGGTTATAAACTTTTATTCTTTATTATTTAAAATATTCACAATCAAGTATAATTTGTGTGCTTACTATAACCTACCTTAAGTAGAGCATGATGAAAATCAGTAATAATAGGTCTATAAACTCTAAGGGCGGAGTCTTGTAACCAAGTAACACATTCCCTCTGTATGTTCGTAACCTGCATTTTAAATGCCTTTAGGACAGTAATATCTCTTTTACTCTGTGTCGCTGCATCTCTAACTTGAGGGCTCACACACAATAGCATGCACATTGTGACAAGATCTACTAAAGAATGGAATATTCTTTCTCTGAACTCATGGTCTCTTATGGTGGTTATTAAGTCTTTTCTTTCACGTAAAAGAGCGTGAACTACACTCAGTAAATTAAAATCATGTCTAAGAACTCTATTTATTTCCTTAAGAAGAGCTCGAAGGGAACGTAGATAATCATCTTTATTTAACAGTAATTCCTAAAACAAATATTAGCTAGTACAGGGTATTAGTTAAGATTAGTTCAAGTTAGTATGAGTTAGAAAATATGTAAATGGCGTCTAACATAAGATTAACCTCTGAGGAAAATATAAAAATAAAGAAGTTAAATACAAATGTTGACTGAAACTGCCGATAGATTTTTGCTTTATTATTTCCTTGTGCATAGAATGTATGCCACAATATCGGTTTTTATAGTTGAGGTGGAAAAAAAAAGAGTTTCATAAAAACTGGTTACTACCAGATTGATTTGAAATTTTTATTTTCGGGAATACTAGAAGAGGTTATCATTTTTGGGTAAAATACTAAAAATTTCGAGACATGAACTAATCAAAATGTAAAACGACACTTTTATGAATACGATCAAGAAAGTTATATATTTAGAACACTGTCTGGAATTTTTAGCAGAACTCAAACATGACATGGGTTTATACAAGAGCCTGAATGAAAAAGAATACAGAAAAAAGTTAACTCAAATAAATTTTTGTATTCAGTTGACCGATGACCGGGAAAAGGTTTGATCAACTTGTAGTACCCGGTAGGGGCTATTAGCCGCCCGTAATAAATGGTAATGGAAAATTGGATAGATTTGGCGCTCACTTGATGAAAATCCATTTTTAGGAAATTAAGAGATGAACTGTTGTAGATTTTCACTATATATAATATTTATCAAAGCGAAATAAATAAAATAATAACTTAAATCGCTCGTCACATGTTTCAGTAAACAGTACCTTTCTCAAATGGTAGTTAAACTTTTACTAGTTCAAATTTTGGATGGTTGTAGCTTCTACTTGATGGAAATTAATTATAAATATATAATAAAAGACTGTTTTTAGTTAATTTCCACTGGTTTATTTAAATTGCGATGACGTGCTTCGCTGTCGATGCAGCTTCTACAGATCTACATTTTACACTGTCAAGTTAGGTTTAATATTCACAGTTTTATATAATTTCTTAATTATAATATTACACCTAATTAAATTACATTGATAGTATTGGAAAACCCACACAGATTTGGAATTAGAAAAATAAATTCAATAATGGTGAATTGCTTAAATCTACCTGATCGTTGAGTAAGGTACCTGTAGTCCTTAATCAATTTATTTTTATTGTCTCTAAAAGGTTTAGTTTTAAACCTTTTTGTTGGGTGTGTAAAATTTTGAAATTCTTGTTAAATGTGTGATTTTCTGTTAAAAGATGATTAGCATATGTTGAATTAGATTTTCTATGGATAAAACTTTTTTCGTGTTCTGTAATTCTTTGTCTAAATGTACGTCCAGTTTGTCCGATGTATGTTTTAGGACATGATCCACATGTTAATTGATAAACCCCTGATTTATTGCCTTTATTGATTTGTGGTTTGTAGTTTTTTAAGATATTTCCCTATAGTATTGTTAGTCTTATAAGCTATGTTGATATTTTTTTGATTTAAAAATTTTCCCAGTTTTTCCGTTGGTTTGCCGAAATAGATTAAGCATTTAAAAGTGGTATTTCTGTCCTTAAAACGTGGGTATATTTCTGAGATTGCCTTGTTCCTAAGTTTTTTCCTAACGATCCTATTGATTAAAGTAACCGAATATCCGTTGTTAACGGCTACTTGTTTTATGTAGTTTAATTCTTTAGTAAAATTTTCTTCTGATAAGGGGATATTAGTTAGTCTATGTATAGAACTATGATAAGCTGCAAGTTTATGATGGTTAGGGTGGTGAGAACTATTGTGGATTGTAGTATCTGTATGACAAGGTTTGTGATATATTGCAAATTCATGTTTTTTCATGGCTTTGCTGATTGTTAAGTCTAGGAAATTGATTTTCCCTTCGACTTCTTCTTCCATTGTAAAACTGATATTTCTATGTAAAGAATTAATATTCTGTAAAAAGTGAGTTAATTGTCTGTCCGTACCTGTAAAGGATACAATTATATCGTCTACGTATCGATACCAGTATAGACAATTATTACTATTGTTATTATGGTTGTTAAATATCATTGTTTCAATACTGTCCATGAAAATTTCGGCAAGTAATGGACTTAATGCACTTCCCATAATTAACCCTTCCTTACTATTGTAGAATGTATTGTTAAATGAAAAATAATTTTGTCTTAGGCAAGTTCTTAATAAATTAATTATGTCCATTTTTATAACTTCATTTACTTTGTTTTTTGTTCATAGATTCTCTATTAAAATTTTTGTTTCGTCTGGTGGAACACTTGGAAATAAGTTTTTGACATCGAAAGAGACTAATTTAGAATTATCTGGTATTGTTATATTCTTAACTTTATTCACGAGTTCGTTTGAAAAAAAAAACTCATATGAACTCGTGAATCATAGTCTCTTTCGATGTCAAAAACTTATTTCCAAGTGTTCCCCCAGACGAAACAATAATTTTAATAGAGAACCTATTAACGAAAAAACAAAGTAAATGAAGTTATAAAAATGGACATAATTAATTTTTTAAGAACTTGCCTAAGACGAAATTATTTTTCATTTAACAATACATTCTACAATAGTAAGGAAGGGTTAATTATGGGGAGTCCATTAAGTCCATTACTTGCCGAAATTTTCATGGACAGTATTGAAACAATGATATTTAACAAACATAATAACAATAGTAATAATTGTCTATACTGGTATCGATACATAGACGATATAATTGTATGCTTTACAAGTACGGACAGACAATTAACTCACTTTTTACAGTATATTAATTCTTTACATAGAAATATTAGTTTTACAATGGAATAAGTCGAAGGGAAAATCAATTTCCTAGACTTAACAATCAGTAAAGCCATGAAAAAACATGAATTTGCAATATATCACAAACCTTGTCATACAGATACTACAATCCACAGTAGTTCTCACCACCCTAACCATCATAAACTTGCAGCTTATCATAGTTTTATACATACATACATTTATACATAAAACAAGTAGCCGTTAACAACGGATATTCGGTTACTTTAATCAATAGTATCGTTAGGAAAAAACTTAGAAACAAGGCATTCTCAGAAATATACCCACGTTTTAAGGACAGAAATACCACTTTTAAATGCTTAACCTATTTCGGCAAACCAACAGAAAAACTGGGGAAATTCTTAAATCAAAAAAATATCAACATAGCTTATAAGACTAACAATACTATAGGGAAATATCCTAAAAACTACAAACCACAAATCAATAAAGACAATAAATCAGGGGTTTATCAATTAACATGTGGATCATGTCCTAAAACATACATCGGACAAACTGGACGTACATTTAGACAAAGAATTACAGAACACGAAAAAAGTTTCATCCATAGAAAATCTAATTCAACATACGCTAATCATCTTTTAACAGAAAATCACACATTTAACAAGAATTTCAAAATTTTATACACCCAACGAAAAGGTTTAAAACTAAACCTTTTAGAGACAATGCAAATAAATTGATTAAGGACTACAGGTACTTTACTCAACGACCAGGTAGACTTAAGCAATTCACCATTATTGAATTTATTCTCCTAACTCCAAATCTGTGTGGATTTTCCAATACTATCAATGTAATTTAAATAGGTGTAATATTATAATTAAGAAATTATATAAAACTGTGATTAAACCTAACTTGACAGTGTAAAATGTAGATCTGAAGAAGCTGCATCGACAGCGAAACGCGTCATCACAATTTAAATAAACCAGTGGAAATTGACTAAAAACAGTCTTTTATTATATATTTAAAGTATAGTTTAAATAATTATACCTAAATTAGTTATTAGGCAAAACAGTAGAAGTTTAACTACCATTTGAGAAAGGTACTGTGTACCGAAATTTGTCACGGTTGATTTAAGTTATTATTTTATTTATTTCACTTTGACAAATAAAATATACTGAAAATCTGAACAACAGTTCG
The DNA here is from genome assembly GCA_019049505.1 of Pachyrhynchus sulphureomaculatus. Lineage (NCBI taxonomy): Eukaryota > Metazoa > Arthropoda > Insecta > Coleoptera > Curculionidae > Pachyrhynchus > Pachyrhynchus sulphureomaculatus. The sequence goes on from CM032456.1 coordinate 20,098,394, forward strand.
TCTTTTAATTTCCTGGTAACGGAGAAAATGAAATTGGGTGATCTTTTTCACGACCAATTGACACGATTTGTTAGTTCGGACTAGCTACATCACACACCTTTTTTTATCACTCCTCCTTCTTATACCTACGAACAAAGTGGTAATTAAACGTATTATTGATTCCCTCAACACAAATAAAAATACAGACAATTGTTTTCTACCTACCCTAACGGGTTAAAAAAAAAGCAGACTACTTACCAAACAAATATCAGCTAAAGCGTCGGCTGCATGATCAGGTTTAACTTGAAATAATGCCCCAACCACGATCAGATTATTTGGATTTCTAGCATTACTTAGTTCATTGTAGATGGTATATTTCAACAAGGGATACAAATTTTCCTGAAAGGAAACCACCATCTCTCTCAAACAATTATTGAAATAATTGACCATAGGTTTATTTTTAAGCCTCAGCTTACTTAACTGCGCTATAACTTCCAGATCTCTTTGAGAAGTGGCCGAACAATTGTAACACAAATAAGCTAACAGTTCCTGAGCTGGTTTCATAAGTTTATGATTATGTAACCATGCTTCAATACGGGATACTCCAATAATGCGGATTTCATTAAGTCCACAAGCGGTGCTTAAAAATTTTACAAAATTTTTGCTTATGGTTTCGGGTTGCTGTCTCCTAGCCAACAGTTCTTTGATGGCTTCTAGAACCATTTGCTCAACTTTTTCCTGGGCTAAAGCATATCTTGGAACTGTTTTTGTATGCCAACCTTCGACTTGAAGCTTCTGTTCACTAAAACCTGTAGAATAAAAAAATAGTACACTAACCGATATTAAACAAATAACGTCAGAAAAATAAAGTAGAACATTCATGCCGCGTATTTATGTATGTTATTTATCTAAATATATCTTGAAGATAACAGTTTTCAGTGTATCTTTGACTAAGGCTGGATTAATAGTTTTATATACGAGGCTGGTTTGAAAAGTCCGTGCAAAGTCCGAGAGATGCACCACCGGCGCGTATCGACGTCATGTTTAGTTAGTAGGATCTCTTGAATGACCGCACACCAAGTTTCAGCCATATTGGTCTATTTCTTTGTGTTTGGCATTCGTGTGAATCAAGGAAGTCGAGTGATTTTCAAGAAATGGACGAAAAAGAATTTCGTGTGGTGATTAAACATTACTTTATGAAAGGCAAAACGTCTCAGGAGACTAAAGAGAAGCTTGATAAACATTATGGTGACTCTGCACCTTCGATTAGAACAGTTTATAAGTGGTTTCAAAATTTTCGGACTGGCCATATGGGCACAAGTGACGCTGAACGTTCTGGACGGCCTGTGGAGGTTACGACTCCAGAAATCATTGATCAAATCCATGATATGGTGATGGATGACAGAAGAGTTAAGGTGCGTGAGATTGCTAGTGCTGTGGGCATCTCGACTGAACGGGTACATAATATTTTGCATAAACATTTGGACATGAGAAAGCTATCCGCAAGATGGGTGCCGCGATTGCTCACGCTTGACCAAAAACGGAATCGTGTGAAGTGTTGCAAGGATGTTTGCAGCTGTTCCAGAAGAATCTGGAGGACTTTAAGCGTCGTTTCGTCACTGTGGATGAAACATGTATACATTACTATACTCCTGAGACCAAACAACAATCTAAACAATAGGTTACCAAGGAGGAATCTGCACCAAAAAAGGCGAAGACCGTTCCTTCGGCCGGAAAGGTTATAGCGACTGTCTCTTGGGATTCGCAAGGGATAATCCTCATCGACTATCTGGAAAAGAGTAAAACTATTACAGGTGAATATTATTCATCGTTATTGGACCGTTTGAAAACCGAGCTGCAAGAAAAACGCCCGCGATTGGCCCACAAGAAAGTCCTTTTCCATCACGACAACGCACCAGCACACACCTCAGTAGTTGTGGTCGCAAAATTAATGGAAATAGGATTCCAACTCGTTTCACATCCCCCCTATTCTCCAGACTTGGCTCCCTCGGACTACTATTTGTTCCCCAATTTTAAGAAATGGCTGGCGGGACAAAGATTTTATTCAAACGAGGAGGTGATTGCAGACACTAATGGATATTTTGCAGACTTGGACAAATCCTATTATTCGGAAGGGATCAACAAACTAGAACATCGTTGGACGAAGTGTATAAGCCTAAAAGGAAACTATGTCGAAAAATAAAAAAGGTTTACCCCAAACACATAAGTAGTTTCTATTTTTGCACGGGCTTTTCAAACCAGCCTCGTATATATATAGAATATATATATATATATATATATATATATATATATATATATATATATATATATATATATATATATATATATATATATATATATACACAGTCCCTGGCCAAATTATTAGACGCACTGAAAGATTTCATGTAAAATATTAATTACCGAGTGATATTGTACCGTTTTATTATTTTAAATTGATTTGTTTTTTATTTTTATATTATCCAATCAATTACCTATTTATTTGACATAAATAAAACAGCATTAATTTAACTAAGTTGGAAATGTGGAATCTTTGGCACAATGATACTACTCAGTATATATCACCACTACACCAAAAACTTTATTTTTGCACTCGACGCGCGTTTCGCTAACCATGTTAGCTTCATCAGGAGCGATGATTGACTATTAATCATCGCTCCTGATGAAGCTAACATGGTTAGCGAAACGCGCGTCGAGTGCAAAAATAAAGTTATATATACTGAGTAGTAGCATTAATTTACAAAAGCATAAGTTTATTAAGTTTTAAAGAAAAGTGAAATTAATGTTAGTAAAAGTCAATATTTAGTTGAGCCACCTTTAGCCGCTATCAAAGCTTTAATTCTGCGCGGCATGCTATCAATGCAAGATTGTACTGTCTCCTGCATTTGAGGATAATGATTCCACACATGAATAATCTTTTCTAGGAGCTGGGTTTTGTTGGTAATCACATCTTTAGCCACTTCTCTTTTCATCAGCTCCCACACATTTTCAATGGGGCTATTACCCGGCCAATCCAACAGAGGGATATTTTTTTCTGCCAAAAAAGCTTTAACAGACCGAGCAGTGTGGCAGGGAACTCCATCTTGCATGAAAGTGAAAGGTTCCCCATTTGGAAACCATTCTCTGAGCTGCGGAATCAACCGATTTTGTAATACTTCTTTGTACTGATCTTGCCTCATTATTCCTTTGACGACATACAGACGTCCAGTGCCCTTGCCGCTGATGACTGACCAAATCATCACTTTGGTGGGATGTTTAACCGTCGGGACGACACAATCAGGATGAAACTTTTCTCCATGACGACGACGCACATACTGAGCTTTATTCTGCAAAATTTCGAATGTGCTTTCGTCACTGAAGCAGACCTGTCAAAAAATAGGAAAAATATATAAACTTCCATGTTTATTTGCTTTATTTAACTGAAAATGATAATAATGTATCAATTATTGATTAAATTGCTGTATCTTATCGATCTCCAGAAGTCCACATCTTGGTCTTGCCATTGTTTGGCCCACTTCAGGCGCTTTGCTTTCATTGCAGCTGTTAACTTGGGCTTCCTGGCGGGGCGACAGGCCTTAAAATCTAATTCTTTCAATTTTCTTCGAACAGTGCGCTCAGAAGCATTTACGCTAGCATCCTGGAGTTGTGATTTTATTACCTTTGTGGTAGCAAAACTGTTTTCTACACAAATTTTCTTCAAACATCTCTCTGACCGTGGAGTGAAAATTGGTTTTCTACCGCATCTTTTCTTTCTTTTCGGGCTTAATTCCTTCCCTGACTCAATTTTCTTTTTTATGCGTCGTACACTAGCTTCAGAAACCTCCAATCTTCGTGATATTTCTCGGTTTGTAAATATTTTCGCAATCACAAGGGCCTTCACTACAGCTTTTTTACGTGGTGAAAGATCGCCTTTTCTGCCCATAATGAAAATAGTCCAATTACTTTTTTAAAACACTGCATACAAAATAAACTAAAAAACTGAGTAGTACAAAACTGTTAAACAAACAATCACAGTCCATAAAGCCACAGAAACACGTCCATACCTGATTCGATTCCGATCGCGACTGATACAGGTATGTACTTGTTTACGTTCATGTATCACTTTGTCAACATAGTGTTGCCATATGTTAAGAATAAATACAAATATGTAGTCTACAACAATTCTTTTAAATAAAAATCAATAATATTGTAGTTTAAATATACCATTATTGCATAAAAACTCTTAAGAAACATAAAATTACTAAAAAAAAATACAGTGCGTCTAATAATTTGACCAGGGACTGTATATGTATATATATATATATATATATATATATATATATATATATATATATATATATATATATATATATATATATATATATATACAGTAACTAACCACCAAACACGTTCACTGAATCCGCGCATGCCTAGGTATGTAATTTTGCTATATATACTAGGATTTATGTTTTAAAAGATGATTAAACATACCATCATCATCGTCCATATTTATAGTTAAGGGGCTTGAAGTATCCCTTGCAGCCGACGTCCAGGTTTCTGATTTTAAAAGGGAAGTAGGCGGTAATTTAGTATAAAAAGCTGTTATCACGTTATCAACAAAGGGTTTTGCAAAGGGATTATCAATAATTATTCGGTCGCCTACTGCATCTTCCACATACAACTACAAACAATTAAAGATATGTTATAACTACAATTGTACTACAAAACTTAAACTTATTATTAGATTAAATTTAATGTATATATACACAAATATATAAAAAGTCAAGTCTTATGGAAAAGATGACTTTGATTGAAGATTTTTTGATAATAAATAATTCTGTGTCGAATATAGTAATATTTTCATGCGAAACCAATTTGAAACATTTGTGCGGCGCATGTACTCGTACATTCATGGACGGAACATTCAAATATATCCCTAAGCATTTTCTACAAGTGTTTACAATTCACGGATGCTGCAATGGACATTATATTCGGCTTGTATTTTGTCTATTAAAGGACAAATCGACAAACTCATATGCAAATTGTTTAACCTATATTTTAAATAAATGTAGAGAGTTTAACTTGCTGTTTCAACTTGCAGAAGTCGTGATAGATTTTGAAACATCAATCCACAAGAGGTTTGGAATAATGTGCAAATTATAGGCTGTTGTTTTCATCTCAGTCAAGCTTGGCGGAGAAAAATTCAAGCGTTAGGATTAGCCAGAAACCAGAACTAGGGAAATGGATTGGGTATTGTTTTAGCCTTCTTTTCCTAGGTAACTATTATTTCAATAAAACTACTTAATTACTTTGTTAACTGTCACTAAATATATTTGTAAAGATTTTACAATTGCGTTATCGCGATTTCGTAGTACAACTACATTGTCAAATTTCACAGAAAGTGGGAAAAAACTGCTTGAAAAAGGACCAAAATATAACCCTAACTTTAATATAAAAAATACTACCGAAACACTAATATCCGAAATTGAATCGGCCACAAAAAACATAGGTGACCCAAATATTAAAAAGAAAAAATAAAACATATAATGATAAACACAAAAAACACTACTTGCAGTAACCAAGAACAATTAACGATAGCGTCCATTCAGTCTAAAATAAAAGAGAATAACTTACTAATAACAAAAGCAGACAAAGGCAACTCCATCATAGCTCTTGATAAAAACCATTACATTCAAAAAGTAAATGATTTTTTGGAAAAAGAAAATCCAGTAAAACTAAAAAAAGATCCAACGGATAAAATTCAAAAACAACTCAAGACCCTGCTAAGTGAAACCCTGAGCATTGTGGATGAAAGAGAAAAGTTTAAAATAATAAACCAAAATCCTACATCACCAAAACTTTATGGCCTGATAAAAAAACATAAAGAAAATTCGCCAATAAGACCAGTAGTATCGTACAGCAACACCTCCCTAAAAAATCTGGCAACACATCTCAACACCATCTTCAAAGAAATTACACAATTCAATCCAAAATACAACACAAAAAACTCTATAGACCTTACAAATAAACTTAAAAATATCTCCATCCCAAATAACGCCCTTCTAATCTCATTCGATGTAACAAATATGTTCTCCAATATCCCAAATAAAGATTGTTTAGAAATTATAAAAACTATGTTACAAAAAAACAACGTCAACATAACAATACAACAAGATATATTGAAACTGTTCGAATTTTGTATATCCGGAAATTATTTTCAGTTCAATAATCAATTTTTCAAACAAACAGATGGACTTGCCATGGGATCTCCACTTAGTCCTTTGCTAGCCGAAATCTTTATGTCAGATTTGGAAAACAGTTTTCTAAAAACTCAACACGCGAAAAATATTCTCTTTTGGTTTAGATATGTGGACGACATCTTAGTATGTTTCCTTGGAAATGATACTGAACTAAATTCCACTTTAAATCAGCTAAATAATTTACACCCCAACAAAAAATTCACACTTGAAAAGGAAACCGATAATAAAATAAATTTCTTAGATATTACAATTTTGAAAAACAGAAATAGACTAGAATTCGATATCTTCCGCAAACCAACCTTTTCAGATGTCACCATCCCAGCTGATTCAATACACCCTAACTCCCATAAACTGGCAGCCTATAGATCTATGATCCATAGAGCCTTCAATATCCCTCTTAGTAAAAATAATTTAAAAAAAGAACTGGACACAATCGAAAATATAGCACTCAATAACGGCTTCCAACCTAAAATAATTAATACCTTAATAAGCCGTAAACGAAAACAAATCACTCTCAGCTTAATCTACCCCGTAAAAGAATACCGAGAAAAGAAAACATTCATACCTCTGACATATTTTGGCCCCATCTCGGATAAAATATCCCAAGTTCTCACTACCGAAAAAACAAGAATAGCTTTAAAACCCGCTCAAAAATTATCCAAGATATTTTTTAATGCCAAAGATAAAACTAATAAATACAATAAATCAGGAGTTTATAAACTTAATTGTCAAGAGTGCAATAGCTGTTACGTAGGCCAAACGGGACGGAATTTCAAGACAAGATTCGCAGAACACAATGCCTCTTATAGGCTAAAAAATGAAAAATCACACTTTGCTAAACATTTCTTAGAAACAGGCCATACTTTTCCCAATATCGATTGTTTACAAATACTCCATATGGCACCTAAAGGGTCAAAACTCAACTTCTTAGAATCTATAGAAATTTACAGACATTCAAAGGACCATAATATAAATTTACTGAATAGTCAATTAGACATAGCAAATTCTTTTTTGTTCAAACTTTTTTAACATGTAATAGACCCACATCTGTTCATCATATAAACATAAAATACCAAAAATCTGTTTTAGTCTTAGTTAAGCGTTTGACAATGTAGTTGTACTACGAAATCGCGATAACGCAATTGTAAAATCTTTACAAATATATTTAGTGGCAGTTAACAAAGTAATTAAGTAGTTTTATTGTTAAAATGTACTGTCACAAAGTAACGGACCACTCAATCAACTATTATTTCAGTCTGTCCGGTTAATATTATCTCAAAATACAAAGATTCGGTTATTATAGTATACTGTTATACTTTATCTAATTAATCTTTCTTTATAATATAGATCCAGAAATTGTGGGTGAATGCTTTGCTTTTGAGCTAAATGAAATGAGACCTAACAACCAACAGTTAGAAAAATTTGCAGACTACCTCGTAGAAAATTATATAGAAGAGGATGCGCTATTTCCACCTAATATATGGGCCGCAAAATCAGCTTCCAGCCAGAGAACAACAAATGCATGTGAGTCGTTTCGCTCACATTTAAATAAATGTTTTAATTCTAGTCAAATATTTGTATTTTTGGAAACAATTAAACATTACCAATGTGAAATATACATACAAATACAGAGTGTAAATAATTTCAAACGTTTTTTAAACAGTAAGACACAGAAACAAGAAAATTTTATACAAGAAAATATTGTAAAACTTAATAATAATCAAATTTCTATGCAGAAATATGTAATATTAAATTCACATTATTATACTTTTTAAGAATATTACTTATATGTAATTATATTTGTTCTAATCAACTTTTCGTATGTACTCGTATTTTATTTTAAACCAGGTAAATCGGACGAAAATGTATATTCCCGAAAATTAGCAGCAGACGAAACTGTATATATTCAGGTAAAGAGTTTCTTTACATTTGACCATTAATTAATGCGGGCGGACGAAACTGTATGTGCCCATTTGCCAAAATTGACTTAACGGGAATTGGGAAATTGTTCATCGTCATTTTATTTGGTGAGAAACAATTTTATTGATTTATGTACTTAGCCTGTACTTACTTAGTCTCCCATTGGGTAAAAAAGTATTCTAATGAGGGGATCTAGAAATAAAAGATTTTTTATATCACAGACTTTGAATACTCATATATCATTTATACAATCGTCCTGGCCCGTGGATATCGCGTCGGAATACGGTAGCGAGGGTCCCAGGTTACAATTCCGGCAGGTCAGTGTAATTTATTTAAGTATATTTGGCTTGGCCACATACATAGATGGTAGTTATTGCAGAAATGTAGTATGTCCCGTGGCGGCACTACCACGTTGTCTAAAAAGGTGCGGTGAAATGTCTGTTTCGGTACTTGGACAATGTTGACGGATATTACGACATCCTCGCCGATATTCATCAAAAAGGGAAATCCCAATTTAGAGAGGAGGGGGTGAGCGATAAAAAAAGGGGATGTTGCAAGAGATGTAACTGGACTAAATATGTACTATTTAGGACAGTGATCCCCAAAGTGGTTCAGGTGGACCCCCAGGGGTCCACGGGAGACTCGACGGGGGTCTACGTTGCCGTGAAAAAAAAAATGGGGGTTCACAAGTTATAAGTGGAGGTCCACGAAAATTTATCTGGTTTCGATAGTAAAGAACAAAAATGTTGGCTTGGCTTTACCTATCAATGTAGGCAGATAATACACTACTCAAAAAATTAAGGGAGCAAAAAAAAATTCCAAATTTTTAGGTGATTTTTGACAGGCTGTATTTCGGTGAAAAATGGTCGTATTGAGATTTAAAAAAAAAGCATTTTGAAACTTTAAGATTCTAATTGTCAGATTTTTTGGTTAAAATTTTTTAGGAGCTACGGTTCTCATGCAATCCTAACAGATAGCGCGAAAAAATAATATTGCATATATTTTGCTTTTTTTTTGTTCCACGGTCTTGAAAAAATTTTTTTCTGTTAGGCCGGCATATGGATCAGATAGCCTGTTTATTTAGCATTAATTTCCTTGTTTTAAAACCTCCCCTAATTTTTTTGAGTAGTGTATTTTAAGAAGGTCAGCGACTGTTACTTGTAAAAACTTGCATATTCGATATTCAGTACAACGCGCGTCGAGACTTGCAAAGCGCCGCCCGCAATCCGTTCAGACGTGCAAAGGGACGAAATACGATTTGTGCTGTGCTTGCAATCTTGCATGAACTTGCTTGATTCTTGACCAATATAAATACGAATGCCAAGGACAAACGTTACTCATTTGTTTCCGGAATTTTGAAAAGAAAAGTGTGAGTGAATCGATGTCAGTGTTTGCCAGTGCCGGAAAAAGTAAGTACCTGCCTATTTGATATTCATACTTTTATTTTATATTGTAATATTATATTTGTTATGTTTGCGTGTAGTAGGTACGTAATAAAAATTAAATACTGAACAGGGCCATTATTTGATACTTCTATAAAAGAACAGAAAGCAGAGAAAGATTGAACTTTTAGTACTTTTTATTATAAAATTATTTATTTACCCGACTGTGGTGATTCACTAAAGGAGAGATATATGATTGACCTGCATATTTGTACATATTTCAGTGCCCTCGTAGTTGCTAATGCTAAATGACTAAAAATATTTTCATAAATTGTACGTGTGTTTATGTACCACTCGTAACGTACATCAAAGTAATAAATAAATCATTAAAATCGCGGAGTTTTGATGTCGAAATATTCTTTAAAAGTATTTTCTCTCGAATTTACAGAAATGTATCAAAATATAATTACTCAAAAAATATTTTATATTACATTAAAATAAGTTCAGCCGTTTTGTGAAAACCTCTATATGGGTCTTAGCAGTTTATTGCTTTTAATAATTAAAATCGGTTTTGCCGCCGGCATTTTGGTTTTTTTCATTGCAATAATTAATTAATCCTATTTTATTCTGTTAAAATAGCCAAAAGAGACCCACCGTGCACAGTATGTTCGCTTCAAGGTCTCAAAGTAACGATGATGGCTTGCGGGCATCTTACAATACCTCATTGCTTATAGCGAAATCTGGAAAACCGCACACCATCGGAGAACAGTTAATTTTATCCGCTGTTGAAGAGGTTTTAAAAATTGTTCTGCACAAACCTCTATTTGACGTACTCAAAAGAATTCCTTTGAATAACAACACTGTACAAAGACGTATTGATGAAATGAGCTCTGATATTGAAAGCTTCTTGTGTAATTATCTGCAAACAACTCATTTTTCTATTCAACTGTACGAGTCAACTTTACCTGGTAATGAAGCATTATTATTGGCATATGTTCGATTTGTTATGGACGAAGAAATCCATGAAGAGCTGCTATTCGCAAAAACTTTGGAGACGGACACTAAAGGCGAATCAATATTTAATGTCCTGAGTGATTTTTTTAAGGAAAAAATCGATTCCATTTACAAACATTATTTCGGTGGCAGCAGATGGAGCTCCTGCCATCTTCGGGCCATATCGTGGGTTTATAAGCCATCTTAAAAGAATTATACCAGGAGTAACTGCAATTCACTGTGTCATCCACCGACAACACCTGGTAGCGAAAAATTTGAGTGATAGAGTGCACCAATCGCTTCAATTTGTGATTAAAGCAGTTAACAAAATAAGAAGCAATGCGTTGAATACCCGTTTATTTGCACAATTGTGCGACGAAAATGATGAAGACTTCCAATGATTGCTCTTACATACTGAAGTATGCTGGTTGTCGAAAGGTGCATGTTTAACAAAATTTTACTCACTTTTTGAATCAGTTTTAGAGTTTCTGGAAAGTAAAGATCCAGATTTAAAAAAAACCTGATCAAATTGAAAGCGTATTTGACAGATTTGTTCAAAAAATTTAATGACATTAACTTGCAGTTATAAGGGGACAGCCTAAATTTAATAAAAACAAAGGGTGTAATTTCGGCTTTTCTTGGAAAATTGAAATTTATGAAGCAAAATATTAGTCGGCGCGAATTCTCCCAGCTTCCAAACTTGATGAGGATATTCAGACATATGTTCAACATTTAAATGCCCTGCATGATGACTTTAAAAATAGATTTGAAGATATTCTGACGATGGAAATACCACCATGGATCATAAATCCATTTGATGAAACGGAAGTGGCGAATGTAGCATTACAAGAGGAGCTACTCGAGCTTAGCACCAATGAGGAGCTGAAGGTGAAATTTAAAAAAGGCTATCAAACATTTTGGCTGCAGGCAGAAATACCCGAAAAATATCCTGGGCTGTGGGAAATTGCGAGAAAACTTTTGATAGCGTTTCCCTCGTCATACCTTGTTGAAAAAAAAGTTTTAGTGTTGTTACAAACTTATTAACAAAAAAAAGGAGCAGATTGAATATCACAGAACGGGGAGATTTGCGGTTATTCCTTACAAAACTGAAGCCAAATATTGATAATTTGCTGTCAATCCATCAAGTACATCCCTCCCATTAAAATTATCACTATTTTTTTTTTAATTGTTGATTTGCATTGTTGAAGTTACGGTACGTTATTAATGTTTAATTTTAATTCTATTAAGTCTGTAATCATATTATTTTAATAAATAGAAAATATATTATTTTTCTTTTTATTTTTACCACTCCGAATTTAGGGTTGGAACTCAGCCACGACGCAAATTTCCGTCGTTAGATCTAATCTTCACATTTTTTGACGAGTTTTGGGAATATGGTAGAAATGTAGCAGCAGGGGGTCCACCGAAACCAGTACAATTTTGAAAGTGGTCTATGAGAAAAAACAGATTGGAAACCTCTGATTTAGGACAATGACCACAAAAATTTTTAGTTCTTTATGAGGATAACATACTATTAATAGCCTACTTATCATTGTTATTTATTTACTCTTATTAGAGTTTAGATTAAAAATAAAAACATCCTGGCCCTCTAAATTTAACACCTTATTTAAATGAAGTACCAATTTAAAAGAGTAAAAAGTAAATGACAAGTAACAATAATACCGAGGAGAACAGTACAGGGTGAATATATTTTTTGTGATTTATATTAAGAAGTAGCCGTTAATTTCTTAACTAACTCAAGTAAATAGTTGTTTATACATCTTATGAAGAGGTAAGTTATCAAATACATATATAGAGGCCTTATTCACGCATTCATCATTTTATTTTTAATTTCGGCTATTATAAACAGAACAATAATGGGGGTAAATATTTCCAAATTGCCCGAATTTGCCGTGACTGTAGCTTCATTATATATACCCTTTTACTACAAAGCTTCTGCTTGAAGTATGACCACGCATTTTCAATTGGGTTTGCATCGAGCGACTGAGATAGCCATTCTAGTGTGAATTTGAAAATTATGCAGACACAGAACTTGTGTATATTATGGATACATAGTTAAAAATAGATCATGTCTTTCTAAATAAAAAAAAAAAAAATTATATCTACCTTCAAAATTTTTAGTGGCTTTACTTACCTTAACAAAAATCTCAGGCCAGTTTTCCTTTTCAGCATATGCATGGCAAATTAAATTAAGAAACATCTGATGCACATGAGAATTACTTTTGTGCATTCCTTTTAATCCAGCACTTATATCTCTTCTTAAAAGGCTTACCATGGCACTAACTACATTTTCAGTTGTAAATACGTCTGGCTTGATGCTGGCCAATGAAAATAGCACTGACCATGTAACTTTGCATGGTTTTGCTTTAGTAGAGCGTAGTCCTTTGATTACTCCCAGTATATATCCAATCTAAAATTATGAAAACAGTTAACAACTATACGAGGCATGTTTTTTAAGTAAGTACCGTTTTGCGCCGCCGCAGCGATACGGTCGGCATTCCGCGCATGCGCGCTGGTAACCTACATCTCATGTCTACGCACTGACGCCATTACAGTCTGATTCTTCATTGTATACGTTGTTTACTGAGTGTTTAAGATGCCTCCGACAATCGTGAGTCCCGCCGATTGTGAAGTACGGGCTGTTATACGATTTCTTAGTGCTAAAGGCGTAAAACCGATCGATATTCATCGTGAGATCTGTGAAGTTTACGGACAAAACATTATGAGTGATGGAATGGTAAGGAAATGGGTGAGAGCATTTAAAGATGGCCGCACAAATGTGCATGATGAAGAACGGAGTGGGCGTCCTTCGGTCGTTAATGAAGATTTGGTACAGAAAGTGGACGAAAAGGTGAGAGAAAACAGACGCTTTACAATTTCATCATTGTGCGACTGCTTTCCTCAATATTCTCGTAGTGTAGTGTGTGATACAGTGGTTAACAAGGCGGCAGAATTTTATGAGGAGGGTATTCAAAAACTGGTGCCACGTTATGACAAGTGCCTCAATATTCACGGAAATTATGTAGAAAAGTAGATTAAGGTACAGGCTTTCATGTAAAAATAAAATTATAGCGATATCTTTGCACGTCTTTTTTTTAATTCCAAAACGGTACTTACTTAAAAAACATGCCTCGTATATTGGACAAAAATGAAACTAATATCCAGGACGTCATTCCAAAACCATTTTAGATAAAATAATAAAATTGAAAGGACAAGACAACAATCGACAATGAATTATAATTTGGCCAGAAACTTTATTAACCTAAATGCATCAATTTTCTAATTATACTTTTTAACATATATATGATGAAAAATTTCATATGAAAAATGTGTGGAATATAAAATATCCTTATTTCAGTTTTTATTTTTGAAATTTTTTTAATACAATTTTATAATTTTTAAATTTTAAAATGTAAAATTTTTCCAGTCTAGAGTTAACGGCAAGTTGATATCACAGAAAATATAGCTATTGCTACAGAAAAACAAACACTTTGACTAAACGTCGCCGCATAACAAATCCGGCACGTTAAAATATGCCTCATCGGGTTTCTCAGAGATGGCGCGCAAGTGGAAGTTGTATTTATATAACAATAATAGGGAAAAGTCTGCACAGCCTCTCTAAGAAACTTGATGAGGCAGACAACCGGCTTCCTTTCGCGCCGACGTTTTGTTCCAGGTGTTTGTCGTTTTGTAGCAATAGCTATATTTACTGTGTTAATATCCACCTTTTTTGTCAAATCTTACAACAAACTTGATCTATACCTCCGAGCATGTTTGGTTTTAGTTTACCCATCTGAGGGAATCTCATCATCTCACTGTGAACGATTATAAGTCTAAAAAAGAAATGGTAATGAAAATGATCCAGAGTGGTAAACCAAAAACCACTTGTAAAAAAAAAAATTGATTTAGGTGTTCGAGGTTAAAGTTTTCTAGCTTCTAAATTTTTATTATACTTACAGACAACAATTGTATTATGCTTTGTTCTGAGCTAGTTGCCATTTATGTATTTGGAACACAGGCTGTTTCTATCATACATCATAATTCTAATTTACACTGATCTGTGAGAAACACAAGAAAAGGCAGACCTACTTATTAACATAGATGACAATCAAGATGGTGATTAAAGCATATTTTATACTGACACTTTCAGTCATGAATTTTAGTTTATAACATAATTAAAATCGAAAAAACTGTGAACACAATGATGTAAATGTAGACACTATTATATAATATAATATATATATATATATATATATATATATATATATATATATATATATATATATATATATATATATAATCACTAAATGATGGAGTAAATGTTTTAGCTGGTATGCGATGATTATAAATTTTATTTTTATTTTTACTATAGCAATGCATTATGTATTCTTTAGTTATTTCAGTATAGGTATAGCCAAAAACTTACACCAAGAAAGTTGTACACAGTGACTAATTGCATTAATGTTTGAAGAAAAAACATGTAAGTAGGTAATTACATAGTAAAAAATCTCAAATAGCTTACCGTTTTCTCAATATTTTCAGTTTGAACACTCTGAATAACTTTGTCAAACAATTCGTTACTATCACATTCTACGGCCAAACTTTCCCAAGGTTCAACTCCTGACAATCCACTGCCCATACGATCAATAGGAAGTAAACTTGATCCTGAAGATCCTACAATTCCCGATCTTGAGACACCTGGCAAGCCAACTTTTAATTTTTTAGAAGGGGGTACTGCTAGGCCAGATGAACTTGCTTCTCGCTTCAATTTATCAACAGGTGCTAGAAATCATTACTTATAATATATTTAGGAAATTTTTAATTGATTAGATATTTTCAATTGATGATTACTAGAGTTTAATTTTCAAAGCATGTACTTTAATATTATTGTTATTACTTTAAGGATTCCATGATGACATTATAGAAAGACCAATCTCTGAAATTTCAGATTTTGCATCTACATATCTGTCAAAACCATTATTTTCACTACAGTAACTGAACAAAATAAAAAAATTATAAACATATCAACTGTTTACAGTTATGATCACAGCATACGAACATATCTATGGTGACGATAATTCCAATAAGGATAGAGTTCATATTAAGTATATATATATATATATATATATATATATATATATATATATATATATATATATATATATATATATATATATATATATATTAATATATATATACTTATATATATATATATTATATATATATATATTAATATATATATACTTATATATATATATATATATATATATATATATATATATATATATATATATATATATATAATGTTTTTTTCTTTTTTCCTGACCGTTAATGAATAAGTTTAGGATAGTTTTTTGTTCTTGGTCTTGCGGTCAATTTTTAATGAAACAAGTTTACTTTTGGTTAACGTTTCGGTTTATTTTATTTAAACCATCTTCAGAACTACAAGAAAGAAAAAATGTTTAAGATGTAAAATTGATGATTAGTGTTGTTTTATACAGAAATATATAAAGAATAAATATTAGTTTTCAATTATAGTGTTCCTACCTTATATCTAGTTGGATTTCTTGGTTTACATGTTAACAGTTTCACAGTTTTCGTAATACTAAATTTAAAAGGTTCACATTTTTATTTCACCATTTGTACAGGTAAAATGGGTAAATCCAAAATTTATTTATTGCTTTTATATTGTTGTTACTTTAATTGTTGCTAGTTTAATACTTAGGTTTTATTAGGCTATTAAATCATTGTATACAATACTCAGGCTTTCCGTGTCATTTCGATAATTTAAGGCGTTATTTCTCCTTCGTATATGTATCATTTCTTTTATGTTTCGTTTTTTATGATTATTTTCAAAGTCTAGGATTTGGACATTATTAAAATTGAAATTATGCAATTCATCTAGGGCATGTTTTGATAGGGCAGTATGGTTTTGGTTTGTGTTTCTTATGCTATTTTTATGTTCTGTTATTCGTCTCTTTAAATATTGTTTTGATTGTCCAATGTATGTTTTTGGATAGTTCATGCAGTCTATTTTGTAGATTAAGTTTGTTTGTTCTGCTGTTGGTATTGTTGGTTTAAGTTTGGTGAAGATATTTTTTGAGTTGTTAGCCGGTTTTTCTGCTATGTTGATATCATATGGTTTAAGGGACTTTTTTGATCTTATTACTTAATTCAGGAATGTATGATATGGAAATATAAGTTTTCTTAATTTCATTGTTACTTTGTTTAGATTTTTTATGATTATTGTATACTTTATTTATTCGGTTTTTTATAATTGGTTCTCTAAATTTTTTTGGATAGTTATTACTTAGTAGAACGTTTCTTACTTTATCCAAGTTTTGGGGTCTGTTTTTCGGATCAGTTAGTAATACTGCCCTATCAACTAGCAAATTGATAACACTTTTTTATATTTTTCTGGTGTGAATGAATTATAATTTAAATATCTACCTGACCAAACAAATCAATAAACTTTTTAGACATAAATATTAGATATGATGATAAAGGAAACATAAAAACAAATTGGTATACCAAACCTGTATGGTCAGGTAAATATTTAAATTATAATTCATTCACACCAGAAAAATATAAAAAAGGTGTTGTCAATTCGCTAGTTGATAGGGCAGTATTACTAACTGATCCGAAAAACAGACCACAAAACTTGGATAAAGTAAGAAATATTCTACTAAGCAAAAACTATCCAAAAAAATTTACAGAACCAATTATAAAAAACCAAATAAATAAAGTATACAATAATCATAAAAACTCTAAACAAAGTAACAATAAAATTAAGAAAAATTATATTTCCATACCATACATTCCTGAATTAAGTAATAAGATCAAAAAAGTCCTTAAACCACATAACATCGACATAGCAGAAAAACTGGCTAACAACTCAAAAAATATCTTCACCAAACTTAAACCAACAATACCAACAGCAGAACAAACAAACTTAATCTACAAAATAGACTGCATGAACTGTCTAAAAAAATACATTGGACAATCAAAACAATATTTAAAGAGACGAATAACAGAATATAAAAATAGCACAAGAAACACAAACCAAAACCATACTGCCCTATCAAAACATGCCCTAGATGAATTGCATAATTTCAATTTTAATAATATCCAAATCCTAGGCTTTGAAAATAATCATAAAAAATGAAACATAAAAAAAATGATACATATATGAAGAACAAATAACACCTTAAATTATCGAAATGACACGGAAAGCCTGAGTATTGTATACAATGATTTAATAACCTAATAAAACATAAGTACTAAACTAACAACAATTACAGTAACAACAATATAAAAGCAATAAATAAAGTTTGGATTTACCCATTTTACCTGTACAAATAGTGAAATAAAAATGTGAACCTTTTAAAGTTAGTATTATTCTTGTAGTTCTGAAGATGGTTTAAATAAAATAAACCGAAACGTTAACCAATAGTAAACTTGTTTCATTAAAAATTGACAGCAAGACCAAGAACAAAAAAACTATCCTAAATTTATTCATTAACAGTCAGGAAAAAGAAAAAACATTATATATATATATATATATATATATATATATATATATATATATATATATATATATACATATATATATATATATATATATATATATATATATATATATATATATATATATATATATATATATATATATATATATATATATATATATATATATAATATATATATATATAAGCAAATTTTATATCTTAAAACTTCAAGGTACAAAACTTTATAACTATATATTAACATTGTATAAACTTAAATATCAAAACCTATAACCAATACAACTAAAATGGCTGTTACGGAACACTGTAAACAGAATCAGCATCGATTTATATTTTGTTATACTTTGACATTAGTTAAGAACCATTACAAAAATAGGTATACCAAAAGACAAGATATTAAAAATTTAAGTACTCTAATATATAACAAAATTTAAAATGCCCTTTATAAGTAAAAATTATTAATATGCTCTACCAGAGATTATTTTTCTATAAAATAAAAGACAATTTATCAATTTAAAAAAAAAATCAAAGAAACAATTTGCATATCTCCTATTGGATACAACAAAATTGTTGAAACAATGGATTTGTTCTACCATTTTAATTGGTAAAAACTTTCTCCAAATTAAAAATTAGATAAAAAATATTACCTAATATAATATACAAAATTAATTTTTACCTACTCTTCACTTATTTTATATATTAATATATGTCTGTGTGTTTTTCTGTTATCAATGTTATTTTAATTCTACTTTAACAAGAAATTGAATTAATTCATTATATATGTTAGTCTTTTTGTTTTATTTTAAGGCACGAAAAAGTGCATCTATGACTTTTGGCATTTGCCCTTATCCAACTTGTAACTTCTATTATTTTGGAAATAGCTAATATTAAGTTCCTCTCAATGCTTTAAACAATTATCGCAATGCCAGTAAAACAGTAAAAAACGAAAGAAATAAATAGTTCAAACATTTTTCTCATTTTTTTTAAAGTTGCAATCCCAGATGATCTTGTTTACCAAATTTAAAAATAGAGAGCTTATAGATCCAGGTTTAACACTTAGAAAAAGTAATTTGGGTATAAGCAAGTTAATAGGTCCTCAAAATTTCATTTAAGTTAGTACTTTATTTTTTTTTGTTACATGGAAAAATGACATACCAGCTCCAGAGCCTGGATGGCCTCCAGCAGTCGATTTTGGTAATGGTATTGTTCTCTTTGAATCATCTCGTGAAGTCCCTGGTTTGGCACCAAGAGCTATAAAAGAATCGGGCATTTGCTGTGAAATTTTCGCCTTAGGCCCTCTTGTCCCAGTTAAAGATTTCCCTCTATCCATTTTTGAACTTTAATATTTTCAAGACTATTGAGGAAAAGCAAGTAAAAAAATTATAAATATAAATAGTAAAGTGACACAATTAATAGATATTTGTCTTCATTGTTCTTCTATGAATTTTAAGTCAAAACAAAAACTTCTCGGAGTATCCCAACTAAGACTATGAAATTGGTTAGGTTGTTCTAAATGTCAAAAAATACTTTTGTTCAGTAATAGCGTTCGTAACAGCAACTAACGGCGCAGAGGAAGTTTTTATAAGAATACTGTTGTGGACATACCCTAATATTATTTAGAAAGAAGTCTCCGTAACCCCATTTTAATCGAGAAACATAAAAAAAAATTGATTTTAGGTGATGAATGATAAAATTTGTAAAATTAAGATTTGTTGAAAATCAAAATGAAAACTCCAATAATACTTTTGGCCTGTGGATGTTTTAATCCCATTACGAATATGCATCTGCGGATGTTTGGTAAGTAAAAAAAGTACTTTTAAAATACTGGGAATGAGACAAAAAAAAGAATGATTTTTGTAAATTCTTAAAATACTAGCCTTAAATATTTCCTGTTTGCACAAGTCAAAAGGCTTACTAACATTTTACTTTTGGGTTTTGTTTATAAAAGCATCTATGAGACCTTAAATATTGCACAATATTACTGTACTGTTCCAGAATATTATTAGGTTCACAACTTTCAAACAACCTGCATTTTCTACTTTGTTAAAGTTCATTCATATATATGTTCATGTATTACAGTCAATATTCTCTTCAGAACTTTGAGAACTTTAAAACAATTTTTACTAAAAAAAAAACATTTTTGGTTTATATTTTAGGAGATATTTTTTAAAATTTAAGTCACAAACTGTCTTTCTCATTTTCTGTGAATGTAATCAACAAAAAAAAATCTGTAGAGACACCTAAAGATTACAGTAACATTTCAGTAACGAAGTGATTACATGAAAATATCTTATGTAGGTACAGAACTATTTTCTACTTTGTATTAAGATTCTTAAACTGATTTTTGAGAGCTTGTTTGTCATTTAAAAACAGTACTTGGGAGGTCTTGTTTGAAAAAGGCAATGTATAGCTACCACTAATCTCTCTAAAGAGTATGAATTGTTTTGCCTGGAGGCATATTTGAATATATAAAGGTGAACACACAGGAGTACAAGTAAAATTCAGGAACACTGCTTCATTAAAAATTTTGACGCAAGTCGCGTAAATACAGCTTTATTTATTTAGTTATTTGTCATTGCACCCTACAGAATAAGTATATCTAAATGGTTCACTAAATAATACTAATATATTTTTATCAAAGTTTTAAATATTAGAATTTTACCAGCTATGACCACATGTATATTACCCATATATCGCTAATGATTATAAAACAGATGCAAAAATTTCCCTGCTATGTGGTATTGCTGAAAATCAATATTTTTGACTCTAAGGAGATTGCTGCAAATTCTGAGGTGATTTCACAGGTCTAGCATTTAAATTCCAAGAATTTTTGGTGACTAATTTTTATTAGTTTATTGCGATCAATTTATTATTGAGCTCTTGACGCCGGTCAAATTAATGATTACTACTGTAATATTGCACATATCTTATCAACAAAAATTGTTAATCCAGGGGATCCCATAAAATATCTCAGTGTCTGATACCTTTTTCTTGTCCCCAACTTCCACCATTGAAATAAGTGAGGTTTTAGGGGAAATGAGAAATAAGAATTCCTTTGGCTGGGACGGTATCTCTCTGAGGGTCCTCCTGGCAATGCCACAGAGGGCCGTAGGGCCCTGGCAGATGCAATTAACGGCTCGTTTTCCAGTGGTACTTTTCCGGCATGTTTGAAGAGGGCTCTGATTGTGCCATTGCATAAAGGTGGAGATTGTAATATCCCTTCAAATTTTAGACCCATTTCTTTACACCCGACATTGGCGAAAGTGGTGGAGAGGTTGGTCGGGAAGAGAATGATTGATTTTTTTAATAAACATGACCTTCTTAGTGCGCAGCAATTCGGATTCCGAGCCTCGAGGAGCACGAACGATGCAATTTTTAATCTGCTCAAATGACTTTATCTCGAATTGAATTCTGGTGAACATGCTGCGGCCGTGTTTTGTGATTTGACAAAAGCTTTCGATTGTGTTGATAGTGGGATCTTGCTGTCAAAGCTGGAAATTTATGGGTTCAGGGGGTTAGCTTGGGATTGGTTTCGGTCGTATTTGTCGGGCCGAGTCCAGGGAGTGACTTTTAGGTGTCAGTGCTCGGAAGGGGTTGGGATCACTGTGGGTACCTATGGTGTAAGCCCCCTGCCCCGTTTGACAGTGGCTGGCAGATTTACCATCTTTGCTGATGACACCACAATTTTGTGGCACAATAAGGATGTGGGGAGACTTCGGGCCGATGTTCAGGCAGATTTATCTAAGATGAAGGCTTGGTGTGATGATAACAAACTGCCCTTCAATATAGCCAAGACAAGGATTCTGAACTTTAGATGCAATATAGAGAATGTTAATATTGAGAATGAGATCATCTCTTCAGCTGATAAGAATTCATTTCTCGGTCTAATAATTGACTCATCGCTGCAGTTTTAGGATCACATTAGCAACATCTACAGCAAAATTTCTTCGGGCTGCTATGCCCTTAGGGTTATTGCAACTAGCCTGGGGCTGAATGTAGCTAGAACCTCTTATTTTTCACTAGTTGAGGCTCATTTGAGGTATGGGATCTGTTTCTGGGCTTGCTGCTGCTCCCGAGTTCACTTTAGTTTTGTTTTTGTATTTCAAAAGAGAGCTATCAGATATATTTCGGGAGCTGGGTTGCGAGAGTCATGTCGACCATTGTTTCCGAGGTTAGGGATTCTTACTCTTTGTGCCCTATTTATCCTGGAAACTGCTATCATGATCTTTAAAAAACATCGTCTTGAGGCAATGCCAGTCAGCCGGCACGGCACTAGGCGAGCGTTCGTCCTGCCATTGCCGGTCCCGAAAACGGAGCTGATCAAATCTGCAATTGTTTATAATGGCAAAAAAATATATAATCATCTGCCTCTCAAATTGAGAGGATTGAATCGCGAGAGAGTCTTTAGACGAAAGACTAGGGCCCTACTTATAAAAAAGGCGTACTATGTACTTGAGGAATTCTACAATGATAGACTGGAATAAGCATATAACGGTAGTTGAGTGGTTGGCATTTGGGTTGACATATGTGTAATTTTTTTATTTCTTTTATTTTGTATTTACTGCATTGACTACTAATCTTGTTCTGTTTCCTGATTTTTTCTTTCTTTGAATTTGTGTTTATTAATATAATAATAATTTAAGTTAAGCTTCAACAAAGTTTGTTTCCAATCTTTACTGAAAACTGATTAACCTTGAAATTTTTGTTTTTTTTTATACACCAGATAAATTATTAAAGGTAATGCACTCATGATAATTTTCATTCAATCTATACCCCGTGGAGAATATTCCAGAATTTTTTCAAAATTTTTTGATAAGTACTTTTCGAGATAAGGTAGGGGGACAGCGATTTTTCGCGAATTTTTAAAAATAATACGAAGAAAAGTGTGCGCAAGTATTACATTATATACATATTTTTTTTACTCGTGTTTTCATAACCTTTCATTTGACACCACACTCGATGACCTAGTAAAAAAATTTTTTTTTTCACTTCCGATTTCACCCCTCAAAACTAACCCCTTAAGTCAAAATTTTACTTTCAAAACTACACGGCTCTGATAAGGCTACCAATTCCTATATTAGTTCCAAATTTCAACTTTCTATGTCAAATAGTTTCGGAGAAAATCGGGTGTGACAGACAGACAGACAAACACCGAAGTGATCTTATAAGTGTTGTGTACGGAACACTAAAAATGATAACTATGTTTTTTTAAAATTGTTCCTAAAACTATAAAATCATTTTTATTGATAAAAACTAATCCTTTCCAATTCTATGAGTAGTTGTTAACAGCTTAAACCATTGCTTTATTGCATATTGCAAATTATGATATTCAATAGTTTTAAATAAAAGCAACTAAAACCAGCTTTAAGTACTGATATCCTATTACTACTAATGCTTTAACGTCGTTTCCCTTTTGTTAATGTAAGTAGGCTCACAAAAAATAACCGGTCAAGTGCAAGTTGAACTTGCACAATTAGTGTTCCGTACGTTGATTGTTTTTAAAATAAAAAATTTTATTAGGGTGGTATAAAATAATCACTGACTTCCGATTTCACCCCTCAGAACGAATCCCTTAAGTCAAAATTTATGTTAGGGTAATATAAAATGATCAGTGACTTCACAAAACACACCCTAAATAAGTTTTCAACAAAGTTTATTTCCAATCTTTACTGAAAACTGGTGACCTTGAAATTTTGTTCTTTTTTCTATACCAGATAAATTATTAAAGGTAATGATAATTTTTGTTCAATCTATACCCCGTGGAGAATATTCCAGGATTTTTTTCAAAATTTTTGATCAGTACTTTTCGAGATAAGGTAGGGGACAGCGATTTTTCACGATTTTTTAAAAGTAATACGAAGAAAAGTGTGCGCAAGTATTACATTATATATATATATATATATATATATATATATATATATATATATATATATATATTTTACTCGTGTTTTCTCAAGCTTTCATTTGACACCACACTCGATGATCTAGTAAAAAAAATTTTTTTTCACTTCCGATTTCATCCCTCAAAACGAATCCCTTAAGTCAAAATTTATCTTACGGTGATATAAAATGATCAGTGACTTCACAAAATACACCCCAAATAAGTTTCAACAAAGTTTATTTCCAATCTTTGCTGAAAATTGATGACCTTGAAATTTCTGTTTTTTTTATATACCAGATAAATTATTACAGGTAATGCACTCGTGATAATTTTCGTTCAATCTACACCCCGTGGAGAATATTCCAGAATTTTTTCAAAATTTTGTGATGAGTACTTTTCGAGATAAGGCGGGTGGACAACGATTTTTCGCGATTTTTTAAAAATAATACAAAGAAAAGTGCGCGCAAGTATTACATTATATATATATATATTGTTCACTCGTGTTTTCACAAGCTTTCATTTGACACCACACTCGATTACCTAGTAAAAATTTTTTTTTTCACTTCCGATTTCACCCCCCAAAACTAACCCCTTAAGTCAAAATTTAACTTTCAAAACTACATGGCTCTGATGAAGCCATCAATTCCTATATCACTACCAAATTTCAACTTTCTATGACAAATAGTTTCAGAGAAAATCGGGTGTGACAGACGGACAGACAGACGGACAGACACCGAAGTGATCTTATAAGTGTTCCGTACGGAACACTAAAAATACCAGTAGTTATAAAATTTTATTTCCTAGATATCAAAATTTTTGTATTTCTTCCCTTAATTTTTTAAAATAAGCAAATTTAGCGCAAAGCTTTGTTTTTTCTCATGACAGGAGCAAATTAACAGTTCCTTATTCTCCTCGTCCTCCTATATCACCTTTACCACACAACACTTCTACTGCTACTTCTTCGGATGGATATGAAACATGTTGTTGATCACTTATCCAGTCCAGCACATGTGGGTTGCCCCCTCAGCCTATCTGAATATGGTCGCAGAACTATGATATCGCTTAGTTTCTTATGTCGCAGAGCCACTGATATTTTCAATCTAGCCTGTGTCTTCCTTTAGCATATAGGTTTTGATCGAGCTCCTCTCAATATATGACCTCACTTTATGTTGTTTTCTAATATTTACAAGTTCTCTTTTTGCATCTACTCCTCATAGAACTTAATCATTTGATATGTGAGCAATTCAGGGAATTTATAGTAGTCTGTAAAATGATCATGGTTCAAGGACCTTAACTCAGTTTAGTGTTAGTGTTTAGTGAGTGCTAGATTTCGACACTATTATAGTAGAATTGGCCATATGAGGCATTCAGTTACTGGTAATTGGATGGTAAGTTGCGCAGATTTCTATGGCAATTCTTGAGTTCTATAGTCATACATACTGTTTTTGCATAAACAATTCTTCTCTACTTCCTCATTTCAGTTCCATCTTGCATTAATAGAAGAGCCCGAGGTATTCAGATTTTAAACTCGTTCAGTATTTTCTCAGTTGGTGTTGAGACGAGTATTGACGCTTTACCGTTACCATATCCCTCCCCACATTCGTTAAGCTTATGAATTGACTGAAGATCTTCAAAGTTCTTAGATAAAATTGTAGTGTGGTCTGGAAAGTTATTTATAGGGATGCCAGGAACTTTGATACCTCGCTTTTCATCCTTAGTCCTAATTAAAATATTTTCTCGGTGTAGATATTAACAGAACTACTTTTAATTTGTTAAACGTGTCTGTTGAGAGCTCATGGTTAATATCATGTTCAGCTGACTATTGTCTGATTGATCTGATTTAAGACAATACCTTCTCTAGTATTGACATAGAAATTTTTAATAACTTTTTTGTAAATATTGCGGAAAATATCTAAGGAATCTTCTGGTTCAGATCGTGGTCTGGCCGCAGTCGCTATGCCACCGCGTGTTGGTTCTTTCTTCCTTGTTCCTACTAGCCGTGGCGAAGTCGCAGAGACAATAACCAACTTGAAAGAATCTAGAGTTGTGGATATTTATAATCTGAACAGTGCTATGATCAAGCACACTCAAGACTTCCTAGTTATACCCTTAACTTTTTTATTTAATATTTGCGTTGAAAAGGGCCTTCTTCCTGATAGTCTTAAGATTAGCAGAGTGATACCGATCTTTAAAAAAGGCGAAAGACCCTTCTAATTACCGACCCATATACATGATACCTATCTTTGGAAAGGTGTTTGAGATCTTGCTTAAAGCAAGACTAACAAAATATTTGGATTGTCATAAAATTCTAAGCCCTAGCCAGTTTGAATTTAGGGCGGGTTTATCGATCATACAGGCAGTCTCCGCTCTGGTTGATGGCATAGTTGGCGACTTTGAGAAAAGGAAGCACACTGCTTTGACATTGTGTGACCTTAGCAAGGCCTTCGACTGTGTTAACCATGACATTCTCCTACATAAGATGGAGTATTATTATGGCTTTAGGGGAGTTGCATTGGATTTCTTCAGATCTTACTTTTCAAATAGGTCCTAGTGTGTTGAAGGTGATGTTCTCTAGTATTCGCCCAGTCGGGTTCGGGGTGCTACAGGGATCTGTTGTGGGACCTATAATGTTTATTGTATATTAATGACCTCTATAACTACTTGCTGCCGGGGCCGAGTATTCTGTTCGCAGATGACACGACTTTGTCGGTATCTGCTGGGAGTCACGGGGGGCTTCGGGTAAGGATGTCTGCCATTGTGGGGAAAGCTAGGGACTGGTTTAAAAATAATCGGCTCAGTATGAATGAGGACAAGACAGGAGTTGGTCATCCTAAAAACGGCAGTGGTAGGAGTGCCACACTGCTTGGTGTTATCATTGACTATGGGCTTACATGGCTTGCCCATGTTGATAATTTGTGTAGGAGTCTATTTTCAAGTATCTTTCTCTTGAGACAACGTAGAGGTTTTATGGATCTATGTAGTCTGCTAAATGCATATTATGCATTCTTTTACTCACGCTTGTCCTATGGAGTTATCTTGTGAGGAAACTCCTCTCATTCGATCAGAGTGTTTCGACTTTGAAGGCCGTGAGGTTCATGGTGGGTGCTCACTGCCGAGAGCATCTTAGGCCTTTATTTATTGGCTTAAAAATCTTGACTTTGCCAAGTATCTACATTCTTAATGCATCTCGAGATTCATAAAAACAAATATGTATTTGCTCTAAATTCCGATTTTCATCACTACAATACAAGAGGTGCTAAGCAGATAAGAGCACCTCAATTAAAACTGCAGAAATCAAAAAACAATTCTCTGCCTATCAATCTTTATAATAAATTGCAATGTATTACGCGACAGTTAAATCTCAAAGAGTTTAAAACCCTAATAAAGAATATACTCTTAGAACATGGTTTCCATAGCATCGACGAATTTATGTCTACTCCTCTGCCTGTGTGACAGGTTCTGTTGATTCCTGTTTGGACAGTCCTTGTCTTTCAATTTCATTTTGTATTGTATAACTTTTATGATTTGCTTTTTTCTTCTTTCTTTTTTGTTTCTTTTCATTTCGTCGCTTGTATTTGTTTAAGTTTTATATATAGACATAAGAACTGTACTGTAGTAGTTTTTTTTTTTTTTTTTTTTTTTTTTTTTTAATTTTTTATTTTAACTCCTTTTTAATGCAATGTTACTATAATAGGTTATAAGTTTACATTTAGACAAGGCGAAATCGGCGCCATCGTTGGAAAAAATTTTCTAATTGAATTTTTTTTCATAACCTTCTCCAGGAGATGCCCCTGAAAGAGGATCAACATGTTGCCGGGCGGTAACCTGGTCCGAATTTGTTTAAACAAATTTTTTTTAAACAAAGTCCAAAAATTGAAATTTTCGCCCTGGAACAAGTTTTTTTTTAGGTAAATTGGACCATTTTGAACAAAAAATGTCTCTTGTGAATTTTCTCTAAAATGCGCCGTTTTCGAGATATCGGCGATTTTAGGTGCGAGAAAACGCGAAAATGGCCACTTTCACCTCCCAATATTGGGGTCAAAAATTAAAATTTTCAATGTTGCCAAGTGTCCAAATTAAAGTTTGAGATCTCTTCTACAAATTACCGTAGGAAATATTGCAATATCTTCATTTTTAAACATTGTTTTTTAACAGTTAACAAATTGCGTTCGAGCGCCCGCGGCTGCATCGAAACTGTATACATAGATATATACGCAACGCCCGTACGTAGGCGCACGGAACTGTATACGCACTGCGATGCTCTATAAAGCTTTGTTTCTTGATTTCTTATTAAAATTAATATATTTGAAAAGTATGTAAAAAAATATTTATTTATTAAAGAGTAATTGTTATATCAAATTTAATTATTATAACAAATGAATATAAAATAAAAATTCAATATTCGATTAGGATGGTAGAAGAATTAAAACAATTTTATGAAATATAACTTATATATATTTAATAGAATTTTCGCAAATATTTAAATTACACCCACACATGAGTATACAACTTACGTTGTTGCTTTTGCAATTACATGCATTAGTTTTACAATTTTTGTACATTTACATTGCCTAATTAACGAATCTGGTATCGAATTTTTTAACATGAATTTGGGTAACAATTCACCTGTTTCTATAGTGTAACCAAATTCTGTTGCATCTAAATGTCGATACCGAGAATACAATGACATTTTCCATATGTACGTTTGTAGTGAAGCTCGTGAAATGTGCAATTTTAAAGCATCGGATGTACATGGAATTTTTCCAAAATTAATACCCATCCCACAAGAACGTTCTAAAATTATTTCTCTAGCATTATCTGCTGTTTCTCCAGCTTTATTCAAAATTTTCAAATACAATTTTTCTAATGCATTGAATTCCATGGCATTTAATTGTAAGCCAGTACCAAGTGGGGTTAATGCATTTTGAGTATCTAAATCAAAGACTAAATCTAAAGCTTTATTTTTAGTACCTACTTTACTAGTAGTATCACAGCCTGTAAACGCATGTAAAGCAGGCAAAACTTGACAAACTTGACTAGTTAAATATTCAGCAGCTACATTACAAGACAATAATCTTGGCTTCTGACCAACTACTTTTAAAATACAATCCTGTACAACCAATTAATTTGAAAAAGCTCCAATAATGAATTGCTAATATAAAAACGTCGGTATCAACGGAATGAATTATTATTTCAGAATTATAAGGTAACATATATCGAGCATGACAAAATATCCTTGTATCAGCCTCTAAGTGATTGTTTTCTAACTCAATAATTTCATGTATATTATTTCCCTGTATACAATAGCACTTTTCAATGTTATAGAATCCACCTGATATTATTAATTGTTGAGTGTGACTTAATGCAACGTAATTTACAGCATTATTAGATAAATATTGAACCAATTGAAACTTATTATTTGTATTCATCATTAAAGTTTTAATATTTTTTGGAATTTTTGTATCACAGTTTTGAATAAATATATTCGCGCCTACGTACGGGCGTTGCGTATATCTATGTATACAGTTTCGATGCAGCCGCGGGCGCTCGAACGCAATTTGTTAACTGTTAAAAAACAATGTTTAAAAATAAAGATATTGCAATATTTCCTACGGTAATTTGTAGAAGAGATCTCAAACTTTAATTTGGACACTTGGCAACATTGAAAATTTTAATTTTTGACCCCAATATTGGGAGGTGAAAGTGGCCATTTTCGCGTTTTCTCGCACCTAAAATCGCCGATATCTCGAAAACGGCGCATTTTAGAGAAAATTCACAAGAGACATTTTTTGTTCAAAATGGTCCAATTTACCTAAAAAAACTTGTTCCGGGGCGAAAATTACAATTTTTGGACTTTGTTTAAAAAAAATTTGTTTAAAAACAAATTCGGACCAGGTTACCGCCCGGCAACATGTTGATCCTCTTTCAGGGGCATCTTCTGGAGAAGGTTATGAAAAAAAATTCAATTAGAAAATTTTTTCCAACGATGGCGCCGATTTCGCCTTGTCTAATTAGGATTTTGTTGAGACTGTGGTGACGTGTGTAAGGCTGTAAGTTCTTAACATGAATAAAGTATCTATCTATTATTCTGATGGTTAGCACTCTCGAAAGTTTTTTTTATGATACTACGTAGAAATTTATGTTATTTTTATGGGTTATATGATCAGGTATTAATACGACATGGCATTTCACTCCTGGCCGTTCCTAAAACTATAAAATCCCGGAAAGTACTATCCTTTATCACAAGAAAAACTTTTGAATTAACATTATTTTGACAATATGGTATAAATATATAATAAAAGACTGTTTTTTGGTCAATTTCCACTGGTTTATTTAAATTGCGATGACGCGTTTCGCTGTCGATGCAGCTTCTTCAGATCTACATTTTACACTGTCAAGTTAGGTTTAATATTGACAGTTTTATATAATTTCTTAATTACAATATTACACATAATTAAATTACATTGATAGTATTGGGAAATCCACACAGATTTGGAGTTATTAGAATAAATTCAATAATGGTGAATTACTTAAAACTACCTGGTCGTTGAGTAAGGTACCTGTAGTCCTTAATCGATTTATTTGCATTGTCTCTAAAAGGTTTAGTTTTAAACCTTTTTGTTGGGTGTGTAAAATTTTGAAATTCTTGTTAAATGTGTGATTTTCTGTTAAAAGATGATTAGCATATGTTGAATTAGATTTTCTATGGATGAAACTTTTTTCGTGTTCTGTAATTCTTTGTCTAAATGTACGTCCAGTTTGTCCGATGTATGTTTTAGGACATGACCCACATGTTAATTGATAAACCCCCGATTTATTGTCTTTATTGATTTGTGGTTTGTAGTTTTTAAGATATTTCCCTATCGTATTGTTAGTCTTGTAAGCTATGTTAATATTTTTTTGATTTAAAAATTTTCCCAGTTTTTTCCGTTGGTTTGCCGAAATAGGTTAAGCATTTAAAAGTGGTATTTCTGTCCTTAAAACGTGGGTATATTTCTGAGATTGCCTTGTTTCTAAGTTTTTTCCTAACGATACTATTGATTAAAGTAACCAAATAACCGTTGTTAACGGCTACTTGTTTTATGTAGTTTAATTCTTTAGTAAAATTTTCTTCTGATAAGGGGATATTAGTTAGTCTATGTATAAAACTATGATAAGCTGCAAGTTTATGATAGTTAGGGTGGTGAGACCTATTGTGAATTGTGGTATCTGTATGACAAGGTTTGTGATATATTGCAAATTCATGTTTTTTCATGGCTTTACTGATTGTTAAGTCTAGGAAATTAATTTTCCCTTTGACTTCTTCTTCCATTGTAAAACTGATATTTCTATGTAAAGAATTAATATACTGTAAAAAGTGAGTTAATTGTCTGTCCGTACCTGTAAAGCATACAATTATATCGTCTACGTATCGATACCAGTATAGACAATTATTACTATTGTTATTATGGTTGTTAAATATCATTGTTTCAATACTGTCCATGAAAATTTCGGCAACCCACCACCCAATCAGACCAGTTGTTTCCTACATGTCTGCTCCAGCATATAAGACGTCATCCTTTTTAATTGATTTAATCATAATGATATAATCTTTACCAAGCAGACAAAGGTAACACAGTAATAGCAATAGACAAAATCGACTATATTAATAAAACGATAGATTTTTTCAAAACAGGAAAGTACGAAATTTTAAATAAAGATCCAACAAATATTTTCCAAAAAGAAATAAAACAACAAATTGAACAGGCTAAAAGTATCATTCACGATAAAGATAAAATTAAATTGATAAATATGAATCCCCAAATCCCACAACTTTATTCAGTCATAAAACTACACAAAGTTGACCACCCAATCGGACCAGTTGTTTCCTACATGTCTGCTCTAGCATATAAGACGTCATCCTTTTTAATTGATTTAATCAAACATCAAACCAAATTTGAACCTAAATATAGTATCAAAAACTCATACGAACTCGTGAATAAAGTTAAGAATATAACAATACCAGATAATTCTAAATTAGTCTCTTTCGATGTCAAAAACTTATTTCCAAGTGTTCCCCCACACGAAACAATAATTTTAATAGAGAACCTATTAACAAAAAACAAAGTAAATGAAGTTATAAAAATGGACATAATTAATTTATTAAGAACTTGCCTAAGACAAAATTATTTTTCATTTAATAATACATTCTACAATAGTAAGGAAGGGTTAATTATGGGGAGTCCATTAAGTCCATTACTTGCCGAAATTTTCATGGACAGTATTGAAACAATGACATTTAACAACCATAATAACAATAGTAATAATTGTCTATACTGGTATCGATACGTAGACGATATAATTGTATGCTTTACAGGTACGGACAGACAATTAACTCACTTTTTACAGCATATTAATTCTTTACATCGAAATATCAGTTTTACAATGGCAGAAGAAGTCGAAGGGAAAATTAATTTCCTAGACTTAACAATCAGTAAAGCCATGAAAAAACATGAATTTGCAATATATCACAAACCTTGTCATACAGATACCACAATTCACAATAGTTCTCACCACCCTAACTATCATAAACTTGCAGCTTATCATAGTTTTATACATAGACTAACTAATATCCCCTTATCAGAAGAAAATTTTACTAAAGAATTAAACTACATAAAACAAGTAGCCGTTAACAACGGTTATTCGGTTACTTTAATCAATAGTATCGTTAGGAAAAAACTTAGAAACAAGGCAATCTCAGAAATATACCCACGTTTTAAGGACAGAAATACCACTTTTAAATGCTTAACCTATTTCGGCAAACCAACGGAAAAACTGGGAAAATTTTTAAATCAAAAAAATATTAACATAGCTTACAAGACTAACAATATTATAGGGAAATATCTTAAAAACTACAAACCACAAATCAATAAAGACAATAAATCGGGGGTTTATCAATTAACATGTGGGTCATGTCCTAAAACATACATCGGACAAACTGGACGTACATTTAGACAAAGAATTACAGAACACGAAAAAAGTTTCATCCATAGAAAATCTAATTCAACATATGCTAATCATCTTTTAACAGAAAATCACACATTTAACAAGAATTTCAAAATTTTACACACCCAACAAAAAGGTTTAAAACTAAACCTTTTAGAGACAATGCAAATAAATCGATTAAGGACTACAGGTACCTTACTCAACGACCAGGTAGATTTAGGTAATTCACCATTATTGAATTTATTCTAATAACTCCAAATCTGTGTGGATTTCCCAATACTATCAATGTAATTTAATTATGTGTAATATTATAATTAAGAAATTATATAAAACTGTGAATATTAAACCTAACTTGACAGTGTAAAATGTAGATCTGAAGAAGCTGCATCGACAGCGAAACGCGTCATCGCAATTTAAATAAACCAGTGGAAATTGACTAAAAAACAGTCTTTTATTATATATTTATAATGAATTTCCATCAAGTAGAAGCTACAACCATCCAAAATTTCAATATGGTATAATTTGTCAAATTTTTAATTTTTTGTACTTTAAGAGATTGCAAAAGACTATATACACCGTATGGGTCAGTATGAGGTCATGGGTGGCATTATTTCACCAGTACACGATGGATATGGAAAGAAGGAACTTGAATCAGCCACACACAGGCTAAGTATGAGTAGATTAGCGTTACAAGCGAATGAATGGATTAAGTTATCTGACTGGGAGACAAAACAAGAAACTTGGTCAAGGACTAGAGTCACATTACAGTATCATCAGGTACGAGTAGATATATATTAAACGTTTTAAGATAAATGGTACATTTCTGGTGCCACTGTAGTGTGTAGTCTACCTGCAAATCTTAATTCAGCGGTCTATTTGCAATAAATACATTTCTAAGCAAAGCAATAAAATAATAGGGTGTTTCATTATTAATGACAATGACGAGTTGCTAGTACATATTTTCAAAAGAATGCATTGCTTTTGCGAAATTGCTTTTAATGCAGCTGTGACTTTTTTGCAAACGCATGCAGAATAACGAAAATAATATCTGTGATTGTTTAGAAGCGGAAATGAATTCTGAACGGCAAGTTACATTGTAATTTAAGCTTATGTCATATTTTGGAATTGGTGTTTATGTTCGTGCACGACATTCCGCGTATAACATCTGAAAAATTAACCAGAAAGTCGTCACATACCATAACTGGTTGGTATAACGTGCCACGAAACGTGCTCCCCAATTATGTCAGTCAATCGCAGAGGACAATTAATCGACAGAAACGACTATCCTGTACAAATTGATGAACCACGATTCACGGGTCGCCAGAAATATCACAGGGAAGGCTCTTACCAGGTGAGTAACATCCTGAATCTGAAGATAGCGATGCACCGGTGCAAAACAATCAAAACCCTCGTAGATGAATAGTTAGACTTTTTTTTATGGGTCTAGCACATGTGCTGCAGGGAAGTCCCTAAAGCGCTACAGGAGCGACACGTGTGCGGAGAAAGCGATTCACGTTGTTCTTGAATCGCTGTAAATTGTACTCGGTGGGAAACACAGTCCTGGGCAAATTATTCCAAAGGGATGATGTTCTTCATATAAAAGACTGCTTGAAAAGCATTGTACAAGGAGTAACAAGCTGAACCTCATACGCATGTGAAGTATTAGCGCGACGTGTACGTCTAACATGCACCGGTCTGGGAGGAATTAAGCGGGCCACATCCTTCGAACACTTTCCATGAAAATACTTGTAGAATAGGCTCAAGTCGCCAACCGTTCTTCGATGTTCCAGCGAATCAAGGCCGCCGGTCAGTTCTGGTCTCCAATCAGATGAACAGCTCTTCTCTGAATAGAATCCAACAAATGCAGTGTATGTTTGGGAGCAGAGCCCCAAACATGGGAGCAGTATTCCTTAGTTGGTCGAATTTGAGCTTTATAAAGAATTAACAGTCGTTGTGGAGTGTAAAGCTTTCTGGTTTGAAATAATATTCCCAACTTTTGAGAAGCTCTCCTTGCTATGCCTGCAACATGTTCATGCCAGGACATATTTGCTCGCAAATTAACGCCCAACAAATTGAGTGACAATGTCAGAGGAATGGAGTGCCCCGACATAACTATGTCGGATTTAGCAACGTTAACCTTTTTAGAAAAAACTGCCGCCTGGGTTTTTGTAGCGTTAAATTCCACTTGATTACTGTCACCCCAAGATAGAATTTCTTCCAGGTCTTTGTTAAGTTGAACGACTTCCTGCTGTCTGCGGAGATTCGTCTGAATAGCCGATGTCCGAGCGTTCAAAGTGAATGAAGAGATAAGCGTACTGTCATCTGCAAAGCTGTAGATTGGATTCTCGGTCTTTTCCAGCAGGTTAATGTAAATGAGAAAGACAGTAGGAGAGAGTATGGAGCCTTGAGGTACACCGGCGTTGGTAGTGAAGGTGTTAGAAAGAAATCCGTCGACTGCCACTTGTAAAGAACGCTCTGAGGAAACATGGGAGCCTCAAACAGAACCTTTCAGACATACCATAAGAGCATAGCTTAGCCAACAGCCCATCGTGCCAAACACGGTCAAAAGCCTTGGATATGTCAAGAGCAACCGCTCGATACTCTCCAAAGTGTTCAATTGCATTGTTCCAAATGTGTGTTACATAACTCAGAAGATCTCCTGTTGATCTATTTTTACGAAAGCCATATTGGTGATCGCTAATAATGTTGAATCCTTCCAGATATTTTAGAAGATGCTGATTGATAGCTTTTTCCATGACTTTCGTTATTATTGAAAGCAGTGCGATTGGTCGGTAGTTATTTGGCAAGGTCTTCTTGCCTTTTTTAGGTATCGGCTGAACTATGGCACATTTTCAGCAGGAAGGAAATATTCCCTTTCTGTAGGATAGGTTGAAACCGTGGGTTTTTGGTTTGAAAACGAAACGAGAAGTACGATATTTTATTGTGAAAAGGTGAGATGAAAACACATTAATGCCAATTATAGAAAGAGAAATTCAATTTCGATCTGTTATTCATTCAGTTGAGTGGTTAGCGTATAGAAATCTTGGACGGCGAGGCTTCAACCATCAAACCGTTAATTACCAGCAAAACTATATTGATCCACTCACAGGAGCTCATACACAAGGTATTGAACGGTCGTGGCTCGATGCCAAAATTTACATCTTACAGAAAATGAGGGGAGTACCATTAAACTATCTTCATTCACATCTAGACCGTTTATTCTGGAAAATATTAAGGAAGAATGAAGGCGACCAATTTGTCAGCTTTTTAAAGCATCTGTTTATAGATATTAGTTGTAAATATATTCGTAATAAAATCATTATTAACAACAAATTGTTTGTCTTATCGATTATTATTATATAGCAATGTTATAGCAGGGTAGAACTCAATTTTTTTTTGTAGAGTGCACGCTACAGCAGCACCACATTTTCTTACAAAACTTATATACTATCTAGTATAGGAATAAATTATTTCCGATCATTTAGAGCATATCTTACTTTTTACTGCCCAACTTTCAATTGCTTATCTAAAAAACATTAACTAGTGCTTTTGTTAGGGTTGACACTGTTAACATCAATACATTATATTTAATTAGAACAACTGGGAAGTTCTTTATCACTGAATAATCTGCCTCTTTTTAGAAATTCGATTCAAGAGATTTGGTTAAGTACAGATATCTGATTTACTAAAGCGGTTTGGGTCTAGTTGTTAAGTTAAGTTGTTAAGTCCCGCGTATTTGACCGAGAGGATTAGGTACGTCTATCAGATACACAACTACAACACCAGAGGACGAAATGACTTCTGAGTAGTGGGAATTACAAATGAAGCTGATCGAGCAAATCTTTATTATAAAGGACTTAAACATTTTAATGACCTACCAAATAATATTAAAAATTGTGAAACCATAAATAAGTTTAAGCAACTATTATATCAGCATTGTAAGAATATGCCTATCCGATAGTTAAATTAGGTTCTAATGAACCGTAAATAAATAAATAAATAAATAAAAAAAATTAACGGTGCAGATTGCGTCCCCATATGAAGAACATACTTTTCAAATTTCCATTATTTTTATTTTTGTACCTTACTATCTACAATAGAATCCAAAAAATATCAAAAGAAAAAGCAAGATTATGAATATTGAAGCATATGATTCAAGTCGCCAATAGTTCCACATAACTCACATAAGTCAGATTCTATGACATAAATTTTTTAACATTAGCCTGGCAACGTGCTTAACTAAATTTAAATCTTATGGTAGTAATAAAACTTCTGGATATGTTCAATTGATTGTGTCAAAATTGGTTTGGAATTTCTTGATAGATCTGAGCCAAGAATACTTTACTACTTCTTCTGAATTTTTTCCATCTATTTTGGCATTCTATCATGATTTTTTACATATAATTAAATGGATATCTGATAATCCCAGTAGAAACGGTAAGAATTCGCCGTCAACAGCTGCCTCCTTGGGTAGTTAGTCATCCTTCCGTTATGTGTGTGCTTTAACCCTCTAGTCTAGTTTTCCACAGAAACCAAGCTATTGTAAAATTTCAATGCCTTCACAGGTGAAAATTAAAAAGGCATAATTCAGTTTGAATTTTGATTTTATTTTAGTTTTGGTTTTATTTTAATGGAAGGAATATAGAAAGCTTTCCACAATCTTGCCTCGTTTTTGATGCATCTGTGTATATGAGGTAAAATTAGAGTAATTAGCTAAATTAGCTTTAAGTGTGGAGGGATTCATGCTAGGCTGCCGAACATGCTCTTAAACATAATTATATAGTAACAATAGATAATTTAAGGTTAATAAAAAATGTAGGTGATAGGAAATTATTAGACCCATACTACAAAAAATATATGTCGCTACAGAAAGACAAACACGCAGAATAAAACATCGCCGTAAAACGAAGCCGGTTGTCTACAGCCGGCACGTTTAAATGTGTCTCGTCGAGTTTCGCGGAGACGCCATGCATACTTATGTTGAATCAGTATGACCCGTCAACCCGGTGACAACGAAAATGTTAACTGGTTCACTCGGGCCCTAGTAAAGACTACATTAGCAAAGAACCCGCCTCTAGATCTATTAAAATATCATCCCAAACAAATGATTTTTTTGTTTTTACAACAGCAGGTCGAAAAATATAATAACTTTTAAATATATAATAAAAGACTGTTTTTAGTCAATTTCCACTGGTTTATTTAAATTGCGATGACGCGTTTCGCTGTCGATGCAGCTTCTTCAGATCTACATTTTACACTGTCAAGTTAGGTTTAATATTCACAGTTTTATATAATTTCTTAATTATAATATTACACATAATTAAATTACATTGATAGTATTGGGAAATCCACACAGATTTGGAGTTAGGAGAATAAATTCAATAATGGTGAATTGCTTAAATCTACCTGGTCGTTGAGTAAGGTACCTGTAGTCCTTAATCGATTTATTTGCATCGTCTCTAAAAGGTTTAGTTTTAAACCTTTTTGTTGGGTGTGTAAAATTTTGAAATTCTTGTTAAATGTGTGATTTTCTGTTAAAAGATGATTAGCATATGTTGAATTAGATTTTCTATGGATGAAACTTTTTTCGTGTTCTGTAATTCTTTGTCTAAATGTACGTCCAGTTTGTCCGATGTATGTTTTAGGACATGACCCACATGTTAATTGATAAACCCCGGATTTATTGTCTTTATTGATTTGTGGTTTGTAGTTTTTAAGATATTTCCCTATAGTATTGTTAGTCTTGTAAGCTATGTTGATATTTTTTGATTTAAAAAATTTCCCCAGTTTTTCCGTTGGTTTGCCGAAATAGGTTAAGCATTTAAAAGTGGTATTTCTGTCCTTAAAACGTGGGTATATTTCTGAGATTGCCTTGTGTATGACAAGGTTTGTGATATATTGCAAATTCATGTTTTTTCATGGCTTTACTGATTGTTAAGTCTAGGAAATTAATTTTCCCTTCGACTTCTTCTGCCATTGTAAAACTGATATTTCGATGTAAAGAATTAATATACTGTAAAAAGTGAGTTAATTGTCTGTCCGTACCTGTAAAGCATACAATTATATCGTCTACGTATCGATACCAGTATAGACAATTATTACTATTGTTATTATGGTTGTTAAATATCATTGTTTCAATACTGTCCATGAAAATTTCGGCAAGTAATGGACTTAATGGACTCCCCATAATTAACCCTTCCTTACTATTGTAGAATGTATTATTAAATGAAAAATAATTTTGTCTTAGGCAAGTTCTTAATAAATTAATTATGTCCATTTTTATAACTTCATTTACTTTGTTTTTTGTTAATAGGTTCTCTATTAAAATTATTGTTTCGTGTGGGGGAACACTTGGAAATAAGTTTTTGACATCGAAAGAGACTAATTTAGAATTATCTGGTATTGTTATATTCTTAACTTTATTCACGAGTTCGTATGAGTTTTTGATACTATATTTAGGTTCAAATTTGGTTTGATGTTTGATTAAATCAATTAAAAAGGATGACGTCTTATATGCTGGAGCAGACATGTAGGAAACAACTGGTCTGATTGGGTGGTGGGTTGCCGAAATTTTCATGGACAGTATTGAAACAATGATATTTAACAACCATAATAACAATAGTAATAATTGTCTATACTGGTATCGATACGTAGACGATATAATTGTATGCTTTACAGGTACGGACAGACAATTAACTCACTTTTTACAGTATATTAATTCTTTACATAGAAATATCAGTTTTACAATGGAAGAAGAAGTCGAAGGGAAAATTAATTTCCTAGACTTAACAATCAGTAAAGCCATGAAAAAACATGAATTTGCAATATATCACAAACCTTGTCATACAGATACCACAATTCACAATAGGTCTCACCACCCTAACTATCATAAACTTGCAGCTTATCATAGTTTTATACATAGACTAACTAATATCCCCTTATCAGAAGAAAATTTTACTAAAGAATTAAACTACATAAAACAAGTAGCCGTTAACAACGGTTATTCGGTTACTTTAATCAATAGTATCGTTAGGAAGAAACTTAGAAACAAGGCAATCTCAGAAATATACCCACGTTTTAAGGACAGAAATACCACTTTTAAATGCTTAACCTATTTCGGCAAACCAACGGAAAAACTGGGGAAATTTTTTAAATCAAAAAATATCAACATAGCTTACAAGACTAACAATACTATAGGGAAATATCTTAAAAACTACAAACCACAAATCAATAAAGACAATAAATCCGGGGTTTATCAATTAACATGTGGGTCATGTCCTAAAACGTACATCGGACAAACTGGACGTACATTTAGACAAAGAATTACAGAACACGAAAAAAGTTTCATCCATAGAAAATCTAATTCAACATATGCTAATCATCTTTTAACAGAAAATCACACATTTAACAAGAATTTCAAAATTTTACACACCCAACAAAAAGGTTTAAAACTAAACCTTTTAGAGACGATGCAAATAAATCGATTAAGGACTACAGGTACCTTACTCAACGACCAGGTAGATTTAAGCAATTCACCATTATTGAATTTATTCTCCTAACTCCAAATCTGTGTGGATTTCCCAATACTATCAATGTAATTTAATTATGTGTAATATTATAATTAAGAAATTATATAAAACTGTGAATATTAAACCTAACTTGACAGTGTAAAATGTAGATCTGAAGAAGCTGCATCGACAGCGAAACGCGTCATCGCAATTTAAATAAACCAGTGGAAATTGACTAAAAACAGTCTTTTATTATATATTTATAATGAATTTCCATGAAGTAGAAGCTACAACCATCCAAAATTTAATAATTTTTAAATTCGTTTTTCCAGAATATTGTAAATGCTTTTTCTGCATTCCATTGATAATAACATAGATATTAACGAAGATGAATTAAAGTGGATGCCTGACAATATCCGAAAGCGCTGTGGAAATAAAAATGTCATAGTAAAACTATTATGTGGTGCAGATTTGTTGGAGTCGTTTGCCACTCCCGGTCTATGGTCAGATGAAGATGTAAGTAGTTACATAGTTATAACATTGAATCAATTTAGTTGGTTTACTAAGAGAAGCTCTAGACCTTTTTAAACATTTCACCCGTTCATTAAACTGTAGAGCTACATGTAATTTTTAATTTTATCGATAGGTGAAAGGCAAAAAGGAAATAAGTGAAAGTGTAGTAAATAATGTTCATAGATTTTTTTTTATAATACTATTTCCAAATCGAAAAAAGGGGAAAATATATTGTTTTATTTTCCTAAACAGTTGACACACTATTTAATAATTTTTTATATATTTTTTATTAACACTTTAACTGCCATGTGCGTCATATCGGCGCACACGGCCTCTGCACCGAACGCCATGTGCGCCATATTGACGCACACGTTTTTTTTTTTTTTTTTTTTATGGGTCTAGCACACGTGCTACAGGAGCGACACGTGTGCGAAGAAAGCGATTCACGTTGTCCTTGAATCGGTGTAGATTGTACTCGATGGGAAACACAGTCCTGGGCAAACCATTCCAAAGGTATGATGTTCTCCATATAAAAGACTGCTTGAAAAGCGTTGTACCAGGAGTAACAAGCTGAACCTCATACGGATGTGAAGCATTAGCGCGACGTGTACTTCTAATATGCACCGCTCTGGGAGGAATTAAACGGGCCACATCTTTCGAACACTTTCCATGAAAGTACTTGTAGAATAGGCTCAAGTCGCCAACCGTTCTTCGATGTTACAGCGAATCAAGGCCGTCGGTCAGTTCCGTGTGTCCAATCAGACGAACAGCTCTTCTCTGGATAGAATCCAACAAATGCAGTGTATGTTTGGGAGCGGAGCTCCAAACATGGGAGCAGTATTCCATAATTGGTCGAATTTGAGCTTTGTAAAGAATTAACAGTTGTTGTGGAGTGTAAAGCTTTCTGGTTCGAAACAATATTCCCAACTTTTGAGAAGCTCTTCTTGCTATGCCTGCAACATGTTCATGCCAGGACATATTTGCTCCCAAATTAACGCCTAACAGATTGAGTGACGATGTTAGAGGGATGGAGTGCCCCGACATAACTATGTCGGGTTCTGCAACGTTAACTTTTTTAGAAAAAACTGCCGCCTGGGTTTTTGTAGCGTTAAATTCCACTTGGTTACTGTCACCCCAAGATAGAATTTCTTCCAGGTCTTTGTTAAGTTGAATGACTTCCTGCTGTCTGCGGATATTCGTCTGAGTAGTCGATGTCCGAGCGTTCAAAGTGAATGAAGAGATAAGTGTACTGTCATCTGCAAAGCTGTAGATTGGATTCTCGGTCTTTTCCAGCAGATCGTTAATATAAATGAGGAAGAAAGTAGGAGACAGTATGGAACCTT
Source organism: Pachyrhynchus sulphureomaculatus (assembly GCA_019049505.1). Lineage (NCBI taxonomy): Eukaryota > Metazoa > Arthropoda > Insecta > Coleoptera > Curculionidae > Pachyrhynchus > Pachyrhynchus sulphureomaculatus. The sequence continues at coordinate 20,140,702 of CM032456.1, forward strand.
GGGGCACACCGGCGTTGATAGTGAAGGTGTTAGAAAGAAATCCGTCGACTGCCACTCGTAACGCTCTCTGAGGAAACATGAAAGCCACAAACAGAACTTTTGAGACATACCATAAGAACGTAGCTTAGCCAACAGCCCATCGTGCCAAACACGGTCAAATGCCTTGGATATGTCAAGAGCAACCGCTCGAGATTCTCCAAAGTGTTCAATTGCGTTGTTCCAAACATGTGTTACATAAGTCAGAAGATCTCCTGCTGATCTATTTTTACGAAAGCCATATTGGTGATCACTAATAATGTTGAATCCTTCAAGATATTTTAGAAGATGTTGATTGATAGCCTTTTCCATAACTTTCGATAATATTGAGAATAGTGCGATTGGTCGGTAGTTATTTGGCAAGGTCTTCTTGCCTTTTTTAGGTATCGGCTGAACTGTGGCACATTTCCAGCAGGAAGGAAATATTCCCTTTCTGTAGGAGAGGTTGAAAAGTCTACAGAAAACTGGTGTTAGTTCCCTCGCAGAGTTCTTGAGAACTATGGTAGGTATTCCGTCAGCACCTGAAGCCTTTTGGTGTCTAGCTTCATCAAAATACGTTTTATGATACGCTGTCTGAAGACAATATCGGGCATCCTTGACTGCACTATGGGAATAGTAGGTGGTGTTTTTCCTTGGAAATCGACAGTAGAATGTGAAGCAAAGAAAGTTGGGAATGTGGAATCTTCGCACAATGATACTACTCAGTATATATCACCACTACACCAAACACTTTATTTTTGCACTCGACGCGCGTTTCGCTAACCATGTTAGCTTCATCAGGAGCGATGATTGACTACAATCATCGCTCCTGATGAAGCTAACATGGTTAGCGAAACGCGCGTCGAGTGCAAAAATAAAGTGTTTGGTGTAGTGGTGATATATACTGAGTAGTGAAGCAAAGAGTTCAGCCAACAAGTTCGCTTTCTCAACAGGTGTCGTTGCAATAGAATTATCTGGCCGTGTGAGTGGTGGTATGGTGGATTTGGTGAAATTTTGACTAACTGCCTTAGCGACTGACCAAAAGGACCTGGAATTGCCGGGACAAGCGAGAAGTTTGTTTCTAATCCGTTTTGCATCGGTTCCTGGCACGAACAAAGATGTTACGATTTATGGTGTTAGGATCTTCACGCCACTGTCGATATGCAAGATGTTTAGAAGCAACAGCTTCTTTGCATTTTAGGTCAAACCAAGGCTTGCCATTGGAAGGGCATTTCTTCGAAAAAGGGATGTAAGCCTCCATATCGGCCAAAATAACATCGGAAACCTCCCTGGCGCAGTCAGATGGGTCGTCGGATCGAAAACAAACGTCCAACCAAGGGAAAGTTCGAAAATATTCCATGAGATCTTCCCATTTAGCAGATTTGTAGTGCCAAATCTTGCGCGGTTTGGGCACCTCTCTGTCACTGATTGGTAGAATACTCGATGTCGAAAGTAGTTTATGGTCGGAAGAACCTAACGGCGGATTTACGCTGACCGTGTAAATCTTCGGATTGGTGGTTAAAAACAGATCAAGAAGACTGTCGAACTCTCCATCTCGATCAGAGATCCGTGTTGGTTCATCAATAAACTGAGTCAAGCCACAACTGATTGAAAATGATTCGGCTTCACGACCTTGTTCGTCGGTAGTATTTGAATATTTAAGCCAGTTGATGTTGTGGACATTAAAGTCGCCCAGGATACGTATAAGAAGTTTTATCCGCTTTGTGTGTCTAAAGCGCGCACAGTTCTCGTATGTTTGTATGAGGTGTTAGATAGCCCTGGCGTAGGAGAACTTGCACCAGAAATAGCCGACAGAAATAAAGTAAATTTTTTGTTTGGTTTTAATTTTTTATTTAGAAATATATTTTATATGCAAAAGTCAACGTTATTAGGTAGGTATACATGTGTAAATGTAATGAAGTTTTCACCCCTATATATCATACAAAAACAAATATTTATGATATTTTATGTAATTTATAAAAGCATTCTTTGCACATATGCGGTTTCTCGGGACATCCGACACATACGTAGCGTACTGTCTTGGCCATCTTTATAGCATACTTTCTTCCTTGCGCCTCAGAAAATCTTGTGTAGCAACTCTTGCAACGGCTTCTAATCACTCTAGAGTTTTTCTCTGAAACTTCTAGCTTGTGAGCGGTCAATGGCTGTCTTGCAATATTTTCTAGATCAACCGGTTGACCATAATGAAGCAGCTGAGAGCATAATTTTTCCCTGAACTTAATTATGGATATATTTTTTCCATTTACTTTATTATAAAGGAAAAGGGAATTGACTTTTCTGACAGCCGAAGAATAAGAAGCTCTTTGATCAGAGACATCTATGAACGTCTTGCCTGCGTTGTAATCAATAACAGCGATAGGTTTTTGGCGCTGGCCTATATCAGCTGTCTCTATACTATGTTTTGTACTAAGCATAAGGACATCACGTTTGTCCTTTCCACTTGAAAACAGTAATGCCATCGTCACTTTCCATGCCAATGATTTCGCCACGGTTTATGGAAGATTTGGTGACCTGCTTGGGATTTCATTTACGATTACTCCGTAAAGTCCCGACGAGATGAGTTGAATGCGCTGCTAGCTTTCTAGCCAATCCCACACTGGTATACCAGTTATCAGTAAATAAGGTCCTGCCAGAATCAAGTAGATTATCCATTAGCTCTAAAACTACTTTATCTGCAACTGAAACTCCATCGTTTTTTTCAGATTCTTTGCCACAATAAATTTTCATATTATACGTGTAACCTCCATTTGCACATACCTTGAATAGTTTTATGCCAAACTTGTGCCTTTTGCCCTTGATGTATTGGCGAAATTTCAGCCGTCCTCTAAACGGCACCATAGTTTCATCGATGCACACATTTTCTGATGGAATGAAACATTCTTGATACTTGGTTACCAAAGAGCTAATTACAACATGAACTTTGTGTAAACGATCGCCGGGCAGACATGCTTCATTGTCAGTGAAATGCCACATACGAAGTAAAATTTCGAATCTGTTTCTTGACATAAATTTACACGCAGGGCTGTTATACAACTCAGAGCGACTCCAGTAATGAGATAGCGAAGGCTTTTTATCTAGACCCATCCACAAGATTATGCCCAAAAATACATGCATTTCGATAGCATTTGTATCTACCCAATCATTCAGTCGAGAGTGTTGTGTTATTGACTCATCTGAGATTTTTCCTTTTATAACTTGCTCCGCACAACGATTTGTTTCACGCACCATAAGATCAATTAGTTCATCATCGACAAATATCTTGAAAGTTTCAAGTTCTGTTTTACCACTAAGGGTGTCCACAACTTCAGGAAGAATCCCGTGGTTTGTATCAAAAACATAATTGTTTAGCTTCCGGCCAGAAAGGTTTCTCCAAGTTATATTATCCCCATCTAGAAAGAGTGCCTTATTTTTATTTTTTAGATTAATTGGGCAAGTGGAATGTCATCGTCACTTGAAGAAGATTGTTCAGAATCTCTAGGTATGTCTTGGGCTTTGACACCTAAAAATGTTTGTTTACACATATAATTATAGTAAAACTGAAAATATTGTAAATTTCAAAGTACCTTTTCTTAGCATTCTTCCAGATGCATGAGTAGCTGCTCTGCGTGTCTCAGTCAAATTCAAAAAGTTGATATTTTCACCTAAAACGACCGAATAATAAAGATACGAATTATATAATTTTTTTGTTTGTTACCTTTCCTTGCATTTTTTGATGTAGATGGACGATTGTCTTCTTCCGAACTCGTCGGGCTTGGTGTATAGTTTTTGTCGGCATCTGAGTTGTCAAATTCGTCAAAAGATTCGCAGCTCATAGAGTCAACTTCATCACTACTCATATTCAGTTGATCTGCCCACTCTTGAAATTGTTTTTGTTGTTTTTCTTCTCTTTTCCAAGACATTGTATGCACTAATCAGTTTGCAAAAAGTTTAGAAACACAAACCACAACTAACAATAACTTCCTAACTTATAATAATACCGGCACATCTAAATAACCTCAAAACGCACAGAAAACTATGATAATTGACGCCAATTGAAGATAAACACGCAAAGACTCGTCAATCCACTAAATAGTGGTGAGGAAACACCCGAAGGATGCAGAAAGCGGTGCAAGGTCACGCACATTTGTGTGAGTCAAAATGAAGCACACGGCTCAAACGGATTTTTAGTTGCTCTTGCGCCGCGTGAGTCATTTTGTCACACAAAAAAAAATATGCAGTATCACCAAAAATTGTCTAAAAAATTAAATTTTCTACTGTAGGTTACCACTAGACACCAATTTGATACAATTTTAACAAAAAAAATTTTTGGCGCAGAGGCAGTTACATCTGAAATGCCATGGCAGTTAAAGTGTTAAACACTACAATAACATCACAGCGAGCAACCTTTTTTTTAAATTAATATATAATTAGGCTAGGCATATGTTTGATCTTGTTTTAGGCCCATTTGTACCATTTAAAGTTAGCTATTAATGTATAAATGGCACATTTTTTGAATGAAGTTCCTTAATATTGTATATTAACGGTACATTAAGGATTGGATATTATTAGCGACGATCAATATAGCTTTCGTAAGCAAAGATCAACAGGAGATCTTCTAACATGTTTGGAACAACGCAATCGAACACTTTGGAGAATCCCTAGCGATTGCACTTGATATATCCAAGGCATTCAACCATGTTTGGCACGATGGATTGTTAGCTAAGCTACGCTCTTGTGATATGTCTAAAAGGTTGCGTTCGTGGCTCTTGTGTTTCTTCAGAGAGCGTTCTTTACTAGCATTTTTTTCTAACCTAAGCCCCAAAGCTCCATGCTATCTCCTACTCTCTTTCTCACCTACATTAACGATCTGCCGGAAAAGACCAAGAATCCAATCTACAGCTTGGCAGATGACTACGCTTATTTCTTCATGCACATTGAACGCTCGAACACCGGTTATTCATGCCAATATCCGCGGACAGCAGAAAGTCGTTCAACTTAACAAAGACCTGGAAAAAATTCTTTGTTGACCAGATTCAAACTTGATCATTGTTCTGTAGTTTCAAGGTATTCAAATATTTAGTATTCTAATGAGAGGCTTTTAGGTTAGGATCACTTACTTCAGCGAAACTTCCTAATTTTTCTAGAAAGCTAAAGTTTTTATTGCATCAATTTGCCAAATCACTTTCTTAGATCTTGAAAAATATTATACCTTAGTAAATTGTCTGCATATTGGAATCTCGCTAGACAACTGAGTCAGAGTCCTCAGAGTCTTTCCTCTGAACTTTCTCTTTACAAGGGACTAAACGTTTTTAATAGAGTTGGCATCTAGCGATTGTGAAGGCAACTCTAGTATCTTATCGTGGGCCCAAGCGAGCCGCTTCGCGACGTGATTTTCGCCCAGCAAAGGTTTCTTCAACATGCCTCGGAATTTGACATCATGGGCATGAAGATGTTGTCGAATGGTCTCGTGGGACACATTCCCCCAACCCGATTTTCTTAAATTTGCCGCTCCTTGACGCAGCGTCAATTTCGGAGTGACTTTGTCTACCGAGCCACGTTTTGGCAAGACGTCGATATTTTTCGTCTCGTTTAAATGATTTACCCATTTCTTCAAAAACAATACGGATTTTTTAATATATTTAGCGGCCGCAGAATGTTTCATTTTAGGCTTCTTTGGATAGGAATAAAGAAAGACCGGAATGAACCGATACTTTTACTAAAATGCTTCGTAGACAAAGGTTTCCTCTACCGATTTTTTGCTGAATTGCTAGAATCGTATCTACTTGACAAACTGTAGGTTACTGAAAGTGTGATAAACAAACCTCACTTTTCCTTTCACGTTTATTGGCGTTTGTTAATGCTTAAAAATATATTGTTGTCAAGTTGAAATATAATACTAGACTCTTTCGGAACACGATGCAACTTGACAGAATCGTTGTTAGGAAATTAAAATCATTTTTAAAATCTGCTCTACAAATGTAATATTAAGCATCTCCGACCGTACCGTTGCACAATGGGGAAAAACGAAAAATCGTGTTTCAAAATTGTCTAGAGCCTTCAATTTTGGTTCGATTTGGACGATTTTTTTTTTTAAATTGAAGCTTATTAAATTCCGAACAAAGTTGTCGGGGCCGATTTTGCAATTAAACTTTTGTTTCAAAATGGCAGACGTCTTCAAACTGGCGGTTTCTGATTATATAGCGACTGAGACACAGAAAACGCTTACAGTTTCAAACCAAGTTGTGCTAAAATGCGTGTTTGTATGTTTTTTTATGTCGCAGATAATATATCTAATATCACAGTTACAAGATTAATAATAATGAACCCAAAATGGCTGCCATGAACAATAAAAGTATTATAAATATGAATAAACGTACCATTATTATTTTATATCCATAACATTTGCATAAATAATTTCTTTAAGGTTGTTAATTATAAATATGTTTCAACAATTGACTTAAAATGGCAAATCAAGTATGGCGGATGCCAAAATTGAGTCGAGCAAGAAAGTTTCTCTGTGGCATTTAGACTGTGGCAGCCAGATCATTCAAGTTATTCAAGTTTAGTTGCGGGATTTAAATTTTCATGCAGTTATTGCTAGAATATTGCTGCTGTAAATTTTAAGTATCGTAGACAATTTTCTAGCAGATACAAAAAACAGCGATACACGCAGAAAAGGACAGCTCACACAGCTAGAAAATGGCTACAACAGCTAAAACGTTTTGTTAAAATAGGGACAGCTAAATATTTTGCTGCACTAGCCACATTGTTTGCTGTTGTAGCAAAAAAGTGGCTGCTGTTGCTAAACAGTGGCACAACTTGGTTTGAAACTGTAAGCGTTTTCTGTGTCTCAGTCGCTATATAATCAGAAACTAACGTCCGCCATTTTGAAACAAAAGTTTAATTGAAAAATCGGCTCCGACAACTTTGTTCGGAATTTAATAAGCTTCAATTTAAAAAAAAAATCGTCCAAATCGAACCAAAATTGAAGGCTCTAGACAATTTTGAAACACGATTTTTCGTTTTTCCCCACTGTGCGTCGTTGGGCCGCAAAGTTCTCTTATTTTATGATTATACACAGAAATTTGCATTGATAACGAAACTTTTCAAGAGCCTACCTGGTTTTACGGTACCATTCTTAAACTTCTCGCTTAACAATACAACTGAAGTAGGCTCTCGAGTCGTTCAACCTAATTTCAGATATGGGTCCTATTTGAGAGCAAAATGTTACATCGAGAGTCTTTTAATTCTATATAATAGTTATAATATAATATTACTTCGTTTATCACAGTCGAGCTCAATAACTCAGTCGCTAACAAGATTACTCTACAGCAATGTCTGGTTAAAATTTTGCCGATAACAGTTTATGTACTCGTATGTACGAACTAAAGGGTGTAAGATATTTGTTAACAAGTGAGATATACATATTAATAATAACAAAAATTTTCAGATCGAAGCAATTGTAGGACAGCATGGCTTAATGGTTATAAACACGAAGTAATACAAATCCAAATGAATTTATCTATAACTCTGATTTATTAACAAAGTATATGGTAAGATACTCTATTTATTATTTTGTAGTTATAGGCTGCATATCTGTACTTCAAATTAGCCATAATCGAGAATTTGAATACCCTTATTTGAATATAAATTTTCTCGCATTGAAATTGCTTTGTAATATTTTACCATATATTTTTGTCCATTTACACTGTTTTGATAATATAAGATTGCTTTTTTTTACCTTGAACAAAGCATCAGCAGTCTAATCAAAGTACCTTTTTAGTGTTCCGTACGGAACACTTATAAGATCACTTCGGTGTCTGTCCGTCTGTCACACCCGATTTTCTCCGAAACTATTAGTCATAGAAAGTTGAAATTTGGAAATAATATAGGAATTGATGGCCTCATCAGAGCCATGTAGTTTTGAAAGTTAAATTTTGACTTAAGGGTTAGTTTTGGGGGGTGAAATCGGAAATGAAAAAAAAAAATTTTTTACTAGGTAATCGAGTGTGGTGTCAAATAAAAGCTTGTGAAAACACGAGTAAAAAATATATATATAAATGTAATACTTGCGCGCACTTTTCTTTGTATTATTTTTAAAAAATCGCGAAAAACCGCTGTCCACCCGCCTTATCTCGAAAAGTACTTATCAAAAAATTTTGAAAAAAATCTGGAATATCATTCACGGGGTGTAGATTGAACGAAAATTATCACGAGTGCATTACCTGTAATAATTTATCTGGTATATAAAAACCCAGAAATTTCAAGGTCATCAATTTTCAGTAATGATTGGAAATAAACTTTGTTGAAAACTCATTTGGGGTGTGTTTTGTGAAGTCATTGATCATTTTATACTTCCGTTACAACATTTTTTGTTTTAGAAGCAATCAACGTACGGAACACTAATTGCGCAAGTTCAACTTGCACTTGACTGGTTATTTTGTATATGACTTGCTTTTTAAAATGATTGTCATTGTATAGAAATCAAATTTTTTTACCATTTTCGAAGTTTAATAACTTCTGATGGAAGATCTGAAAAAGCCTATTTTGGGAAAAGTATAGTCCTATAGTTATTACACTATATTCTGCAATATCATATAAGAATAAACTATAATATTTTATTACAGGCAGAAATAAAGATAATTAATTTTGTTAGAAAATTGCCAATTACCTTTTTTACACGAGTACGTTTTTTATTTCTTTCAAGAAAACCCCGTATTTGAAATGCCCCTCCTTATTAAGCTGCTCCGAGTGTAGCTTTTTTTGGGCCACCCTACAAAATATCAAACGTGTTTTTTAAATATAGACTAATTTGTTAAAACAATAGTAACAGTGATAATAAAAAGAAAACTGCAGTTACTTGCAGCGAGCATTTTTCCGTAAAATATGGCGTACTTAAGATTTTGGTATCTGATACTTTTTAAACCTCATTCTATAAACGCCATATTAAGATTTAAAAAAAGGAAAATGTCAACCTTAAGAATCCTTTTGGAGTTTTTGCATATTCCGAACCAAAGTTGTGCGAAAGTGGTAAGGAACAAATTTGTTTATTAGAACTTACGTTTTCGTTCATCAAATAACTAGTGTGGATCAATTAAAAATGACCGAACCTTATCTTACTATATTATTCTAGATAGTTAATATAAATTTCAATTAGGAAAGGAAGTTTTTTGTACTTTGGGTAAATATTTTATTAAATAGCGTTGCAGAATTCTTTCAGTTGTAAAACATCCTCATTATAATATAGCTTTACATCGCATAAAGGCATACAAGTTACAAATTTAAAAATGTTAAAAAAATACGACATTGCTAAGAAATCCTTTTAACGTCGTATACTTCAATGTTACACGTGCAGTCTTTAAAACTTTTTTGGATAATAGATTGGCAGAGTAAATGTATGTTTTGAAATGTGCTAGTTTCTTAAATATACCTGTTTACATAACCTTTTTAATCTATCCTTTAAGCTAAACCTGTTAAAAGTATTTACATATATATATATATATATATATATATATATATATATATATATATATATATATATATATATATATATATATATATATGGTATATATATATATATATATATATATATATATATATATATATATATATATATATATATATATATGGTATATATATATATATATATATATATATATATATATATATATATATATATATATATATATATATATATATATATATATATATATATATATATATATGGTATATATATATATATATATATATATATATATATATATATATATATATATATAAAGAGTGGGCCATCTATCGGTTTAAATTTGAACCACCGGTTATTTCGAATCTGGCAATACTTATATCATTCTATTCTGTCACAAAATTCAGTATATTATCTCCACTGAACGAAATGAATCGATTTACGCTTGAGCAACGTTGGGATTTATTGGAGATTTATTTCCAAAACAAAGACAATTGGTCGGAAATTGCACGAAAATGTCGTACAAAATTTGGTCGCAGAGAAGGACCAACAGTGCCCGGTATACGCAAGTTTATTGCTAAAGTTCGTGAAACTGGTTTCATTGTTGATGCGCCAAGACGTGAGCGTGCTCGTACAGTGCGTACACTCGAAAATATCGAAGCTGTGGCTGAGAGTGTGCGTGAGAATCCATCAACATCAACTCGTCATCGTTCTCAAGAATTGAACATTTCACGCACCAGTTTACGTCGAATTTGGCGAAAAGATCTGGGTATGACACCTTACAAAGTTCAATTGGTTCAAGAGTTGAAGCCGCATGACCATCCGCTTCGTTTTCACTTCGCTAGATGGACCAACGAGAAACTGCACGATGATGTCGATTTTGCCAAAAAAAACATCTTTTCGGATGAAGCTCATTTTCATCTTGGTGGCTACGTTAATAAGCAAAATTGCCGTATTTGGGGCTCAGAAAACCCACACGTGATCTTACAGAAGCCAATGCACCCATTACGAGTGACTGTTTGGTGCGGCTTGTGGAGCGGAGGCATCATTGGCCCATATTTCTTTGAAAATGAGGACGGCGCAACCATTACGGTCAATGGAGACACCTATCGCACCATGATAACCGTTTTTTTTGTGCCCGCTCTTCATGGTATTGATGTGAACGATGTTTGGTTTCAACAGGATGGTGCAACTCGCCACACATCTCATGCCACAATCGATTTATTGCGTCAAACGTTTGATGGCCGTTTAATTAGCCGAAATGGCGATGTCAATTGGCCGCCAAGAAGCTGCGATTTGACACCGTTGGACTATTTTCTGTGGGGCGCCGTTAAAGACAAGTGTTATGCCGACAAACCAGAGACAGTTGAGCATTTGAAGGCCAACATTCGTGATGCCATTGCCGAGATACGACCCCATACACTCGAAAAAGTGCTCGAAAATTGGTCCAATCGAATGGGGTACTGTGAGGCCAGCCGCGGCAGCCATATGAACGAAATAATATTCCATCTCTAACCGGAACAATTGTACTTCACAACAAAAAAATAAATTTGGCAAAATTTCAAACCGTTTTTGTTTTATTGCATTTTTAAATTTAAACTTTTAAATGGTCCACCCTATATATATATATATATATATATATATATATATATATATATATATATATATATATATATATATATGTATATATATGTATGTATGTATGTATGGAATTCACTGCATATATTGAAACTGGCGCCCCCTCGTGGCAAGACTGATTGCAGAAAATTCCCCTTAAATAGCGGATCTCAATAATAAAGGAAAAAAATCAACCCTAAAGAAATCATGCCATGAATATTTTTTTCACGCCGCCGCTGGTGAACCTTACAACTCCACAATATCGCCGATCGTTAATCAGACGTAAGGTCTTACAGTGTTGGCTTTTCTTAAATAAATTTAATAAAAAAATATATTAAAAGATTTATGCGGCCATCCGCTCGCTTTGTCGGAAGGTTTTTAGTGGCTCGATACTTGGCGGCGGCCAAGTGACAGCGCCCTTTACCAAAATGTTCCCGTTTAGTTTGTCTGTTTACAGCGTAATATGAGGTAAAGATCAATGTTATTGCAGGTTTTTTTAAAGATAAATGGACTAATTCATTAAGAAATTTGTAGGAAGGGTAGAACATAGCAGCAAGTATGCTAGTTCGTATCGGTACACTTGGTTTAGTTGTAAATGTCGCGCAAAATTAGGATATTTTATATGGAGATCGATTACACATTTAAGGTACATAAAAATAATAAACAAGTACGCTTTTTCACTTTAACACTAAAAAATCTTACATTTCTTATAAGAAAATCGTTTACCATTTCGGTATTAATCTTGAAAAAGTTTAGAGACAAACCTATTTGAAATTTTGTTTTTATATTGCCCAAACCCAAACCCAAACAGCTTGTAACATAAAAGTCAAAATCCGCTGTTAAGGGGCAATAATCCAGTTATTCTGGCGCGTTACCAAGGAATTATTTCTTTTCAAATAATAGATAAAAAAATTTCTTAATAATGATTAAATGTTATTTTTACTAGATATGGCATATATTATCTATTTTTTTTTATTTTAAATTTGAAAATCTGTAATTGTTGAAGAAAATCGTATGCATTACATGTATGAGTTGAGTTTGTAAAGTGCATTTTTGCCCTTTTTTATAATTTTTTTCAAAAATTTTCTAATTTGAAAAAAGTATTACATTTGCTTTTACATGACGTCATGAGTCGCCCGTTTCAATATATGTAGTGAATTACTTAACATATATATATATATATATATATATATATATATATATATATATATATATATATATATATATATATATATATATATACAGTGGCGTGCAAAAGTTTCTGGTCAGTAACATTTCATACTCTAATTTATTAAAAAAAAAAGACTAATGATTTTTAATCATTATGAGATGTGAGTGTGAGATATAGGAAACAAAATATTATAGTAAAAGAATATTATTTATGTTTATGAATATATTTATTATTATTATTCTTATATTTATATGTGCAAAAGTTTCCGGCCACTTTGTACTACGAGAAAAATTATTAGTCCATATGCTCTATAATAGACTTAAATTATATTTTTATGTTAATATTTTGTAGCCATACCCTTTGCAGCGATAACAGCCGCACAACTATGTGGCATTGACTCAATCGATTAATACAAGCAGGTGAAATTTTATCCCATTCTTCCTTTAATGATTTGAAAAATGCGGCTTTATTTGAATATGTATGCTTTCGAACTTGACGATCTAGCGTTTCCCATAAGTGTTCTATTGGGTTCAAGTCCGATAATTGAGATGGCCAGCTTAAAACTCTCACATTTGAAGCAGAAAACCACTGTTTTACAACAACTTGGATGTATGTTTGGGGTTATTATCATGCTGAAATATCCAATTCTGCGGCAATGTTTCTTCAGCATATGATAACAAATTGTTTTCTAAAATGTCCTTGTAAATATCAGCGATCATATTTCCGTTGATCTCGATCAGTGGACCTACTCCTTGTGCAAAGAAAATTCCCCAAACCATCACACTACTTCACACACTACTTACAGTAGGAATTTGGTACCGAACATCATTTCTCGTACCAATAAGACGTCGTACATATTTTCTACCATCGCTTCCAAAAAGATTTAATTTAGATTCGTCTGAGAAAGCTACTTTTTTCCAATCTTTGATTGTCCAATTTAGGTGATCTTTGGCAAATTGTAATCGGGCCTTCTTGTTCTTTTTACTGATTAATGGTTTTTTAATACCTATACGGCCAAAAAGTCCCACATCATGTAGTCTTCGTGTCACAGTACTTCGACTAACATTACCTAGGTTTTCATCCTTTAGCTCGCGTGCAATATCGGTAGCAGTTTTCTTGACGTTCGCAGTTGATTTGCGTTTAATGATACGATCTACTTTTTTAGACATTTTTCTTGGTCTTCCACTACGCGGACCATTTTTTAAACCATATCCACAACGGTATTTTACAATAATATCGTTCACGGTTGATTTACCTATCGATAATAATGAAGTAATCTCACCAGAAGACTTTCCTTTTGAAAATTTTATTACTCTCTCACAAATTTGGATTTGCATATGCCGAGCCATGTTTATGCTCCCACGACCTTTTATGAACTAAATGTGAACATTCAATGCGCTATTATTCGTAAATACGTCTTTAATCGTCCTACGGCGTCAGTATATATTATTTTGTTTCCTATATCTCATACTCGCATTTCATAATGATTAAAAATCATTAGTCTTGTGTTTAATAAATTAGAGTACGAAATGTCACTGGCCGGAAACTTTTGCACGCCAGTGTATATATATATATATATATATATATATATATATATATATATATATATATATATATATATATATATATTTATTTATCTATTTATTTGTTTATTTATTACCTGTTAACCTAATTTATTTTTTTTAGCCTAATATAATTATAATTACGGAATGGATAAGAAATGAAATTAGTTCTACAAAAATTAGAAAGGCTCTCAGAAGATCAGAATCCGTTAAGTACCTCGTCCCGGATAAAGTTATTGATTACGTTTATAAACATTCCTTGTACGGGTCCGATAAAACGTACGTAAATTTATGATTTAAAACATTATGAAAAATATTATTTGTAAAGTAATGCAAACAAGCCTGAATATTTTTGTTTTATTTTTATTAATTATTCAGTTTAAAAGACTATTTTTATCTTTTTTACTTTAAACTGCATAATAGAAATAAACTCAGCTAATGATTTTGTGACACAGTATTATACTTTAATACTATTTTCCAAAATAACCTGTTTATGTAAAAACTAATTATCTCAAATCGATAATCATATCGACGAATGTAGGATTCATTTTTTTAAGAGGTGAGTTGAAGTAATTGACCGTTTTCTAGCCATTGAGACAGAGAATTAGTTAAAGTTTATAACAGTCCGAATTGTCTCGCGATAAATTCTACAACAAAGTTTATTCTCTATCTATATCAAGTACTAAAAGTGAACAAAGTCCATATTCCATCATTTTCATTTGAGTGCTGTTCTCTCATCTGGCAATCTACTTGGGAATGCGTTTCGTCCTATCACGGATGACCACGCAAGCTACGAGTAATAAGCGAGAAAACAAAACTTGAAGTACCAGGTATACAAGTATAAAATGCAGATTTCACGCAACAGATGGTGCACCAATGCAGTTTGTGCTATAAAGATTTGACACTGTGCCATTTTGTTGTGTCATCAACAAGTGTCAGACGCGCACGAGTGATAAATTGGAAAAATGTGTGCATAGTGTTGTGTTCAATATGTCGAAATTTATACCGAACAAAGAGCATACGCGAACAGCATTAATTTTTTGTTTTCATTTGAAGAAAACTGCTGTTGAATCATACCGATTACTTCGAGAAGCTTATGGTGAACATGCTCCATCGCAAGATACGTGTGAACGATGGTTTCGGCGTTTCGAAAGTGGTGACTTCGATGTTGCAGACTAGGAACGTGGAAAACCGCCAAAAAATACGAAGATGTGGAATTGCAAGCATTGTTGGACGAAAATGATTCGCAAACACAAAAACAACTCGCCGAGCAATTGGGCGTTAGTCAACAAGCTGTTTCCAATCGGCTACGAGAGATGGGAAAGATTCAGAAGACAGGTAGATGGGTATCACATGAGTTGAACGCCAGGCAATTGGAAAAGCGCAAAAATACGACATTTTGCTCGCTCGGTACAAAAGGAAGTCGCTTTTGCATCGTATAGTTACAGGGGATGAAAAGTGGATTTATTTTTGAGAATCTCAAGCGCAAAAAATCATGGATAGACCCAGGCGCACCATCCACATCGACCGTAAGACCGAATCGCTTCGGCAGAAAAACGATGCTCTGTGTTTGGTGGGATCAGAGGGACGTGGTCTATTATGAGCTGTTAAAACCTGGGGAAACGGTTAATACTAAACGTTACCAATAACAGTTGACCGATTTGAACCGTTCGCTGTTTGGAAAAAGACCAGAATACCGAAAGAGGCAACACAAAGTCATTTTTCTTCATGACACTGCTCCATCACATACGGCAAAACCAGTTGGCGACCTACCCCCTGCGGCTTACTCACGAGACTTGGCTCCTTCCGATTACCACTTGTTTACATCGATGGGACACGCACTTGCTGAGCAGCGCTTTGGTTCGTACGAAGATGTGAAAAAATGGCGCGATGAATGGTTCGCCACAAAAGGGGAAGATTTTTACTGGCGTCTTCACAAATTGCCCGAAAGATGGGAAAATGTATAACAAGCAACGGAGCATACTTTGAATAAAGCACTTTATCATTCTTCTGAATTTAACATGTTTTATTAGAAAAAAAAACGCATTTCTTGTACACCTGGTATTTATTACAATGTTGACGTAACATTATAATAAGATACAACAAATTGAATCTGTGGTTTGTGAAACCCTAACATTTAAAACTACAACTACAATTCTACAAACAGAGGAATTGCTAGTAATATTTACCGCTGGATAGCTCAATCGTTAGAGTTTTTAACTTAGCAATAAAAATCTATATCACTACTAAAATTGAACATAGTCCATATTTCAGCAGTACCCACTGTTCTTTCATCTGTCAATCCATCTCAGAACGCCTGTTGCCGTATCACGGCTCATCATTCGAACTAGGGTCGACAACTAGCGTAACGTCATCGTAAGATTTGTGAAAGCCTAAAGTTTAAGGCAGGTATGCTTTTAAATTGTAGGCTTTCAGAAGCTAGATATACAATTTGTTGTAGCTTATATATAATGAAGCTTTATATGAAAAACCTTACCACCAATACATGGCCACACTGTTATTTCTGGTTTATACTCTTCTGTAATGTTGACTTTAAACGAATTTTTTTTCAACATATGTTCACAACCTGGAAATTTATTTTCCCTCAAATACATATGCCCCTTGATATATAATTTAGAAACCAATAAAATATGTTTTACGTTAAAAATAGTTATTGGATTTTAGGCAGTTTTTTTAATTATCAACTGTTAAATATTATTTT
The DNA here is from genome assembly GCA_019049505.1 of Pachyrhynchus sulphureomaculatus. NCBI lineage: Eukaryota > Metazoa > Arthropoda > Insecta > Coleoptera > Curculionidae > Pachyrhynchus > Pachyrhynchus sulphureomaculatus. The sequence continues at coordinate 20,157,252 of CM032456.1, forward strand.
TCACAGTTTTTTATAATAAGCCTTTTATGTGGTTAAACTGAAATACATACTACATACCTAAAAATATCCTTAGTATTAACGGAAACATAATTAATAATTTTGTTTATACACACTACAATTAATTTAGTTAAAAAGAGGTAGAGTATGCAATTGACTGCTGTAAAATAAACTTGTCAGTTTTGAAACATTTTCGTGACTTTTCAAAATTTTAAAAGCTTATTTTCTTTAAGTTTTTATAGGTGAAGTTCCTTTGACAAAATTTCTAAGGAATTATATAGGCTGGAAAAAAATTGAAGAAGTTTACTATAACTATTCACGATATATAACGGTTGGGTTTACTAGCTTAAGTCAATACCACAATAAACTTAAAATACAGTAGCGACAGTCCAATTCGCAGCTTTAATCTCAAGGGGTTCGAGTTTGTAATGATCACGTGACCTGTCGCTATATTGCCCGTGAGTTTTTGAAATATTCAAATTCCTTCTATCAAGAAAAATCCTATTCTGTAGAACAGGGGTGCTCAAACGGTCGATCGCGATCGACAAGTCGATCGCGAGTGCTTTTTGAGTCGATCTCGAGAAAAAAATTCCGATATAGAACTATTCACAGATATTGTTTTAGGTAACTAAAACAAAATGTAATGAATAAACTACTAAAATTTATTCGATCCACAATTAAGCCAGAATAACCCCCTCATCACTTTCTTTTATCGTAATAATCCCCTGCTAGCGGCAAAAGGCGGCTTTATCAAAAGAACGCGCGGTACTTGTCAAAGAAAAGCCGCGTTTTTGATTCTCGCCGATTTTTCTAGAAACTTCGGGCGGCGTGTTTGACGGGAACATTCGAGACTTCGTTCGTAGGAGTGAGTCTGAGTTGTAACTTGAAGGCGAATCATCGATACAAAGTTTATTAATAAATAGTCCAGAATGAGTGCGGCGAAGAAAAGTAAAACTTATCATTTTAAAAACGATTGGGAGGAAGAATTTTTCTTTTGTATGGTAAAGGATAAGTGCATTTGTCTCATTTGCCGTGCGTCAGTTGCAATACCTAAGTGTGGAAACTTAGAGAGGCATCATAAAACGGTTCATAAAAACTATGAAAAGGATTTTCCGTCACATAGTTAATTAAGAAAACGAAAAGTACGTGATTTGGTAACTTGTCACAAGGCGTATTGAAGTCATGAGTCAGGACATGGCAGATAAACTAAAACATGATATCATGGAATGTACATACTTTTCTTTACAGTTCGACGAATCCACCGATATGACAGGCATTGCCCAGCTGTGTATTTTTATTCGAATGGTATTCAATGACATGTTTGTTTGTTTGTTTGTTTCTGTTGGGCAGGGCGCATCGACAGCTAAGATCATTTAGCGCCCACTAGAGTTAGTTTGGTATAAATAGATTAGACTATGAAGTTGAATTCTTTTATAATTGGTTATATTTTCTTTAAGTGGGACAAAAGATTTTATGAGGATGGTGATGTTGGATGGGATGCCGTGGATGTCTCTCAAGTTTTGATGTTGAATGGATTCGATTAGATGTAACACTGATAAGGGGGAGTCACATTTAGGACAGAGTGGAGGGGGATCTCTCTTTAATAGGTGTACATGTGTGGAGTAGGTGTGTCCCAATGCCAGTCTTCTCATTATTACATTATGTCTTCGGTTCAATTCTGTGGAGTTAAGGGGAAAATACATTGGTTTTGATGGACCATAATTTGTTGTTGGGTTCTTCCAAGTCCCATTTGAGTTGGAAGAGAGAGCTGTGTAGGTGTTTTATGAAGATGTTAAAATCAGAGTAGTGATTCTCTCCCATGTTCATACTGCCCCTTTCTATGGCAAGTTTAGCAAGATAATCCGCTCTGTCGTTATGAGGGTTGCCTATGTGACTGGGCAACCAAAGCAAGGATATGGTACGTTTCTTCAAGGTGGCCGTGTACATCAAATCCAGAATTTGCCTGATATAGTTGAAATTGAGATTTCTAGAATTGATGGCTTTGAGAGCGCTTAGGGAATCAGAAATTATGAGAGTTGGTTGTTGGATGTTTGCTTGGAGGGAATATCTGATAGCCTCCTTTATTGCCAACAATTCTGCGGAGAAAATAGAAATATGTTTAGGTAATTTAAACATTTGAACGATATTATCAAAAAAGAAGGCAGCCCCAACTCCCTTTTCTGTCTTTGATCCATCTGTGAAGAAAAGTAAATGATTGGGATAGATATTGGATAGCCTGTCAACAAAGAGCTTGTTAAAGAATATGTTTGAATGTTCTGATTTTTTTATAGGAATGCAAAGTTAGGTCAATGTTGGGGAGAGGGGAGAGCCAGGGAGGAAAGGTGGTTTGGAGGGGGTAGTTGTAATAAGGGGGGGAGATATTGTGCTGGATGAGTAATTTGTTGATTCTGTGGGGAATAGAATCAGTGGGGAATGTAATGTTTGGTCTGTGGACATTGACCAGGTTGAGTGAGGATCTGGTATGAGGTCGATGTAGGGAAGTTGAGTAAAATTTTAACAGTGAGAGTTGGCGAGATAGTTGGAGTGACTGAGTGGATGCGATGCACTGTAAGCTAGTGATTGGGGTGGTTCGGAATGCGCCTGTGGCCAGTCGGAGACAGCAATTTTGTATAGTTTCAAGAGGCTTCTTGACATGAGGGCTTGCGGAGTCATAGATGAAGTTGCCGTAGTTGATTCTGGAAAGGATAAGAGACTTGTATAGATGAGAGAGAGAATGAAAGTCTGCGCCCCAGGTCGCGCCAGAGAGCATTCGAATGAGATTGATGTCAGAGAAAGATTTGGTTTTAAGGGATTCTATGTGAGGTTTCCAGGTGAGTCTATAATCGAATATTAGGCCTAGGATTTTTAGTTGGTCTGTTGAGGGGATGGAGATGTTTGCAATGGTTAGCGGATTCATTCTAGGACAGCATTTCTTCTTGCAGAAATGAACGGATGAAGATTTATGAGGGGAGAAAATATAGCCGTGTTTGGTTGCCCAGGCGGATAGTGAGTTAACGGAGCGTTGCATCAATCTGGTGCAATCTGAAGAGGAAGGAGAGGAGGTGTACATAAGGATATCATCAGCGAATATTTTGTATTTTATGTTGGGGGCAATGTGTTCTGAGAGTGTACTAAGGGCGATGTTAAAAAGGGTGGGGCTGAGTACAGAGCCTTGTGGGACTCCCAGAGAGGTAGGGAATGGAATGGAAATAATACCGTTGGCTTTGACTCTGAATGTTCTGGATTGAAGAAAGTTGATTAAAAATTTAGGTAGGGCCCCTCTGAGACCCGCTGAAAACAACTGAGCAATGATAATGTTTTTATTGGTTATGTCGAATGCTGAAGAGAGATCCAAGGAGATTAAAAGGGTGTGATTATTGTTAGAAAAGGAACGTCTGATGTCAGTTTCTAATGATGCGAGGTGGTCCATTGCGGAACGGTGTTTCCGAAAGCCATATTGAAGTGGGGACAAAAGTTCTTTGGTTTCGATTATCCAGGTCAGGCGAGCTAATACCATGCGTTCGAACAGTTTACAAAGATGGTTCGTTAGTGATATAGGGCGGTAGCTACTCAAAGATGTTCTGGGTTTGCCTGGTTTATGGATGGGGATTATTGTTGAGAGTAACCAGGAAGAAGGGAATTCAGCCTGTAACCATATGTGATTGTAAAATGTGAGTAGAGAGAGAAGCATATCATAAGGGAGATGTTTGATCATGTCCGGATGAATGTTGTCTGGTCCTGGGGCAGAACGTTTCATGTTTCAATGACATGTCGGCTAAGGAAGAACTTTTGACAATGATTCCTCTGAAAGGAAAGACCCGTGGCGAAGATATATATGACGTTTTCTTCAATTTTGTAACAAACTAAAAGCTACCAATATATAAACTAGTGTGCATTACAACCGATGGAGCACCAGCAATGACTGGAAACAAAAACGGTTTTGTGGCATTGTGTCGAGTTAATGATGATTTCCCTTCATTTTTCTCCTTCCATTGCATTATGCATCAACAAGTTTTGTGTTCAAAAGTTCTAAACATGGAGGAGATTATGGGCATTGCAATAAAAATTGTGAATTCTATCCGTGCACGTAGCTTGCAACAACGGCTCTTTAAATTGCAGTTGGAAGATAGCGAGTCAGCTGAACACACTGATTTAGTTCTTCACACGGACGTCAGGTGGTTGAGTCGCGGAAAATTCCTAGAAAGGATTCAAGAATTATTGCCCAAAATAACAGCTTTTCTGGACGAAAGAGGTGATGACACTCAGATGCTGAAAAACGGAAAATGGCTGACTGATTTGGCATTTTTGACAGACATCACAATGCATTTAAACACCATTAATTTGGAGCTTCAAGGTAAAGGAAAAACTATTATTGGGATGATTAGCGCAATAAACGCATTGAAAAGTAAATTGCAACTTATGATAGATCAACTGAAAAGAAAGGATCTGAAAAATCTTCCGTCTTTGAAAGCAAGGATTCCTCAGTTGAATTATGATATTTGTGAGGCAAAATTAACAAATATTTTGGGCCAATTCGAATTACGTTTTTATGATTTCAGTAAATTGGCAAATATCGCATCATTGATGAGTTATCCTTTTTCGTGTAAAAACATTGAGGAATTAGCTACTGAAATAGCAAGTTAGTTTAACATGGACTCATGTTCTGTTGAAAATGAGTTAGTACAGATTATATCAGATATACATTTCAAAGCCACAGCATCTGATACAAAATTCTGGTGTTTTATATCTGAAGATAAATATCCGAATCTAGGGTAAATCGCCCTTCAACTGACGGCAATGTTTGAGTCAACTTACTTGTGCGAGTCTGCATTTTCTGAAATGAAGATAATTAAGTCAAAATATTGCAATCGACTAACTGACGAACATATGTCATCATGCTTGCGATTAGCACTCGGTAATTACGTACCATCTTATGAAAAGTATGCTGAGGACATGCAGTGCCACGCTTCAACATCCAAAGTCACTCTTTAGTTAAGTTTAGACAGAGTCGATCGATCGTAGTCTAACAATATTGAGGTAGATCGCCAGCAGTTCAAGTTTGAGCACCCCTGCTGTAGAATAAGAATAAACTTTGCTGGTCGAAAGGAAGAAAAAAACGGTAATTTTTTTTTAGAAACGTTTTTTTTTTTCAAGTTCTTCTTAAAACATATACAGTGGCGTACAAAAGTTTCCGGCTAGTGACATTTCGTACTCTAATTTATTAAAAAAAAATACTAATGATTTTTAATCATTATGATATGTGAGTATGAGATATAATATAGTAAAAGAATATTATTTTTGTTTGTGAATATATTTATTATTATTATTCTTATATTTATATGTGCAAAAGTTTCCGACCACATAATATACATTGACGCAGCAGGACGTTTAAAGACGTATTTACGAATAATAGCGCGTTGAATGTTCACATTTAGTTCATAAAAGGTCGTGGGAGCATAAACATGGCTCGGCATATGCAAATCCAAATTCGTGAGAAAGTAATAAAATTTTCAAAAGAAGGAAAGTCTTCTCGTGAGATTGCTTCATTATTATCGATAGGTAAATCAACCGTGAACGATATTATTGTAAAATACCGTTGTGGATATAGTTTAAAAGATCGTCCGTGTAGTGGAAGACCAAGAAAAACGTCTAAAAAAGTAGATCGTAACATTAAACGCAAATCAACTGCGGATGTCAAGAAAACTGCTGCCGAAATTGCACGCGAGCTAAAGGATGAAAACCTGGCTAATGTTAGTCGTAGTACTGTGACACGAAGAGTACATGATGTGGGGCTTTTTGGCCGTATAGGTATTAAAAAATCATTAATCAGTAAAAAGAATAAGAAGGCCCGATTACAATTTGCCAAAGATCACCTTAATTGGACAATCAAAGATTGGAAAAAAAGTAGCTTTTTCAGACGAATCTAAATTTAATCTTTTTGGAAACGATGGTAGACAACATGTACGACGTCCTATTGGTACGAGAAATGATGTTTGGTATCAAATTCCTGCTGTAAAACACGGTGGAGAAAGTGTGATGGTTTGGGGAATTTTCTCTGCACAAGGAGTCGGTCCATTCATCGAGATCAACGGGAATATGAACGCTGATATTTACATGGACATTTTAGAAAACAATTTGTTATCATATGCTGAAGAAACATTGCCGTAGACTTGGATATTTCAGCAGGATAATGACCCCAAACATACATCCAAGTTGTTAAAACAGTGGTTTTCTACTTCAAATATGAGAGTTTTAAGCTGGCCATCTCAATCACTGCACTTGAACCCAATAGAACACTTATGGGAAACGCCAGATCGTCAAGTTCCAAAGCATACATATTCAAATAAAGCCGCATTATGCAAATCATTGAAGAAAAAATGAGATAAAATTTCACCTGCTTGTATTAATCGATTAATTGAGTCAATGCCACATCGTTGTGCGGCTGTTATCGCTGCACAGGGTATGGCTACAAAATATTAACATAAAAATATAATTTAAGCCTATTATAGAACATATGGACTAATAATTTTTCTCGTAGTACAAAGTGGCCGGAAACTTTTGCACATATAAATATAAGAATAATAACAATAAATATATTCACAAACATAAATAATATTCTTTTACTATATTATTTTGTTTCCTATATCTGGTACTCACATCTCATAATGATTAAAAATCATTAGTCTTTTTTTTTAATAAATTAGAATATGAAATGTCACTGGCCGGAAACTTTTGCACGCCACTGTATATAAAAAACAGGGAAAAATGCAAAAAAAAATACAAGGAAAAATACATTTGGCTTCAACGCTTTTTGCACGTCATTCATTTGAATGTCTCATTGTTAAATTTATATTTCTCAACTATTGGAGGTATTGTCCGAGGGGGGAATATTCATTTTAAGAATATATCTCTGCACATCTTTAGCTTCGCGCTTATAATGGCAACAGTCATGTTTCTTACATTTCAGCGAATCCCAGTAATCTGGAGAGATTGAAAATAATTATAATTATCATTTTAAGATGATATCGTCTTTCTGCTGAACTGAACTGAATCCACGCACAGATTTATTCAAACTCATTCGTGCTGGAGAATTACTACTTTTGCATGCCCAGATTGAGTTTTAAAAGTTTGGTTAGCAAGTTTTAGCAAATAATATAACTTAACTCTAGCAAACAATTTTAATATGAAAAATAATCTTTATATAATTTATTGTGTAATAGAAATACTTATTGGAAAATTATTAATAATGAATTTCGGAGCACGTTATAAAAAGATTCTCCTTGAAATCCAAATGTAAACACAACCCGCGACCTCGCTAGCAGCCATGTTGTTGGTATGATAGCGGACGCATGCGTGATAAAAAACAGGACCTAAAAATTTTCTTGAGGCACTGCTGTGTTTTATGTTTACTGTATCAGTACCTTTAGAAATTTTTAGTATTTTCTGATATCGGCCCTATAAATAACAAATATTAATTGAAAATTTTAGCAATATTTGCGACACCCCATATATTTCACAACTGTAACATTTTAGCTCTAAAATGATTAGAAGCATTTCGTAGATTTGTCTTCTTAAAGCTAATATTAACAAAACATTTAAAACAAATGGTTAAAAAATAGTTTACATATATATATATATATATATATATATATATATATATATATATATATATATATATATATATATATATATATATACACATACATATATATATATATATATATACATATATATATATATATATATATATATATATATATATATATATATATATATATATATATATATATATATATATATATATATATATATATACAGTCGACACTGTTTATAGTGAAACTCTATATAGTGAAAAACTCTTTATAGTGCAATTTTTTCAAGACCTAGAATATTTTAATGAAATTTCATGTAAAAGGCCCTGCATATAGTGAATCTGTAAAATAGTAACACTCTATATAATAAAATTTTTACCGGAATTTTATGTATAAATTTTTATGCATTTATTGAGATCTTGGCCATTTCGGGTTTCTCATTTTCATCTAACATTACCACGAATTCCATTTTTATGACGCATTCTTTTGAAAAGGCTCTTAATGCGTTTATAACGCCTAATGGTTGGCAATAAATCAGGTAAATTTCTGTGAGAAACCCAGGGAATAACCCATTTTATAGAAAAACCCGGGGAAAAACCCATTTTATAGTCGAGGCCTAGTAATTCGCAAATTCAGGTTCAGTTTCTTTTTGTTTAAGAATCAAGTAAGATGTCCAAGCGAGTGTGTTTAGGTTTAGCTGAGAAAATTAAAGTTTTGGAGGAAGTTGATAAAGGCTGCAAAAGAATTGATGTTGCTGCAAAATTTGGTGTTTCTCCAAGTTGCGTCTCTCTGATAATAAAAAGTCGCGACAGTATCATCAAGAAACCCAGTGTTCCAAGCAGTCGAAAACGAGTACGAGTGAGTACTTACGAGGATGTAAATGAAGCAGTTTTACGATGGTTTCAAGTGGCCCGTACGCATCAAAACGTACCAATATCGGGAAATTTAATAAAGCAAAAGGCTCTACAATTTGCTAAAGAATTTAACTGCGTTAACTTTCAAGCTAGTGAAGGGTGGTTGAGTGCCTGGAAGACTCGCAATTGAATTGTTTTCAAGACGGTGTCTGGCGAGAGTGCAAGCGTTAGTCAGAAGGACTGTGACATTTGGACTGAAACTGTTTTAAAAAAGTGCATTGAAAAAGTACGAGCCAAAAAACGTTTTCAATTGTGGTGAAACCGGTTTGTTTTTTAAATGTTTGCCAAATAAAACTTTTGCTTTTAAAAGTGATAAATGTTTTGGTGTTAAAACAAGTAAAGAAAGGGTGACACTTATGGTTGGATGGCTCACAAAAACTGAAATTACTGTTCATAGGTAAAAGCAAAAATGCCCATTGTTTAAAAGGAGTTAAATCTCTGTAGTTAGATTACGCCAATAATAAAAAGGCATGGATGACTTCTGAGATTTTCGAAAGATGGATCAAAGAACTGGACACGAAAATAAAAAGCCAAAAGCGAAAGATTGTGATGTTTATAGACAATTGTCCTGCACATCCAGTTACTGTAAGTAAAAAATTAGAGAATATTGAATTGATCTTTTTTCCACCAAACATGACCTCCAAATTGTAACCTATGGACCAGGGTATTATAAAAAACATAAAACATCATTACCGAAACAGCATTGTTCACAAAATTGTTAATGCGATTGATAACAACCTTCCAGTCCAAAAATTGATTACCCTTAAAGAGTGTATAACCGAAGTAGCTAAAGTATGGAGTGAAAATGTTTCTCAGAAAACTATCAAAAACTGCTTTTCTAAAGCAGGTTTTACTGAAAAAATTGACGAATGGGAAGAAGAAGATGAAATGGATATTGCTACCTTAAAAAGGCAATGAGGTATTCTACAAAAAACTGCTACCGTCGACCCAGATTTTTTACTTGAAGATTTCTTAGAAATCGACAATGATGTTGGCACGACAGATCTCCCAGCTGACCAAGACATAATTGATAAAAAGTATAGAAGATCATGAAGAAGAAACTGAAACCGGGGAATGTCCTGCTAAATTTAGTGAAAATGAAATAAGAAATGCATTTAACATTGTGCGAACTACTCTCAGGGGCCAGGGAAGTGTACCTGATCAAATCTTTATGCATTTGAATAAATGCGAGAATTTTGTTGAGCAACAATTATTTTTCAAAAGTAATGTTCAAAAGAAAATAACTGATTATTTTTCCTAGTACGTAGTATGTACATATGTATTAACAGATTTTGTATTATTCTTTTTATTTCGTATATAGTACATACATACATAAAGTCCGTAGGTTATATCTTTACACGTGCGTCATAGTTTTCAGGCAATATCCCAGACGACTATTATATTTTTTGTCTCTTTTTACCAATACCTACGATTTATTGGTGAAAAGAGACAAATAATATAATAGTCGTCTGTTATATGGCCTGAAAACTATGACGCACGGGTAAAGATATAACGTACGGACTTTATGTATGTATTTAGCCCTGTACATGCTATGTACTCTTTAAACTTTAAAATGTTTAATAAAATCTTTTCTAATAATTCAATTTTGCAATTTTTTTTGTTGCTTGTACCTTATAAAATACAAGTAAATGATTGCCAATATAAAATACATACATAGGAATATATACGGATTTTTTCTTTATATAGTGAAAAACTTTCTATAGTGAAATTTCGGTCAACATTTTGGTCTTTCACTATATAGAGTGTAGACTGTGTATATATATATATATATATATATATATATATATATATATATATATATATATATATATATATATATATATATATATAATATATATATATATATATATATATATATATATATATATATATTTATATATATATATATATATATATATATATATATATATATATATATATATAATATATATATATATATATATAATATATATAATTTATATATATATATATATATATATATATATATATATATATATATATATATATATATATATATATATATATATATATATATATATATATATATATATATATATATATATATATATATATATATATATATATATATATATATATATATATATATATATATATATATATATATATATATATATATATATATATATATATATTATATATATATATATATATATATATATATATATATATATATATATATATATATATATATATATTATATATATATATATATATATATATATATATATATATATATATATATATATATATATATATATATATATATATATATATATATATATATTATATATATATATATAATATATATATATAATATATATATATATATATATATATATATATATAATATATATATATATATATATATATATATATATATATATATATATATATATAATATATATATAATATACAGTAATACCCCGCTTTACGCGAGGGATACGTTCCGAAAAAAATCGCGTTAACTGAAATTCGCGTATATCGAGGTTTATGATTAAACATAGTCAAAATTTAATACAAAAAAATACAAATCATTTTAATCAATCACTTTAATTCTAAGAACACTTTATGCAATACATACTCTTATTTTTTACGGAAAAATACATCTATTGTCTTTTGGGTAACGTTTTGTTTACGTTCTTGTAAAATACGTTCATAACACCCAACACTGTTTTTAATTGTTTGACACACGGTCAAGACACGGTCATCATTATTGTCTATACTCTGCAATATGTCCAAACCTGAATAAATTTTTGAAAGTGCATTTTGTATTTCCCCTGAAGATAAAACTTTCTCTTCTACTTGTTCTTCCTCATCGTAGATAGGATTATTCTGTAACTCGATCAGATCTTCATTGCTAATAGGATCGTCGTGCGTTGCTACAAGTTCTACGAGATCTTCTACCGTGACATCTTCAAGTTCAGACCCCTCAATCATTGCAGCAATGTCTTCAAGCACTTGTCTCTGCATCTGGACAATTCTTCTAGGTGCTTCCACTACATCTGGCCAAAGATTACGCCACACCCCATTCATACAACTCATTTTAACTTCCTTCCAAGCCTCTTCTATGTTGTGAATAGACTTCATAATGTTGTATGACTTCCACCACTCTCGCATAGACTGTCTTCCTTCCCCGTCAGTTTCATGAATTAGTTGGCTAAAAGTGCGGCGATGGTAATAAGCTTTGAAGTTTGCTATTGCTCCCTGGTCCATAGGTTGTAATATTGACGTAGTGTTTGGTGGAAGGAACTTTACGTACACTTTTAAGTCTCTGGGCGTATCAAGTGAGGTTGGATGTCCTGGGGCATTGTCTAAGAGTAATATAACTTTAGGTTCAAGCCCATTTCTGTCACAGTATGATTTGACTGATGGGCAAAAACTATTAGAATACCATTCTTGAAAAATTTCCCGTGTAACCCACGCCTTTCTGTTTGATCGCCACACAACTGGTAGACTTGTCTTGTCTGTGCCTCGCATTGCACGGGGTGTTTCTGAATGGTACACTAGTAAAGGTTTCAGTTTGAAATCACCAGTGGCATTACCACCCAGCAGAAGTGTTAGTCGATCTTTCGCAGCTTTGAAACCACTGGCTTGACGTTCTTCCTTAGAAATGAATGTTCGAGATGGCATTTTTTTCCAGTAAAGTGCGGTCTCATCAACATTGAAGATGAGACAAGCAGGAATTTTCTCTCGTCTAACGAAGTCTTGAAACTTGTCTGGAAACTCAGCTGCAGCTTGAATGTCCGCGCTGGCCGCCTCGCCTGTTATGTGGATATTGTGAAGATTAGAACGCTGCTTGAACCGATGGAACCAGCCTCTGCTGGCAGCAAAAGTCGGAGTGGCACTCCCTTCTCCTTCTTTTGTTTTCAGCATCTCATACAAAGATTTTGCTTTTGTGCATATGAGATCTTGACTTAGTGGTGTGTTCTTCTTATTCAAATCTTCGATCCAGACTGACAGTAATTTCTCCATTCTTTCTAAGATAGATGATCTCGAACGAGAAAGTTTTGTTGCACTTATAGGTGTTGAACCTTCGCTGGAGATTTTAATTTTTTCCCGATTTTTATAAATCGTTCTCACAGTCGATTCTGAGAGTCCAAAATCTCTCCCAACAATTGTTGCTTTGCCTCCATTTTCCATTCTTCTTAACACTTTCATCTTCAATTCCAAAGTGACGCTTTTACGCTCTTTTTTCTTTACAGGCGGCATTTTTAACGTAGGGTTAAATTATGTATGTATGTATCTCCAATAAATATTAAAACAAAACTGCCAGCCGACCGAACTAACATTACGGAACAAATGAACACACGAAACGAACGAGGAAATCCCCATAGAACAAAGTCGAAGGACAGGGAATTCCCAATTCTTCAAAGAGAATATTCAGAGAAAGCGGGGATCCCCCCGCGACCATAGAGAAGTTAATGACTACATGAGCGCGAAATTTGAAATTCGCGTTATAGTGAAACCGCGCGTAACGGGGTCGCGCTAAGCGGGGTATTTGAAATTCGCGTTATAGTGAAACCGCGCGTAACGGGGTCGCGCTAAGCGGGGTATTACTGTATATATATATATATATATATATATATATATATATATATATATATATATATATATATATATATATATATATATATATATATATATATTTATATATATATGTATATATATATATATATATATATATATATATATATATATATATATATGTAGAGTTTTTATAAATGTTTATATAGTTCATTTCATCATACAGTCCCTGGCCAAATTATTAGACGCACTGCAAGATTTCATGTAAAATATTAATTACCGAGTGATATTGTACCGTTTTATTATTTTAAATTGATTTGTTTTTTATTTTTATATTATCCAATCAATTACCTATTTATTTGACATAAATAAAAAAGCATTAATTTAGAAAAGCATAAGTTTATTAAGTTTTAAAGAAAAGTGAAATTAATGTTAGTAAAAGTCAATATTTAGTTGAGCCACCTTTAGCCGCTATCAAAGCTTTAATTCTGCGCGGCATGCTATCAATGCAAGATTGTACTGTCTCTTGCATTTGAGGATGATGATTCCACACATGAATAATCTTTTCTAGGAGCTGGGTTTTGTTGGTAATCACATCTTTAGCCACTTCTCTTTTCATCAGCTCCCACGCATTTTCAATGGGGTTCAATCAGGGCTATTACCCGGCCAATCCAACAGAGGGATATTTTTTTCTGCCAAAAAAGCTTTAACAGACCGAGCAGTGTGACAGGGGCTCCATCTTGCATGAAAGTGAATGGTTCCCCATTTGGAAACCATTCTCTGAGCTGCAGAATCAACCGATTTTGTAATACTTCTTTGTACTGATCTTGCCTCATTATTCCTTTGACGACGTATAGACGTCCAGTGCCCTTGCCGCTGATGACTGACCAAATCATCACTTTGGTGGGATGTTTAACCGTCGGGACGACACAATCAGGATGAAACTTTTCTCCATGACGACGACGCACATACTGAGCTTTATTCTGCAAAATTTCGAATGTGCTTTCGTCACTGAAGCAGACCTGTCAAAAATAGGAAAAATATATAAACTTCCATGTTTATTTGCTTTATTTAACTGAAAATGATAATAATGTATCAATTATTGATTAAATTGCTGTATCTTACCGATCTCCAGAAGTCCACATCTTTGTCTTGCCATTGTTTGGCCCACTTCAGGCGCTTTGCTTTCATTGCAGCTGTTAACTTGGGCTTCCTGGCGGGGCGACAGGCCTTAAAATCTATTTCTTTCAATGTTCTTCGAACAGTGCGCTCAGAAGCATTTACGCTAGCATCCTAGCAAATCTGTTTTCTACACAAATTTTCTTCAAACATCTCTCTGACCGTGGAGTGAAAATTGGTTTTCTACCGCATCTTTTCTTTCTTTTCGGGCTTAATTCCTTCCCTGACTCAATTTTCTTTTTTATGCGTCGTACACTAGCTTCAGAAACCTCCAATCTTCGTGATATTTCTCGGTTTGTAAATGTTTTCGCAATCACAAGGGCCTTCACTTCAGCTTTTTTACGTGGTGAAAGATCGCCTTTTCTACCCATAATGAAAATAGTCCAATTACTTTTTTAAAACACTGCATACAAAATAAACTAATAACTGAGTAGTATAAAACTGTTAAACAAACAATCACAGTCCATAAAGCCACAGAAACACGTCCGTACCTGACTCGATTCCGATCGCGACTGATACAGGTTTGTACTTGTTTACGTTCATGTATCACTTTGTCAACACAGTGTTGCCATATGTTAAAAATAAATACAAATATGTAGTCTACAACAATTATTTTAAATAAAAAAAATCAATAATATTGTAGTTTAAATATACCATTATTGCATAAAAACTCTTAAGAAACATAAAATTACTAAAAAAAATACAGTGCGTCTAATAATTTGGCCAGGGACTGTAGTTCGAAACATTCTGTATAAATACAGATATTTATTTGTCATATATTTCCTTTTACCAAGTTCATGTTACATGTAGAAAAAATGTTTTACTGTAATGAGTTTATGATAAACTTCTTCAACTTTTACATTACTTTTATACTACGCCATAATGTGTATAAAAAATAGGTAAAACACTAACATTTAAAATGATGTTTTTATTTTTGATTGACGAGCAGTTTATATTGTCTTGTAATATTTATTTGAAAAACAAACTAATGTTTCGTTTACTTTCATGCTTATCTGGGATTTATAGTAAGTATTTAAACCCTGTCAACATATTTGATCCAGCATTTTTAATTCCATCTCCATCAGATGTTTTAATGGAATCTCCAAGTCCGACAAATAATTGTCTTTACATATGCAACAACAATATTTTTAACCGTAATTCACGATATGACAAGATGTCCGTTGACACTACCGATTCTTACAGAAGTC
>CM032456.1:20177707-20195207 GCA_019049505.1 Pachyrhynchus sulphureomaculatus
ATAAAGTCATGAAGTTGATTCTTCGAGGGAAGGTACTATATCATGGGCTATTCACGAACATAATGTAAAAGGGTTTATACGGACGTTGCTACTTTATTCATCGTACTAGTGTTTTATAATTTAGGCAGAGTTGAGACGTAATAGGTTAATACCGTTTAAAAAGAGCATTATGGTTTTTGTATTTACAAAAACAAAATTTAATGAATATTCTTGGTAACTTAATAATCATTAATATTCTACACCTCTTTTATTTTAAAATCGATAAAACTCGGGTGTAATTTTTAAGTTTATGTGTTTTTCATTTAAATAATACACTCCTGGACAAAATTAACGCAACAATATATGAAATCATACAAATCTCTATAATGGATTAATTTTAATAATTTTTTATCAACATTGTTTACACTAAAAGTTAGAAAAAACTTATTCGGATACTTTAAAAGTGAATTAGCTACCAAATTTCTCTGTACGATTCAAATTAAAATTATTCTTAAGAACTAATAATAAAGTCGTTGAAATTATGTAATAATGAAAAAAATAAACTGGGATACTAGTAGCAAAATTAATGGTGTAACTGGGACACTAGTAGCGTGTGTTGCCTCCTCTACTTCGGATGACAGCGTTTATACGCCTAAGCATGCTTCTAATTAAATTTTGGATAAAATCTTGAGGAATTTGCTCCCATTCTGTGATAACTGCATTTTCAAGTTCCCCTAGGTTTCTAGGTGTAGGTATATGATGTTTCACATTTTTCTTAAGGTGATCTTATACATGTTCTATCGGATTCAGATCCGGGCTTTTTGGTGGCCATTGCATAATCGGTATATCAACTTAATTGAGATAATCGAGTACCTCTCTAGCCACGTGAGGTCGAGCGTTATCTTGCATAAACAGAAAATTGACCGAAAGGCATCACATGTTCTATTACAATATTCTCAAGATAGTAGTCAGCATTCATGGATCAGGTACTAACTCTGTGCGAGCATCAAAGCAGATGCCACCCCAAAACATAACAGAGCCACCGCCGAATGGACTCCTTGCAGAGATATTGCAAGGAGCAAACCTCTCTCCTGGTCTTCGCCATACTCGCTCACGACCATCTGGATGTTTTAGACTAACCCTAGTTTCATCTGTGAAGAAAACTTGTTTCCAATCATCCACAGGCCAGTTTTCGTGATTTCGAGCAAAACGTAACCTGGCAACTCTGTTCTCTCTAGTAAGCAAGGGCACAGTGGCTAGTCTCCTACTGTTTAATCCAGCTTCATTTAACCGTCTTCTAACTGTTTTAGAAGAAACTGTGACATTGCGAACAGCTTTGAGTTTGTTTCTTATTATAGAACTAGTGACAGTCCTGTTTCTTAATGCATATTGTCTTATAAAACGTTCATCTAGGTCGCTAGTGCATCGTTTTCGCCCTTGCCCTAGCCTTCTAGAATAAGTTGCTACTTCATTCAAGCGTCTTACCATACGACTTATTGTGGAACGATGTCCCCCTCGTCCAATAAAACTGAGGCTCGCACTACCTCGTGTTCAGTTAAATTTCTTGTTCGATTAATTTTTCTAATTCTTCGGGGTCAAAAATAAAACAATCTACCACAAAAACGTATTACTTTGAAAAAGGGAACAATTTATAGGCTTACTTTTAAAGAAAATCTATCGCATTATTACAGAAAATTGTTTATCTTCTAAAATATTCTTTAAAACTGTAAATCTAAACGAATTGTTTTGATTTCTGTCATGAACAACGAAACAAAATATGCATAGCCTACTATTCAAATACTCGATAAACTTTAAAACTGACATAAGAAAGAGATAAATTAATTTTCAGATTGTTGCGTTAATTTTGTCCAGGAGTTTATAATATTGATAGTGAAAAAAAACTGTCCGAATCCGCCATAATTAACAGCAGTGGCTAAACATTAGTGACAATTTGACATTACAGGCTATTGCAGAAGTTGTAAAATGGTTTTTAAGGTGGTAGACTCCGACAAGTAAAAAAGATTATATTAACAAGTAGTGGAAAAGAACAGATCGGAATGTCAACTACACTGTATATAAAAGAATAAATGAATAAAGAAATCAAGTAGAATACACAGAGATTTTTCTATAAGTAGTAGTATGCCTAAAATTAGCCAACCTAGAAACTGGGACTTGGGAATCGAAAAATCTATAGAATCGTTAGGAGCGTCGAACATTATGTCTCTGAACACTGGAAGTCTGGGGAAAACAATAACGAAACAACGTTATATTTTAGCAGTTAATAGTAATAGACTACCACCACCAGTAAAAATATGAAAAGGTTTTTTTTGTAAATGTGACCTATAAATGACAAACATATTTCGCGCAAGCGAAATAGCTTGCTTTTATTATTGGCGATGTTAATTAAAGGATTAAAACCACTTAATAAACTGCTATATTTTATTTACATTGTTAATTCAGAGATACCGAAATTACTGACATACCATTACACAAAACAAGTGATTTACAATAATTATTTAAATTTGTTATATGGAAATTTTTGATCTACTCTCTTGATACAAAAAGTCAGTTTTCAGTCAAATATTGCAAATGAGCATTAAACATAAGTGATCAAGAAAAGATTACTTTTTCAGTTTCTTTAAAGAACAAGACTGGTTAAATGGAACAAAGTCGACAAAAATGATGTAAACATGTTTACTTGTGAATATTTTTGCACGAAATTTTCCCTTTAACACTAGATAGTAAAAGAAGTGAAACAGCCCATTTCCATAATAATCTTGAACTAACATAATACGAATCCAAGTTAGATAGATATTTTATTCAATTTATTTAGGAGTTATTCAGTCTTCAAAAATATTTATAAAGAAATAAATCAAGATTATGATAATTTTTTAATAATTTTACTTGCAAAATATTATGAAAGTAAAGTTAATAACTGATAGTAAAATGGAGCATAGGGGGGCATCTACAAAGAATTTTAAAATTCTCATAATAAAAACACTAAGTTAAAAGGAAGTTCTAAAGAAATAGCAAATAATCACTTTTAACTTAGTACCATTTAGTTTGCTTCCTAGGAATGTATAATTCAAATTAACCTCTTTGTTGTGTAAGTGTAATTTTGTTGTTTGATTTTTTAACGCCGTTCAGTTTACGCTTGAAACTGAAAACTTCCAATAGATCAATACAAATATATAATTAAACAGAATTATTATCCTAATACGTCCCAGTATTAATAATCAAAACTCAAAAATGTTTGGTCTATTTAGTTAATATACTCTACCTATTCTGCGACATGTTTTGTCTTAGTCGTCATTTCTTATTTAATTTTCGTTATTAAAAATTTTTATCTCATTACCTTTCTTAGGTAAGTATTAAATTAAACTAGTAAATAAAGTATGTATAAACTTTATAGTATTTTCCGTAGTTCCTGTTGTTTTTTGGCATGTCAATGTTATATTTTGATGTATTTTTCAACAACTATTCTTCACACATCTGCATTCGTCATCTTACTTTTCTTCTATGAAATTCTAGGGTTATTACTAAGGAAACCCAAATATGCAAGTGAAAAACTTTAAAATATGCGCATAAATATACAAAAATTTTCTCAAAATATGCACTTACATGTTGTAAATATGCAGTAAAAGAAATCGAAATAGACTTGAAAAATGTAAATTTATTGTTTCACATTACATGATACGAGTACTATACAAATGTAGCAATAAAAAACCCATTTTAAATTTTCAACATACAGGGCGAATGAACTAAATCTAAATATAATATTATACAAAGTAAAAAATAAATATAAATAATAATGTATTTTATTACTTTACTTAAAGATGAACATATAATAATAATAATAATAATGTAGGTACATATTGTAAAAATTTATATACGTAATAAACAGCATAATAAAACATACATTTTAAATTTGATACATACAGGGCGATGCAACTAAGTAAGCGGAAATATGCAAATATTGCAAAAGACAGGGTCGCCGTTAGTTATAAAAACAATAAACTACTAAATGTTTCTCAAAATTCTCCATTAAAAAGTTCTGTCTTCTATCGTTGTATAAAAACTTATAAATTGAGAAACTCCTTTCCACATCGACTGATGTAATAGGGGCGTTTTTAAAATTATTTAATAGCATAGGATCAAAATGAATAGAATCAGTAAAATCCCCTTTAAAATATTAGCTACTTGGCTGACAAATTAAAACCCACAATTTTTGAAAAATTTTGCTCCCAATTTTACCTGCGACATTTTCAAAAGCGACCTCACATTGTTTTATTAGTTGAACACTTCGGGTTAATGGCAAATTAGATTCCTCCATTTGAGTTATGGTTTTAGAAACAAAGCTATAATTTGTTTTAAGAAAGGAAAGTTGTTTTATCTTGTTTTTGAATAATCGTTTAAGTTCTGTAAGGGATTGGGAAGATTCGTCTGATAATTCTGCAATTAGACCATCTAGTTGACAGAAGTTGTCGCAATAAAAAAATGTTGCTTCCAACCAAGTGCCCCATCTTGTAATAATAGGCTGAGGTGGAAGAGGAGTGTTTGGTAATTTTTCTTTGTAGAACTGAATCCTTAAAGGCGCTTTAAGGAAGATTTTCTTCATGTTAGAAATTAAGCTATTCACAAGCGGAAAATGATTCCTAATTTCCTCAGCAACCCTATTTAAAGCATGAGCGAGACATGTTACATGTATTAAGTTTGGATAAAAAATTGTCAAATTTTGCCCGGCCTTTATCATGTACGGTGCTGCATCTGACAAAATAAGCAAAAAATTATCTCCTGGAACAGGCGTAGGAAGAAAAAACTTCGATAGTTCCTCTTGAACAAATCTGGCTACTGTCAATGCATTTGTTTTTTCTAACTTGTTTGGAAGCAATCAGATAAGATTTTGGCAAAATATCGTCGCTAAGAACTCCAATCAATAAATGCGCAATATACCGTCCTCTTGAATCGGTGGTTTCATCAATACATATGTAAAAATGTTCGTTGCGAATTTTACCTTTAATTTCCTCAATTACCTGTGAATACAAGGAGCTTACGTCGTTTCTCCGTATTCTTGTTTTGTTTCACCTGGGATATTAAATTTGCAATACTTCTGGGGAAAGGAAGTAAAGTTTTGATTACGTAGCTTCGATAACGGAATGTTTGATGTCATCATTGCACGGCATAGATTTCGGTTAAAGATGTATTGTTCATTTAGCTCTTTATTTTTGTACGTTGGTTGGAAACATTACATTAATGTGTGCTGTGGCCTATCTCCAGGTTTCGACTTACTCAATTTGGCAATATGGCAAGCAGTTTTTACGTGTTGCTCTATTTGAAATTTTTTATCGCATGGTATCTGCAATAAAAAAAAAAGAAAATTTAATTAAAATCCCAAGAAAAAAATTCGTTAAATAGAAAACTAGGTGCTGCTTAGGGCAGGCACAAATTAAAATTCTACTTTGTACCTTTTTTAATATATTACCTAGAAATACATACGTTTACGTATGTATTTCTATTTCGTGGTTTCGTTAAATAGAAATTTTTGTGCATTAAATGGAACAAAAAAACTTAAATAGCATTGAAAATAGCATCAACGGCAAAATCCTGACAAAAATTTCGTTATGTTTAAATATTAAACGAAAATGAAGTATCCTGTACATTCAATAGGTATTCAAAAATTATACTTACAATTTTAACACATGCAGAACAGCAGATTTTTCCCATATCTATTCTTAGTTCTTTGTATGGTTTAATCCACACTGACACACTACTGGCTTTGGCTATTTCACTGTAGTAAAATACGACTCACAAGATAAAAAGCACAAATCGACGTAACCATTTTAAAAGCACAACCATAAATGAAATCTAATAAATTAATAATACAAGTATGCTCTAATGGCCGTCTGGGGTTTACTGACTGGTTTTTACTGACGATAGGATAATAAAATTTATTTGGGGAAAACCACCGGCGCGGCGGCGGCGGCCTAAACATTGACCCTCATTCCGAAACATGAATGAAAACGCCTGCCAAAGACCTACATTATTATAAAATCCTTCAAATATGCACATATATGCTATTTTTAAAGCATTTATGCAAATATTTAGAAAAATGCATATAATATGCAAAATATGCAATATATGCTCTTTGCATATTTGGGTGTCCTTAGTTATTACCTATATATTAAAATTATACTGTAATTCTGAAAAACGATACAGCTTAAGCCAAGTGCAAGTCGAATAACAATAAAATCTATGTATAATCACTTAAGCTTTCGAACTGCCACTAATTGGACAGGATCATGTTCTATAATAATAAATAACCGGTCAAGTGTAAGTTGAACTTGCGCAATTAGTGTTCCGTACGTTGATTGCTTTTAAAATAAAAATTTTCGTTACGGAGGTATAAAATGATCAATGACTTGACAAAATACACCTCAAATGAGTTTTTTCAACAAAGTGTTTTTTCCGATCTTTACTGAAACCTGATGACCTTGAAATTTTTGTTTTTACCAGATAAATTATTAAGGGTAATGCACTTATCAAAATTTTCGATCGATCTACACTCGAGGGCCCATGTTAAAAAGAAAAGAAAGGAGATAAATATCAAATACAAGAAAATGTACTGGCTACTTGGTAGGCACTCCAGCCTCTCAACTGATAACAAAGTTTTGATATATAAACAGATTCTTAAACGGGAAGGACATATGGCATTCAACTCTGGGGTTATGCCAGCAAAAGTAATGTACAAATAATCAAGCGCTTCCAGAACAAAGTACTAAGGAGAGATCTCGAAATGGAAACTATAGACGAGACCATCGCCAAATTTGCAAAGAGTCATGAACAACGACTGCTTCAACATGTGAACGTCGAGGCCATCCAGCTCCTTGATAACACCAATCAGACAAAAAGACTCGAAAGTGAAGCCTTTTGAGTTAGTTAAGTAATTGTGCTAGTGCAAAAGCGGAGTATAGTGCTAAGGTACACATAAACCTTAAGTGTAAAACGTTATTAGAACTTAAGGAACACTGATGAGTAGAATCCTAGTTGTAAGGAATTGAAAGTGATAAATTAAGTTGGTACAAAATTACTCATTGATCAGAAATGATCAGATTGTATTGTAATAAATGCCCCAACATGGATGTGTTTATAAAAAAAAAACCTACACCGTGTGGAGAATATTCCAGTATTCCAGAATTTTTTCAAAATTTTTTGATCACTACTTTTCGAGATAAGGGGGTACAGCGATTTTTCGCAATTTTTTAAAAATAATACAAAGAAAAGTGTGCGCAAGTATTACATAAGTGTGCGCAAGTATTACATTATATATATTTTTGAACTCGCGTTTTTACAAGCTCTTATTTGACAACCCACTCAATCAAAAATCCACTTCCGATTTCACCCCTTAAGTCAAAATTTATCTTTCAAAACTACGCGGCTCTGATGAAGCCATCAATTCCTATATTAGTGCCAAATTTCAACTTTCTGTGTCAAATAGTTTCGGGGAAAATCGGGTATGACAAACGAACAGACAGACACCGAAGTGATCTTATAAGTGTTCCGTACGGACCACTAAAAATGAGCTATCTCAGTTTCCGGAATAACATAACCAAAATCTAAAATGATTTAAAGCAGCTGTATTGAAAAAAACTGTTTTTTAAACTAGTGTTACCTATCAGAAAAAATATTGTCTGTCTACATTTAAAAACACATGCAGTTTGAAACTGCACTTCTGCTTAGTCCAACATTTTAGGGAGAAATGGCCAAAAAATTCGAAAGAAGTGCAAACTACCTGTTACTACGTCGGAACTTAGAATCTTCGACAAAATAACACTACATAACAGTTATCACTAAGGAAAGCCAAATATGCAAGTGAAAAACTTTAAAATATGCGCATAAATATGCAAATAATTTTCTCAAAATATGCACATACATGTTGTAAATATGCAGTAAAAAAAATCACATTACATGATACGAGTACTATACAAATGTAGCAATAAAAAACCCATTTTAAATTTTCAACATACAGGGCGAATGAACTAAATCTAAATATAATATTATACAAAGTATAAAATAAATATAAATAATAATGTATTTTATTACTTTACTTAAAGATGAACATATAATAATAATAATAATGTAGGTACATATTATAAAAATTTATATACGTAGTAAACAGCCTAAAAAAAAAAAAATTAAATTTGATACATACAGGGCGATGCAAGCGGAAATATGCAAATATTGCAAAAGACAGGGTCGCCGTTAGTTATAAAAACAATAAACTACTAAATGCTTCTCAAAATTCTCCATTAAAAAGTTTTGTCTTCTATCGTTGTACAAAAATTTATAACTTACTAGCCGTGCCCGCGGCTCCGCTCGCGTGGACTTGATTCACTACTATCGCCACTGCTCATTCCTTATGTTACCTAACGTAATAAAATATCTGCCCTTATTTCCCCTTATCTCCTATTATTTCTCCTTATCTCCCATTATCTCTACATAATTTCCATTATCTAAGCTTATCTCTGCTCATCTCCCATTATTTCTCCTTATCTCCCATTATCTCACCTTATCTCCCATTATCTAGGTTTATCTCGACTTATCTCGCAATATTTCTCCTTATCTCCCCATTTTTTTCCTTATCTCCCATTATTTCTCCTTATCTCCCATTATCTCACCATAACTCCCATTACCTAGACTTATCTCTGCTTATTTCCCATTATTTCTCCTTATCTCCCATTATTTATACTTATCCCCAATTATCTCACCTTATCTCCCATTATCTAGGCTTATCTCGACTTATCTCGCAATATTTTTCCTTATCTCCCATTATTTCTCCTTATCTCTCATTATCTCACCATAACTCCCATTACTTAGACTTATCTCTGCTTATCTCCCATTATTTATACTTATCTCCCATTATCTCACCTTATCTCCCATTATTTAGGCTTATATCGAATTATATAGAACATATCATATGTATAAATTTATAAAAACACGTAAATCGAATAAGTGGTTCTCAAGTGATAAGCGCACTAACGGACAGAC
This sequence comes from Pachyrhynchus sulphureomaculatus, assembly GCA_019049505.1. Taxonomy (NCBI): domain Eukaryota; kingdom Metazoa; phylum Arthropoda; class Insecta; order Coleoptera; family Curculionidae; genus Pachyrhynchus; species Pachyrhynchus sulphureomaculatus. The sequence goes on from CM032456.1 coordinate 20,186,732, forward strand.
AGACAGAGAGACGTTGCATTATATATATATATATATATATATATATATATATATATATATATATATATATATATATATATATATATATATATTGTATTCTTTGCAACATGATATTGTTCCATATTTAATGGTTTAGGCAGTATATTGTAAGAGAACACGCTAACGGTAGCCTTTTTTCCGACTTGATTCACTATTATCGTCACTGCTTATTCTTTATGTTACCTAACGCAATAAAATATATCCTATAACCTGGCCAGAGAACATATGTATGTTTTAAAAAAAAAGTACGTAACGCACTAAAGGACAGACAGACAGAGAGACGTTGCATTTTATATATATTATATATAGATAACCTGGCCAGAGAACATATGAATGTTTTAAAAAAAAGCACGTAAATCAGATAAGTGGTTCTCCAATGATAAGCGCACTGACGGATAGACAGACAGACAGAGAGACGCTGCATTTTATATATATTATAGATATAGATACCTATCGTAATAAAATATAGCCTATAACCTGGCCAGAGAACATAAGTATGTTTTAAAAAAACAGTACGTAAATCGGATAAGTGGTTCTCCAGTGATAAGGTCACTAAAGGACAGACAGACAGACAGAGAGACGTTGCATTTTATATATATTATAGAAGAAACTCCTTTCCACATCGACTGATGTAATAGGGGCGTTTTTAAAATTATTTAATAACATAGGATCTAAATCAATCATCTATTCTTAGTTCTTTGTATGGTTTAATCCACACTGACACATTACTGGCTTTGGGCATTTCACTGTAGTAAAATACGACTCGCAAGATAAAAAGCACAAATCGACGTAACCACTTTAAAAGCACAACCAAAAATGAAATCTAAAAAATTAATAATACAAGTATGCTCTGATGGCCGTCTGGGGTTTACTGACTGGTTTTTACTGACCATAAAATAATAAAATTTATTTGGGGAAAACCACCGGCGCGGTGGCGGCGGCCTAAACATTAACCCTTATTCCGAAAAATGAATGAAAAAGCCTTCCAAAGACCTACATTATTATAAATTCCTTCAAATATGCACATATATACTATTTTTAAAGCATTTATGCAAATATTTAGAAAAATGCATATAATATGCAAAATATGCAATATACGCGCTTTGCATATTTGGGTGTCCTTAGTTATCACCATTACACCAGAAACTTTATTTTTGCCCTTGGCGCGCGTTTCGCCAACCATCCATCTAATTATCTTGGGTGACCAAAGGGAAAGTGAAATACATATTTATAGGGGGTTGAATCTGGTGGAAAACTTGAATGGTGGAGGCCACCCTCTGGTCTCGGGCTGCGTTGAGGCGGGCTGGAGAGTTGAGGCAAAAGCATTTCTGCTGGAAGATCAGCTCTTTCTTGTAGGCGCTTACCAAAAAGGTTGATAGTCGAACCAATATTAATTTTTAAATTAAACTTTTGTTATTATAATTTACGAAAATATCCACAGATTATAATTTTTTTGCATTTTAAAATTATTTTGGAGACTTGGGAACTTCTACCGACCAGTTGTCTCGCCTAACCCTTTCTTTCTACGCTTTAAAATAACGTGAAATTCCGCTGAATAAGCCTACTTAAGGACATAAAAAATGTCTAAAAATTCATAAATCCGAACTGTTTTTAAGGCCAACAAAATAGCAATATCTCATTTTATTTTTTGAACTTCGAGATTGACATGGCCATCAAGTTCGTCGAACCTAGAAACCGTAAAATGACACCCTAATATACGCACCTCCGCATCCTCTAAAAATTAGCTAATTTTAGCTAAAAACACCCAGGTGATAAATCGTTGGGGATGTGAAACTCTAGAGTAGTGTGTTTTTCCTTATTGCGGAACTGCCCTCAGTGAGGAATATACTCGTAAAATAAAAAGATCAATTTTTAAAGTTCTTAAAAATTCTAGTCACTGAAAAGCTGAAAGTTTGAAGTTATAGTTTTTAGCGGAACACTAACATTTTTTTCTAATATGGCATATAAACACCGGGCCTTGGGAAGCAACTGGGCTATGTTTGCATTTCTTTCAAGTTTGGAGAGCCAAAATCGTCAGCTATTTAGGTGTTATTACTGAGAGGCAAGTAATAACATTAATGTTAATTATGCGTAGTTAGACATCTAAATTGGTGTTGTTTGTTTTTTATCTCTAGCGACTTTTTCAAAAGGAATAATTGCTAATATTTATACTGTTGAAAATAGAGACAAATATAATTAGATATTTCCAATAGGTATAATGTCAAACCTATATAAAAATTTCCTTATTCTCATTCTGAATTTACTTAAAAACTAGTTTAGTCCCGGACTTTGAAATCAGTAGAACAGTACAAGCTTATTTGTTTGATAAAACTTACACAACGGCATTGATCTAGTAAAAAAGGTATAATGTTCGGAGTCTGGCCTGGAAGTGCACAGCCTGAATGGCTGCTTAAGAGAAATAGACGTGACCTAATACCCTTATAGGGGACTGTAGGTGGAAAAGGCACTTAGATGGAAGGAGGTCAATATTCTAGAATGGAACGATATCCTGTCCTTTATAGTTAGACCGGACTGTGGTCGTTAGGATGGTTGAAGGAAATCGTTTATGGTTGGCAAAAAGATCTCTGAGCGTTGTTTTCTAAGCGCTGAGCCTCCCCTACTACTTCTACGTTTTTTTAATTAAATAAAATTAGACAATCGAATACAGCAATAATCTCGCTAGAAGAGGATGATGATCTTTGTATACAGTTTGTCTTAGTCTGACTAAGTACCATTATAGACAACAATACAATGGCAGACAATTTTAGAGGGGCTTTTTTACGATAGATGTTGAGAACTTTTTAATCAAGCATCAATGAGCACTATAGCAAGGTAAAAATAATTCCCCAAGCTAAAAATACTCTTTATACTCGAGACCAATGAAAATCCCAAATCATAAAGCTTAAGTAGTGGCAGTTATGTTTATCCAATCAAAAATATTTCCCAACGCGTCCACTGTTCGCAAGTATGTGAATCATAATTGATATAAAAAAAGAGTAATGAATTAAAGGTTTTTGTTTACTTCTAAACATTTAAATAAATAAAGGGAGTATGATTACATTTTTATGTTAAAAGTGACGTGACAGCCTTTGGTAGGATTAACCTAAGATTCTATTTTCTGCTCAGTTCTTAATGTATTTATTTCACGATGGCTGATTTAAAATGATTTTAATATTGAAAATTTTCGCTTTGTAGGCTTATTTGACTGTGCGTTAGTACTGAATAGAGAATAGGGTCCAATGTCCACAGAGTAATACTTTGTATTGTAGCCCCAAGATACACTGTGTACCGATTAAGTAAAAATTCCCCGCGATTACCAACACTTTGTAATGCTCTGGTATTGAACCTTAAGGACTTAAGGTTGAAAATATGTGAAAGAATGAACTTTTTACAATAGAAGTAGATAAGTGTATTTTTAATATTGTGCATGACTTTATTCTGTGTTTCAGGCCTATCTAGAACGACCTGCATGTTTGTAGATCTATCCTTCTTTTGATGTTTGGGGCCTTGCCTGCTCCCCATAAATTATATTTAGAAAAAAAAACCGAGGATCATTATCAGAGATGCTTATGATGTAACCTTTCCTATATTATGAAGCATTTACGTAAGTCTCTAAGTAGGAATCCACGATGAGATTTTTTACGAAATTTTAAATCAAAGCCAAAATTTAAGTATATTACGTGTTACTCAGAATTTTTAGGTGCCAGGTGCAAATTTTGTACATTTGTGCATCTAGGTTTACTTCATGAAATATCAAATCCTCTATAAGATCAAATTGTTCTTTCGCCATCATGGAAAATGGCGATCACATTTCAGTTTCCTTTTTTTTGGGTGAATAACTTCCAAGCAACTGTTAAAAATCTTCGACTACGAAATGTTCAAAATGTAATTTTTTATTTTATGAAACTCGCTTGAGTACGCTATGTTAACATTTTATTAAATAGGCTTTGATACGCACCTGAACCAGGATTGCACCGCCTTCAAAAGACCCTTACTAATCTTATGGAAAATGGGACCCAGTCAATTTTTTTTTATATTGCTTTTTTGTAGCTTTTGTATCCCTGATTAAAAGTCTCCACGGGCGCACAAAATGCAAAATGCCCTTCTTTAACCACTATCGCTTCTGGAATCCCTTGAACTTACAAGATATTTAAGCTTCAACCTGTGCTTAATTGGCCGAACTCAGAGCGTTATCCTGGTCGCTTTAAAACATCATGAACCATATCTAAGTAAATAAGCCAGGAAATTGTGTTTACGATTATTGTGTGCGTAATTTATTTATATATATATATATATATATATATAATATATATATATATATATATATATATGTTAGCTTTTATTTTAAAAAAAAATAATTTAAACACTTTTGGGCAATTTCAACAACAATAACTTTTATTAACAATTGCAATCAGACATCTAACAAAGCTGGCGGACTACTTCGGCTCTCCAAAATATATTTCATAGTGCGTACCAAAATATTTCTATTACTTAAATCTCATTACGGTTACATAAACACTTTTTTATAATGTGTGTGACAGATATGGCCTACCTGTCACACAAAACAAACTCAAGGGTTTGGTGATTTGAGACATCATCAATAACAGTAACTTAAGTATAGTTTAATCTACGTAATGTAAACAAGTCAGTCTGCCTGAAACCAATTATCAATAATTAATATTCTCCTTCTCATATTGTATCGTTCGGCCTATCCTAATTTGGGTTTTTTTCCATACAGAAAATACTGACAGCTAACACGGCCATCCTGAGGAGGAAGCGCTCTCGCGACGTCTTCAGTTTATTTTCACCTAAAAGAAATTAACGTATCTCTGCTGTACTTAGTGGGATTGCCACTAATATTTTTTTCAGTTATAATGGGATTGCCATTAGTATTTTTAACCTCATAGTGGGAATGCTTTTATCTTTTTCAGACCTAATAGGATTGCCATTAGTATATTTTTTTATTATTATTTTTCTTATAGTATTCTAATCTTATAGTGGGATTGCCACTATCCTGATGGAAAAGCTATTAGTATATTTATCCTTATAGTGGGATCGCCACTATCTCAATAGGCATTGGTGAGATCGTCACCAATCCCTCTCTCAACTCTATAGTGGGATTGCTACTATCTCAATATGCATTAGTGAGATCGTCACTAATCCTCTTTTAACATCGTAGACTATATTTCGCAGATCTAATAGGATTTCAAAGTTTTTTTTTACCCTTATAATGGGATTATCACTAGTAGTATTTTTAAACTTATAGTGGGAATGCCACTATGTCAACAGGCATTCGTGAGAGCGTCACCAACCCTCTCTTAACTCTATAGTGGGATCGCCACTATTTCAATAGGCATTAGTGAGATCGTCACTAATCCTCTCATCAAATTTATGTTACTGACAACTTTAATCAAACAAATACACAGAAAATGTTTATTTTAGGTAAAAGTAGTGAGGTATCTACTCTAACTCACCCTTTTGCATAATTATCTTGAAGACAATGACCTAACTCGTCATGTGCAGCTACCATGATTCGCTATCCTTTCTTATGTAGTCGGTATTTTTCGTTTTGATTTTCACCTTTTTGTATAATTATTTTGGAGCTCAACTGGTCGTGTGCATCCACTGCGATTCGCTGTTCCTTCTCATGTATCTCTCGATTGGATTTTCACCTAAAACAAATTCACGAACAGTATCTTTGTTATGACTAGCATGTATAGTGGAGTTGCCACTATTTCGATAGGCATTGGTGAGATCGTCACCAATCCTCTTTTAAATTAATGGTACTGACCACCCTAGTCAAACAAATATGCAGTAAAATTTTTATTTAAGGTAAAAGTAGTGGGATAGCCACTCTAACTCACCCCTTTGTCTAATTATTTTGAAGCCCATGACCTCATCTGATAGTGTGCAGCTGCTACGATTCGCTAGCCTATCTCATGTAGTCAGACTCTCTTGCTTGGCAGGATCTCCTGGACAGTATAAGGTCCTTTGGATTTTGACTTCACTTTCCCTTCGATGCGATTTTCCTAAGATGCACGCTCTACAATTCTTGATGTATTTTTTTTTTAGGACGTCTACCCATTTTCAGACAAAATAAATCTTCATCTATTTTTTTTTTTTTTCATGTATTCGTCTCACCCTATATGTGAGGATTCGTTATAATACAATTGCACTGAGTTACAGTCTGTATACACTGTGAAATATACAGTGAAATGTATAGTCAATTGTATGGTGTACATACAAGTATTATTGACTTGTTACATGGTTGATAATATAATTCCAATCCGTTATTGTCTTTCTGTACATGCGAGGCGCATCAAATTCTTTAAATAAAAGTAATAGCTCACGTTTTGATGCTGACTTTTGGGAATTATTAAAGTTTTCGTTATCACTAACGGTTTCACCGTCTTCAGCCATATTTATTAATATTATTATTATTTATTTTTCTTAAGATTTATTACGCAATTTTGCGATAAAACACTTCTAATACACTGCGCGCGAAGTTCAAATCCCACTTCTGATTTATTTTAAAAAAATTAATTTAAACACTTTTGGGCAATTTCAACAACAATAACTTTTATTAACAATTGCAATCAGACATCTAACAAAGCTGGCGGACTACTTCGGCCCTCTAAAATATATTTCATAGTGCGTACCAAAATATTTCTATTACTTAAATCTCATTACGGTTACATAAACACTTTTTATAATGTGTGTGACAGATATGGCCTACCTATCACATAAAACAAACTCAAGGATTTGGTGATTTCAGACATCATCAATAACAGTAACTTAAGTATAGTTTAATCTACGTAATGTAAACAAGTCAGTCTGCCTGAAACCAATTATCAATAATTAATATTCACCTTCTCATATTGCATCGTTCGGCCTATCCTAATTTTGGGGGTTTTTTCATACAGAAAAATATCGACAGCTGACATATATATATATATATATATATATATATATATATATATATATATATATACAGTGTGTCCGCGGATAGAGTGCACAAGAGGGAAAAAATCTTTATTATTCATTTTACGACAAAAAGTCATTCTTTATAAAAAGTTCCGCTTATTGAGAAAATGAATTTACAATATAAAAATTTTAGATCAGATATAAAGGGTGTTAATAAATTAGGAAAACATGAAAATGCTTGAAGAGAGAAGTACCATTATTTATTACTTTTATCAAAAATTTTATGAAACAGAGTTGTTTATAAACTAACATAAAGTCTAAATGCAAATTTTGAAATGAAAATTGGAATATTTAAAATTATTCAACTTAACTACCTCTCACCTCGATACACTTTTCAGCTAACTTAATAAATTTACCGTATACTTTTAGATTAATTCCCATACATTCAGTTCCTCTGTTGCTCTCTTTAATATTTCCCTGTCATGTGGCAGGTTATGTGAAAAAACCATTTGCTTTAAGACACCCCACAAAAAGAAGTCTAGTAATGAAAGGTCAGGCGACCTAGCTGGATAATGGATTGGGCCAAACCTCCCTATCCACATTGCGCCAAAATGATTATGTAACCACTGTCTGACCATGGCTGTGCAATGAGCAGGACAGCCGTCTTGTTGCCAAAACATGTTATTACGTACTTCTGGTTCTAAAATATTAAGAAATGGTAAGACAAATGTTTCCAAAATGTTCAAAGACACGTGCTGGTTTAAATTTCCCTCTATAAAATATGGGCCAATGATCCGATCAAAAAAAATTCCACACCATACGTTAACTTTTTTGTAACGTTGACTTCGTTTGTTGGTTACATAATTAGGATTCTTGAAAGCCCAATGACGACTATTTTGAGAAGATACGTGTCCGTTCGTGCAAAATGTAGATTCATCGGTAAAAAAAATAAATCTGCGAAATCTTTGGTTTTCAAGGTAATTTTCACCTATCCATTAACAAAACTCTCAACGTCTCTCTTCATCTCCAGGTGCAAGTGTATGCCGCAGCTTTGGCTTAAAAGGTTTAATTTTGTTTTCCTTAAAAATTATTTGTAATTCACTTTTGCTTAAATCTACTATTTGTACTATAATTTCGGGTTATCTAAAACTGACCGTATTGCTAATAATGTAGCTGCGTTTCGTCTTATGTTTTCTCAAATTTCTTCACATTCATCACACCCGGTTTCATTGCATTTTATTAATAATTTTCGCAATGCTCCTTTCGACACAGACGTATTAGGAAATTTTTCACGAAAAAGATCTATAACGTATTGCTACGACACATCTCCAATACCGTAACATTGTATTAAATAAATACGCTCTTCTTTGCTGAACATTTTTGAAAATGCCTTCACGAAATCAGAATACTGACAGATGTAAATAAGATGTTGACGTGACATGAACGTTTATAAAATCGACTGTCTTGATTTGTTTTGTTAAATGCAAATAATCACATGAAGCCACAATTATTA
>CM032456.1:20197707-20256358 GCA_019049505.1 Pachyrhynchus sulphureomaculatus
ACATCAAAAAACTAGAGGTTTTATTAAAGACCTAGATATTATTATAAGTGGTATTCGGCACTTACAACCAAAAATTTTGTAAAATTAGTGAATTAAACATTCCCATGTTCCTTGGTTTCAGTATTTATGATAATAGAACCGAAAATGTTAAATGAAACCTTCTTTATGTTGAGTTACATTGAAATATTTAGAAGTTTCACATGTAAAATATTAATTAACTGTGTGGAGGATTGAATATTTTAATCAACCAACCATTTTTTTTTATACGATTCCCCTTATTTGTTTTTTAATCTTTGTTTAAATTAGGAGCTGACATATACCAATTTACATTTTACACACATTACACAAGGATTAAAAATACTGAATACTAAAACAAAACATCACTTAACAAAACCAATGTGTAACATATCAGTTGACATTAATGTAGAAGTGAAAACTTACCTAATGAAATTGAGTCAATTCACACGTTGTTTTTGTGTACCTTTATGGCATTTTGACCTACCAACAGACAAGCTACTATTTTTCTTTTTAAAACAATAATTTACTTCTTATTAAGTTTTATTTTCCTTCATATGTAGGTGTCTCCCCAACTGCTATTTATAAACAAAAAATGTGTTTCTTATTTCTTAAGATTCAGTTTTCGTCACAAGTGACTTACACCCATTTTTGCGACACGTAATAGTGTAAGTAACTACCATATAATTTGTTCGTGCTATATCAAAAGACTGCAGTGTAGATCATAGTAACATTGTGGAATTTTGACCTAATAGAGACATTTTGCAACGCTTATTTTCATAGGTCACTGTCTTTATCTTTATTTGAAGCATGCGCCCACCTTTATTGCAAATAACTCTGACAACAGTTAATTAGTGGTCAGAGAATTTGCAATCTTTGTTACAATGGCATTGCAGTTAAAAAAATGTAACATATCAGGATCGGTTAATAGTTTTAATTCTACCTTAGTGTACTTAAGGCCCGCGTCAAGACTTAATCCAGGAAAAGTATAATAATGTGCTGGATCTAGTTTATAGGTATTTGCTTTTTTCTGAAGTATAAATTTTGTAACCTGTAGAGGTCTGAAAAATAAATTTCAATGACCTGAATGATTTTCAGTTAGCTCGTTGGCCTTTCTGTAAATTATCCCACTCATTTCTTCAATTGTATTAAGAATATTTGAACTGTGGCAAAGTATTGTAAATTTTGTGTTTTGTGTATGCTATTGACAGGATTTAAATAAGATTAAAGTCCAAAAAATTCAAAATTAGGCACGTGGAAAAATAAGCGTTGCAAAATCTCTCTAATGTGGCACGCCACCTGATTTTTTTTTCAAAATAATTATTACAGCTCAAAAATTATTATTTTATTTTCTTTCGTACGTTTCGTCTAATATAATTTAGAAACCAAGGAAAACATGTTTTACGTTAAATAAAAAATTATTGGATTGTATTATTTCTCAAAATTCTACTTTTATAACTCATTACGGTAAACTAAGCCTTTATATCGATGAACTGAAATGCAAGCAAATTCTACTGTTGCAACTTATAACTTTGTGCTTTTGTACTTAAAAGTAGTTTTAGTATTAACAGTTTGAATTTTATTCTTTCTAGAAATTTTAAGACACTATTTCAGTCTTACTTAGGGTCAGATGTTACGTTTCATTTTATTATCCGTGTATTAAGGTGACTTGTCGTTTTATCTTTCCTTTTTGTTCAGAGCACTTAAAGTTACAGTTACCTTTACTTAGTATTTTTAAGCAAGACCGTGATTCGTAGAAGAGGTGTTACAAGACATAACAAATTTCAAATCTTTTTTATTGGATAATGACTTTAGGTCAAGCTGTGATAGAGATGGGATACCGTATATTTTACTCATTCGATTTATAGGTAAAACTACTAAGATTAAACTATTTATGCTTAACCAATGCTAATTTAAGTATAAATTTGTTATTTTTTATATTGTTATGTGGTTGGAATTAAGCTATGAGCGATGCTTTTACCTAGTTTGTTTGATTTTCAAATAAATATTTTAAAGGATTTAAGTTTTATTCACAATCGGTAAATATTTGGTACTTTCTATTATAATACAACAATGGTTGCGCGCATCGAACAACCAGTGTGCCCCAAAATATATACGGGCAACTAATAGCAAATATTAAAACTCAACCTTTTGTGATCGTAAAGTCAAAGTAGTTTAGGCTTATTTTACATAATTTGCTTTATTTATTTGTATTTAAATCTGCTTTATTATTTATTTATTCGGTTATCAACAGAATAGTTATTTGAAAATCATCCGACAGAATATCAGATTATAGTAAAACTAGGTTTGTATCGTCTTTGTGATACTCTTTTTCTGTTATTTCTTCTGTTATTAATCTGTTTACTCTAATAACTAAAAATATTATTTTAAATAATAACGAAAACGGTATAAAAATAGTTTACTTTGTTTGCTTTTACTTTCTATGGGTTTAATTTTAAACCAATGCTTTTAAGAGTCGGGAAACCTTAAAGTTTAATTAAGGAGAATTTTTCCCGATTTACAACCTGGCACAAAACTAATAGCATTAGCTGGAAAACCGCTTGATCCAAAGAAAATTACTGAATTTAAGAAGATATTAGAGAGATTTTGCAACGTTTATTTTGGTAGGCCATTGTCTTTATCTTTATTTGAAGTATTTAGAGCTTGCGCAGAATTGAAACAAAATCAGAGAAATCTTTATTAAGGATAACGATTTCCTTTATATAGGAACTTTATATATATATATATATATATATATATATATATATATATATATATATATATATATATATATATATATATATATATATATATATATATTATATATATAACAAGGATTTTCTACAGCTGACGCTGTCTTTCTTCTCTCAGCCTTTGATTCCATCCGTTTCTATCTTCCCAGTCTCCATCTGTTAGACCCCTGTCCTCCATAGCCTCGTCCACATCGTCTCTCCACGATCGTCCGGGTCTTCCTCTTTTTCTTCTCCCTATAGGGCTCCACTCCGTTATTTTCTTTATCCACCTATTATCTTCGCTCCGTCTTATGTGTCCATACCATTTTAATCGTTTTTCTTCAATGGTGTTTATTGCGTTCTCTTTGATGTTCATTCTGCTTCTTATTTCTTCATTTGTTATTCTCTCCATACGTGTCACTCTACAACATCTTCTCCAATACTCCATCTCTCCCGCGTTAATTTTAAATTTATTTCTTTTGTTGATCGTCCATGTTTCTGACCCGTATGTCATTATGCTTTGTATTATTGATTTGTATATACGTGTTTTGTTTCTCTTTGTAATGTGCTTGTCCCACAGGATCGAATTTAATTGTCTTATGCATGTCCGCGTTTGTCCCAATCTAGCTTTAATCTCTTCTTCTGATGTTGCGTTTTTTGAAATGATGGTTCCTAAATATTTAAATCTATCGGTTCCTTTGATTATTGTTTCGTTATCGACTTCTAGATTCTCCACGTTTCCCTCTTTTGTTGTTAGATATTCCGTTTTATCAAAGTCTATTGCTAATCCTGCTTTAGTGTATTCTTCTTTTAGTTTTTCTTACCATATAACTGAGGTCTTCCTCATCTTGCGCTATGATTACTTGGTCGTCTGCGAAACTTGGAGTATATAAGTAATCTTCTCGTATTGGGACTCCCATTCCACTACATTTTTGATTCCATTTTTTTAATGTTTGTTCGAGGTATATTTTGAATAGTGTTGGGGATGTAGAGCATCCTTGTAATGGGCCTTTTGATGTTTTTAGTCTCTTCCCTATTTTATGTCCTATTTTTATGTTCACTGTGTTGTTTTCGTAGAGAGCTTTTACTGCGTATATTAGTTCTTTGTCAATGCCCATTTCTTTCATTGCGTTCCATAATCTTTGTCTTGGTACTGAGTCATAGGCCTTTCTTATGTCTATGAAGGCTAGATGAACTTTCTATTCTTTGCCAGTTTTTTTTTTCCATTGTTTGTTTTATAGAGTATATGTGGTCTATACATGAGTTTTTCGACCGTAAAGCCTGCTTGGTCTTCTCCAATTTTTCCTTTTATACTCTCTTCTATGATACTTTTAATAATTTTTCCATACAAACGTCCCATACTCGATATTATGCTTAGGCCTCTATAGTTTGTGCATTTTCTGCGGTCTCCCTTTTTCAATATAAATACTATATAGGCTTTTGACCATTCCTCTGGTATTTTTTTTTCCATTTATCGCTCTGTGGAACATGTTTCTCAGCATTCGATGTAATTTATTAGACCCGTACATTTCATTTACCACACCCCCGGGCCCTGCAGATTTATTATTTTTGAGTGTTTTTATTGTCTTTTTTACTTCTTCATAGCTTAGTTCTATCTCTTTTTGTCCTTATTCTGTTCTTCTTCAGGGTTCTCTTCCTGGAATTCTTGTCTGTCTTCTGTTAGCAGATTCTTATAATATTCTTCCCACTCGCTTTCTGGGATATACTCTATATACATCTTCTCTCTATTGTTGGTCCTTAATGCTTTAATTATTCTCCATGACTCCGTGCTTCTAGTTCCTCCTATATACTGTTCTGCATGTTCGCACGATTTTTCCCATCTCTCGTTATTTTCTTTGTTTATCATCCTCCTCGTTTCTGCATTTTTCTCTTTATATTTCTGTAGATCTTCTTCTGATTTTGTATTCAGCCATTTTTCGTATAGTCTTTTTTTCTCCTTTATAGATTCTTTGGTTTTTTCACAGTTTCTAATTTTATGCTTCTTATTCTCGTTGTCTTCTTTACCTAATGCTTCTAGGGCCGCCTGTTTGATGCATTCTTTTATGTGGTCGTACATCTGTTGGAGGTTGTCGTAGTTAAATTCATTTAATTTTTGATCTAATCGTCGTCTATATAGGTCTCTTATCGTTTCGTCTTGCAGTAAATGTATTTTGTATTTTATTTCTTTGTCCGCTTTTTCTGTTATCTCATTAGTATTTCTGTTTTCTTTATCTATTGTTCCTTTTTGCTTTATTGTCTTGTAGCACGGTACTTTTATATTTTCTATTAATAGTCTATGGTCTGTTCCACATTCTGCCCCTCTCTTTACTCTTATGTCTTTTATTTTGATAATGGTATCGTTTTTAATTATAATGTAGTCTATGTAATGTAGGAACTTATAAGAGAAGAGACGTTATTCTTATCGCTATTACGGTAGGGGCCGTTTTTTTTTTCCTACTTAGGTATACCAGCCACAAAATACAGTAAAATTGAAATGATAATCTTTTATTGCAAATAACACCGAAAACACTTAATTCAGATTATGTTGAGATTTTGCAATCTTTGGCACAATGGCAATTACAGTTGTGTAGTGCTAATTTCAAATGAAATTTTATTTATTGCACATTCGTATTTATTACCTTGGAAATATTGACGGAAGTGATAGAAACATTTTTTAGACTCAACTTTAATTTAGAAACTTGTGTTGACCCATCAAATACTAATAACCGGTATCCTTAACCATGAAATGAATGAAAAAATTCCCAAGGTTTATAAAAGATGAATACTAACCTAACCTTGCAATTCTTTCGCGTTAATACCGCGCATGCTTGAAATAACGATAAAGCCAAAGGCATGGGAAAAATGAGCGTTGCAAAATCTCTCTATTATATTGGATGTACAGTAATACCCCGCTTTACGCGAGGGATACGTTCCGAAAAAAATCGCGTTAACTGAAATTCGCGTATATCGAGGTTTATGATTAAACATAGTCAAAATTTAATACAAAAAAACCGGTCAAGTGCAAGTTGAACTTGCACAATTAGTGTTCCGTACGTTGATTGTTTTCAAAATAAAAATTTTTGTTAGGGTGGTATAAAATGATCAGTGACTTCACAAAACACACCCCAAATGAGTTTTCAATAAAGTTTGTTTCCAATCTTTACTGAAAACTGGTGACCTTGAAATTCTGTTTTTTTTTTTTTTTATATACCAAATAAATTATTAAAGGTAATGCACTCGTGATAATTTTCGTTCAATCTATACCCCGTGGAGAATATTCCAGAATTTTTTCAAAATTTTTTTGATTAGTACTTTTCGAGATAAGGTAGGGGACAGCGATTTTTTAAAAGTAATACGAAGAAAAGTGTGCGCAAGTATTACATTATATACGAGTATATATATATATATATATATATATATATATATATATATATATATATATATATATATATATACATATTTTTACTCGTGTTTTCACAAGCTTTCATTTGACACCACACTCGATGACCTAGTAAAAAAAAATTTTTTTCACTTCCGATTTCACCCCTCAAAAACGAACCCCTTAAGTGAAAATTTATGTTACGGTGGTATAAAATGATCAGTGACTTCACAAAACACACCCTAAAATGAGTTTTCAACAAAGTTTGTTTCCAATCTTTACTGAAATCTGATGACCTTGAAATTTTTGTTTTTTTTTTATATACCATATAAATTATTAAAGGTAATGCACTCGTGATAATTTTCGTTCAATCTACACCCCGTGGAGAATATTCCAGAATTTTTTCGAAATTTTTTGACAAGTACTTTTTGAGATAAGGCCCGGGACAGCGATATTTCGCGAATTTTTTAAAAATAACACAACGAAAAGTGCGCGCAAGTATAATATTATATATATATATTTTTTACTCGTGTTTTTCACAAGCTTTCATTTGACACCACACTCGATGACCTAGTAAAAAAATTTTTTTTTCGCTTCCGACTTCATCCCCCAAAACTAACCCCTTAAGTCAAAATTTAATTCTCAAAACTACATGGCTCTGATGAGGCCATCAATTCCTATATTATTACCAAATTTCACCTTTCTATGTCAAATAGTTTCGGAGAAAATCGGGTGTGACAGACAGACAGACAGACAGACAGACAGACAGACAGACAGACAGACAGACAGAGACAGACAGACAGACAGACAGACACCGAAGTGATCTTATAAGTGTTCCGTACGGAACACTAAAAATACAAATCATTTTAATCAATCACTTTAATTCTAAGAACACTTTATGCAATACATACTCTTATTTTTTTACGGAAAAATACATCATATTCAGAGAAAGCGGGGATCCCCCCGCGACCATAGAGAAGTTAATGACTACATGAGCGCGAAATTTGAAATTCGCGTTATAGTGAAACCGCGCGTAACGGGGGGTCGCGCTAAGCGGGGTATTACTGTACATATATTATGCGATATTTATACAACTTAAATAACAAAAAAAAGTAAAATTACGTAAAAATAATAAATATATTTTAAATTAATGTTACTTAAGACATTGTTAAGGAAAAAAAAGATTGTACTTTTTTTAGTGAGACCTAATTGTTTTTAATAATAAAGGTTATTAAAACTTTACCTTTGTTGGGCGTGATAGTTAATTCCGTAGCAATTGGATTTAAAATTTTCAATATAAATCATTAAACAATTTAAGTAAATTATTTTAATACCGATCCATTTTGTATTTTTAGCTAGGTTCAACACGGGCGCTGTTTTCCGCTCTTTACTTTTGACAGGAAAGTGATATTGTTATGTAAGGCGCTCAACCTGAACCCTATTATAATAATTCAAACCTGCATAAATACATATATTTAAATTAAGTTATAAATGAGACCAAAACAGTGCTCAATGCTTTAATGAGGAAAGTTAATATTATTAAAACACTGACTTTTATTATCACGTCTAAAACAGGTCATACCTTGTCTTTACATGGATTTAACTTTGAAATACCTATTTTTAGACCCATTCGCCATTGTATTAGAAGGAAATTTTTCCATATATCTACATATAATTGTAGGATTTTGTATCAATTTTTGGTCGACAGAAATATAATTTCATAACGGTATATTGAAGCCACGGGAAAATATTTTAATTTGTATTAATATTTAAATTATATATACAGCCTTGGCCAGAAGTATTAGGCACCCTACAATTTACTTCATTTCTTGTGTTTCAGGGTAAAAAATTAAATTCGTATGTTTTGTAAAATTTGTATATTGAGGTAAAATGAAATAAATTAATATTTGGTGTGTCCGCCCTTAGCTTTAATTACAGCAGTAATTCTTTTGGACATGCTGCGTACAAGCCTAGTAGATCAGTTGTACTTATGGCATCCCACTCAGCCATCAAAGCGCTTTTTACCGCTGCTGCTTTTGATGTTATGCTATGCTCTCGTATCTTGCGCTTCAGAATACCCCAAAGATGCTCGATATGGTTTAGATCCGGAGACTACGCCGGCCAATCCAACAAGACAATGTTATTGTCTCTAAACCAGCGCATCTTAGCCGCTGATTTATGACAAGGTGCATTATCTTGCTGGAATTTGATGTCGTCTAAATTAGTGTCGCCAAAAATGCGCGTTAGTGAAGGCATCAGTACAGTTTCTAGTACATTTGTGTACTTTTAGCTGTTCATGCGGCCTTCACAAACGAACATTTCGCCGACACCTTTAGCAGCCATGCAGCCCCAGATCATAATGCTGTCTCCTCCGTGTTTTACAGTAGGTACCACGCAATCTGGATGGTATTCCTTGCAGACACACCGCCTCACGAATGTCACACCTGACGTTCCGAAAAGCTGTAAGAATAGAAAAAATACTCAAAAAATTAGTTATTGACTAAAACGGATTAAATCAAGAGTAATTGTATGTAGTTATTTGTTAAAATAAATCATATAAAAACTTACCTCAAAGTTGGATTCGTCGGACCATACAACAGACCAATTCTCTTTGCTAAAATATTGGTGCTTCAGAGCCCACTCTAAGCGTTTCTTCCTATTGGTTTCTGAAAGCCAAGGCTCCTTTCTAGCTTTGCACCCTCTTAATTTTCTTCTGTCAGTCTTCTCCTTGCTGTTCGAGAATTAATCGGTACTCCAATCTCTTCCGACAGAGTTGCAGTGAGCTCAGATGTTTTTTTTTTTTCGACTTTTAATAGACTCGCCGATGAGTTTTCTGTCCTGTCGCTCATTAGTCTTACGTTTTCTGCCCGTTCTCCTTTTGTTGACATAGGAGTCAGTCTCCACAAACCTTTTAATAACACATTGCATTGCACACCGAGAACTTTTCACTAACTGGGCTATTTCTACTTGGGACTTACCTTGTTCAGATAGGGTTTGAATTCGTTTTTCGATACCAAGCTCACTTTTCTTGGGTATTTCTCAATGAATGTCCGGTTCACAAATAAAACACGCACGGAAGTTTCTTGACACTATTAGTAGTAAAAGGAGATTGATAAAACATTAAAAATATTTTTTAAAAAACCTCATTATCGCAATTTTGTGGGTCAGGTGTTTTATGGATCTGTAAAATAGATTGTCTATTGTTTAAGTTAGTTTTTGACAGCGCCGCCTATAGTATTGTAAAAACAATGATTTTTTCACGTGTTTATTAGGGGTGCCTAATACTTTTGGCCAAGACTATATATATATTATATGATATATAATATATTCATCTTAAGTGCCGTCGCTTCCTATACCTCGTTTACCCTCGATTTTTTCCTTGCAGTATCAGTTGCAGCTGCTCGTACTCGCTGTGCCCCATAATTTGCCGAGATATGCTGATTTTCTTATTCTTACTGTTTTTGTTACACTCGGGTTTCTTCATTAGTTGTCCTGGTAGTCTAACTTATTCCCAGCATTCGCCTATACATCCACAATTCAAATACATTCAGTCTATTCAGTCATATATATATATATATATATATATATATATATATATATATATATATATATATATATATATATATATATATATATATATATATATATATATATATATATATATATATATATATATATATATATATATATAGCTAGCTTGGGACTGCCTGGATGGCGACATTATTAATAATAATGATTCCTTCTAAATCTCGCGAAGTTCGGTGAAACATTAGGATTTTTGTCTCTAAGACGTTCACCTCCAGTCCCCTTACAGAGTTTTGTTCGTTAGAACGTTTATTAATGCCCGTAATTGTTCTTTTGACTCCGCAGTGACGACTGTATCGTCGGCATATTTCAAATTGTTGATTACAATACGATTTATTTTTTGCTCCTCCCTGTCGGTCTTGCAGTGATTGTTTAACTATATGTTCTGTGTATACATTAAAGAGCAACGGAGAGATAAGACACCACCGACATACTTCCCTCTCTATTCTTTGCAAAACGAGTATTACCACTTGAGCTGCGTATACATCCTCGATGGTTCCAGTATATCTTACCTATTATAGTTATGTCGCTAGCATCCAACCGAATTATATATATATAATATATATATATATATATATATATATATATATATATATATATATATATATATATATATATATATATATATATATATACATATTATATATATATATATATATATATATATATATATATATATATATATATATACATATTATATATATATATATATATATATATATATATATATATATATATATACATATATATATATATATATATATATATATATATATATATATATATATATATATACATATTATATATATATATATATATATATATACATACATATATATATATATATATATATATATATATATATATATATATATATATATATATATAATTGGACCAAAGGAAAAAATTTATAATTTTTATGCAGGTTGCATTTAAATAACTTCTTATTGGTTCCTATATATTTAATTTTAAAATAGTTGGCATGAAGTTTATATTTTTATATTTTAAGATAAAATCTTATTTATGTAATAACTAGATTAATTAGCGTATAAGTTTTGTTTTTGCTTTTAAGAAAGTTTATTGTTATGTAAATACCGAAAAAAATTTCAGTTTGTAGCCCAAAGCTTTTTTATTAGAGAATAAGATATTAATAAAATAGTAAAGAACAAAGAACCAAGTAGAGTTTCCGATAACAGTCCACTAGATCAAATAAGGATTGTCTTTTAAAAATAATTTTTTCTATAGATAAAGCCTTTGTAATGTAGATTGGTTTTTATACCGTCTAACTATATGTTCTACTATTTTATTTGTATCTAAAAGCAAATGTAACTAAAAATGCTTGGGTAAGAATTAAGCTGTTACATCAATCATTTTGGCGATTCTCTCACTGACATGCATACATTTTACTAATTATGTAACATTCATTTACTCTTGACATATTCTGTCATAAAACAAAAAGTCATTCTCCAAATAAAAAAAAGCTATATATATATATATATATATATATATATATATACTCATATAGATATATATATATATATATATATATATATATATATATATTATATATATATATATATACACATACAGTGGCGAACAAAAGTATGGAAACATTAATATTCCCATCTCTAGTCTTAACATTTAAACGATTTACAATTACAATATTTATTTATTAGTCGTGTAAATGCTAACAAACATTTTGAAGACTAAAACAGTTATTGTTTATTAGAAATGTGCTTAGTTTTTAACATAACAAAATTATACACAAACAAAAGTATGGAAACATTTTTGTTACAAAATAAAAATTCCACTAAGACATCTAAGATGTCATAAATATTTAATATTTAGTGGGATACCCTTTTGCGTCAATCACTACTTGACATCTTCTGCCCGTAGAGTCAATAAGCCTAGCACAAAAATCGGGTGGTATTTTTTCCCATTCTTGTTTTAATGCGATCCAAAGTTCGTCCCGGTTTTTTTATATGTCTTTTCCTAATTTGTTTATCCAGATAGTGCCAAAGATTCTCTATCGGATTCAAATCAGGTGATTGTGAAGGCTAGCGCATCACCTGAATCCTTTGTTCAGAAAACCAATTCTTGGCCAAGCAAGATGTGTGTTTTGAGTCATTGTCTTGCCAAGAAAAAACTGCTGTTAATAAAGATGCAAACTCTAGTGAATATAAAGTGTCAGAAGTTGCAACACTCTATATGTAAAATTACTTAAATACCATTGACGGCATATAAAGTGATTTATTTAAATTAATAAGGTTTATACTATAAGCTTAAATAAATAGGAAATATATACCGGAGTTGTTACGACATTTTTAATTTCAAAATAGTTACAGAAACATTTCCATCTTACATCTACTATGTGAAGTATTAAATACAATATTTAAAACCAATTATATATATATATATATATATATATATATATATATATATATATATATATATATATATATATATATTTATATATATATATATATATATATATATATATATATATATATATATATTTATATATATATATATTATATATATATATATATATATATATATATATATATATATATATATATATATATATATATATATTTTTTTTTTTTTTTATGGGTCTAGCACACGTGCTACAGGGAAGTCCCTAAAGCGCTACAGGAGCGACACGTGTGCGGAGAAAGCGATTCACGTTGTTCTTGAATCGCTGTAGATTGTACTCGATGGGAAACACAGTCCTGGGTAAACCATTCCAAAGGTATGATGTTCTCCATATAAAAGACTGCTTGAAAAGCGTATATATATATATATATATATATATATATATATATATATATATATATATATATATATATATATATATATATATATATATATAATTATTACAGAGATGGGGATTAAACCTAACTTTTTTTTCTAGCTTTAAGTGAGAGACTCGCCTTATCAATAACGTTAATAATTGTAGGTGGCTAGGTAATTTATATATAAAATATCCTATTATGGAAATATAGTTTTTAAAAGTGATAATAAATAAGTATAAAACTTCATTTCCTTTTTTTTGTGTTGTTTTTTAATTATATAACAAAATTACAGATAACAAACGTACGACCCCTTCCAATGAATTGTTCACAACCCAATTAGAGTTATTTGGGATATTTTACCACAAAGTACGTTACTCAATTTATATTACAGTTTCTAACCATCTTATTTTATGACACAGGGCGAATTTCGTACTGGCTGTGAATGAAACCGGAAGTGAATATTTATACATTCACATTTCGTATTATCTCATCTAAACAAGAAACTCTCTTTCCTTGCTTAAAAACTATTTTTTGTCTAGTAAAGTGATCCACTACTACTTTTTAAACCTAAATATTACTAATTATGCATTATTCAAAATGAAAAGAAAAATGACTCTTTAAAATTCTATGAAATTTAATTTAATCTTTGTAACTTACTTAAATCTGATAAAGGAACTTTTCGAAATTTTAACAAATAAGACTTTTTAGGCAATTTTGACTTATAACGGGCTTCCTTGGAGTGAGTCATTTTTTCCCTCTTTAATACTGGAAAAGCTAAAGCCAAAGTCAAGTTTTCACCAATAATAAAAAATCTCCTCATATGATCATGAGTTTTTCAGAACTGTAGTTTTGCATAAGCAAAAATACTGTGTTTGACAAAATGGGCAAAAAACAAAAATGTTATTTGATGTAATGTGAAAAAATCACAAATATATAAAATTGACATTCTCGAGAAGAGAATTACACCAAAATACATGTAAAAAAGTGGAACATGTTTCATAGGATATAGTTTTTGAATAAATCAGAGCTTAAGAGATGGAAATTACAAATTTAGCCAAAATCTCAGCAATTCTAATTCCTAATAAAAAAAAAATTGTGACCTCAAAAATGTCAATTTTAAATATTACAATTTAATATTAATTGATAAATTTCAATAGCTACGCAAGTGGAAAGCCAATTCTACTTTTCTTCTCTAATTCTATCAGAGGAATGCATTAAAAATTTTTTTTTTTTTCGTCCGCGGTTCCTCCCATAATGCAACAACGAAAGTAATTTTTAAGATAATCATATTAAATTATTTTTCTGTAAGAAAAATAAAACTACTGCTTTCACATCTTCTGTAAAGAGCTATAACCTTTAGTATACATTTCCGGACCTATATTACACTACTGTTTTAAAGTCTAAATAGCCTAATACTTTTCGATTAAAGCAAACTCTTGGCTATGGGGAAATTTTTTTTGGAAACTAAAATCTTAATCAACACTTCAGGTTTTGTAATATGTAATTTGTCAAAATTATTTAGATGTCACTGAATTTTATTAAAATTACATTTTTACGAATTAGGTAGAATTATTTATAATAATTAGATTTGGAGTGTATCTTGCCATCTTTATATAAGTTCTCTGAAAATGTGACATACACATTCATTATCCTAATCTCGAAAAGTAAAGATCCCTGAAGATGCCCCTTGCGATAGTGGGCAAAACGTTAAAAAGGTACTCCAAATGACACCACGTCTAATTCCAAGCTCCACGATTTCTCTCTCACACACACACAATTATTAGGTGGGATGTTATTTTTTTAAAATAAACTAAGTCTTGCAAATTTATTCAATTTTTAATTTCTTTAAATGTAGATAACATTTTATTTTACAATAAAAATAAGAAATAAAAACATTAGGTTGGCACGCATAAAATAAATACCTTAATTTAAAAAAAAAGTATTTTGAGAGTATCTAAAATTAAAATATAACATTAAGTATATAAAAAATTGGGGAAATTCTTATAGTATTAAGACGTGTACTATATGTAAGTTCGTTTAGAAAGTTTACTTAAAAGAGATAAAACTAAAATGCAAATACGAAAGTTTTTTCACCTCGTCGCACAGTGTGAGAAAAGTGCCATTTTTTGGACAAAAATCTGTTAACAGTCGTCGCATTTTACAGGGGTCCACGGGGGTCTACGTTGGCGTGAAAAAAAAAATGGGGGTTCACAAGTTGTAAGTGGGGGTCCACGAAAATTTATCTGGTTTCGATAGTAAAGAACAAAAATGTTGGCTTGGCTTTATCTATCAATGTAGGCAGATAATACACTTCTCAAAAAAATTAAGGGAGCAAAAAAAAAATTCCACATTTTTTCGGTGATTTTTGACAGGCTGTATTTCGGTAAAAAATGGTCGTATTGAGACTTTTAAAAAAAAGCATTTTGAAGCTTTAAGATTCTAATTTTCAGATTTTTTGGCTAAAATTTTTTAGGAGCTACGGTTCTCATGCAATCCTAACAGATAGCGCGAAAAAATAATATTGAAATATTTTCCTCTTTTTTGGTCCACGGGCTTGAAAAAATTTTTTTCAGTTAGGCCGGCATATGGATCAGATAGCCTGTTTATTTAGCATTAATTTCCTTGTTTTAAAACCTCCCTTAATTTTTTTGAGTAGTGTATTTTAAAAAGGTCAGCGACTGTTACTTGTAAAAACTTGCATATTCGATATTCAGTATAACGCGCGTCGAGACTTGCAAAGCGCCGCCCGCAACGCAACCCGTTCAGACGTGCAAAGGGACGAAATACGACTTGTGCTGTGCTTGCAATCTTGCATGAACTTGTTTGATTCTTCACCAATATAAATACGAATGCCAAGGACAAACGTTACTCATTTGTTTCCGGAATTTTGAAAAGAAAAGTCTGAGTGAATCGATGTCAGTGTTTGCCAGTGCCGGGAAAAAGTAAGTACCTGCCTATTTGTTATTCATACTTTTATTTTATATTGTAATAATATTATATTTGTTATGTTTGCGTGTAGTAGGTACGTAACAAAAATTAAATACTGAACAGGGCCATTATTCGATACTTCTATAAAATAACAGAAAGCCGAGAAAGATTGAATTTTTAGTACTTTTTATTTTAAAATTATTTATTTACCCGACTGCGGTGATTCACTAAAGGAGAGATATATGATTGACCTGCATGTTTGTACATATTTCAGTGCCCTTGTAGTTGCTAATGCTAAATGACTAAAAATATTTTCATAAATTGTACGTGTCTTTATGTACCACTCGTAACGTACATCAAAGTAATAAATAAATCATTAAAATCGCGGAGTTTTGAGGTCAAAATATTCTTTAAAGTATTTTCTCTCGAATTTACAGAAATGTATCAAAATATAATTAATCAAAAAATATTTTATATTACATTAAAATAGGTTCAGCCGTTTTGTGAAAACCTCTATATGGGTCTTAGCAGTTTATTGCTTTTAATAATTAAAATCAGTTTTGCCGCCGGCATTTTGGTTTGTTCATTGCAATAATTAATTAATCCTATTTTATTCTGTTAAAATAGCCATATCCTGTTAAAGTCGCCTTATGATTACTAAAACAAACATTTTTTTCTTTACAGGTAGGTAACTGATACGAAACATGGCTGAATCTAAGAAGAAATGTCGACAGTACAGTGTTGATTATTTGAAATTTGGTTTTCTTCCATCAAAGGCAGACAAACGATTGCCCATATGCCTTTTATGCAACAAAGTTTTGAGCTCTCTGAACTCTATGAAACAATCGAAGCTCGAAACTTGTCACAGGCAGAATGTCTTGATGAGGATATTCAGACATACGTTCAACATATAAATGCTCTGCATGATGACTTCAAAAATAGATTTGAAAATATTCTGAGGATGGAAATACCACCACGGATCGATCATAAATCCATTTGATGAAACAGAAGTGGCAAATGTGGTATTACAAGAGGAGCTACTCGAGCTTAGCACCAATGAGGAGCTGAAGGTGAAATTTAAAAAAGGCTATCAAACATTTGGGCTGCAGGCAGAAATACCCGAAAAATATCCTGGGCTGTTTGAAATTGCGAAAAAACTTTTGGTACCGTTTCCCTCGTCATACCTTGTCGAAAAAAGTTTTAGTGTCGTTACAAACCTATTAACAAAAAAAAGGAGCAGATTGAACATCACAGAACGGGGAGATTTGCGGTTATTTCTTACAAAACTGAAGCCAAATATTGATAATTTGCTGTCAATCCATCAAACACATCCCTCCCATTAAAATTATCACTATTTATTTTTTTAATTGTTGATTTGCATTGTTGAAGTTACGGTACGTTATTAATGTTTAATTTTAATTCTATTAAGTCTGTAATCATATTATTTTAATAAATAGAACACAAGAAAATATAGTATTTTTCTTTTTATTTTTACCACTCCGAATTTAGGGTTGGAACTCAGCCACGACGCAAATTTCCATCGTTAGATCTAATCTTCACATTTTTTGACGAGTTTTGGGAATATGGTAAAAATGTAGCAGCAGTCCACCGAAACCAATAAAATTTTGAAAGTGGTCTCGAGAAAAAAAAGTTTGGGAACCTCTGATATAAAGGTATATTGTTTTAGTTGTTTTGTTCATAACTTTTTTTTTATAATCACGAATATGTGTATTCTAGGGAATTTTTTATAGGTTATGTTAATTTTAACCTTCTTCGCCGCAGTACTATCTTATCATAAAAATATTTTACGAGTATTTTCTCGTTTGATTTATTCAAATCGGATAAAATGCCGACTGTCAACAGATTTTTATCCAAAAAATGGCACTTTTCTCACACTGTGCGCCGCCCGAATAGGGATATACCCTTTTCTCATATCCTAAGGATATCGCCAAGAACGTCGTAATATTCTTCAACGTTGTCCAAGTTCCGAAACATACATTTGTATTTCACGGCACCTTTTAGACAACACGGTAGTGCTGCCACAGGCGTTTCCTGCAACAACTACTACCTACGATTAGTACTACTAATAATTACTAAAAGGTTCTAGACATTTCACACCTCATCATGTTAATACGTTAATAAATACTGCGATACATGTATTGATGAATTGTTGGTCTCTACTTTCATTTTTGCAGTATTATAAATAAACTTTCCTTGAGGAAGAACTAAACATTTTTGTTATTAAATTAAAATAAACTTTCTCTCTCTAAAATTAACAGTAAAATTAACTACTTTTGTTCACAGTTACACCAAGGCGTGCTGTTACGATCACAGAATAGCTGTATATTAACTACAGTGACTGGAGCTCCATTTACAACTAACTCATTATGGGAGAGTATCTTGTATTTTACGTCATGCAGTCCTGTCTGACGATCCCTTTTTCTCGTAATTTCTTTCTGATCGTAACACTTTATCGTGTCCCGTTTTCTACTTTTGTCATGAATATGTCTAAAAACAAAATTAGTATTTATAATAACTGAACTGGCAACATTCTGAATCGAAACAATCAGAGTTTCTGAGTTTTACTACTTCCCATTCCAATTTTGTTCGTACGTCCCCCTTTATTTTGTATACTAGTTGTCTCAAACTTTTGCTTGGTTTAACTAAGGACTGAAAATAATTCTTGAGTTTGTTATTTCGCTTATTCACATACATCTTAAAAAAGTATCTTAACCAATAACATCATCATATTAATTTTGAAAAATTTTGTTTTCCTATATTGGTCAGCAAATCTAAAACCAGATAATGTACAGGTGTTTGAAAAACTTACAAACACTGGCTCTGAGGAAATTCCAGATATCACAGAGGAATAAAAAATTAGCTTTAGTTATTGTAAAGCAACTGAAAATAGAAGAAGTCCATATTTCAGCCGTTTACTAGCTGTTCTCTTGTCCGTCAAATCCATCCTGAGAAGCGTTTCGCCGTATTACGGCTCGTCAGTCAGGCGAGGATTGACAAACAAGAGAATTCTTTTTTTTTTCAAGGAGAAATCCGCCCTATGGATTCGGGAGCAGTTTGCGTCACCATAAGGGTGTCCCAAAGTGCTCCAGATATGTGGGGCTCACCAACCTGAAGGGTTAGCATACCCACTAAAACTCCTTGTGAGCCGGGAAGACCCTTTACTCCTTTTACATGACTGATCTTGTTATATGTTTAGATTGAACAAACAAGAGAACGGAATCAACTGGTACTTAGCCCAGAAGTTACAGAGTACGATGGTAGGATACAACGAATTGTATTAAGTACTCTAACCTATTACTCCATCGAAAGCTGACGCAGCAGCTTTTGACGGACAAGAGAACAGCTAGTAAACTGCTGAAATATGGACTTCTGTCTATTTTCAGTTGCTTTACAATAGCTATATATGCCTGAGGAGAATCCCTCGAAAAGGGACTGGTTGACTGTGTCAACCACTCTGTCGGCACGAAAGCTGCTGTGTCAGCTTTCGATGAAGTACGAGGCTGGTTTGACAAGTCCGTGCAAAAATAAAAACTACTTATGTGTTTGGGGTAAACCTTTTTTATTTTTCGACATAGTCTCCTTTTAGGTTTATACACCTCGTCCAACGATGTTCTAGTTTGTTCATCCCTTCCGAATAATAGGATTTGTCCAAGTCTGCAAAATATCCTCCTCGTTAGAATAAAATCTTTGTCCCGCCAGCCATTTCTTCAAATTGGGGAACAAATAGTAGTCCGAGGGAGCCAAGTCTGGAGAATAGGGGGATGTGAAACGGGTTGGAATCCTATTTCCATTAATTTTGCGACCACAACTGCTGAGGTGTGTGCTGGTGCGTTGTCGTGATGGAAAAGGACTTTCTTGTGGGCCAATCGCGGGCGTTTTTCTTGCAGCTCGGTTTTCAAACGGTCCAATAACGATGAATAATATTCACCTGTAATAGTTTTACCCTTTTCCAGATAGTCGATGAGGATTATCCCTTGCGAATCCCAAAAGACAGTCGCCATAACCTTTCCGGCCGAAGGAACAGTCTTCGCCTTTTTTGGTGCAGATTCCCCCTTGGTAACCCATTGTTTAGATTGTTGTTTGGTCTCAGGAGTATAGTAATGTATCCATGTTTCATCCACAGTGACGAAACGACGCTTAAAGTCCTCCGGATTCTTCTGGAACAGCTGCAAACCATCCTTGCAACACTTCACAAGATTCCGTTTTTGGTCAAGCGTGAGCAATCGCGACACCCATCTTGCGGATAGCTTTCTCATGTCCAAATGTTTATGCAAAATATTATGTACCCGTTCAGTCGAGATGCCCACAGCACTAGCAATCTCACGCACCTTAACTCTTCTGTCATCCATCACCATATCATGGATTTCTGGAATCGTAACCTCCACAGGCCGTCCAGAACGTTCCGCGTCACTTGTGTCCATATGGCCAGTCCGAAAATTTTGAAACCACTTATAACCTGTTCTAATCGAAGGTGCAGAGTCACCATAATGTTTATCAAACTTCTCTTTAGTCTCCTGAGGCGTTTTGCCTTTCATAAAGTAATGTTTAATCACCACACGAAATTCTTTTTCGTCCATTTCTTGAAAATCACTCGACTTCCTTGATTCACACGAATGCCAAACACAAAGAAATAGACCAATATGGCTGAAACTTGGTGTGCGTTCATTCAAGAGATGCTACTAACTAAACATGACCTCGATACGCGCGGTGGTGCCATCTCTCGGACTTTGCACGGACTTTTCAAACCAGCCAGTATGCGTAGGATACAATTCGTTGTATCCTACCATCGTAAATTAGCTTTATCCCAAGTGAAAAAAGAACGAGCTTCCGGAGGAGACAGAATCAGTGGAGAAATGATACAGCAAGGAGGAGCTACCACAATAAAATCTATGGAAGTCCTTTTAAATAAATGCTTACAGCATAGTACGATTCCCGACTATTGGTTAAATGCCCAAGCTATTCTCGTATGCAAAAAATTACATAAACAAAAAATAGAAAACTATCGCCCAATAAGTGTCCGCCTATACCCATCTGAATTACTGACAAAAATAGTAACTTCACAAATAAATTCGATGATTATCAACCACAGGAGCAAGCGAGATTTCAAAAAGGCTACAGCACCACCGAGAAGATACAAAACATCAAAATCAATGAGTATAATATTCCAGTTCTATGGATCATATTTCAGGCTATGAATAATGCTAGAACAGATTCAAGATACCGAGACCTTTTTAAGTACGTATATGAGAAGGCTACAATACAAGTTAAAATTAATGATGATCTGATAACCGATGAAATATCTTTACAATGAGGAATAAGACAAGATGACACTATCTGGCCGAAGCTCTTCACACTGGCTTTAGAGGACATCTTTAAACAACTGAATTGGCAGAGTAGAGGAATAAATGTAGATGGAAGATATTGGAGCCACCTCCGCTTTGTAGACGATGTTGTTTTGATCGGTAACAGCTTACAGGAGTTACACGAAATGATCCAAGAGCAGAAAAAATTTGACTAACTATGAATTTAACAAAAATTAAAATCCTGACTCCCGACGAAACACCATTCTACGTGGGGCAACACAATAGCGAAATTGGAAGAATATGTCTATCTGGGTCATGGAATAAGCCTGGACAAGGAGAACCAGAATGTCGCATTGAATAGGAAGATTAGAATGGCATGTGAAGCCATTGGAAAACTAAGTCACGTCCCCAAAAGTGCTGATATCCCGATCAATTTGAAAACTAAAGTCTTTTAATATGTGCATCATCCCTGTAATGACGTATAGGCGGAAAACAGCAACACTAACAGTGAAAACAGCCAATAAACTTCATGACCGAAATCAAAACAATTCGTTTAGATTTACAGTTTTAAAGAATTTTTTAGACGATAAACAATTTTCTGTAATAATGCGATATAGATTTTCTTTAAAAGTAAGCTTATAAATTGTTCTCTTTTTCAAAGTAATACGTTTTTGTGGTAGACTGTTATATTTTTGACCACGAAGAATTAGAAAAATGAATCGAACAAGGAATTTAATTGAACACGAGGTAGTGCGAGCCTCAGTTTTATTGGACGAGGGATGTTGCCAATTTGTTAGGCAAACATCGTTCCACAATAAGTCGTATGGTAAGACGCTTGAATGAAGTAGGAACTTATTCTAGAAGGCTAGAGCAAGGGCGAAAACGATGCACTAGCGACCTAGATGAACGTTTTATAAGACAATATGCTTTAAGAAACAGGACTGTCACTAGTTCTATAATAAGAAACGAACTCGAAGCTGTTCGCAATGTCACAATTTCTTCTAAAACAGTTAGAAGACAGTTAAATGAAGCTGGATTAAACAGTAGGAGACCAGCCACTGCGCCCTTGCTTACTAGAGAGAACAGAGTTGCCAGGTTACGTTTTGCTCGAAATCACGAAAACTGGTTTGTGGATGATTGGAAACAAGTTTTCTTCACAGATGAAACTAGGGTTAGTCTAAAACATCCAGATGGTCGTGAGCGAGTATGGCGAAGACCACGAGAGAGGTTTGCTCATGTTCTGGGGTGGCATCTGCTTTGATGCTCGCACAGAGTTAGTTCCTGTCTGTATGAGATCCATGAATGCTGACTACTATCTTGAGAATATTGTAATAGAACATGTGATGCCTTTCGGTCATTTTGGGGGGCCCAATTTCCTGTTTATGCAGGGCAACGCTCGACCTCACGTGGCTAGGGAGGTACTCGATTATCTTAATCCAGTTGATATACCGATTAGGCAATGGCCACCAAAAAGCCCGGATCTGAATTCGATACAACATGTATGGGATCACCTTAAGAAAAATGTGAAACGTCATTTACCTGCACCTAGAAATCTGAGGGAACTTGAAAATGCAGTTATCACAGAATGGGAGCAAATTCCTCAAGATTTTATCCAAAATTTAATTAGAAGCATGCCTAGGCGCATAAACGCTGTCATCCGAAGTAGAGGAGGCAACACACGCTACTAGTGTCCCAGTTACACCATTAATTTTGCTACTAGTGTTCCAGTTTATTTTTTTCATTATTACATAATTTCAACGATTTTGTTATTAGGTCTTAAGAATAATTTTAATTCGAATTATAGAGAAATTTGGTAGCTAATGCACTTTTATATAGAGATTTGTATGATTTAAATATATTGTTGCGTTAATTTTGTCCAGGAGTGTATATTTTTTAACACCCCACTCGATGACCTGGTAATTTTTTTTCACTTCCGATTTCACCCCCAAAACTAACCCCTTAAGTCAAGATTTAACTTTCAAAACTATACGGCTCTGATGTGGCCATCAATTCTTATATTAGTGCCCAATTTCAACTTTCTATGTCAAATAGTTTCGGAGCAAATCGCATGTGACAGACGGACAGACAGACATACACCCAAGTGATCTTATAAATGTTCCGTACGGCATACTAAAAAGCTATACCGTTATTTCATTTTTCAACTGTAAAGTATTTAAATTGATTACATGTATTAAAAACCGTAAGAATTTCATCAATTTTATCATATGGTACATAACTAACAAGGTCATCTACATATTTTTTTAAGAAGGTAAATTAAATGTAAGTTTTGCTATGCATCCATCACAGATTACGCAATAATTGGAGAAAGTTTAGAATCCATTAGGATTCCAAATCTTCGTTTGTCATAAATTCGGTTAAATTTAAAATATGCACTGCCACATGTACATTTTAAAATTTTTAAAAAACTTTCTAAATTTAAATTTGTATAGTTACTTATTGTGGACCAATGTCTATTTATCCTATTAAGGACAAGAGTGTAAGGTACATTATTAAAATAATAAGTATAATGACCCACAGAAGGACTGGCAGAAATAACAAAAGAAAAAAATAAGGAATGCAAAAATCTCGTTGGATTATATTTTTCTACAATACAACGTAAAAAAAATCTAAAAAAAAAACTGGTCAACATGGATTAAACCAAAGTATAAACATTTAAAATAGTAAATAATGTTAGATAATATAGTCTCGTTCGAATAATAAATGGGAAATCCAATATTTCCTGTTAAAAAATGTTAAGCATATACATGTATTAATGATATTGCGCAATGTTAAGTATATTCAATATTACACCACATGCTAGGCTCGAAATCGAATTACACCATTTGGCTTTTATCTTATCTAAGTTTAATGAATAATCCTAATCTAAGAATTACAAATAACGATATACAACAGAAAAATATGATAATTATTCGAAAATATTCAAGATTAAAAAAATGTTATTGTTTGAATCCAGTTAATAGATTGTAATATTTTTCATATGGTATTTTGGCTCCCTTTTAAGCTGTATTAATTTTATTCGTTTTGTTTTTAGTACAATTTCGAAATGGAACATGCGGCTTTAGCAAAAAAACTTTTATTCAAGGCAATTTGAAGCAATTAGTTTTTGATTTTTATAAAGCTCTTTGGTTCAATTCAATATTTTTACACTGAGAGTCAGAACCCTAAAAAAGACCCATAACACAATAAATGTGAAGCCACCCTTCTAACTTCCCTGTACTACCTCTTTAATTTTTTTATCTCAACTTTAATCCTGGAAGAATTCCCATAATATATACAATATTTACCGAAACGTAAGTTTTGGTATGTATCCATCATATATTGCGAAAAAACCAATTGAGATTTCAAATTTTTGTTTATAATAAAATTGTTTAAATTAAAAAAAAAATAACCGGCCAAGTGGAAGTCGAACTTGCGCAATTAGTGTTCCGTACATTGATTGTTTTTAAAATAAAATTTTTTGTTACGGAGGTATAAAATGATCAATGGTTTCACAAAAACCCACCTCATATGAATTTTCAACAAAGTTTTTTCCGATCTTTACTGAAAACTGATGACCTTGAAATGTCTTTCTGTGTCAAATAGTTTCGGAGAAAATCAGATGTGACGGATGGACGAACAGACAAACACCAAAGTGATCTTATAAATGTTTATTATCAGTGTTTTTAGTGTTCCGTACGGAACACTAAAAACACTGGTATCTTTGATTGTGTTAGCCGATACTTGTTGGAAATCCATAATAAAATAATATAAAAACAACCCTATGTTTTAATTTCCAGTATATTTAAAGTCACTTGACAATTGTTTCACCATACAATGGCTTCTTCAGAAGTAAATAAGAAAGAAAAATATTTGGTAATAATACTGGTTATATAGTGCTTAAAACTATCCTTAATTAGCTAAGATTATGCTAATCATTTTATTGTATTATTTACAGACAGAATTATTTTAAGAATGCAAATCTGTGGTACTATTTCCGAGAACTAATAAAGATTAAGTAAGGGTGAAAGGTTTAAGTCTACCTGTTCGTTTAATAATTGATTGGAGTTTCTCCGTTTGTTAATTTCAAGACATTCAAGAAAATTTAATTTTTTAGAGTTATTTTCTACATGTAGGATTTTTAACGTATCATCAAAATTATGGAATTCGTTTATTATATGGGATGCGTAATGTGAATTGTTCTTATTTTTTTAAATAACTATGTTTATGTTCTTTAATGCGAGTTTCAAAAGATCTACCAGTTTGTCCTACGTAGGTTTTAGTATAAGATCCACAATTTAATAAATAAAAACGATTTTAAGAATTTCTTAGATTTGGTTTTGTTATTCAAAATTATACTCCCTAAGGAATTACTGGTTTTGAATGCTATTTTATTGTTCTTTTTTATTAAATGTTTGGAAATTGTTCTAGTTATTTTCCCTGTGTATGTGAGTGTACTAAATTTTCCTTTTTTGTCATTAATTGTGGGATAAATTAGAGAGATTGCTTGTTTAAAGGATTTTTTATTCAAGATATTATCTATAATGTTGGGGTCATAACCATTATTAATTGGTATTTGTTTAATTATGTTGAATTCTTTGTTAAAATTAGTTTTAGTCATAGGGATATGTAACAATCTATGTATGAAAGAATTAAAAGCTGCCATTGTGTGAGGATAAGGGTGAGATGAACTATTTTGTATGAAGGTTTATGAAAAATCGAGAAATGGTGTTTATTGTTCACTTTTGATATAGATATGTCTAAGAAATTTATAGAGTTATTGGTTTCTAATTCTATGGTAAATTTAATATTAGGATGCAAATTATTTAGGAAGTTAAGGAGGATTGTTAGTTGTCTATCTGTTCCCGTGAAACAGGAAATGACATCTTCAACATATCTACACCAGTAAACAATATTTTTGCGTACCGCGTTTTGATGTTCACGTTCATGTTCCACGGGAACAGATAGACAACTAATAATCCTCCTTAACTTCCTAAATAATTTACATCCTAATATTAAATTTACCATAGAATTAGAAACCAATAACTCTATAAACACGATTTCTCGATTTTTCAGAAACCTTCATATACTGACACAGTCATACACAATAGTTCATCCCACCCTTATCCTCACAAAATGGCAGCTTTTAACTCTTTCATACATAGATTGTTACATATCCCTATGACTAAAACTAATTTTAACAAAGAATTCAACATAATTAAACAAATAGCAATTAATAATGGATATGAACCCAACATTATAGATAATATCTCGAATAAAAAATCCTTTAAACAAGCAATCTCTCTAATTTATCCCACAATTAATGACAAAAAAGGAAAATTTAGTACACTCACATACACAGGGAAAATAATTAGAACAATTTCCAAACATTTAATAAAAAAGAACAATAAAATAGCAGTCAAAACCAGTAATTCCTTAGACAGTATAATTTTAAATAACAAAACCAAATCTAAGAAATCCTTAAAATCCGGAGTTTATTTATTAAATCGTGGATCTTGTACTAAAACCTACGTAGGACAAACTGGTAGATCTTTTGAAACTCGCATTAAAGAACATAAACATAGTTATTTAAAAAAATAAGAACAATTCACATTACGCAACCCATATAATAAAAGGAATTCCATAATTTTGATGATACGTTAAAAATCCTACATGTAGAAAATAAATCTAAAAAATTAAATTTGCTTGAATGTCTTGAAATTAACAAACGGAAAAACTCCAATCAATTATTAAACGAACAGGTAGACTTAAACCATTCACCCTTACTTAATCTTTATTAGTTCTCGGAAATAGTACCACAGAGTTGCATTCTTAAAATAATTCTGTCTGTAAATAATATAATAAAATGATTAGCATAATCTTAGGTAATTAAGGATAGTTTTAAGCACTATATAACCAGGATTACTACCAAATATTTTTCTTTCTTATTTACTTCTGAAGAAGCCATTGTATAGTGAAACAATTGTCAAGTGACTAAATATATTGGAAATTAAAACATAGTATTGTTTTTATATTATTTTAAAAAACACTGGTTATAAACAGTAACAAATTTCTGCAGTCCGCCTTTTTATCATTGTTATTAAAATAATAGGGCTAGTCTCAAAAAAGTGCATTTGTAAAAATTTACGGGCCTTAATGCAATCAACGCGATAAATTGCAGCAATTAATCTCCACGGCTAATTTCACGTAACTGCGTTAGTGCGATTTTTATTAGACTTTTTGGTTAAACATGCAACTTTAAACCAATTATTAAGAGAGTTGCATGAACAAGGAAATTTTTGGGGTGTTTGTGTACAGAGATAAAAAGTTATACCAAATAGTTGCTACAACTAATCCATCGAATTGCAATATCGTTTGAATACTTTAATAATTATGTTTTTGGTTGGGAAAAAAAAATGTCATACTGAAGATTAATTTAAGAAAATTGTCCTTCATCTTGTATTCAAAATATTTGAAGCGTCAAAAATATATATATTTTTGGTCAAAGGTATTTAATAAAATATTTCTCCGACATATATAGAGTAGACAGATCCTTTATGTCAATCCCATTTAACGTCTGTGTAATGTCAGCTGTGTAACGAGACATCTCAATCACATGATCGGCGGATGATACTCTCAACAGACCTATTTTACGATCTTATGCTACTATTCCCTCTTATCACGATCTTTAATGGAGGAGCTCATTTCCTGTGAACGTCCTTATCGCGAAGACGAGAAATAATTTTCAAAATACATATTCAAGTTAAACAATTTTTAAAATACATACAATAATTTTCCTAATAATTAACTCTCATTACTTAACTTTACCTAAAATTGTCATTAGTAGCGCCATCTTCATATTCGTTAACAAATCAGGTTATTCATTCAATTACGGCGCATATTTCGTAAAAAAAATATAATTACTGAAAATAGCAATTTTCTTATACCTTGTACTTTTTTCTCTCAATAATATGAAAAAGGATCCACCATAACATACCCTTTCAAGAAGATACAATTTGTCATTACCGAAATAATATTTTTTTCCTTTATTTTATAAATTTCCACCACTTTTAGTAAAATAGTAAAACATAAAATATATTCATTTCTTTGTATTTCATTTTTATTTTGTCGACTTTCAGATTATTGAAATCAGTAGATTATATTTTAAAAGTCAATTATAAAAATTCTCATGTTGATATGCCTAAGAACAGATCTTTCACCTAATTTTGAACGTTTTTATCAGCTTTACTGAAACAATATATAATAAAAGTTGTTAAAAGTGCCCATTCTTTCGTTTTTTGTCCCTTTCATAATGGTGAAAGCCATGGGTAATCTTTCAAATATTATATCTTTCGATTTTGTTATTGCAAAAACAGCAATAATCTCTTCATATTTTGTACCTAAGTTTCCAATGTCTCCACCTACTTAGGTAAACTGATATAACCAAAAATAAATATACTTTGATTTACTTTTATGTAACGATATTAATTAAACTATGATAATTATTGTCAAAATTTGAAAACATGGCCACTGTAATAACAGATTTGGGAGATTAAACCTGCATTAAAATTTCTGCGAAAATTGCATATTTATAATTTAGCTTTTTCCATTTCAAAATTATACAAGATAAAATATTTCAAAATATAACCGAGCACCTTGTATCATTAATTAATGGTTAATGTAGCATACAACTCAGGTGTTGAAATACATTGAAAAATATTGCAGTCTTTATTTCACAAAGTAACTACGTAACTATCTAAAAATTTATGGTTTATTATTTTTTAATTCTCTGTATTTTTGAAGATTTTCATAATGTTTCTATACTGCTGTTTATATTTCATTTCCTGGAATAAGATTATTCACTGATTATAGGTAACACACAAATAACAAAAAATACTAAATATTCCGACTATTTTTGTTAAAGCACGTCAGGTGGTGTAATTTTAAAAACATTTACCATGTTGTGCAATATCAATAATATTTGAACACGCTGACCTTTTGCTAATCGGCGAACGGGTTTCCCATGTATGGTTTGAAAGAGACAATGAAAACTATGTTACATAATATTACTGTCAATTATTTTAAATGTTTGTTTTTACTTTTCGCAGTGAGGAAAACATTGTTTTCATGAAAAAAACACCACGAAAATTTAATTTTTCATTTCTGTTGGTCGGACTAGCGTCTGTTTATTGACACAACCCAAGGAAATGTGATATTGATTTCAAATATGGTTTAAGTGAACACTGCATTCCTTACATAAACGAAAGAACCTAGGCAATAAGACGAATCGGTATATTTTATGGGATTTTACTAGTGTTATTCAACCTTTTTTCTTTTTTGCATTATAAAAGAAATTAAATATTTACTGACATATATTTTTTTTTATATAGGTCTAGCACACGTGCTTCAGGGAAGTCCCTAAAGCGCTACAGGAGCGACACGTGTGCGGAGAAAAGCGATTCACGTTGTTCTTGAATCATTGTAAATTGTACTCAGTGGGAAATACAGTCCTGGGCAAATTATTCCAAAGGGATGATGTTCTCCATATAAAAGACTGCTTGAAAAGCGTTGTATGAAGAGTAACAAGCTGAATCTCATATGGATGTGAAGTGTTAGCGCGACGTGTATTTCTAACATGCACCGCTCTGAGAGGAATTAAGAGGGTCACATCGTTCGAACACTTTCCATGAAAATACTTGTAGAATAGGCTCAAGTCGCCAACCGTTCTTCGATGTTCCAATCAAACAAACACCTCTTTTCTGAATAGAATTCATCAAATGCAGTGTATGTTTGGGAGCGGAGCCCCAAACATGGGAGCAGTATTCCATAGTTGGTCGAATTTGAGCTTTGTAAAGAATTAACAGTTGTTGTGGAGTGTAAAGCTTTCTGGTTTGAAATAATATTCCCAACTTTTGAGAAACTCTCCTTGCTATACCTACGACATGTTCATACTAGGACATATTTGCTCCCAAATTAACGCCCAACAAATTGAGTGACGATGTTAAAGGAATGGAGTGCTCTGACATAATCGGGTTCA
This sequence comes from Pachyrhynchus sulphureomaculatus, assembly GCA_019049505.1. Taxonomy (NCBI): domain Eukaryota; kingdom Metazoa; phylum Arthropoda; class Insecta; order Coleoptera; family Curculionidae; genus Pachyrhynchus; species Pachyrhynchus sulphureomaculatus. The sequence goes on from CM032456.1 coordinate 20,227,500, forward strand.
GCAATGCTAACTTTTTTAGAAAGAACTGCCGCCTGGGTTTTTGTAGCGTTAAATTCCACTTGATTACTGTCACCCCAAGATAGAATTTTTTCCAGATCTTTGTTAAGTTGAATAATTTCCTGTTATCTGCGGATATTCGTCTGAGTAGCCGATGTCCGAGCGTTCAAAGTGAATGAAGAGATAAGCGTAACGTCATCTGCAATATCTGTACAAGGATTAGGAAGGAGGGACTGGGGCTAGTTAAAGATGGTATCGGGTATTCATTATCTTTTGAATTTTAACTACGGAGGATAATAAGTAGATTTAAAATATCAATTTATTTATTTTTGTTAAAGGATTTATAAAGTAACCACAAATAGTGTCAAAGATTCTGGCTAAAATAAAACTGAGTAGATGACTATTAAAATCACATCCCAACTAAGAAAACGAACCACAAAATTTGACATAACAAAATAATTGTTAAAATTGTAGAAAGATTTGGTGAGTAAAAGCTTTTTATTAGCATTTATTGAATACTCCCCCACATAATGGCGGGCACAAAGCAAGATCACAAGCTGTACTTCTGGTGAAATGGGTTGGTCCTTAGGGATGTTTTTAATTGAAAAAGATGCTTCCCCAGACACACTACTTGAAATAGCAATAGTGGTTTACGTGATCCCTGATAAGACAGAAAATATTTTGTGAATTATTGTTTTTTGCAGTTATCTGTCCCAAGAACAACTTCATAAACTGCAGTTGGGAAGACACCAAAGCATAATAAATGCACAGGGTTGCACTGTGGAAATGTGTTTTTTAGATTAAGGATTACAAAGAAAACAAGAATAACAACTTATTCAGTGAATAATTACAAATTTATCTTTGACTTTTATAATCTGTATAGAGACTAAAAAAAATTAGGCAGAGAAATGGAGTATAACAAATATTTTTCTTTATAAAAAATATGTTGACTAGAAATATATTTTCTACATCAAACTTACCTTGCATTTATCTAAGAATTAAAAGTATTTTACATTAAACAATGTGACGCAGAAAGGTTTGATGGTGTTCAACTTTATTTCTTAAATAGAACACATTATATATAAGCTTTTTTATTATCTCAAAAATAATTACCGTTTTCACCCTCTTTCCCTTAAGCAATATTGCTCAAAAACTGTTTCGGTCCTATTTCAAGTGATCAAATCAGAACTAAGTTTGTAGTGATCAGACGACTCTAAAATGTGGAGAAATGCAAAGATCTTGAGAAGTCATTTTTTCATGAATATAATGCCAAAGGAAGTAATAATTAATTTGAGCTGTAGCCAACCTTAATGTAGCAAACAACCAGAATTCAAGTGTCCGATTAATATTGTTAATCTCACTTCTCTCTCCTTCTTCTCTTCATTACAAATGCCCATTCATGAGAGTTAATTTGATGATTGAGTACAGTTAGAAGTAATAACATATAATTTAAAACCCTAGATCATCTGTGGCTTCAAGTTGAATCCTTAATTAATATATTATACTTACCTAAATGTATTTGTCATATTTGTTAAAATGTTTAAAGGTCTCGTTATATTTAATTGAGCATCTTTTAGCCTAACATAAAATTCATCATCTTCTAATCCCCAGCCCCAATATCTATTTGAAAGGCCATTTACTAATGCATACTGTTCCCTAAAAGCAAAGAAACCATAACAAGTAGTATTTCAGACTTTGCTTAAAAATATCAGTTTTCAGCATAACTAGGTAGTCTTTAAGTTTATTATATTATAATCATTTGAATTATTCAAGGATTTGGTTTACAGAAAACTGCATGCCTCGTCTTATTTTATACATAATGTTTTTATTAAAAAGCAAATATTAAACTGAAAGACACAAATTTATATTTTTCCAAGGAATGTTCTATTTTGGTTTTATTAAAAGTTTTATACAATAATCTTACCTATTAATTAATAAAATACCTCCAATAAATTTATTATAATGATAACGAGGGTGTAATTCTGGAGCTGCTATATGAAATGGTTGTGTAGGATAAAAATACTTTAGCTCTTTATTCAGGGGTAACAAATCCACATCATGCATAGCTACATAATCGAATTCTTCTTTAGTATATAAATAACCGACGTTTATTAATGAAGCTCGGTTAAAGCGAAATGAGTCCACTTGATTTAATACGAAGATATGATGATCAACTCCTTGATCTGATAAAAATTTATGCATGTAAGGTGCAAATTGCAATAATTCTTCAAATCGATTTCTAAAAGGTACTAGAACTGCGAGCCTATGTTTGGAAATTAATCGTTGCGTTCTAGGATTGGAAGCTTCATATCTTACTACATCATACTTAGGATAACACTGTTCTGTAAAAAAAAAATAACTAAATAAAATTATATTAGCCCAAATAAAAACAATAATACCGTTGGTAAGCAATTTGTAGCTCAAAAATATTGTAATAAAAAACATCAATGTTGTGAAACACATTAAAAATGACTTAAAGGAAAAACATAACGTTTTTCCGCGTAAGTGGCGCATAATAGGGTATTTTCCTTCTCAAAAAACATTATAATTCATTTGTATGAATCATTTTGTATCAATTAATTCACTATTTTATTTATATTTCATATTAAATTAGTAATTTTCAAATATGTATTCTAATTCGTAAGTTTATAACCTCACATTTTCATCTTTGTAGTTTAGTTTATGTTGCTATCCAAGAACTGTGCGTTTACATAAGAAAAGAAGATAAAGTATGTTCAATCGAGTACTAGGAGGTGTTTCTTATTTATAGCATTTATTTGATAAACCGAGGAACTCCGCATTTCACATACCTATTTCATTATTGGTAATCGATACACCTTAGCTAAGCAAAACCAGTGTGCTCTTTTTTTGTAAAACCTTATTAGCTCCCGTTGCGTTCATTGAAAGTAGCGCCTCATAACGACCATTAATTTATTTTTTATTATTTCTGGGTAATTATAAGAAAAAAATCTACACTTTTTGCCTGACCTAAATGCTTTGAAATGCCATGTATTGTCTACAATTAGCACACTTATTTTAAACTTAGCGGCTGTCTTAACAACTAGCCTCATCTCTCAAAGTCAACATAGTTCAAAATTAATTCTAGAGTGAAGTTTTATCTTTAAAAGTTTCGATTTTATGACTGGGTAATATGAATATTCGATGGCGATGACATTATCATAGACAAGGCCTTCGGGTTAGTTTCCATTATAGACAATATAAATGACGAGAAAACGGACCAGGTGATTCCACTAGGCTAGCCCTTTAAAAGAGTGCTGTGGGCGAGGGTAAATTTTACCGAGGAGAGTATTTATTGCGGATTTAGAGGATGCTGAAATTTTTATTAATTAAAATTAATTAAACTGTTTATACTGGTATCAGGCACCGAAACTGAAAATCAAACAAAGCCTATCGGAGGATGCTTCTGTTAGGAAAGGAAAGCTAATAATCCAATTAAATAAAAACGAAACTGATATTTTGCTATTCACCTTTATATTAAACAAATGGGGAGAAGTTTGTTCCACTTCTTGCTTCTCAAGGCAGTATAGACGCATTTTTTTATTTAGCTATGTATTCATCGATGGGATCTCTGGCATCCACTGTTGCATCTGTCACCAGTTGTTGCAATCTGTCCCGACCATGCTGCAAACTCGAACAAAAAATTTTTTGTCTAAAACGATGACCATTATTTATTGTAGTCTGATTTCTGTTTTATTATAAACTTTAAAATATAGATAGAATAATAAAGGCTTTGTAGTATCACGGAACCAAATATAAAAAACACCGTATTTATCAAATACCTTTCTATCTTAGCATTGTCATTAAATGAATTAATAATGGAATTCATCACTTAATATTCCCCTAGTTTAAGTTAGACTTTGATACTTTAAACTAGTTTTTACGTTCTAATCGGTTAATTTAAAAATGTCATTTTTGAAAGACAAAACGTTAAAAATACTTAGCTTTTTTTGCAAATTTTCGGTTTTACTTTCATTGTTAAAGTAATAATATTACATTACATTAGAAGAAGATAGTTATAGCCACATCTGATCGTAATCAAGATTTAATTAATAAATAAACCAGTCAAGTGCAAGTTGAACTTGCGCAATTAGTGTTCCGTACGTTGATTGCTTTTAAAATAAAAAAATTTGTTACGGAGGTATAAAATGATCAGCGACTTCACAAAACACACCCCAAATGAGTTTTCAACAAAGTTTGTTTCCAATCTTTACTAAAAACTGATGACCTTGAAATTTTTGTTTTTTTAATGCACTCGTGATAATTTTTGTTCAATCTACACCCTTTGGAGAATATTCCAGAATTTTTTCAAAATTTTTTTGATAAGTACCTTTCGAGATAAAGCGGGTGGATAGCGATTTTTTAAAAATAATACACTTACTTGTGTTTTCACAAGCTTTCATTTCACACTCATCGACCTAGTAAAAAATTTTTTTTTTCGTTTCCGATTTCCCCCTCAAAACTAATCCCTTAAGTCAAAATTTAACTTTCAAAACTACATGGCTCTGATGAGGCCATCAGTTCCTATATTATTACCAAATTTCAATTTTTTATGACAAATAGTTTCAGAGAAAATCGAGTGTGACAGACAGACGGACAGACACCGAAGTCATCTTATAAGTGTTCCGTACGGAACACTAAAAATATAGGAAACAAAAATCTGAACGGGTGAATAAAACACGACACAACACACAACTCTCTTTTTTTTCTAAATTAGCTTCACCAACTGGTAAGAAGTGTAATCAGTTGCAAACACTGTAATTCACAAAAACGTCAACGTCAACCACTGGTCGAACACCACGAAAATTAGTAAACGACCAAAAACCAATGCTATGAAAGAGAATTTTAGAGACAAAAATATATGGTTACTTATGCTACTAATAATTGGAAGCACCTTATTTTGGATGCGTATAAAATAAAAGCATCGATTAATAAACTTATTTTACAAAAAAGAGATAACATATTAAATTTTTGCAATCATATGAACTAGAAAAACAATCGGCTATAATGACCTAATATCATTAAAGTTTAAATCTTAAGATCGTCGAACACCATATTTTTTGGTGTTGGCAATAAACATCACTACATCGCCTTGTAATCTGGAAGCGCCCTTAGGCTGTTTCTTTTACAAAAGTAGTCAAAAGTTTTATAGCAACAAGAAAATTTGCATGTCATATCTATCACAACGACGCAAGCGTCAAAATCTCGATCGATGCCATAAAATCGCTGTCTTTTTGGGCAACGATAAAAGTTGATCCCAGCGTGTTCAACTAAAAACATGTTATTGCGTTTTGACCAAGTTTTATATAAAATTAAATGTCAAGTGTTGAGTTTACGAAAAAACACTAGAAATAACTGTTTACCCTCTTGATCAAGTGTTAAAACATTAGTGATTTATTTTAGCGAATTTAAAGTTTTTAGTTAATTTGCAATCATGCCCAAAGGAAAGAAAAAAGGAAGGTCTGGTAAGTTAACCCAGAGCTATTTATTCTTTATTACTTCTACTCGTTAGTGTGATTTTTGCACGCTGTATTTTTGGTATTCTTCAAAATTCCACATGTTGAAATTTTCAAGGTTTTGTACATTTTTTTAGTAGGTTAGTTACCCAGCCATTGTCAGAAGTTATTTTTAAATTAAGCTTATAATTAAATATATAGATGAATCATTACAGCCTAAATTTTTAATATCTTACATACATGTCAATTGTTAAGTGGATTAAATCCACATTTTTAAACTTTGTACCTGTGTCTACATTCCATATGTTTTTTGTAGATTAAAAAGAAAGTACAAGTTGTGTAATAGTTACATGACTATTTAAACTACTACTATTTTTATGTATTCATATAAATTTTAATCTAGCTATTAAAATAATGTTTAAATTTAGCCTCTCTACTTGGCCTCTATATGTAATGAAGCCAAGTGGACAGTGTATCTCATAAATTAATATAAATGAGGTTGTCACTTTTGAATCTGTTATGTTAAACTCAAATATCTATAAGTCAATATTGACGATTTATGAGAAATGATAAAAGTTTCATTACAGTTGAACCGCTAATTTTAGAAAGGGCACAACCGCCAAAATAATTTTTGTGGGAAATTGAGAAAAACTTTTTTTTCTTTAATTATTGACTTTTTGACAGTAGATGATATATATATATATATATATATATATATATATATATATATATATACATATATACATATATACATATATACATATATACATATATACATATATACATATATATATATATATATATATATATATATATATATATATATATATATATATATATATATATATATATATATATATGTATATATATATATATATAAAATATATATATATACATATATATATATATATATATATATATATATATATATATATATATATATATATAAATAAAGGCTTTTCTACAGCTAATGCTCTCTTCCTTCTCTCAGCCTTTGATTCCATCAGTTTCTATCTTCCCAGTCTCCATCTGTTAGACCCCTATCCTCCATAGCCTTGTCCACATCGTCTCTCCACGATCGTCTTGAGTTTTCCTCTTTTTCTTCTCCCTTTAGGGCTCCACTCTGTTATTTTCTTTATCCACTTATTATCTTCGCACCGTCTTATGTGTCCATACCATTTTAATCGTTTTTCTTCAATGATGTTTATTACATTCTCTTTGATGTTCATTCTGCTTCTTATTTCTTCATTTGGTATTCTTTCCATACGTGTCCCTCTACAGCATTTTCTCCAATACTCCATCTCTACCACGTTAATTTTAGATTTAATTCTTTTGTTGATCGTCCATGTGTCTGACCGGTATATCATTGTGCTTTGTATTATTTATATGTGTGTTTTGTTTCTCTTTGTAATGTGTTTGTCCCACAGAATCAAATTTAATTGTCTTATGCATGTCCGCGTTTGTCCCAATCTAGCTTTGATCTCTTCTTTTGATGTAGCGTTTTTTAAAATGATGGTTCTTAAATATTTAAATCTATCGGTTCCTTTGATTGTTGTTTCGTTATTGACTTCTAGATTCTCCCCCTTTCCCTCCTTTGTTGTTAGGTATTGCGTTTTATCAAAGTTTATTGCTAATCCTGCTTTAGTGTGTTCTTCTTTCAGTTTTCTTACCATATAACTGAGGTCTTCCTCATCTTGCGCTATGATTACTTGGTTGTCTGCAAAACTTAAGAGTATATAAGTAATCTTCTTGTATTGGGACTCCCATTCCACTATATTTTTGCTTCCATTTTTTTAATGTTTGTTCGAGGTATATTTTGAATAGTGTTGGGGATGTAGAGCCTCCTTGTAATAGGCCTGTTGATATTTGGAGTCTCTTCCCTATTTTATGTCCTATTTTTATTTTCACTGTGTTGTTTTCGTAGAGAGCTTTTACTGCGTATATTAGTTCTTTGTCAATGCCTATTTCTTTCATTGCATTCCATAATGTTTGTGTTAGTATTGAGTCATAAGCCTTTCTTATGTCTATGAAGGCTAAATGAACTTCTCTATTCTTTGCTACTTTTTTTTTCTCAAATTTTTCCTTTTATATTTTCCTCTATGATATTTTTAATAAATTTTCAGTACAAACACCCCACACTCGATATTATGCCTAGGCCTCTATAGTTTGTGCATTTTCTGTGGTCTCCCTTTTTTTAAATATAGATGCTATATAGGCTTTTGACCACTCCCTCTGGTATTTTTTCTCCATTTATCGCTCTGTGGAACATGTTTCTTAGCATTCTTGTAATTTATTAGACCCGTACTTAAACATTTCATTTACCACACCTCCAGGCCCTATAGATTTATTATTTTTAAGTATTTTTATTGTCTTCTTTACTTCTTCATAGCTTAGTTCTATTTCTTTTTTTTCCTTATTCTGTTCTTCTTCAGGGTTCTCTTCTTGGAATTCTTGTCTGTCTTCTGTTAGCAGTTTTTTATAATATTCTTCCCACTCGCTTTCTGGTATATACTTTATATATGTCTTCTCTCTATTGTTGATCCTTAATGCTTTAATTATTCTCCATGACTCTGTGATTCTAGTTCCTCCTATATACTGTTCTACATGTTCGCACGCTTTTTCCCATCTCTCGTTCTTTTCTTTGTTTATCATTCTTCTCGTTTCTGCATTTTTCTCTTTATATTTTTGTAGATCTTCTTCTGATTTTGTATTCAGCCATTTTCTGTATAGTCTTTTTTTCTCCTTTATAGATTCTTTGGTTTTTTCACAGATTTAAATTTTATCTTTCTTATTCTCGTTGTCTTCTTTATGATTAAATGATATGTAATTATAACATATTTAAAAAGGAAATAACGATTTACAAATTGAAAATTTTTATTTAATTTTTAAAAAAATTGTAGTTGTGCCCTTTCTAAAATAAATGCTAAAGGGTATGTTTTAGACATTAAAGTTCATTATTAAAACCGTCTAAAATGTAATAAAACGAATAGTGTATTTAAAAAAAAAATAGTTGGATTACAAGTAAAATAAAAATATTAATTCTCTTAACAAGTAAAATTAAAAAATTAGTTGGATTTTTGTGTATTACGAATTCAGTCCTTACTCATCAATGTCTCTCTCTGCTTCTGTTGTTGGCCAGTTTATAATATCCCTATAAAAAGGCAGAAGTTCTCCAGGAATATAGCGAATAAGTTTCTTTATATCCTCAATCTTTTTAAAATTAATTGGCACCTTACCCGAATCATAGGCTCTTTCTAGAGGAAGTGTCACCAAATTTACATTTCGTTTATTTAAGTTAAAGATATGCTCATTCAAACCATCAATAGAACTACGGCATTTTCCAATCCCAGGAGAATCTTTGGAAAAAGTGGTATGTCTGTAAGACAATATCCCAAAATGTAGCTCGCTGTTGGATGGAACATTTACACCTTTAGTACCCTCTGAAATTACATTTTTTTTAAAAAATGATGTCCACCAAGCTTTAAAATCTAAAACATCTTCACTAGAAATTCTTTGTACGACCGAAGAATTCGCTATTAACTTCACATATTGTTTGGGTAAATAAACCCTGTCAAGAGGCTTCACTTTTTTCTTCACTACTCCAAAATTCCTATCATTGGGCATAAATGAGTGCCCTCTCACAGGTAGGCAGTAATGGGTTTTTTGAAACTGTTCGTGAAGGTACATAGCAACCTAATAAAAGTATGATTGCGGTTTTGTCCCGCACATGAGTCTGAAATAATATACAACTCAGTCACTTGATTGCCGACGTACTTTTTTGTATAATCCACTACCATAGAACATACCTCATTGGGCCCCTTATGTGCCAGCCCTTTGTGCTACTCAGTACTGAAGTATCATCTCCTAAGCTGTGAATATTAAAAATATTTACCCATAACTGTCTAAAATAAAACACTTCCTGTATTCAGTAAGGGCAAATTTTGCATAAAATCCATTGTAATTCCAGCTACTACGTCTTTCCTTGCCTTTGCCAAGAGTTTAACAGCCTCCATTTTTTTTATAAAACTTCCCAGCCCTTCATTTGTCAACAACGAGTTCAACTTCAGCAGCCTTTTTGGAGCCATAACAGAGTGAGTTTCTGTTAATTTTTATTTTAAGTTCCTCATATATTGAACACACGTCTTTTTGAGGCCTGCCAAACTGAATATTAAAATTTTCTCTAAAATACTTTGTATGGTAGGGGTAAGTTATTTTAGACAATGGAAACTTCTCCTTGAAAAGGCCGAACATGATGTGTACATTCAAGTCTGCACTCAAATACTGTTTCTTCCTATTGGAATTGGTTGGGAAGCTTAAAATATGCTAGTCTAACACGGAGATTTCGTCAATAGGCATCTGATTCCTCTTTATTTGGTTTTTACCTCTGAGATCTTTAGGAGATTTACATGATACTAGCAGTTGACATAATCGCCTAACTTTCTTAGTTGACGTTGAATGTAATGATATAAAAGCACGTTTACAAATCTTTATGTCATTTACAGTAAACTCAAAGTTACATACTTTTTTGAAAATTTTTCATCCTTGTTTTTTGGTCTCGGTCTTGTAATATCCCTTTTTATAATACAACCTTGCATAAAAACATCTTGAGCATCTTTGGACATCATAGCATTTATCCTTTCAATCAATGCCATCTTTTCTTCTTTAATAAACTTATTTGTACATTGGTTGAATTGAGGCATCTGCAAACAAACAAATAATAATAATGTGAATAACTACAATAATAATCTCAGTGAGCATTAACAGAATGAAAAAGAAAAGTAACTTGTGCTTACCCACGATCTGGACCAGATTTACGTTCATTCACTGGGTTTCCGGAACTGTTTGTATAACTTTTCCGTTCTAGCAGAGCATTTTTTATTACATTCCACTTATACTTGTCTTTATTAACTACTCCTTTTCTTTTTCTACTATTATTTTCTTCCATATTAAAAGATATAATAATATAAATTACCTAATATAAATAAACGTTTACACACAAGAAAGAACAAGATATTGTAACCATAATGTAACCTCTGTTCTTTCAGCTGTTTGTCATAAGCAGAATCAGGGTTGCTAGTAAATGTTTATTTTAGAAAAGGCACAACTCGGGGACTTGTTCCCTTTCTAAAATTAACAAGATTTGTTTCTCTACCTAGCTTTACATTTTTCATCAGGATTCTTCACATATAAAGCTACACTTTAGCCATTTGGACGTGAAAAAAAAATACGATATTTGGAGATGTGCCCTTTCTGAAATTCACGATTCAATTACTATTGTAATTGTATCATTAAACTGAAAGCATTTTAAAGATTATATAGCTTTTCTTTCTTTTTCTGCTACAGACTATCTAAACTGCGTAGCCCATGTTATGATGATAGTGAATAAATAATCATAGCACAAAAATTGACATAATTAACTTCTAATGGTCTTTTTTATTTAACGTAAAAAAGCAACGTCATAAAAAAGTAGAATATATGCATATAGCCAACAAAATATAAGAAACCATACAGAGGACAAAATCTTACAACTATTGATAACTAAAATTATTGATCAAAATTAAAAGAATAGAAACATTTTGAGAGAGCAAACCTTTTTGCTTCCCTTTTGAATCTCTCAATCCCCTCAATGTTCCTGATCTCCAATGGGAGAAGCCGATATGCCTTTATGCATTTAAAATATGGCCCTTTTTCAAAGAAAGAAGTAGCATGGTAGGGCGCTCGTAATTCGTTTCTACCTCTAGGCGTGATTGCCATATCTGGAGCATATTCATCCCTATTTATTAAGAAAAACCGGTCAAGTGCAAGTTGAACTTGCGCAATTAGTGTTCCGTACGTTGGTTGTTTTTAAAATAAAAAAAATTTGTTAGGGTGGTATAAAATGATCAGTGACTTCACAAAACACACCCCAAATGAGTTTTCAACAAAGTTTGTTTCCAATCTTTACTGAAAACTTGTGACTTTGAAATTTTGTTTTTTTTTATACCAGATAAATTATTAAAGGCAATGATAATTTTCGTTCAATCTATACACCGTGGAGAATATTCCAGGATTTTTTTTAAATTTTTTGATCAGTACTTTTCGAGATAAGGTAAGGGACAGCGATTTTTCACGATATTTTAAAAGTAATACGAAGAAAAGTGTGCGCAAGTATTACATTATATATATATTTTTTACTCGTGTTTTCACAAGCTTTCATTTGACACCACACTCGATGACCTAGTAAAAAAAAATTTTTTTCACTTCCGATTTCACCCCTCAAAACGAATCCCTTAAGTCAAAATTTTTGTTACGGTGATATAAAATGATCAATGACTTCACAAAACACACCCCAAATAAGTTTTCAACAAAGTTTATTTACAATCTTTACTGAAAATTGATGACCTTGAAATTTCTGTTTTTTTTTATATACCAAATAAATTATTACAGGTAGTGCACTCGTGATAATTTTCGTTCAATCTACACCCCGTGGAGAATATTCCAGAATTTTTTCAAAATTTTTTGATAAGTACTTTCCGAGATAAGGCGGGTGGACAGCGATTTTTCGCGATTTTTTAAAAATAATACAAAGAAAAGTGCGCGCAAGTATTACATTATATATATATTTTTTACTCATATTTTCATAAGCTTTCATTTGACACCACACTCGATTACCTAGTAAAAAATTTTTTTTTTCACTTCCGATTTAACCCCCCAAAACTAACCCCTTATGTCAAAATTTAACTTTCAAAACTACATGGCTCTGATGAGGCCATCAATTCCTATATTACTACCAAATTTCAACTTTCTATGACAAATAGTTTCGGAGAAAATCGGGTGTGACAGACGGACAGACACCGAAGTGATCTTATAAGTGTTCCGTACGGAACACTAAAAATGATGGATTCTTCTTAACAAAGGTGACCAAAGCCATGAAGTAGAGACCTGGGACCGTAATAACCCCATTTCAATAAAGTATGGTCGAGAAGACATTAGAGGATGTAAATGATGCATGCATCTCACAATTCTCTTTTGTGCCCTAGACATATCCCTAGCAAATCTTGAAGATCCCCAGAAAGATATCCCATATTTTAATTGGGATTGAACATAAGCAAAATAGAAAAGTTGTATGCTATTTGATGATACAATATATCTAAGTCTTCTAATAAGAGCACACGCACTGTTGAGCTTAGACCGAAGTTTCACTGCATGTATTTCCCAACAAATACTTGAGTCAATATTAACCCCCAAAAATTTTATCGTCTCTATATTGGGTATTGACTTTAGTTCATGTCGCACATATAATGATTGTGTGGGTATTTTATTTTTATTAAATAATATAAGGCCCGTTTTTTATTTCCATTAAGACGAAGGTAATTCTTTTCACACCACTCTGCCATTCCCGCCACTATACGAGAACAGATCACCGACAGGCTAGCAATGGAAGAGCTTGACAAAATGACCGATGTGTCATCAACATATTGACCAGCCATTCCATCCCCATCATCATCATCCACATCCTGCTGCCGCAGCAGATAGTCCGGTGAATCGTTCACATACAACAAGAAACGGAACACTAATTGCGCAAGTTCAACTTGCACTTGACCCGTTTTTTTTTTTTTTTTTTTTTTCTTTATTAATACCATAAAAACGAATAGAAATTGGGTTACATAAATAGAGACATAATAATCACATCGTTAACCTTGTTAAAACTCCACATTCTGTGACATTAGTAGTTTGCAAAAAATATAGATGACAACATTAATTATTTAAACTATGGTTGTGTGGTTGGAGCAAAAAAGACCCTTACTATTTCATTATAAATTTTTGGTGTTGAAGAGTCTTACACCCTTAAAGGGGTAGAAAGGCATAAGGATTAAGTAAATAAGTATAAATTGTTGAAACTCTAAAAAATTTTTGACTATTAGCCAGCGCGATAAGCGGCCCATTACTTATATAATTACTGTATGAGAAACTAAAACAATAACTTTAATAAAAAACATACAAAAAACTTTTAACATAGATTTGGCAAAAGTCTAAATTTGTTTGGCAGTCGATCATTACTATTAGTATTTTTGAACCATAAATACAGAATCAACTTGCTTAAATATACTTTAAGATGTCAACGGACCCTGAACTTACTAAGTGTATTTAAAATATTTTTCATATTTTTATCAAAAGAGACATAAATTTGAACAGTTTATTGCACATTCACTAAAACTTACTTAATACCTCATTCCTAGACCAACAATAACTGAAAGGTGTCCCTAATATAAGGGCCTAAAGCCACCTACACACTACCAAGTAAGTTGGTCTAACCAGTTTGTGTTGCAAGTTGGTCAAATATGTTTGACGGTACAAGTTGAGCCCACACGTTTAGGTAAAATGGACAGACAGAAAAACTTGTCATCAGTATGCTTCGGTTGCCAGTAAAGTGTGAACTACGCCTGACATTGTGATTTATTGTTGTATTATTATTTATTGCTTTTATTGCGTTTCCATGATGAATATACACCACTTATCATATTTGTATGGTCTGTTACTGAAAGGGAAAGAAGGTTAAAAGGAAATCAAGCAGATCAAAGTGGAGTAAGGAGTGATTGTTTCTTCAAAAATAAAATAAAAAACCGGTCAAGTGCAAGTTGAACTTGCACAATTAGTGTTCCGTACGTTGATTGTTTTTAAAATAAAAATTTTTGTTAGGGTGGTAAAAAATGACCAGTGACTTCACAAAACACACCCCAAATGAGTTTCCAACAAAGTTTGTTTCCAATCTTTACTGAAAACTGGTGACCTTGAATTTTTTTTTTATATACCAAATAAATTATTAAAGGTAATGCACTCGTGATAATTTTCGTTCAATCTATACCCCGTGGAGAATATTCCAGAATTTTTTCAAAATTTTTTGATCAGTACTTTTCGAGATAAGGTAGGGGACAGCGATTTTTCGCGATTTTTTTAAAAGTAATACGAAGAAAAATGTGCGCAAGTATTACATTATATATATATATATATATATATATATATATATATATATATATATATATATATATATATATATATATATATATATATATATATATATATATATATTTTACTCCTGTTTTCACAAGCTTTCATTTGACACCACACTCGATGACCTAGTAAAAAATTTTTTTTTTTCACTTCCGATTTCACCCCTCAAAACGAACCCCTTAAGTTAAAATTTATGTTACGGTGGTATAAAAATGATCAGTGACTTCACAAAACACACCTCAAATGAGTTTTCAACAAAGTTTGTTTCCAATTTTTTACTGAAATCTGATGACCTTGAAATTTTTGTTTTTTTTTAAAAACCAGATAAATTATTAAAGGTAATGCACTCGTGATAATTTTCGTTTAATCTACCCCCCGTGGAGAATATTCCAGGATTTTTTCAAAATTTTTTGATAAGTACTTTTCGAGATAAGCCGCGGGACAGCGATTTTTCGCGATTTTTTGAAAATAATACAAAGAAAAGTGCGCGCAAGTATTATATTATATATATATTTTTTACTCTTGTTTTCACAACCTTTCATTTGACACCACACTCGATGACCTAGTAAAAAAATTTTTTTTTCACTTCCGATTTCACCCCCCAAAACTAACCCCTTAAGTCAAAATTTAAGTTTCAAAACTACATGGCTTTGATGAGGCCATCAATTCCTATATTATTACCAAATTTCAAGTTTCTATGACAAATAGTTTCGGAGAAAAATCGGGTGTGACAGACAGACACCGAAGTGATCTTATAAGTGTTCCGTACGGAACACTAAAAACATGACAGCAAAAACTACAAGTTAGTGAGTTGGGTGGTTTGAACGCTAATTAAGGTCAGTCTTTCAACAACTTTTCTGGCAAATCCAGAAAACCTCTCAACTCGTCATTAAACCATCCAACTCACCAATTTCGCGCCCACACCTTCAAACTTACTAGATCAACTTTAGCCAAGTTAGCTCAACTTACTTGATTGTGTGTAGGGGCCGTTAAGGTGTCTACTGCTCATTTAAACATACTTTTTTACCAACCGTTTAAAAAAGAATTTAAAAACGTAATTATTTGAATGCAATTTTCTGAACAAAACTTTATAATGAACTAAACTGACATCTTTATCTAACATCAAATGTTTACTTTTAGTTTATTGATTTAAAACTGTCTAAAGAATTTTAATTGAAAATTCTAACACTATATTATCTTGGGAAAATATTTTTCATGTTTGTCAATTATGTTCAATCGGTATTTAAAAGATGACATTAAATAGGATATGACAATATTTATAAAATTTTTGTTTTAGAATTCACATCTTTTGTAGTTTTATATGGGGGTCAGAGGGGCAGAGGCCGATGTTCTTAATGTGAAAAATGTTACAATAACAAAAATTTCATGTTCTTCTCACTATGTCAATCTATTAATTTCCAAAACATAATTTGAAAGTACTTATTACCTTATAAATACAAGTTTACTTATTACTTTATAAATACTTAATCATTATTATTAGGTAACATTTTAATATCACCCCAGGTAGTAGGTGTTCTTTATTAAAAAAAGAAAGAAAAAAATCGTATATAATTAATATTAATTTCATTGTAATATCAAAATCTGTTAATCTGTTGTTAAACTGGTTATTACCGGATATTGTTTTGGTAGTTATAATTTCTAAGAATTTGTTTCAGTGTTCCATATGTATCTCCTTCATTACTAAATTGTCAGTAAATAGGATTTGAGATAAATAATTTTTTTGATGTCGGTAAGGAAGATCAACTAACAACATAATAAAGTGTGTATATTCTGTCACTGTCAAATAATTTAAACCCAAATATGGCCGCTCCTGTTAAGTAAAATTTCGCACAAATATAAAATCAAGGGAGGAATTTTCTATCATAAACATGAAGTATCAAGACATAAAACTCATGTCTCTTCATTTGCATATTATTTGTTGTTAGATACCAGGTATCTTAATTTATTTACCTGTACTTTTACCTGCTTAAATTTACCTTTTGTAATAATGTGGGTAAAAATGAAAAATCTGCAAAACAATTCAAAAATAAAAGCAAATATTTGTTGTGGTACCTAATAACCTAGGGTAATATATATTGAACAAAACTATGCAAATATTAAACAAGATAATTGATTTCTTATCCTCTATAGTTGTTAATAATAAAATTGAAATGGGTTAATATAAGAAATTTGTAAGTAAAGGGTGTTTTTAGTGTTCCGTACGGAACACTTATAAGATCACTTCGGTGTCTGTCTGTCTGTCACACCCGATTTTCTCCGAAACTATTTGACATAGAAAGGTGAAATTTGGTAGTAATATAGGAATTGATGGCCTCATCAGAGCCATGTAGTTTTGAGAATTAAATTTTGATTTAAGGGGTTAGTTTTGGGGGGTGAAGTCGGAAGTGAAAAAAAATTTTTTTTACTAGGTCATTGAGTGTGGTGTCAAATGAAAGCTTGTGAAAACACGAGTAAAAAATATATATGTAGTATTATACTTGCGCGCACTTTTCTTTGTATTATTTTTAAAAATTCGCGAAAAAAAATCGCTGTCCCGGGCCTTATCTCGAAAAGTACTTATCAAAAAATTTCGAAATAATTCTGGAATATTCTCCACGGGGTGTAGATTGAACGAAAATTATCACGAGTGCATTACCTTTAATAATTTATATGGTATATAAAAAAAACAAAAATTTCAAGGTCATCAGATTTCAGTAAAGATTGGAAACAAACTTTGTTGAAAACTCATTTGGGGTGTGTTTTGAGAAGTCACTGATCATTTTATATCACCGTAACATAAATTTTGACTTAAGGGGTTCGTTTTGAGGGGTGAAATCGGAAGTGAAAAAAAATTCTTTTTACTAGGTCATCGAGTGTGGTGTCTTTTCTTCGTATTACTTTTAAAAAATCGCTGTCCCCTACCTTATCTCGAAAAGTACTGATCAAAAAATTTTGAAAAAATTCTGGAATATTTTCCACGGGGTATAGATTGAACGAAAATTATCACGAGTGCATTAGCTTTAATAATTTATTTGGTATATAAAAAAAAAAAAAATTTCAAGGTTACCAATTTTCAGTAAAGATTGGAAACAAACTTTATTGAAAACTCATTTGGGGTGTGTTTTGTGAAGTCACTGATCATTTTATACCACCCTAACAAAAATTTTTATTTTAAAAACAATCAACGTACGGAACACTAATTGTGCAAGTTCAACTTGCACTTGACCGGTTTTTTTATAGAGGTATAGAACTTTGAAATGGAATAAAACAAAGATGAATTTTTTAAATTGACATGAAATTTACTTTATTCGAAAGATAATCTTCTGGCATTATAATTTAAATATAACTTCTGGCATATGACCGCCACGGTTGGCTCGGACGTAGTCTAATCTGGAGGTCCAATTTTCGATGACTTTTTCCAACATTTGTGGCCATATATCGGCAATAACGCGGCGAATGTTGTCTTCCAAGTGGTCAATCGTTTCGGGCTTATCGGCGTAGACTAGCGACTTCACATATCCCCACAGAAAATAGTCTAGCGGCGTTAAATCGCACGATCTTGGAGGCCAATTCACGGGTCCGAACCGTGAAAACTATGCGGTTACCAAACGTTTCCTTCAATAAATCAATTGTGGCACGAGCTGTGAGACATGTTGCGCCGTCTTGTTGAAACCACAGCTCCTGCACATCATGGTTGTTCAATTGATGAACGAAAAAGTCAATAATCATGGCTCTATAGCGGTGACCATTGTCTGTAACGTTCTGACCAGCATCGTTTTTAAAGAAGTACGGACCAATGATTCCACCAGCCCATAAAGCACACCAGTCAGTTTTTCTGGATGTAACGGTGTCTCAACATACACTTGAGGATTATCATCACTCTAAATACGGCAGTTTTGTTTATTGACGTATCCATTCAAACAAAAGTGAGCTTCATCGCTAAACAAAATTCGCTTATGAAAATCGGGATCAACGGCAATCTTGTTTTGGGCCCATTCACCGAATTTACGCCTTGCTAGGTGATCGTGTGGCTTCAATTGTTGCACGAGTTGGATTTTGTAAGCACGCAAACCAAGATCTTTCCGCAAAATCTTCCATAAAGTGGATGGACACATATCCAATTCCTGTGCACGATGGCGGATAGACTGATTCGGGTCTTCCTCTACGCTACGCTCTACAGCAGCAATGACTTCTTCTGTACGCACTGTACGACGTCTCTGTGGATGCGTGTTATTATTTAGAGTAAACGTGGTGCGAAAACGTTCCATAGTTAATCGAATTAATTGCTCTGATGGACGATTATGTTGGCCGTAAAATGGACGTAGTGCGCGATACGTATTTCGAACAGAACCAAATAATTTTTCAAAATAAATTTGCACAATTTGGAAGCGTTGTTCAGGCGTCAGTCTATTCATGTTGAAATGCCAAACCAAACTAAACATAAATCACTTGACAGCTGACAAAATGGCCGCCAGTTAAATAAGTGTTGCCAACTTAAAGTTTTATACCTCTATAAAAAACACCCTTTATATAGCTATATTTTTCTTAACCTGTTAATTTTTGAATATTTGTTGTTGAATATTTTGACAATTATATATAGAACTTAATTTGAGGCATTTATTTAATAAGCTTAAATATAACGAGTCTGGCCATGTATCAAAATCTGCGTCGAGATCTAATAAGATACCCATTTTGAATTTTTTTGAAGATGCAATATAAAAACATAAAATACAGTGAAGTCTGCTTATAACGAACCCGTTTATAGCGAATTTCTGGTTAAAACGAACCATTTTATAATGCACGAAAGAACATCCATAAGACCAATGCAAATTTGTATCGGTTATAACGAACCCCGTTATAACGAACTTCCGGATAAAGCAAACCAAATTTGGTTGTTTGTGTCCGTTTATAACGAACTTGCCACTCCCTTTGCTCGATGTGGCGCGACTTGATGTAGGGAATTCACCGAAACTCGCTGAGAACCTCTATTCTACTTGTTTCCGCCGCGCTGCTAGTTCGAGCAGTATTATTTTCAATTCTCTTGTTGCGTTATGCGGTTTTGAACTATTTAAAAAGCAACATAATATTAGTAGGGGTAAGATAGTAGGAGAAACTGCAGGAGTGAATATGACTGTTGTTGATCAGTGGTTGGCCAAGTATGGCCGGAAATTCGAGAAAGTTATGAATATGTGGACATTTTTAACGCGGATGAAACGGGTTCGTTTGCCTGATAAGACATTAAAAGTTTCTCGGAGAGAATTGTGCTGGTGGAAAATTATCAAAAGTAAGGATTACTGTGTTGGTAACTGCAAATATCTCTGGAACAGAGAAAAGAAAATTGTTAGTGATAGGAAAGTCCGCCAATCCCAGGTGTTTTAAAAACAAACATTCACCAGTAAAGTACAAATCAAACAGTAAAGCCTGGATGACATCAGAAATTTTTAAAAATGAACTGATCGAATGGGACAAAGAATTAAATTTCACAAACAGAAAAATATTACTTTTTATTGACAACTGTACAGCGCACCTTGAAGTTGATCTACAGCAAATAAAATTGGTTTTTATGCCTCCAAACACGAGTGCAAAGCTCCAGCCTATGGATCAAGGTGTGATACATTCTTATTCATTATAGAAAGATGTTACTTATGAAACTGTTAGAGACGATCGATAAAGGTAATATTTTTTTCCGTAACTCTCTTGGACGCTATAAACTTTATCCATATGGCTTGATAAAGAGTCAGTAGAGAAAACATTGCAAATTGTTTTAAGCATGGCGGATTTTTAAGGAAGGACTGTACATATGACTCAGATGATGAGCTACCATCGACTCAGTGGATTGAAAAACATCTAGAAGATCCTAGTGATTGTCTAGAATTTGTTTACGATGCTGACATTCAACAAAGTACAGCGGAAATCGAGGTTAAAAAGATGTTTAATCGCTTTAATTTTGAAGAATATGTATATGCTGATAATGAATTAATGATGAGAGAAATATTAACTGATGATCAAATTGTGACATCAGTGACTTCTGGAAAGATTTTAAGCAATAATGACGATGTAGGCGAGCTTGGAGGAGTTTTAACTGAGAGTATCGTTTCCCCACTTGCTAACGAATGCTTTCGTCTTGTCCATATACTGCTGTACGCGTCATGTCCGGACCTTTTGGATGATTATATAGAAACATAGCCTCGAAGCGCCGATTGAGTGATGTTCGATAATGTATTATTAAACCATAAATAGATAGATATATGTTAGAAGTAAATATTTTCCCCAAAGCATTGCTGGCAGGGGTGCCAACAATCCCTAAAAAAAAAGAAATTTCTTTTATCGACTACAGTTTATGGACGATGCGTTCTTAGTTGACCGAATGTATTGTGAAGGCAGGTGAAATCTTGGAGGAAAGGCCTGCCCAATATGTTTCACCTATTTCGGAATTCACAGGTTCCAGTTTCTTGGTTATAAAGCCGAGGTTCCGTTATTGACTTATCTATATTAACCGGTTTATGGTTATTCAGTACTGTAATATCTGTTTAACTGACATCTTAGATTATATGATTCTTGTCCAGGTCTTTTTTCTTTATACAGTTTTTCTTTATTTTTCAGAGCGTAACAGAATCGACGGTTCTCTACAAACATCCGACGATGATTCCAACCCTAATGATAACATGAGTATTGTGAGCAACTATTCCGACAACTGTAGCGTAGATGACGGTAATGATGTTGATGAATTTGCGCAAGATCAGCTCGAAGATAAACTTACAGATATTATTGATGGATTGTCCCAAAAATCATCCCAAGGTCGGACAAATTGTTATAAAACATTTACCAAATCGTTAGTAAAGAAATACATGCCAGGCTTTATTAAGGATAGGTGAGAATTACTAATATTCTATGAAGATAACAGATCTCTGTGTTTATAACAGTCAATATACGAGGCATGTTTTTTAAGTAAGTACCGTTTTGCGATTCCGCCGCCGCAGCGATACGGTCGGCGTTCCGCGCATGCGCGCTGGTAACCTACATCTCATGTCTACGCACTGACGCCATTACAGTCTGATTCTTCATTGTATACGTTGTTTACTGACTGTTTAAGATGCCTCCGACAATCGTGAGTCCCGCCGATTGTGAAGTACGGGCTGTTATACGATTTCTTAGTGCTAAAGGCGTAAAACCGATCGATATTCATCGTGAGATCTGTGAAGTTTACGGACAAAACATTATGAGTGATGGAATGGTAAGGAAATGGGTGAGAGCATTTAAAGATGGCCGCACAAATGTGCATGATGAAGAACGGAGTGGGCGTCCTTCGGTCGTTAATGAAGATTTGGTGCAGAAAGTGGACGAAAAGGTGAGAGAAAACAGACGCTTTACAATTTCATCATTGTGCGACTGCTTTCCTCAATATTCTCGTAGTGTTTTGTATCGCATTGTGACCGAGAACTTTTTTCTCAGGCGGCAGAATTTTATGAGGAGGGTATTCAAAAACTGGTGCCACGTTATGACAAGTGCCTCAATATTCACGGAAATTATGTAGAAAAGTAGATTAAGGTACAGGCTTTCATGTAAAAAATAAAATTATAGCGATATCTTTGCACGTCTTTTTTTAATTCCAAAACGGTACTTACTTAAAAAAAACATGCCTCGTAGTTGGGAAGGTGGTATAGTTGTTTGCACATATGCTTTTTTCTAATAGTCATCTACAATTACATTCCAGAGTTTACAATTGTTTAAAATTTTGACAACACAAACTGCCAGAGTTAAAAGAACGCCTGGTACATCTTTATTATCATATATGTTTTTTCTTGTGACACGAATATATGTGACTTAGAATATTTTTTCTATATAATCGATTAACAATTGTTTGAACAAGACCACACATAAAATGTAGTTAACCAGGTTGTAAATAGTTTTTCTCGTATCTATTCCTTTCTTGAATGAACCTTATCTTCCAAGATACCGGTTTTTTTTATTATTATCGTAGTAGAACGCGAAAACAAATGTAAAACATATACTAGACATAGCCAAAATAATATTAAATATAACTGTTTGTTTCTAGAACTTTCACCCTTTGTGACTGTATAGAACGAAGCTTGAAGAAAGGTGGTGCAGCTGAGAAATGTGCCGCAGCTGAATTGGCGACTGTGATGTGTGTCCAGCTGGGAACCGATCCAGCTAGTGAAGAGATATATAGGACATTAAAGCCAATATTACTTTCAACAGCTTGTGATACTTCAGCTTCTTGTCCAGTTAGAGCTCAGGTATGTTTGCATGACATAACGTACATATTATACAAAAAACTATGGTTTAACTCTCGGAAATTAATTTGGTCTAAACCAATTCAGTAATTAATTTGGACAGGACTGGTGAATTTTTTATTACTATTGGGCATTTTTTACTTTAAATGATTTACACACTGTTCTCACAAACTTCTAAAAAAGTCGTTAATCAATTTTGGGTTTATATTTAATTTTTTATTTGTTTATTTATTTATTTGAACCAGACTTATTACAATTCAATACAAAATATGCAATACCTATAAAGATAACACAAGTTATCTGCACAATAGGACTGGTGGACAAAATAATCCTTAAAAACTATACACAATTATACTAAACTATACTAAAATACACAAACTTAAATTTAAAAAAAAATAAAAAATGAAAATTTATTGAACAGAAAAACTCAGAAATCAAAAAACAAAAACAACAAGAAATAACCGGTCAAGTGCAAGTTGAACTTGCGCAATTAGTGTTTCGTACGTTGATTGCTTTTCAAATAAAAAATTTTGTTACAGAGCTATAAATTGATCAGTGACTTGACAAAACACACCCCAAATGAGTTTTCAACAAAGTTTGTTTCCAATTTTTACTGAAATCTGATGACCTTGAAATTTTTGTTTTTTTTTTTAAATAGATAAATTATTAAAGGTAATGCACTCGTGATAATTTTCGTTCAATCTACACCCCGTGGAGAATATTCCAGAATTTTTTCAAAATTTTTTGATAAGTACTTTTCCAGATAAGGCGGGTGGATAGCGATTTTTCGCGATTTTTTAAAAATAATACTAAGAAAAGTGCGTACAAGTATTACATTATATATATATTTTTCACTCGTGTTTTCACAAGCTTTCATTTGACACCACACTCGATTACCTAGTAAAAAAAATTTTTTTTTCACTTCCGATTTCACCCCCCAAAACTAACCCCTTAAGTCAAAATTTAACTTTCAAAACTACATGGCTCTGATGAGGCCATCAATTCCTATATTATCACCAAATTTCAACTTTCTATGACAAATAGTTTCGGAGAAAATCGGGTGTGACAGACGGACAGACACCGAAGTGATCTTATAAGTGTTCCGTACGGAACACTAAAAAACGTACTTTCTTTCTATTAATTATATTGTGGCCACACTTATATCCGATGATCCAATTCAACCTTTAAACTTTTTTTTTTAGAGTCTTACCTCTTAATTCTAAATTTTTCAGTTCTCCGGGCAGTTTGTTAAACGCCTTCATAGCAGTAATCTTACTGCTCTTAAATTTTATTCTTTTATTTATCTTTGGCAATAAAATGTTTTTGTTTCTAGTCTTACTATGAGATTCTGCGTGTTCCTTTCGCATATCTGCATAATAAAGCATCAATGACTCCAATATAAACATCTGAGATATTTAATGGGACAGAATAATTAGTTTGTTTTTTCAAGATTATCCTTAAGATCCTATTTTGCAAATTCTGCAACCGAATCCCAACATTATCATATGCTCTACCCCACGTAATCACTCCGTAAGAGCAAATGCTATGGAAAAGAGCATAATAAATCGTCAACATAATTCTTGATAATTTAGCAAATATAAATAGCAGATATTTTGTTCTTTTCACTACATTCTAAACATGCTTATCCCATCTCATGTGGCAATCAAACACAGTGCCCAAATATTTACAGAATTCAACCCTTTTTACTCTACTATAATTTATATTAATAGTTACATTATTCGGAATGCTATCACGGTACACACCAAAAGTCATGAAGACTGTTTTTGAAATATTCAAAGATAACTGATTTAATGCTAACCATGTGCTTATATTTTTTTTTGGAAAGATCATTCATTTTATTTTGGGTTTTATCCCAAGTTTCTTCAGTGCTTATAATGGCTGTATCGTCCGCATATGACATCACAGACTGCTTTTCCAAAATTTGAAGCATGTCAATTATGTATAAAATAAATAATAGGGGTCCAAGGATTGTTCCTTGTGGGACTCCACATGTGATTTGTTTAGGGGCACTGACACTACTTGCTATTTTGACAGTTTGTATCCTATTTTTAAATAACTTCTAATTAAGTCCTGAGCCATACCTCTAATACCGTAATGATATAGTTTTTTTTAAAAGAATTTATTTCATGGTTCACTGTGTCAAAATATAACATTAAAATTTATTATTGTGTTAAATTATTAATATTTTAAAAATATTTTCAGAAAAAAAATACATCCATATACATTGTTAGTTTTCAGTAGTAGCTCTGTAATTTACTGTTCTACAATAACTAAATAAATCAGTGACAGAATAAAATGTTTTTTAGTGCTGTACAACTCTCGGCGATACTGCCTTTTTATCTGGTGGAGACTTAGCTGAGCACGTAGCAATAATGCAACAATTCGAGTCAATATTCTCAGGCAGTTATTTGAAAGGTGATGGTACAGTGCCAAACACAACTCCCGAAATAGGTTCCTTGCATGCTGCCGCTTTAAATGCTTGGAATTTGCTTTTTACCCTTATGGTGCCAGGAAATATTGGCACAATGATAAGAAACTCTAAAACTTTACCGTAAGTAAATTATTTAATTTTAATATTGATATAAGGCAAATAGCAAAAAATTCTTTGCACAGTTTATTATTTGCTTAGGTTTTCATATATAAATACTTAATTAAAAATAAATTAATGGGAGAATTAACTTTGTAACTTACATGTGAAAAAATTTTTGTATTCCAGTATAATATAACTTAGGTTTACTTTTAGGTCGTTGATTCAAATATCAGAGCTTTTAGAGTCTGCTCATTTAGAAGTAAGAATGGCAGCTGGAGAAGCACTAGCCCTAGTTTTTGAAATCGGCAGGGCCGAGAACGAAGAGTTCGAAGAAGATTTTGCAGAAGATGTCTGCGAAACTCTAAAACAACTCGCAACAGATTCCCATAAATATCGTGCCAAAAAAGATCGCAAACAGCAGCGCGCAACGTTCCGAGATATTCTCCAATTTATAGAGGTAAGCCAAATAAACATATCTCGTGAGAAACGATTTGCCACATTATTTCTTCTTTTGTGACCTATAACTCGATTTGTTAATTAAATTTAGGAAATTTCGACGTGTTTATTATTTTTAAAATATGTACCGATATTTGTGTTTTTTAGTGTTCCGTACGGAACACTTATAAGATCACTTCGGTGTCTGTCTGTCTGTCTGTCTGTCACACCCGATTTTCTCCGAAACTATTTGACATAGAAAGGTGAAATTTGGTAATAATATAGGAATTGATGGCCTCATCAGAGCCATATAGTTTTGAGAATTAAATTTTGACTTAAGGGGTTAGTTTTGGGGGGTGAAGTCGGAAGTGAAAAAAAAATTTTTTTACTAGGTCATCGAGTGTGGTGTCAAATGAAAGCTTGTGAAAACACGAGTAAAAAATATATATATAATATTATACTTGCGAGCACTTTTCTTTGTATTATTTTTAAAAAATTCGCGAAAAATCGCTGTCCCGAGCATTATCTCGAAAAGTACTTATCAAAAAATTTTGAAAAAATTCTGGAATATTCTCCACGGGGTGTAGATTGAACGAAAATTATCACGAGTGCATTACCTTTAATAATTTATATGGTATATAAAAAAAAACAAAAATTTCAAGGTCATCAGATTTCAGTAAAGATTGGAAACAAACTTTGTTGAAAACTCATTTGGGGTGTATTTTGTGAAGTCACTGATCATTTTATACCTCTGTAACAAAATTTTTTTATTTTAAAAGCAATCAACGTACGGAACACTAATTGCGCAAGTTTAACTTGCACTTGACCGGTTATTTATTTTAAATTATATAGAAATGTGCGCCGCACCCGTAGTAGTTTTGCAATAGAGTCCATACTGTAATTAAACTGGAAATACATTGATATGATTTTAATATTTATGTATTAAAATAAGAAATTGTAACTCGTTAGGTTATCTAATAAAAGGTAATATAACACATAGGCTGAAAAGTTTTTGGTCTAGCTACTTAAAACACATTTTCTTTTGCAAAATTTGACTTAATTCATCCACATAGTCTCCTTCAAGAGCGATACAATTAGTTCAACGCTTTTTTAACATGTCTATACCTTTGTTATAGAAGAGTTTATCTTCAAAATAGGTCTCAATTTCTTCATTGGAGCCAGATCTCTTTCCTGCAAGCATTTCTTTGAGGTCTACAAATAGATAATAGTCGCTGGGGGCCAAATCTGGAGAATATGGTGGATAAGGAATTTCGGGATTCGGATTCGAACTTCAGTTAATGCAATTTTGCTATCGTAACCATTGACTTGTGACACGGTGCATTGTCTTGATGAAAGATTACTTTTTTCTTGCCCATTTGGGGTCATTTCTTCGCGATTTCTGCCTTCAGACGCACCAGTAACTTTATATAATATTCGCTATTGATGGTTTTTCCCTTCTCAGCATAGTCGATGAAAGTTATTCCATGCGGCCAAAACCTTCCCATCCGACTGTTGTGTCTTTGGTCGCTTCGGGTGGCTTTCACCGGCTGCTGTCCATTCAGCTGACTGCCGATTTGATTTCGGTGTATAGTAGTGGATCCATGTTTCATCCATTGTCACATATCGCATGAAAAAATACTTTTTATTGTGCAAGCACAGCAGTCAGAATCATCAACTGTTCACTGTGAGCAAACGCGGTACCTAATCTGAACAGAACTTTCTCATGCCCAAATGTTCATGCAAAATATGACCAATACGTTCTTTTGATATTTCTAGGGTGTCAGCTATCTCACGCAATTTCACTTTACAGTCATCCAAAACAATATTGTGCGTTCAGCATGATTTGTGTCTGTACGACCGCTTTTAAATTTCAGGGGCAGACTCCCTGTAACTCGAGCCTCTGCTTTGTTTGAACGGTATTTTTCCCATCAAAAAACACTGTTTAATCAACACACGAAATTCGATTTTTTCCATTGTTTTGAAAATAATCAAAAGTAGCGTCACTAAAACCACCGTAACTTGTAAACTAATCTTCAAAATGTCATGAAATTTGGACAGGTATCGTTTGAAGGTTGGTACTTCCTAAAAATCATATGGATTTTTTTAGAAAGGGCGACATCTGTGTGTCAGGCCAAAAACTTTTCAGCCTTCGTGTTAGGTAAAATTGAAAGTTTCATCAATTTTGCATGTATGAAGACAGAGAGGCGAATTTAAGCTTTTCTAAATCGATATTCACACTATCTATAGAAAAATATTGTCGATATATAGGGTGGGCCATCTATCGGTTTAAATTTGAACCACCGGTTATTTCGAATCTGGCAATACTTATGTCATTCTATTCTGTCACAAAATTCAGTATATTATCTCCACTGAACGAAATGAATCGATTTACGCTTGAGCAACGTTGGGATTTATTGGAAATTTATTTCCAAAACAAAGACAACTGGTCGGAAATTGCACGAAAATGTCGTACAAAATTTGGTCGCAGAGAAGGACGAACAGTGCCCGGTATACGCAAGTTTATTGCTAAAGTTCGTGAAACTTGTTTCATTGTTGATGCGCCAAGACGTGAGCATGCTAGTACAGTGCGTACACCCGAAAATATCGAAGCTGTGGCTGAGAGTGTTCGTGAGAATCCATCAACATCAACTCGTCATCGTTCTCAAGAATTGAACATTTCACGCACCAGTTTACGTCGAATTTTGCGAAAAGATCTCAGTATGACGCCTTACAAAGTTCAATTGGTTCAAGAGTTGAAGCCGCATGACCATCCGCTTCGTTTTTCGCTTCGCTAGATGGGCCAACGAGAAACTGCACGATGATGTCGATTTTGCCAAAAAAATCATCTTTTCGGATGAAGCTCATTTTCATCTTGGTGGGTACGTTAATAAGCAAAATTGCCGTATTTGGGGCTCAGAAAACCCACACGAGGTCTTACAGAAGCCAATGCACCCATTACGAGTGACTGTTTGGTGCGGCTTGTGGAGCGGAGGCATCATTGGCCCATATTTCTTTGAAAATGAGGACGGCGCAACCATTACGGTACATGGAGACACCTATCGCACCATGATAACCGATTTTTTTTTGTGCCCGCTCTTCATGGTATTGATGTGAACGATGTTTGGTTTCAACAGGATGGTGCAACTTGCCACACAT
>CM032456.1:20256458-20317617 GCA_019049505.1 Pachyrhynchus sulphureomaculatus
AGTTTACTAAACAATCGACATATACAGTCCCTGGCCAAATTATTAGACGCACTGTATTTTTTTTAGTAATTTTATGTTTCTTAAGAGTTTTTATGCAATAATGGTATATTTAAACTACAATATTATTGATTTTTATTTAAAAGAATTGTTGTAGACTACATATTTGTATTTATTTTTAACATATGGCCACACTGTGTTGAAAAAGTGATACATGAACGTAAAGAAGTACAAACCTGTATCAGTCGCGATCGGAATCGAGTCAGGTACGGACGTGTTTCTGTGGCTTTATGGACTGTGATTGTTTGTTTAACAGTTTTATACTACTCAGTTATTAGTTTATTTTGTATGCAGTGTTTTTAAAAAAAGTAATTGGACTATTTTTCATTATGGGTAGAAAAAGCGATCTTTCACCACGTAAAAAAGCTGAAGTGAAGGCCCTTGTGATTGCGAAAACATTTACAAACCGAGAAATATCACGAAGATTGGAGGTTTTCTGAAGCTAGTGTACGACGCATAAAAAAGAAAATTGAGTCAGGGAAGAAATTAAGCCCGAAAAGAAAGAAAAGATGCGGTAGAAAACCAATTTTCACTCCACGGTCAGAGAGATGTTTGAAGAAAATTTGTGTAGAGAAAACAGATTTGCTACCACAAAGGTAATAAAATCACAACTCCAGGATGCTAGCGTAAAATGCTTCTGAGCGCACTGTTCGAAGAAAATTGAAAGAATTAGATTTTAAGGCCTGTCGCCCCGCAGGAAGCCCAAGTTAACAGCTGCAATGAAAGCAAAGCGCCTGAAGTGGGCCAAAAACAATGGCAAGACAAAGATGTGGACTTCTGGAGATCGGTAAGATACAGCAATTTAATCAATAATTGATACATTATTATTATTTTCAGTTAAATAAAGCAAATAAACATGGAAGTTTATATATTTTTCCTATTTTTGACAGGTCTGCTTCAGTGACGAAAGCACATTCGAAATTTTGCAGAATAAATCTCAGTATGTGCGTCGTCGTCATGGAGAAAAGTTTCATCCTGATTGTGTCGTCCCGACGGTTAAACATCCCACCAAAGTGATGATTTGGTCAGTCATCAGCGGCAAGGGCACTGGACGTCTGTACGCCGTCAAAGGAATAATGAGGCAAGATCAGTACAAAGAAGTATTAAAAAATCGGTTGATTCCACAGCTCAGAGAAAATGGTTTCCAAATGGGGAACCATTCACTTTCATGCAAGATGGAGCTCCCTGCCACACTGCTCGGTCTGTTAAAGCTTTTTTGGCAGAAAAAATATCCCTCTGTTGGATTGGCCCCATTGAAAATGTGTGGGAGCTGATGAAAAGAGAAGTGGCTAAAGATGTGATTACAAACAAAACCCAGCTCCTAGAAAAGATTATTCATGTGTGGAATCATCATCCTTAAATGCAGGAGACAGTACAATCTTGCATTGATAGCATGCCGCGCAGAATTAAAGCTTTGATAGCAGCTAAAGGTGGCTCAACTAAATATGGACTTTTACTAACATTAATTTCACTTTTCTTTAAAACTTAATAAACTTATGCTTTTCTAAATTAATGCTGTTTTATTTATGTCAAATAAATAGGTAATTGATTGGATAATATAAAAATAAAAAACAAATAAATTTAAAATAATAAAACGGTACAATATCACTCGGTAATTAATATTTTACATGAAATCTTGCAGTGCGTCTAATAATTTGGCCAGGGACTGTGTGTATATATATATATATATATATATATATATATATATATATATATATATATATATATATATATATATATATATATATATATATATATATATATATATCTTATAAATCCACTTGAAAAATGCAATTTATTTTGCACATTAATAAAAATTTATAAAAAAAAGAAACAAAATGGTCCAAAAATGGCCAGTTACTACAAACCAAACTTATTTCGAACAAAATAATATTTTTCATTTTTATATACTTCATACAAGTAGATTATTATCTTCAAATAATTCCCATTTGATAAATTTCAATTGACAAAGAAATACAATTTTTAAATCAATTGAAAATTGGCCATTTATTAAAAACTAGATTAATTTTTGCCAAAAATATTATAGTATCCATTATTAAGTACCTTAACATAACATTGTTGAACCAGAAATTTCCCCGTTCTTTCTTTATCGGCTGAAAAAACTATAAAAAAAAACAGCGGAAAATAACCAAAATTGGCCGATAACATAAAATCCTCAAAATTGTTGCTAAAATGACTATTTTTACAGCATCTTTCAGCAAAATTTACAAAAAAAAAAATAGCAAAAAGTTGCAGTCTTTACAAAAAAATTAATGCAATATCTTAAAAATTGATAGGCAACTGGAATTTTGAGTTGCACAGTGGGACGAAGTCCCACTGTGCGACGGTAGCCAGCTGGCTTCGATTTGCGGCGACGTTTTGTTCCACGTGTTTGGCTTCCTGTAGCAATAGCTATATTTTCTGTACCGACGGACGAACTATTTCATAATCACATTTCAAATATAAACTTCACCCTTCATTACCAAAATTGCAAAACAAGTATGTATTTGTATTACTCAAAAGTCTTAACTAAAGTAAAAAATGGCAAAGACAATTATTTGATCTTCATTTTACAAAATGGACCATTAAAGAAAGATCGTAAATGGAAAAATTGTTATTTAGAAAGATTTTGAAGTAATATGTACAAATTGGAGAAAAATTAATATGGTATGTAAAATTTCCGTACTACATTGTTGAATGATGTAATAACGCAGTAATTTGGCCCATTTTCCAAAATGCTCCTATACAACTTCGATTGAAAAAGATTGACTATACCTAATAATGCGCTCAAATATATCAAATAGTAACTTTAGATCACCAATTAACAGGATGGTTTATAACCATAAAATTGAAAGATCTTGTAAGAATAACACATATTTTTTATGTTTTTCAGACTTTCACCTTCAATTGCACTTCCATACTTACTATCTGCCCATAAAAAAAAGCTTCTTCCTATCAGGATCTTTTTTTAATAGCCCCCACTAACGTTATCTTTAAAAAAAAACTTCTAAAAATGGCTTTTTAGCCATCTGCCCCATTTCTAGAAGCAGGCTACGCTTGCTCTAGGAATCCAAGTTTACGAAATATATACAGAATATTGATCGGCAAAAGTCAAAAGTCCTGACAAATTTCGTCAAAAGACAAAAGACTTGCTTTGTCTTTTGACGAAATTTGTCAGGACTTTTGACTTTTGCCGATCAATATTCTGTAGATCAACTTCTCAGCAAATGAAAATTCCAAACAAGCTAACAAAAATAACAGATTTTTAGAGAATCTGGCTTCCCTTGGTAAACGCACAAGTTCCCGAAACGCAGAAATTTTGCGAAATCTCAGCTTTGCGAATTTTGGTTATTAGTGCTTTGCTTTTCAGGGAGATTACCCTTCTCACGGTTTCACCTTAACCGTTATGTTAAAAAGGTGGGAGTTTGCAGCTTTCGACCTTTTGAGTCTCATCAGTTAGGCGACGTGGCCTAAGAGCTAATTTGATTTGAATACGAAATATATATTGTTAGGTCAAAATTTATTTTTTTTACATTTCCAGATCTGTTTTGAAAAATGAAGTCTTACTGTCTAACTTTGTTAACACTCTATAAACTTTCCATTTTTACCATTGAATCTCCATTTTATACACTACGGTTTTATATAAATGAAAGGAATACAAGTAGCGATGAGCTTAACAGCGACTTTTAGGCCACAGGTATACCTGAGACAGTGAGTTATAAGTCACAGAGGGGTATTTTTACAGCAACTTTGGTCGCTGTTTCCCTCCGTCCGAAATCTCCGGAAATCCGAAACTACAGCTGCTTAATGATCGACAATGGTGCCTATCACAGACAAACAACGGCGACATAACAGTTCAACATCGTGTACCGGTAAGTCGTCGCTCGTCAGCTGGCTGCGACCTTTGTCTGCAACGAGATGATAGGCGTCATCGCCGATCATTTAGTATAGGCCGGGCGGATCTGCGAAGAATTGGGTCGCAGGTATTACCTGTGACTATCTACGACACAGGTAAATGTCACAGATATCATAATATCGCTCATCTCTGGATACAAGTATTATTTGATAAAATTTTTTCACTTACTTATATTTTCAGGTTTGTCTGCGAATGTTTAAGATTCTTTTGTTCTCCATAATTAAAAAATTGTGGCATATATTTTAACAAACTAAATAAAAGCCTAAAACTTAGTAGATTTATATTATGTCTTGTTGGATAACAGAGCACAACTTAACATAATTATTATAACTAGAGAATTATTCTTTAGCCTATGATATAGATATTTGATTGATCTTGCCTCTGAAAAGAAGTTTAATTTTCGAAGGTCTTAAGCAAAATTATATTTAATAGGTATGTTTTTAAAAACATATCGCTTATTTCACAAGACTAGCATAACTATTTACATTACTGTAGTATAATTTTGTTACTCTTGCAACAAATAAGTAATATAAAAATCTAAGTTAAATCGTAAAGAATTTTGCATAACTAAATGCGTCACAGGCTAAAATTAAGAAACCTTATAAATTTTAAAAACTCAATATTAAGTTGTGATTTATAAAAAAATATTCGAGAGTTAACTTTTTACAAAATTTACAAATAATATTAACAGGACACTGCCAATTTTTAAACAGATTCCTGACGCAAGCGCGCGAATATCGGGTATGCTGTCACAAGCAATGGTGGTGCTATACATGTGTTTCGAACTTTTAGGTCTCCGTCAGAAACACCGTTGCTTATATATTATTCTTACAATAAATATATAAGCGCTGCACATAACCATGTTGTAAGGTCGAAAACTTGAAAAATAAAACACAAATGATTCACGGGTCAGGACTTATATTCACGTGTGGTTTAAGTTAGGAAGAAGGACTGGCAATAACTGACATATCCACGGAGACCACAACAGCAACCGTGCGACTCCCCATATAAATTAATAATGGAATAAAAAGTATAACGACAGCTATAACACAACGAAAAGAAGATCGTCGGGTGTGTTGTCAAAAGTATGATTTACTGTACTTACGATTGACGTACCCGATACCCTTCGTTATATGTTATATTATTACAGTTGTTATCCTTTCTATTCAATAAGTAATTTCCATGGAATAGAGTCTCACACAGGTTGCTAGTGGCATCAGTGGATGTGTCGGTTGTTTCTAGCAAAACAAATGTGTTTACAGGTTCTGGTTTGTAAACTCTCTCTTTAATTTCAAGTTTGGTTACATGCTACTGGCGATGACCAAAAAGTATGTATGTATGTGCCACCTGGATAATCCGGATCTCCATTAAACCGGATTCTTTAATAATCCGGACAAACATTTCTATTGTATTGTGTACTTTATAATCCGGATTTGATAGTACTAGGTAATCCGGACCTGCGTTTTTAGACATCTACTTAATTTAAACTACATGGAAAATCGATAGTGAGGGAATTCCCCTAACTTCCAGTCTAATACATCTGGGATTCACACAAACTGTGCTTTGATTTGCCTACAACGCATCGCCTATCGCGTATAAAGGTTAAGGACTTTGTAGTTGTTTGTTTATTGTCACAAGTACATACCTACGTTCTATTTTACTTTATATGGTTCATATGTATAATATATATATATATATATATATATATATATATATATATATATATATATATATATATATATATATATATATATATAAGCATATAAACGTTTTTTTTACGTATATGTACCTACATATTAAAATGCCTTCTAAAAGAAAACATTACACAGTAACAATAAAACAAAAGTCCGATATATTAGAAAGACTAGTTCTTGGTGGTGAAAGCGGAAAAGTGTTGGCAAATGAATACGGAGTAGGAACATCCCCAATTTCGGATTTAAAAAAAAACAAGAGAAAATCAAAAGGTATGTATATATGATTTTAAAGATAATTTGGACACTCACTACGATAATTTTGGATCCTTATTTCCAAATGGTCCTGGACAAAAAGCCAAAAAGCCGATCTAGAAATGGAAACTCGTTTGTATATATGGTTTTGTACGCAACGATCAAGGCACGTCCCAATTTCCTACGAAATTTTATCAGGCAAAGCAAAATAGTTCACTGAAACCTACGGGAATGATAATTTTAGAGCTAGAAGAGGCTGGATTTCTAACTTCAGAAAAAGACATGGTCTGCGTGCCGTCGATCTTTTCCTAACTTTATTCGCATATAAGATAAACGAATTAAACCTTGGACCTACTCAAATATACAATGCTGATGAATCAGCTCTGTATTGGAAAATGTTGTCTGAAAAAACGCTGGTTCGTTCTCACAAAAAGACCGCACCAGATCGAAAAATAAACAAAGAACGCATTACCTTTCTAGCATGTTGCAATGCTGATGGATCACAAAAATTCAAGTTGTTAGTGATAGGAAAGGCAAAAAATCAGAGGGCTTTAAAAATGTGAACATACCTGTTGAGTACAAATAATCTGCCAATGCATGGATGACTACAGCAATTCTCTTAGACTGGTTCCATCATTCTTTTATTCGTCAAGTCAAAAGTCATTTAAGAAGTCTCAACTTGCCTGAAAGAGTCCTGCTAATCGTTGATAACGCTTTGAGCCATGGAACTATAGAAGAGCTGACTAGTGAGGATGGACAGTTAACAACATTATTGCTTCCACCAAATTGTACTGCACTTTTGCAGCCCATGGACCAGAATGCAATCAGACTGACAAAATTATTTTATCGGAAAAGTTTTTAGCCCATATTTTATCAAATAATGAAGAGAACCTTGTTAGGTTATTAAAAAGCGTTAACCTAAAAGATGCTGTATGTCTACTATGCAATTCATGGGAAAAAGTCTCCCCTGAAGTCTTGAAAAAGTGCTGGCACAAAATTATGGCTTATGTGGCAGATACCAACCCAGACACTGAATATGATGCTGAAAGATCTGATTCCTCTGAGTGAATTGCGGCACAATTTGCTTTCCACGAATGAAGAAATGACAGATAAAGCCTGAAATTTTTCTTTTAGTATTTTCTTGGGAAATTCGTAAATATTTAACAGATGTTTCAGATATGCTGAATGTTCTCACTGAGCAGAATCTCACGAACGTGGAAATATGTAATTGGCTTGAATGAATATTATTCTATATATGCACTATTTTTTAGTAGTTTCGTATTTAAATGATTCGTTTTTTAATATAAAATGAATGTCCTGCTCAGTAATTCGAATTATTTACTAATTCGGATCACCGCGGTTTTAATTAGTTCGGATTATCCAGGTCGCACTGTATATATATATATATATATATATATATATATATATATATATATATATATATATATATATATATATATATATGTAAGAGAATTATGCTGTCAAAGGTAATGGTAGTGGTAGAATCATGTAGTGGGTAACATATACGATACGACAGTAAAACTGTGCAAAAATAAAAGTAAGGCCGCTCCCTGATTTGTCGGTGCGGTATCGTTTTTTTCCTCGGTGTGCGCGGGACTTGCGCGGGCGCAGAGTAAGTCAGGTAGGTTTCATTGAAATATAGGCTTTAGGCATGTTTTTATTACCGAATCGGTAGTGAGCACACCGAGAAAAACGATACCGCACCGACAAATCAGGGAACGGCCTAATAGTTCATAGATTTTACAGTGGCCAATTCACACAACATATACACCGTTTTATCGCCGATAAAGTCACGCGAATTGCTAAATTAGTTTATTATTAGAACTAGAATTAGAAATTAAAAAAATAATCACATGATTTGTTAAGGTCTTAAATCCGAATATTTTAGAAAATCTTGCTGATATAACAGCACATAAATGAACTCTAAAGGGAATGAAATAGGCACATAAGAAGCATGACAGATACTGGAGTATATAATGGGTAGAATAAATATGTCAATGTTTCGCCACTTTATATGGTTTCTACAATGACACGTTTTTCAAGCGAGAGAGTATTAAAGCCAGAAGCTGATCCAAAAGATGATATTTCTAGATAGAGAAAATTGAGATGAAAACATACAAGCCATGTTGCTTCAAAAATGCTACTTTTTTAACTTGAAAACAAATTATTTGGGTTTAAGGATATGGCATATTTATACAGCAATCTTACTAAGCTATTTAATCCAATATTATAAAATATACAGGGTGTTTCCTAAACCAAATGTATAAATTTTGTCCCGCTTCTTGTTACAACTTGTATAGTAAAGATGTATTTAAAATATTTCCCAATGGCAACAGGACTTTCGATCTAATTCATCTAACGATCAGTGGAGTAGTCGGGTTCCGGAGGGAGGAAGGGGCATATGGACATAAAAGGCGTCTCCTTAAGGCAAAAAGAGATGAACACTACAAGCGGAGCTACTTATAGAGGGAGGCGCGATCATCGGGGAGCGAACCTCCTTGAGGAAAAAAATCCTCTTGCACTGGAACTCTAAAAGCTTCCACCTCTCTCAACACAATAATCTAAAAATCGGCGACCGGGGGACGGAGGAGAAATTTTTTACAAAAAAGAACCCCTACCTGCACTAGAATTCTGGGCGCAGGTAATTTCCACACCACTAATCCGTTTATGACCTAGACATATTTAAGGGCTTGTAATTGCAGAAGTAAATTTCACACCGAGTACTTACAGGTAGAGGATGAGGGTTGATAAATGGGTGGTGGTACGCACCGGCCTGTTCAATTAAATCATTATTAAACCCTTCTACATATCAGTTTAGTACATATTATTAATTTGTGATTATTACTTGGTTGCGCGTATATTTTTTAAAGTGTTGCTAATATGGAAGCAAAGTTAATAAAAAGTAATCGAGGAAAGGACCTGTTATGTGTGAATTACTACACTTACTTTCGACAAAAGATGCTAAAATGTGGAGAAACATTTTGGAGATGTTCAAAAAAAGATTGCAAATCAAAAGTCTTCACCGTTGGGCCCGAGAATTTAGTTACCAGAAGTGAAGGACTCCATACACACGAAGCCGACACCAAGAAGCTGAATCGGCAAATAATTAGTAATTCCTGCAAAAGAAAAGCTGGAGAGCATATGAGTGAAAGGCCATCTAAAATTATCCGACAAGAACTACAAAACACGCTGCCTGAAACAGTAACAGAAAAAGATGTCGAATATATTAGAAAAAACATTTATAACCATAGGCGAAAATTTTTGCCAGGACATAATCCAAGAAGTGCTGAGGAGGTGCATAGTGATTTAGAGACATTTGAAATCAAAACTAGCAAGGGTGAGAATTTTCTATATATCAATGAACTCGAAAGTGGCATTATTGTTTTTCTTGCACTACAAATGTCAATATGTTGTGTAAAATATCCAATATATATATGGACGGCACCTGCACTAAATATTTTACACAGTTATTTACAGTGCATGGTTTTGCAAACGGTCATTACATTCCATTATTATTTTGCTTATGGCGTGATAAGAGAGCTGAAACATACAAAACCTCTTCACATTATTAAAATGTAAGATTTATTCGACAGATACACTGTATTTCAATCCAGAGAAAATTACTATTGACTTCGAAAAATCTATTCATAAGGCAGTATCTGAAGTTTGGCCAAATTCTAAAGTATTAGGATGTAGATTTCATTTACACCAATCTTGGTTTCGCAAGATACAGAATCTAAGTCTAGCTAAAGAATATTGCGACAAAAATTCTGAAATTGGTCGTTGGTTAAAGTATTGTTTTGGCTTGGCTTATTTAGCACCCGAAGGATTAGGTGACAGTTTTGCA
Source organism: Pachyrhynchus sulphureomaculatus (assembly GCA_019049505.1). Lineage (NCBI taxonomy): Eukaryota > Metazoa > Arthropoda > Insecta > Coleoptera > Curculionidae > Pachyrhynchus > Pachyrhynchus sulphureomaculatus. The sequence goes on from CM032456.1 coordinate 20,266,246, forward strand.
TACGATTTATATTCTATAAAACCTGAGGATGAACGTTTAAATAAATTTTATGATTACCTACTAGAAACGTATATAGAGGTAGGAGCCGATTTTCCAGTTGAAATATGGGCAGAATCGAGTCCATCTTTAACTCGAACGACTAACTGTTGTGAGTCCTTCCATTCCTATCTAAATAATTCTTTTTATTCTACACATCTGTCTCTGTATACTTTTATCGATAGGCTGAAAGAATTTCAGATTAACGTGTATATAAAAATACAAAGTGTCGACGAGTGTAAAATAAGTAATAATCATAATAATCAAAAATTAAAACATTAAAAAAACTTTATGAACAAAGACAATTAGGAAATATTAATCGTTTCCATTTTTTAAATGTGTCTCCTATTTTTCTCAACCTGTTTTGTAAATATATACAGTCCCTGGCCAAATTATTAGACGCACTGTATTTTTTTTAGTAATTTTATGTTTCTTAAGAGTTTTTATGCAATAATGGTATATTTAAACTACAATATTATTGATTTTTATTTAAAAGAACTGTTGTAGACTACATATTTGTATTTATTTTTAACTTATGGCAACACTGTGTTGACAAAGTGATACATGAACGTAAACAAGTACAAATCTGTATCAGTCGCGATCGGAATCGAGTCAGGTACGGACGTGTTTCTGTGGCTTTATGGACTGTGATTGTTTGTTTAACAGTTTTATACTACTCAGTTATTAGTTTATTTTGTATGCAGTGTTTTAAAAAAGTAATTGAACTATTTTCATTATGGGTAGAAAAGGCGATCTTTCACCACGTAAAAAAGCTGAAGTGAAGGCCCTTGTGATTGCGAAAACATTTACAAACCGAGAAATATCACGAAGATTGGAGGTTTCTGAAGCTAGTGTACGACGCATAAAAAAGAAAATTGAGTCAGGGAAGGAATTAAGCCCGAAAAGAAAGAAAAGATGCGGTAGAAAACCAATGTTCACTCCACGGTCAGAGAGATGTTTGAAGAAAATTTGTGTAGAAAACAGATTTGCTACCACAAAGGTAATAAAATCCCAACTCCAGGATGCTAGCGTAAATGCTTCTGAGCGCACTGCTCGAAGAAAATTGAAAGAATTAGATTTAAAGGCCTGTCGCCCCGCCAGGAAGCCCAAGTTAACAGCTGCAATGAAAGCAAAGCGCCTGAAGTGGGCTAAACAATGCAAGACAAAGATGTGGACTTCTGGAGATCGGTAAGATACAGCAATTTAATCAATAATTGATACATTATTATCATTTTCAGTTAAATAAAGCAAAATAAACATGGAAGTTTATATATTTTTCCTATTTTTGACAGGTCTGCTTCAGTGACGAAAGCACATTCGAAATTTTGCAGAAGAAAGCTCAGTATGTGCGTCGTCGTCATGGAGAAAAGTTTAATCCTGATTGTGTCGTCCCGACGGTTAAACATCCCACCAAAGTGATGATTTGGTCAGTCATCAGCGGCAAGGGCACTGGACGTCTGTACGTCGTCAAAGGAATAATGAGGCAAGATCAGTACAAAGAAGTATTACAAAATCGGTTGATTCCGCAGCTCAGAGAATGGTTTCCAAATGGGGGAACCATTCACTTTCATGCAAGATGGAGCTCCCTGCCACACTGCTCGGTCTGTTAAAGCTTTTTTGGCAGAAAAAAATATGTTGGATTGGCTATGGCTAGCCCTGATATGAACCCCATTGAAAATGTGTGGGAGCTGATGAAAAGAGAAGTGGCTAAAGATGTGATTACCAACAAAACCCAGCTCCTAGAAAAGATTATTCATGTGTGGAATCATCATCCTCAAATGCAGGAGACAGTACAATCTTGCATTGATAGCATGCCGCGCAGAATTAAAGCTTTGATAGCGGCTAAAGGTGGCTCAACTAAATATTGACTTTTACTAACATTAATTTCACTTTTTTTTTTAAAACTTAATAAACTTATGCTTTTCTAAATTAATGCTGTTTTATTTATGTCAAATAAATAGGTAATTGATTGGATAATATAAAAATAAAAAACAAATCAATTTAAAATAATAAAACGGTACAATATCACTAGGTAATTAATATTTTACATGAAATCTTGCAGTGCGTCTAATAATTTGGCCAGGGACTGTATAAATATATATATATATATATATATTATATATATATATATATATATATATATATATATATATATATATATATATATATATATATATAGGTTTGTAGCATTATCTAGTATATGTAAGGAAATTTGTCCAATTGTATTTTATGTATTTAGCAAAAACTTCATGTTTTATCAATATTATTCTACTATGAAATAAAAACATATATTTTTGCAAATATCTAAAATTTTCAATAAAAACTGATTTAAAAGAAATCCGTTCAATTTTATTTAGATGAATAAAGCATAATTATATTTGCGTGGTGTGGAAATTACCTGTAAGATTTAAGCACCCTTATAAGGTTAGTATAGAATTTACCTGTTGTATTAAGGGCGCAGGTACTCTTGGTGTGAAATTTACTAACGCCGGAAATTCTAATAATTCAATTTAAAAATCGATGAAGGGAATGTTTTTCACAAAAGAGAACCCCCAATTAAGAAAGAATTGGATTTGTAAGGAGACATACATATGTCCCCCACCTTGGCTACGCCACAGCTAACGATATATTAGAGGGTTACGCGATAAATAAATACAGTCTTAAATTTTTTATAACTGGAACATAAACCTTTACTCTTAACTTAATTACACAGAATCAACTGAAAATGTTTGTTTGCTGAACTTCAAGTGAATTGCAATATTGAAAGCGAAAGACAATGAAGGACACGATTGTGCAAATTGAAACGTTTCGTAACGATATGTAAAACAGTACTGCTGATGAGTTTGATGAAAATGGCATCTTTAAATATTATTACTAAAATTAAGAAGGCACAATGATATATTAGTGACGAGTATTTGAATTTCAAACATGTTTTAGAGTTACAATTTACCTACATCTTTAATATTCGATATAAATGATTCCTATAAATTTAAGTACTCTAAACTTTAAAAATATTTATGGGCGATAAGAAAAGCAGAATAGTATTTTTGTTTAAATATTCATATACCGAATCTTAACTATAAAAGCTAGAGTTGATTATTACGATAACTGTTTAAAAATATGAATAATTTTTGGTGTAATGACTGGTAAGAAAAGAATTCTATATTATTTTACTCTGTAAGGTTTACCTTTATGGCAGTTTAGGATTGAATGTACTTGCTTATTTAAACCTATGATAAATTATTAAAAACAATAATAAAAATAATAACAAAATGGAATGTACAAAAAGAGATCTAAGCCTATCTATAATAAAATTAAATACTTTCTATATCATTTGGTACTTGAAACTAGCCTTTCTAGCAGCATTTTCATTTACCAATTCGTTGGTAACATGTTCCCAGGCATTTACGGTAGCCTGGTAGTAGTTAATGTGTTTATTTACAAAATCCAAAAGTATTTTTTTCACACATTGTCGTTTTTCTTGCTGCCACCATTCTAAATCACTTCGCAGACATTCGTTCGCCATTTCTAGGTTATCTTGCGTCGATTCAACCTTTTTTAAAAGTTGTGGAATGTGTGTTCCTAATTTTTCAAGTCTATCGTCATAACTAGAATGTTTCCATAGTGTAAAACCGCTCGAATTTTGGGGCGGCTCTTGAGAAATTGCCAGAAGCTAAAAAGAAAACCAATTTAACATTTAATTTAAAAGAATATACATAGCATGAAATAAAACAATGTTAAACTTGTTTCATTCTTCCAGGCACTAGAAGTATTTTTAATATACCAGGTGTACAAGTATGAAATGCGGATTTCAGACAACAGATGGTGTACCAATGCAGTTTGTGCTATAAAGATTTGACACTGCGCCATTTTGTTGTGTCATCGACAAGTGTCAGACGCGCACGAGTGATAAATTGGAAAAGTGGGTGCATACTGTTGTTTCGTTGTATTCAATATGTCGAAATTTATACCGAACAAAGAGCATTCGCGGACAGCATTAATTTTTTTTTTCATTTGAAGTAAACAAGCTGTTTCCAATCGACTACGAGAGAGGGGAAAGATTCAGAAGACCGGTAGATGGGTACCACGAGTTAAACGACAGGCAAATGGAAAAGCGCAAAAACACGTGTGACATTTTGCTCGCTCGGTACAAAAGGAAGTCGTTTTTGCATCGTGTAGTAACAGGGGATGAAAAGTGGATTTATTTTGAGAATCCCAAACGCAAAAAAATCATGGGTAGACCCAGGCGCACCATCCACATCGACCGCAAGTCCGAATCGCTTTGGCAGAAAGACGATGCTCTGTGTTTGGTGGGATCAGTGGGGCGTGGTCTATTATCAGCTGTTAAAACCCGGGGAAACGGTTAATACTAAACGTTACCACCAACAATTGACCGATTTGAAAAGTTCGCTACTTGAAAAAAGGCCAGAATACCGAAAGAGGCAACACAAAGTCATTTTTCTTCATGATAATGCTCCATCACACAAAACCAGTTCGCGACACGTTAGAAGCACTTAGCTGGGAAGTTCTACCCCATGTGGCTTACTCACCAGGCTTGGCTCCTTCCGATTACCACTTGTTTGCATCGATGGGTCACGCACTCGCTGAGCAGCGCTCTAGTTCGTACAAAGATGTGAAAAAATGGTTCGCAGCAAAAGGAGAAGATTTTTACTGGCGTGGTATTCACAAATTGCCCGAAAGATGGGAAAAATGTATAACAAGCGATGGAGCATACTTTGAATAAAGCACTTTTTATCATTCTTCCGAATTTAACATGTTTTTTTTTTTAGAAAAAAAATCCGCATTTCATACTTGTACCTGGTATGTCCAAGCATTAGATGTATAATGTAAATTTACTTTTATTTTTAAAATAGTATACTTTATCAGCAATGGAGAAGATGCATAAACAATAGAGAAATCTTGCCACGCTTATTTTGGTAGCCCACTCTCTTTATCTTTATGTGAAGCATGCGCCCACCATTCGGAGGTTGCGCGGTATTGAAACAAATCCTTTATTAAGGATAACGATTTCCCTTATTTAGGAATTTATAAGAGAGGTTATTTGACGTTCGTTATTCTTACAGCTATTATGGAAGGGCTTTGTTTTTTTTCCTACTTAGGTAGGTACTAAGAAAATACAGTAAGACTGAAATGATAATCTTTTATTGCAAATAACACTGACAACAGTTAATTAATGTTCAGATTATGTTGGGATTTTGCAATCTTTGGCACAATGGCATTACAGTCTGTATAGTACCAATTTCAAATGAAATTTTATTTATAGCATATTGTTATTACCTGGAAATAAGAAGTGACAGAAAACATAATTTTAATTGAGAAACTTGTACTGACCCATCAAATACTAATACTGTTCGTGCCCAGAACAGATGCAAAGAAATTATCGACGAAACCAAGGAGGTACACAATCAGCGAATTAGAAACAAACTTCTCGCTTGTCCCAACAATTCCAGGTCCCTTTGGTCAGTCGCTAAGGCAGTTAGCCAAAATTTCACCAAATCCACTATACCACCACTCACACGGCCAGATAATTCTATTGCAACGACACCTGTTGAAAAAGCGTATTTGTTGGCTGAACTCTTTGCTTCACATTCTACTGTCGATTTCCAAGGAAAAAAACACCACCTACTATTCCCATAGTGCAGTGAAGGATGCCCGATGTTGTCTTCAGACAGCGTATCATAAAACGTATTTTAATGAAGCTAGACACCAAAAAAGCTTCTGGCGCTGACGGAATACCTGCCATAGTTCTCAAAAACTGCGCGAGGGAACTGACACCAGTTTTCTGTAGACTTTTCAACCTACCTACAGAAAGGGAATATTTCCTTCCTGCTGGAAATGTGCCACAGTTCAGCCGATACCTAAATCTCGAGCGGTTGCTCTTGACATATCCAAGGCATTCGACCGTGTTTGGCACGATGGGCTGTTGGCTAAGCTACGTTCTTGTGGTATGTCTAAAAAGTTCTGTTTGTGGCTCTCATGCTTCCTCAGTGAGCGTTCTTTACTAGTGGCGGTCGACGGATTTCTTTCTAACACCTTCACTATCAACGCCGGTGTGCCCCAAGGCTCCATACTATCTCCTACTCTCTTTCTCATTTACATTAACGATCTGCTGGAAAAGACCGGAAATCCAACCTACAGCTTCGCAGATGACAGTACGCTTATCTCTTCATTCACTTCGAACGCTCGAACATCGGCTGCTCAGGCGAGTGTCGTGAGACAGCGGGAAGTTCTATCTTGGGGTAAAAGTAACCAAGTGGAATTTAACGTTACAAAAACCCAGGCGGCAGGTTTTTCTAAAAAAGTTAACATTGCTGAACCCGACATATTTATGGCGGGGCACTCCATTCCTCTAACATCGTCACTCAATTTGTTGGGCGTTAATTTGGGAGCAAATATCATGAGCATGTTGCAGGCATAGCAAGGAGAGCTTCTCAAAAGTTGGGAATATTATTTTGAGCCAGAAAGCTTTACACTCCACAACAACTGTTAATTCTTTACAAAGCTCGAATTCGACCAGCTATGGAATACTGCTCCCATGTTTGGGGCTCCGCTCCCAAACATACACTGCATTTGTAGGATTGAATTCAGAGAAGAGCTGTTCGTCTGATTGAAGACCTGGAACTGACCGGCGGCCTTGATTCGCTGGAACATCGAAGAACGGTTGGCGACTTGAGCCTATTCTACAAGTTCTTTTGATGAAAAGTGTTAGGAGGATGTGGCCCGTTTAATTCCTCCCAGAGCGGTGCATGTTAGAAATACACGTCGCGCTGATACTTCACATCCATACGAGGTTCAGCTTGTTACTCCTCGTGCAACGCTTTTCAAGCAGTCCTTTATATGGAGAACATCATCCCTTTGGAATGGCTTACCCAGGACTGTGTTTCCCACCGAGTACAATTTACAGCGATTCAAGAACAACGTGAATCGCTTTCTCCGCACACGTGTCGCTCCTGTAGCGCTTTAAGGACTTCCCTGCAGCATGTGTGCTAGACCCACAAGAAAAAAAAAGTGTGCTTCACCATGAAATGAATGAAAAAAAATTCTGGTTGGTACTTCCCGAAAATCATATAGATTTTTTGAAAAGGGCGATATCTATGTATCAGACTAAAAACTTCTCAGCCTACGTGTTACGTGTTAAATATATGAAACAATTAAACCATCTTTATATTGAAGCAGCGAATGCATGATATTGAAATCTATTATTTCTCAAAACTTCAAGCAAAACTCCTTTTAACACTCACTCACAAGAAATACCTTAAGCTCTCTGAGAACTTTATTATTTTTACCGTAAGAAGAAAAAAAACGCTGTTTTATTAAAGTTAGGTGTATTAATTTCCGTTTTTTTTCTTATTAGAAATGCAAATACGAGGCATGTTTTTTAAGTAAGTACCGTTTTGCGATTCCGCCGCCGCAGCGATACGGTCGGCGTTCCGCGCATGCGCGCTGGTAACCTACATCTCATGTCTACGCACTGACGCCATTACAGTCTGATTCTTCATTGTATACGTTGTTTACTGAGTGTTTAAGATGCCTCCGACAATCGTGAGTCCCGCCGATTGTGAAGTACGGGGGCTGTTATACGATTTCTTAGTGCTAAAGGCGTAAAACCGATCGATATTCATCGTGAGATCTGTGAAGTTTACGGACAAAACATTATGAGTGATGGAATGGTAAGGAAATGGGTGAGAGCATTTAAAGATGGCCGCACAAATGTGCATGATGAAGAACGGAGTGGGCGTCCTTCGGTCGTTAATGAAGATTTGGTGCAGAAAATGGACGAAAAGGTGAGAGAAAACAGACGCTTTACAATTTCATCATTGTGCGACTGCTTTCCTCAATATTCTCGTAGTGTTTTGTATCGCATTGTGACCGAGAACTTGAATTACCGGAAATTGTGTTCACGTTGGGTTCCAAAAATGTTGACGGATTTGCACAAAACCCAACGTTTAGGCAGTGCATTGACTTTCCTTGAGCGGTACCACAATGAAGGTGAACATTTTTTAGACCAAATTGTTACTGGTGACGAAACATGGGTGGCCTACGTCACACCAGAATCGAAACAATAATCCATGGAATGGCGACATTCATCATCACCCAAAAAAGTGAAGTTTAAGCAAACAATTTCTGCCCGCAAAATCATGTGCACAGTTTTTTGGGACAGAAAAGGAGTATTGCTAGTGGAGTTTCTGCCTCGTAATGAGACAATCAATGCAGCGTCTTATTGTGAGACATTGAACAATCTGCGTCGTGCAATCCAGAACAAAAGACGTGGCAAGTTGAGTAAGGGTATCGTTTTGCTGCATGACAATGCCCGTCCACATGTGGCTAATCGGACCAAAGATCTCATCAAATCTTTTAAATGGGAAACTCTAGATCATCCTCCATACAGCCCTGATCTGGCGCCCAGCGACTACCATTTGTTCCTGCACTTGAAGAAGCACCTGGGTGGTCAGCGTCTTCAAGACGATAACGAAGTCAAAACATTTGTGATACAGTGGTTAACAAGTCAGGCGGCAGAATTTTATGAGGAGGGTATTCAAAAACTGGTGCCACGTTATGACAAGTGCCTCAATATTCACGGAAATTATGTAGAAAAGTAGATTAAGGTACAGGCTTTCATGTAAAAATAAAATTATAGCGATATCTTTGCACGTCTTTTTTTAATTCCAAAACGGTACTTACTTAAAAAAACATGCCTCGTAATTAAAACTATTAATTTTTACCAAATCTACCAAAAAATTCTGGATATTTCTACCAAAATATAAACTTCTGACTTTCCATTACTAAAGTAGAATATCTATCCTCTAAACAGATTGTCTTACCTTGTCTTTTTCACTGTGTCTTTTATTTAATTCTTCCAAAGAAAACTGATACGCGTACTGATTGGAATCTCTTTTTCTTAAGGTCTCCTGAACAACCTCAATATATTGCAAGACATCTTTAATCGGCATACCCATAGAATTATTTATAACTAAGAACTAAGGCACTCTGAGCAGCAGTGCTCCTTTCAAGAGCATTCGCGATATTTTCTAAAGTGTTCTTGAGTTGTGGTTCTGAAGCTGCCCACGTATTAAAAATGGGACAGAAATTGTTAATTTCCGAAATTAAATCATTTCGTTCTTTATTAATTCGACTAGATATTTTTTCAATTGAAGTTAATTTCTCCGATAAAATAGTTAAGTAAGCTTTCATTTTATCAAATTCAATATCGCGATTTTTCAAAAGTGAATGTGAGGAACTTGTAGGGGTTAACACTGCTAGGCTATTACTACTGCTCGAGGACGAATTTTTCTTCTTCCTGTGAGCAGCAAAATCCTTAAAAATATAGAGAAAATTTAAATTATTTTATTGCTAAATGATTTTGATAGTTAAATTAGTAAATTAGTTTCATTCGAAAACACTTATTTATTATAATAATCCCTTATTTCAAAAATAACTCCACACTTTTTTAGGCACTCCTTGAAATTAAAAAGGATTTCAAGAATTTTTTTTATTTTTCAAATTGCAGACCTATGTGAAAAGAATTTCTAGTTTTTTTTTGCGAAAAGTAACAGTGAACAGCCCATATATATATATATATATATATATATATATATATATATATATATATATATATATATATATATATATATATATATATATATATATATACACATACATACCGGTGAGCAAAAAAAATCGATTCAAACTATTTGGCTTCATTTAACACGAATTCTAGAATTTAGTATACATATATTTTTATGGATTTTAGTATCATTTGAAAGCTCAGTCTATTTTCTTTCTAATGATACTGAATTCCATAGCATCGAAAAATAAAAAAGGTTTACCCCAAACACATAAGTAGTTTTTATTTTTGCACGGACTTTTCAAACCAGCCTCGTATATATATATATATATATATATATATATATATATATATATATATATATATATATATATATATATATATATATATATGTAATACTTGCGCGCACTTTTCTTCGCAGTATTTTTTAAAAAATCGCGAAAAATCGCTGTCCACAAGCCTTATCTCGAAAAGTACTTATCAAAAAATTTTGAAAAAATTCTGGAATATTCTCCACGGAGTGTAGATTGAACGAAAATTATCAGGATTGCATTACCTTTAATAATTTATCTGGTATATAAAATAAAATAAAAAAATTTCAAGTTCATCGGTTTTCAGTAAAGATTGGAAACAAACTTTGTTGAAAACTCATTTGGGGTGTATTTTGTGAAGTCACTGATCATTTTCTACCTCCGTAACAAAATTTTTTATTTTAAAAGCAATCAGCGTATAGAACACTAATTGCGCAAGTTCAACTTGCACTTGACCGGTTATTTTAAATATATTTTCGCACCTGCCTATTTATGATACAATTAAAATTCGGGAAGATACACTGAATCGTAAGAGATAATACGTAGGCTGAAAAGTTTTTGGTTTAGATCTTAAAACACATTTTTTTGCAAAATTCGACTTTATTTATCAATATATATATCTTTCTTGTAGAAGGATTTGTCTTTGCCTTCAAGATAGGCCTCAGTTTCGGCGATAACTTCTTCACTGGACCCAAATCTTTCCCGAGAGGATTTTTTTGAGGTCTGCGAATAGATAATAGTCGCTGGGGGCCAAATCTGGAGAATACAGTGGATGAGGAAGCAATTCGAACTTTAATTCGTGCAATTTTGCCATCGTAACCATTGACTTGTGGCACGGTGCATTGTCACTTTTTTCTTCTTCAGTTGGGGCCGTTTATTTGCGATTTCTGCCTTCAAACGCACCAATAACTTTATATAATATTCGCTATTGATGGTTTTTTCATTTTCAGCATAGTCGATGAAAATTATTCCATGCGCATTCCAAAATACAGAGGGGAAAACCTTACCAGCCGACTGTAGTGTCTTTGGTCGCTTCGGGCGTCTTTCACTGGCTGCTGTCCACTCAGCTGACTGCCGATTTGATTCCGGTGTGTAGTGGTGGATCCATTGTCACATATCGCATGAAAAAATCGTTATTATTGCACTTAATCAGGTCCAAACATCGCTCAGAATTATCAACAGCTGAGCAAATACGGTATCCATTTCGAACAGAGCTTTCCCATGCCCAAATGTTCATGGAAAATATGATCAACACGTTCTTTTGACATCTTTAGGGTATGAGCTATCTCACGCAATTTCACTTTACGGTCAACCAAGACAATTTTGTGGATTTTTTTTATGTATTCCGGTGTAACTACCTCATTTGGGCGTTCAGCATCATTTATACCAGTATGACCACGTTTAAATTCAGCATACCAGTAAATGATGAGTGATTTTCCAGGGGCAGACTCCCCGTAACACTTATCAAGCCATAGCTTTGCTTGAACAGTATTTTTTCCCATCAAAAGACAGTGTTTAATCAACACACGAAATTCGATTTTTTCCACTGTTTTGAAAATATCAAAACTAATGTCAGTAAAACCATTGTAACTTGTAAACTAATCGTCGAAATGTCATGCAATTTTGATACGTATCGTTTGAAAGCTGATACTTATCAAAAATCATATGGATTTTTTGAAAAGGGTGACATCTATATGTCAGACTAAAAACTTTTCAGTCTACTCTTTATATTAGGATTTAAATATATTGTGTGAAATTTTTACTAATTCTAGAAATTCAATTAAAATGGGTTAAAACTACGGATACTCACTGGTGGTTTTCCAGTTAAAAATATCTTAAAATGTTCATTGCAGCTTAAAATGGGATGCTGACAAATTCTCGTTATAAACACATTGAGAGCTTTCATTCTTAATATGATGAAGTCTTTGGAATATCTATCTAACTGGCCTATCAATGAATGCTTGGCAGGTAATGGCTAAAAATATTAATCAAGATAAAAATGTAAAATGGAAATAATTATTTTTCTCTTAAGAGTACCTACATGAAAAATTACGAAAATTATAGAGGTATAAAAGCAAATAATCTATAATATATATAAAATGCAACGTCTCTCTGTCTGTCTGTCCGTTAGTGCGCTTATCACTGAAGAACCACTTATCCGATTTACGTACTTTTTTTTTTAAAACATACCTATGTTCTCTGGCCAGGTTATAGGCTATATTTTATTACGATAGGTAGGAATAAGCAGTAACGTAAAATAGTGAATGAAGTCGGAAAAAAGTTTGCCGCTACCGCATTCCCTTGCAATACACAGCCTAAACCATTAATTATGGAACAATATTATGTAGCAGAGAATATCTATAATCTATAATCTACAATATATATAAAATGCAACGTCTCTCTGTCTGTTTGTCCGTTTATCACTGGAGAACCACTTATCCGATTTACGTGCTTTTTTTTAAACATACGTATGTTCTCTGGCCAGGTTATAGGATATATTTTATTACGTTAGGTGATATAAGGAATAAGTAGTGACGATAATAGTGAATCAAGTCGGAGAAAAGTTTGCCGCTAGCGCGTTCTCTTGCAATACATTGCCTAAAGCATTAAATATGGAAAAATATCATGTAGCAAAGAATATAATATATATAAAATGCAACGTCTCTCTGTCTGTCTGTCTGTCCGTTAGTGCGCTTATCACTCGAGAACCACGTATCCGATTTACGTGTTTTAATAAATTTATACATATGTTCTATATAATTCGATATAAGCCTAGATAATGGGAGATAAGGTGAGATAATGGGAGATAAGGTGAGATAATGGAAGATAAGAAGAAATAATGGGAGATAAGTCGAGATAAGCCTCGATAATGGGAGATAAGGTGAGATAATGGGAGATAAGTATAAATAATGGGAGATAAGGAGAAATAATGGGAGATAAGGAGAAATATTGCGAGATAAGTCGAGATAAGCCTAGATAATGGGAAATAAGGTGAGATAATGGAAGATAAGGAGAAATAATGGGAGATAAGGAGAAATAATGGGAGATGAACAGAGATAAGCTTAGATAATGGAAATTATGTAGAGATAATGGGAGATAAGGAGAAAGATAGGGAGATAAGGGGAAATAATGGGAGATATTTTATTACGTTGGGTAACATAAGGAATAAGCAGTAACGATATTAGTGAATCAAGTCCACGCGAGCGGAGCCGCGGGCCCGGCTAGTGTAACTATAAAACCCAAAATTTCCTTTATTTTGTAACATGAATCTTGTTACCACACAACAGTTATCACCACTATGCCAAACTCGATACTTGACGAGCGTTTTGGTCACTATCAGGAGTGATGATTGAAATGAAATGAAGACAGATATACTGCACATCATCACCTTAGCTTACTAATACTCTTACCAGTTTAAATCCTCCAATTACCCAATTATGCCTCTAGCTTACCAGGTGTACAAGTATGAAATGCGGATTTTTTTCTAAAAAAACATCGTTAAATTTGGAAGAATGACAAAAAGTGCTTTATTCAAAGTATGCTCCATCGCTTGTTATACATTTTTCCCATCTTTCGAGCAATTTGTGAATACCACGCTAGTAAAAATCTTCCCCTTTTGCTGCGAACCATTCATCGAGCCATTTTCTCACATCTTCGTACGAACCAAAGCGCTGCTCAGCAAGTTCGTGACCCATCGATGCAAACAAGTGGTAATCGGAAGGAGCCAAGTCTGGTGAGTAAGCCGCATGGGGTAGAACTTCCCAGCTGAGTGCTTCCAACGTATCGCGAACTGGTTTTGCCGTATGTGATGGAGCATTGTCATGAAGAAAAATGACTTTGTGTTGCCTCTTTCGGTATTCTGGCCTTTTTTTCAAGCAGCGAACGGTTCAAATCGGCCAATTATTGTTGGTAACGTTTAGTATTAACCGTTTCCTCAGGTTTTAACAGCTCATAATAGACGACGCCCCTCTGGTCCCAGCAAACACAGAGCATCGTCTTTCTGCCAAAGCGATTCGGTCTTGCGGTTGATGTGGATGGTGCGCCTGGGTCTACCCATGATTTTTTGCGCTTGGGATTCTCAAAATAAACCCACTTTTCATCCCCTGCAACTATACGAAGCAAAAACGACTTCCTTTTGTACCGAGCGAGCAAAATGTCACGTGTTTTTGCGCTTTTCCATTTGCCTGTCGTTCAACTCATGTGGTACCCATCTACCAGTCTTCTGAATCTTTCCAATCTCTCGTAGCCGATTGGAAACAGCTTGTTGACTAACGCCCAATTGCTCGGCGAGTTGTTTTTGGGTTTACGAATCATCTTCGTCCAACAATGCTCGCAATTCCACATCTTCGTATTTTTTTGGCGGTTTTCCACGTTCCTTGTCGGCAACATCGAAGTCACCACTTTTGAAACGCCGAAACCATCGTTCACACGTATCCTGCGATGGAGCATGTCCACCATAAGCTTCTCGAAGTAATCGGTATGATTCAACAGCAGTTTTCTTCAAATGAAAACAAAAAATTAATGCTGTCCGCGAATGCTCTTTGTTCGGTATAAATTTCGACATATTGAAGACAACACTATGCACACACTTTTCCAATTTATCACTCGTGCGCGTCTGACACATGTTGATGACACAATAAAATGGCGCAGTGTCAAGTCATTTATAGCACAAACTGCATTGGTGCACCATCTGTTGTCTGAAATCCGCATTTCATACTTGTACACCTGGTACTAATAATAAAAAGAACAAAACAAAAAAAATATAGATATAACCCTTAATAATGAAAAACTGCATATCACACTAAACATAACCACATACGGCAATTAACCTAAACCGAGGCAGAAAGTCACTCCTGACTAGATTATAAGCTTCCTTAGTCTTGCCTTAAAAACATTTACCGTTGCAATACTCCTAATATCTGTCGGCAAAGCATTATAGGCGTTAAATCAAAGCAAAAAAGGGAAATCATTGCGGATGAATGTTTCGTTCTTACAATATGAAAATCATTGATGCTTCTTGTAAAGTAGGAATGTATTGACCTCCATAATCCAACAAATTCATTAAAATAATTTGAAAGCGTTGCCCAGCTCAGTTTAAAAATAAATATCATTGGAAGATAGTACAGTCTTTATTCAACCGAAAATCACCCCAGAGTAGTAAGCATTAGGTTTATTGGAGTATATTGGTTGCACCTCAAAATCGTTCTCATACCTCTGTTAAATAAAACTTGTTTGTATTGACTGTATCGATCCACTATCAAGGAGAAACAACAAGGTTGCACAATAATTAACTTGTGGTTGAGTAATAGTCTTAAACACCATTATTCTAAAAATCAAAGACAAATTTTTTGCCACTCTGAAAAAGAAGAACAGCTTCCTTCCAATTTTTCTCTGGATATATTCACAATGCCTTTTCATAAACAATGTATTATGTAACATGAAACCAATATATTTTATTTGATTGACCCATTCTGTATAGTCATTACCTATACATAATTTATACAATAATCCATTGATATTATTGACTTTGTAATGAGTTCCTATTATCATCACTTTAGTTTTGCTGGCATTTAATTTAAGCTTATCAACAGAAAAAAAAACTCTTCAATTCCTCCGAGCAACCGATTCATCTCCAAAACCAGATCTCGTCAAGTTATCTCCACTACAAGAAATTAAGGTGTCATCAGCAAACAAATTGATGAACTCCAAACCCTCATTATAATTAATATCATTTAAATATATTACAAACAACAGTGCTCCCAATACACTACCTTGTGGAACACCATACCCAATACTCAATATTTGTAAAAAAGCTTCTGCCAACTTTACCATATTGCATTCTACATATTTGATAGATAGTTTTTAAACCAGTTTAAGGCTTTATTTTTAACACCATAATATTCCAATTTTTTCAGTAGTATTCCTTTAACAATT
Source organism: Pachyrhynchus sulphureomaculatus (assembly GCA_019049505.1). NCBI lineage: Eukaryota > Metazoa > Arthropoda > Insecta > Coleoptera > Curculionidae > Pachyrhynchus > Pachyrhynchus sulphureomaculatus. The sequence continues at coordinate 20,282,113 of CM032456.1, forward strand.
TTTCGAATGCTCTTTTTAAATCTACTGACTGTTATCACATATTGATTCTTATCAATTAGATCTTTAATTGACTGTTAACTCAGAGTGTAAAATAAAGTATTTGGTGTAGTCGTGATAACTGTTATTTAGTGCCATTTAACTGAAGATTTTAAAGTCGAAAGGGAATAAATCTTCTTACTAATAGAAGTTCTAATTAATGCTTAGAAATCATGGTTCTTGAAATCAGATTGTGTTAAATTGGAATAACTTTCCATCTCGCCTATGATTGTATGAGACATCTTCACTCTAGGAGTCTAAAACACGGAATGTATGGGGTAATGATTTAACATCAAACCAAAGCACAGTGTGTCGCGTAGAACATGCTAGGTGGACAAAATTCATGTTATGATTTCCAGGAAATCTTATTTGCAAAACGTAAACAACACCACCAAACCCCGAATTCCGAGAAAAGGTTGTTTATCAAATTTGCAAGTGGCGAGTCATAAGCGTCAGAAGTCAGGTAATGAGTTTAATGCAGCTCTTTCAATCAATCAGTTGCAATTTAGCGACACTTTCGTGCACATCTTATAATGACATATTGTAATATTGTGAAAGTTTTTGTGATGAATATTAATACTGAGGGTAAGTACTATTTTTTAATGTATTTTTTAAATCAGAATCTATTAATTTGAATTTTTAGTATTTTTTTTAAATAGCCTATATATTTTAGCGTTTTTTTTTAAAAAAAAAAACTTTGAAAGTTCAGAATATACAGACATTCACCTCTATCCGGGCTAGTTTTTAGATATTACACAGAAATAACTTTATTCTTCGTAAAAATACACATATTATTTAGCACACTTCAGTACAACATGTTTTTTTTCTTTTTTTTCCAGAACACGTTTACTCTATTTCAAGGGTAGCCTTTCTTGAGGAGTGGTTGAAACACACGAAGAATGAAAAAAACTCGCGTGTATATGACTTTCTTTCTTCAAAATTTCACTTTGGTGACATTACTGAAAGCAGCCAAAAAGAAATAAAGTTGAAGATATCCAACTTGTCTAATAAGTTTGGTGCCAAATGGTTGGCTTCAGGAAAGTCGAAGGAGCGTTTTTTAATTAAAAATAACAATTGGTTGGATGAAGCAGACATACAGTTTACTGCGAGTTCTTTTGCGCCACAACCTTCAGCATCAAGTGAGAATGTGACTCCTGCAGGAAGACCTCGCAAAGATTTCGAGGAATCGTCGTTTAAGACGAAGAAAACGTCGCGTCGTGGATCTCGTAGAATCCCGAAGTGTCAGTGAATTGGTGACGGCTGCCGAAATTGCTGTGCGTTCAGCAAGGCAAAGGAAAATTGCCAATGTGATTAGAGACATTAGTGAGAGCCCAGATAATATTATTAAGTCTAAAAATACCAGTTCCGTTAATCCTAGGCAATTAAGTAGTGACGAAGCCTTAGCTTACTATATAGATTCTAAGTCAACAACGCATTCTTACAAACAAACTAGGAAGTGGTCCATTAAGGCGGGGCATAATGTGTTTCCGTCATATTTTAGTTTAAAAAAGTCCAAACAGGCCTGTTACCCTGCTCTGGAGCACATTGCTATAACAGAAACTCGTGCTGAAATAAATTTACAAGCCTTATTAAATAAAACATAAACAAAAACAAAAATAATATTTTGTTTTTCTTTTGTTATTGCGCTTTTTTTACCGAAAAAAATAATGAATTTTACACGAAAAAAATTTTTTTCTCTCCATTAATTTCTAAATAACTCCAAAACGATAAAAGATAAAATAAAATAATATTCAATCAACTTTAATAAAATTTTGTTACGCATTTTTTAATGTTTTATTTATAAAAATCTGACAAGTTGTTCCCGAGTTATCGTTAAATATGTCTGCGTAGCTGACTAATTTAGGGGAAAAAAATTAGCCACGCCCATAAAAAAAACCAACGCGGTGAATTTTTTCTTAAAATAACTTAATATGCCTAGAATATACATAAACAATTGAAATAAGTGAAAAAATAATTTTGTCCAGCTAACTTGTACTAGTCGACACACTGTGCAAAGCCATAAAAATTTTCATTGCAATAATCGCAGATTTCCAGGAATCTTACAATGTAAATAACAATAACAATAAATTATTGTTCTGATATCAAGAGTTTAACTTAGCTCTACATGATGTAATGCCATCATGTTGCAAAATGCAGACTTCCAGTAATCAATGTAAATAAAAATAATAAATTATTGTTCTGATATCAAGAGTTTAAGGGGTAATGCCTCTCTAGAGCTAACAAAAAAGCCTAATTTTGACAATTTTTTTTAGTGTTCTGTACGGAATACTGATAAGGTCACTTCAGTATCTTTCTGTCTGTCAGTCACACCCGATTTTCTCCGAAACTATTTGACATAGAAAATTGAAATTTGGTACTAATCTAGGAATTGATGGCCTCATCAGAACTGTGTAGTTTTGAAAGTTAAATTTTGACTTTTGAACAGGACCCCACACAAAAATTTTTAGAAGTTTATAGAAAGGGGTGCATATGCAGTATTCTAATCTTGAAGAGTAAAGATTCCTGAAGATGTCTGGTGCAATAGTAGGTGAAATGTCAGAAAGTTACTCCCAACTGACACTGTCTAATCCCAAGAAACAAAATTACACATTTAACTAAGACCATGGAAGCTTTTATTCTTTATTTATTTATACAATTTTACTAGATAAGTGCTAATATCTTGTAATTCACCACATTAGCCGTTTTTATGTATCATCATCTGGTACCGATGTGATGTCAGAAAAGCCTAATCAATCATGAAACTAAAATTAAACTCAATGCTAGTTTTCAATTTGCAAAGATTACACAGATCTATTTGGATATCCAGTATAATAAAATATTATTTATATAACTTACTGGTACAATGCAAAAAGGATGGCATTCTAACAATTTTTGTCGAAGCCATAGAAAATCATTATATCTTCTTCTAACAATATATTCATGATCTAAAAACTCGATTCTTGCCACTCTGGTTGTAATTCTGAATGTAATGTATGTTTCCATAGTTTCTAAATGCTTCTCGGGGTTATCAATTTTAACACAGAGGTCAGAATTCTCATCCATGTTTAATTCTGATAAATTTTCAATATCATGAATGGTGGAAAAGCTTTCTATACTTGGCGACTGCACCTTTAAAACAAAATTTATTATTACGAGAATCTTATTATAACTAATATCTAAACATACTAATGAGTTATCATTATCAAAACTTGACCCACTACATAAACTTGAATAATCTGCATCTTTTGAATTATCTTTTAAAATAGACGAAATTTCTTTGTGTTCCGAAACTACATTTAGAACTGCTGAATTTTTACTTTCCATTTTTACAACTAAATATTGATAATTTCTAAAAAATAAAGGAAAAAATGTTTTAGTAGGTTAGAAAGCTATACGACAATGACAAACTTTGACAATCAGCTGATTAAACTGGCGTATTCCTTTACATAGTCGAACAATCCGGATATTCTGCACCTGTCACTAAACCTAGTTAAATTCTGTTGATGAGTTCATCACGGGGAAGGCTCTAATTATAAATAAATAAGGATACTAACCAGGGTGTTATCTTGATAATATGTTCTACTGTTGAGACTCTAACTACAAGCAAGTTCTACTTTTTAGTTCTAACATAGTAAACTCTGGTTCTATTGATCATTGTACCCAGTCTTCCAATAAAATTTAGTCCTAGTCTGTGGAAACTGACCGGTGACACCAGTAAGTAACGTGAATCTGCCTCTGCCTATAAATAGGTTGGTACGTATGTCTAGATTTATTCTACGACATACGTATCGTATGATAAGTTTTGTTATTTGTAGATTGCTGAAGGTGGTTCGTAAAAATAAATTTAGAATTAGGAAATTATAAAAGTTCAAAGGAACAAACGAAGAAATGTCTCATCAGACTGGAATTAAAGGTAGAAAAGAAAAGGAAATAATATAAGTACATCTAATCAAAATTTTAACCTTTTTTTCAGCCAATGAACCATTAAAAAAGTTCTTTTCTAAATGCAAAGATGGGAAAATAAGAGTGTTTAAAGTTGCTATAGAAGATGGTAAGTTACCTCAGAACATTAACTTTTAAACTGGTTACTAATACAAGATAGTTATGTTAGACTATACTTACCCACTTCCGTTCTTTTATATTTCTGCTGTAGTATTATACAACCTACTTTTGTATCTGACTGTGTGATACACGAGTATCAATTATCGGCACAAAGCATTATCTAGAAGATTGGTGTTCTTCTGACATTAGATAAGTCCTTTTTTTAGTTAGTTAATGTTTAGAATAATCTATGGCACATGTATACAAAAATATATTAAAACTCACAATTAGAATGTTTTTTTCTCTCTAAATCTTACATGAGGAATGATATTTAAAATGATTTTCACTAAACGCTTAGTAACAGTAATGATTACCACTCATATCTATTTAGATACCTATGCAAATAATGGACCCTTTCACTAAATTTTTGTGTTAATGCTTTCGAATAGAGGTAATGTAAAATTAGGTCTCACATTACATGTTGTTAATCTGTCCAGTCTTTTGGAAGTTCTCTGATTATTTTGGAAGTTTTCTGATTGTTTTGTATGTTTTTAAAATTGCTCACAATACTATTTCACACTTATATCTAGAGACCGGATTATGTGCATTTGCATATTTTCATATGCATTAGCATATTTTCATAAGCATTGGCATATTTAGACCATTCTCACCGATTATTGCATACTTTACCCAAAATCTAGTAATGATGCATATTTGGCTATATTTACAATATTTCTCGGTATTACTAGGCAATTGAATTGCTCAGAGTATTATTAATGTCGCCGTCTGGAACCGATCTTATCGCCGGAACATTACCTGCAATAGTCTAAACATCGATTAGGTTATAGTGCCAAGGGAATACACAAAATTACGACGGTATTCTATTCCTTTGTTTCTTGGTCGGGATATTAAGTGATAAGTAGTTAGTTTCTAAGAATATTTGTTTGGGCATGGATCAAATAAACAATTTTCTCGAAGACGAATTTTTATTTTAAAAGAATATTCTCCACAGGGTGTAGATTGAACGAAAATTATCACGACCTTTAATAATTTATCTGGTATATAAAAAAAAAACAAAAATTTCGAGATCTTCAGTTTTCCAAAAAGATATGTAAAAAACTTTGTTGAAAAACACATTTGGAGTGGATTTTGTGAAGTCATTGACCTCCATAATAGAAATTTTTATTTTAAAAGCAACGTATGGAACACTAATTGCGCAAGTCCGACTTGCACTTGGCCGGTTATTTCTTAACTGTTGAATCCTCTTCATAAAAATTGTTTATCAAATCAAATCAAATCAAATAAAGCTTTATTGTAAAAAAAGATTGTTCTTTTGTCTACAAAGCTATCTATATTATATGTATATACATTATTTCTAAGGTTAAAATTTATTCATGAACAGTTACATGTACAAAAGTTCACATTTGCTTAATAAATAAAAGAAAAAGACATACACCTACACGCCATATACACACTTGGTAATCAAAGAGTGTCATCAAAAAACTCCTTAACTGAATAGTAGGCCCTCCCAATTAAGAGCTTCCGAACCTCCCGCCTAAATCGGTTATTATTTAAAATTTTCCTGACGTTCAAAGGCAAGTGGTTGAATATTTTCTTACTTATAAATATTATAGAGTCCCTTATTAAAGCTGAAGAGGGAATGGGTAGTGAGGCCACATAAGATGAACGCGTCGTGGACGCACAAGAAGCCCCTATCTCTTCCTCAAACTTACTATGTATAAGGCAGGCTGTTTCAATAATAAATATACAAGGCAATGTTAGAATTCTTTTAGTAATAAACACACTCCTGCAGGATTGCCGAGAACTCAATTGGAACATATAACGCAGTGCTCGCTTTTGTAGCATAAAGACCTTATTCAATAATTGGTTAGAGCAGGAACCCCAGAAACATACCCCATAACGGAGGTGCGATTCAATCAGAGCAAAGTATACATTTCTCGCGATAGAAACATCTAATTCTCGAGACACTACTCTCAAGGCAAAACATCCCTTGGCAATCCTCTTACAAAGCTGCAAAATGTGAGTAGAGAATCTCAATTTAGTGTCTATAAACAAACCCAAAAATTTGTTACAAGTCAAGCCTTCAATAATTTGCGAATCAAGTGAGATATCGTTCAATTGACATTTAAATGAAACAATGTTAGTTTTAGAAATATTCAGGGTTAGATAATTTGAATGACACCAATCTACGATTTTCACTATATCCCCACTGATGTCGCATTCCAACTGTACCACGTCTCTATTGTGCCACATCACAGTTGTGTCATCGGCAAACATCGTAAATACCCCTTTGACATTAAGTTTTGAAAGGTCATTAATATAAAGCAGAAATAACAGAGGCCCCAAAACAGAGCCTTGTGGAACTCCACAAGTGACACTCAATTCACGCGACTCATTACCGTTAAAAAAGACAGATTGACAGCGCGATGATAAGTAAGATGCCAACCAGGCCAACGCCACACCTCTAAATCCGTAGATTTCAAGCTTACTCAGCAATATCCTATGATTCACACAATCAAAAGCTTTTGCGAGGTCACAGAACACCGCCGCAGCAACCTCTCCATCATTTAACTTGCCATATAGGTTTTCTAGAAACGAAAAAATCGCGTCATTAGTGTTTCTGCCAGCCCGAAAGCCAAACTGAGAGGTGCTCAACAAGTTATACTTAAGGACGAAATTGAGAATACGACCACTCACGAGCCTCTCGACCACCTTAGCCAACGTAGGAAGCAATGATATTGGTCTGTAGTTAGAGGGTAAGCTAGTTTCGCCCCCTTTAAAGAGTGGAATAACTCGTGCCCGCTTCAAAGATGGAGGGAAATGTCCTACAAGAAATGATTGATTGATTGCCTCAACAAGCATATGCAATGCTGCGTCAGGCAAAGCAGAAATAACCTTCATTGAAATATTATCCCAACCTGAGGCATTCCTATTTTTCACTTCAGCAAATATGCTCTTCATTTCGCAAATATCCGTAGGATAAAAATAAAACGTGTCATCCACCCGTAGATCATCGAGATAGCGCAATTTAGGATTTAAGTCAGAGGTTAAGTCCGCCGCTATCGTGCAATAAAAAGAGTTTAAGATATCAGACGTTAAACCAGAACTATTGGACAGAGTGCTGTGCTTATTACTATTAAGCTCGTTCACAATTTTCCAACTCTCCTTCTGTCTGTTATTAGTCATGTAGTCGGTCATTATAGTACAGTTGCTTTGCGGATTTAATTGTCCTTCTATAAATGCCACGATATTTGTTAAAACAACGAACAAAATCAGAGTTGTCGGCAAAGTATTTTCTTATCCAATGCATAGAACGCATGTTTCGCGAGGATATTATAATTCCCTTAGTAAGCTATGGTTTTTTTCTTTTTTATTTTCAATGTTTTAACAGGAAAGGATCGGTTGAAAGTATAATATAGTAATTCGTGAAAGTATGCTAGTGGGTCATCCGAGTGCATAATTATGCCTCACTCACACTCAGCACACAATTGAGAAAACCTACTATAATTCTTCCTTGTATAAAGCCTACCTCTGCGTTTTCCATTATTATATTTTTTTCATTAACAATTTAAAATTACATAAAATTGAATCATGGTCTGATAGACCCGCATTTATTACTGAACACTTTACAAGGTTCCCATCGCGATTTGTACAAACATAATCAATTAAGGACGAAGAATACTTCGTAACTCGCGTCGGCTCCTGAACAAGCATATTTAAATTTAAAGAGTCCAGTAAGTTAGACACCAGATGAAAGTTAACATGCGACTGGTCATTAAAATCTATGTTTAGATCTCCCGCCAAGATTATCCATGCGTGCCAAGGCAAGGCCAAAATGAGAGTTTCCAATCTAGATATAAATAAAGGAATGTCATTATTTGGTGGTCTATACAAACAGACAATAAATAAATTTAATTTAGGAACATAAACCAAAGAAAATTCAAACTCTTTTTCGACAATCATGTAGTTGTTCTTCTCAAAATCAACAAAAGTATATGTATCCAAAAAAGAATTATTCATCATTATCATAGTACCCCCGTGGATACAGGTACGCCTTGAATACTTCGACACTATAGAATAGCCCTGGAATCATCGGTGAACAACAGTAAACCGATAAAAGAAGCATCGGGCGAGCGACGTAACGGTCGAGGACGTCGCGGGAAATGGCAGCTCGACCAAAACGATGAAGACCGGGCAACTGAGAATGGACCTGCCAAAAGTGTTGTGACGGCGAGTAAGCCGACACCCACCAAGGCGGGAAAATCAGGGCAACGCATGAGTTACCATGCGTTGCTTTGATAAAAGTAAGGGAGGTCTGAAGTTTCTGAGGTGAAACATTGTTTACCAAGGGTTTAATTTACACTGAATTCCGCACTCGTGCCGCTCCTGGAGCACTTTAGGGACTTCCCTGCAGCACGTGTGCTAGACCCATAAAAAAAAAAAAAAAAAAAAAGTGAAGAACTTTGTTCTGACATCATTTAACTCTCGTTTTATTTCAATGATTTACTGTGTACCACTTATTCACTCTTAAATTAGTATACTCACAAGTTTACTTTTGAAGTATAAATTTTTTATGTTTCTTGTTTTATTTTTTTTAGAACAACTGACATTAAAAGAACATCATAACGAAAAAAGTAATTGGGAAAAGGATTATGACAAATACGTAATTTCTTTAATTGAAGAAAATCAACCCTGCTATATTCTGTATAGGTAGGTATATTTTTGAAAATACAGAAAATATGGAACAAAGTTTAAATCAAAAACTAAAAAAGCGTAGGAGAGATCATAACATGCCATATAGAAAATTAATTTGTTCCAATAAGAAACATAGAACATTCAGTTTGTTTTGCGTGAAATGAAAATATTTTGTGTTATTTTCCATTGAGTATTTTTAACAGGCGGGATATGTAGGAACAGAGGGCTTTTGGTTAATTCCGTTAATTTTCTTTTTATTTAGAAAACCTTTTTTCTCTTAGTATAAATTTATGAGTTCTATCAGTTATCACTAGGACATGACCAATTTGAAGTCATCATCATATTATTTATTATTTTTACTCTGATCACTCATAATGAACCCAAAACAGTATAATAATAAGTTGTAATTTGGCGTTAAGAATTAACTTAACATTAATAAACTCACCCTTAGTAGTATGGACTTATTGCAGTTGAAATAGACTGCAAACTGGATTTTAAAGACCAGAGACAAATTACCTGAAGAAAAAACTATTGATTTGTTCTTTTTGCTTTTTGAGAATTACATTGGTTATTTTTAGTGTTCGTACACTTATAAGATCACTTCGGTGCCTGTCCGCCCGACTGTCTGTCTGTCTGTCACCCGATAGTTGTGCTCCACCCCTTATCTCGAAAAGTACTGATCAAAAAATTTTGAGAAAAGTCTGGAATATTCTCCACAGGGTGTAGATTCAACGAAAATTATCACGACCTTTATTAATTTATCTGGTATATAAAAAAAAAATAAAAATTTCAATGTCAATTTTCAGTAAAGATCAGAAACAAACTTTGTTGAAAACTCGTTTAGGGTGTATTTTGTGAAGTCACTAATGTAACAAAAATTTTCATTTTAAAAGCAATCAATGTACGGAACACTAATTGCGCAAGTTCAACTTGCACTTGACCAATTATTGAATTTATTGTGTATATTACACAAGCCACTTATTTTTGCAATATTTTCTATATATTTTTAATTTATTATATTTTTTAATTTGATGACTTTAACTAACAAAATCAAATTTTAACATGTACCAATATCCACTTTTTATGAACATTGACGAGTTTCTGAATTTGTTCACGGTTCAACTTCAACAGATCAAGAAAAACGTAATGCCTCATTTCCATCTGTTATTGCTCTGTTAAAAGGAAAAATACTTGAAAAAAAATGAGATACTGATTTGAAATTTGGTACACATATACCAGGTGTACAAATATGAAATGTGGATTTTTTTTCTAAAAAAACATTTTAAATTCGGAAGAATGATACAAAGTGCTTTATTCAAAGTATGCTCCTTTTTTCTCTTAGTATAAGTTTATGAGTTCTATCAGTTATCACTAGGACATGACCAATTTGAAGTCATCATCATATAATTTATCGTTTTTACTCTGATCACTCATAATGAACCCAAAACAGTATAATAATAAGCTGTAATTTGGCGTTAAGAATTAACTTAACATTAATAAATTCACCCTTAGTAGTATGGACTTATTGCAGTTGAAATAGACTGCAAACTGGATTTTAAAGGATAGAGACAAATTACATGAAAAAAAAACTATTGATTTATTCTCTTTGCTTTTTGAGAATTACATTGGTTATTTTTAGTGTTCGTACACTTATAAGATCACTTCGGTGTCTGTCCGTCCGTCTGTCTGTCTGTCTGTCACCCCGATTTTCCCCGAAACTATTTGTGATAGAGAGTTAAAATTTGGTACTACTACTATTATAGGAATTGATAGCCTCATCAGAGCCGTGTAGTTGTGAAAGTTAAATTTTGACTTAAGAGGTTAGTTTTGGGGGGTGAAATCGAAAGTGAAAAAAAAAATTTTTACCAGGTCATTGAGTGGGGTGTCAAACGAAAGCTTGTAAAAACACGAGTTCAAAAATATATATAATGTAATACTTGCGCACTCTTTTCTTTGTATTTTTTTAAGAAATCGCGAAAAATCGCTGTCCCCCCTTATCTCGAAAAGTACTAATAAAAAAATTTTGAAATAATTCTGGAATATTCTCCACAGGGTGTAGAATGTACGAAAATTATTACGAGTGCATTACCTTTAATAATATATCTGATATATAAATAACCGGTCAAGTGCAAGTTGAACTTGCACAATTAGTGTTCCGTACGTTGATTGCTTTTAAAATAAAAAATGTTGTAACGGAAGTATAAAATGATCAGTGACTTCACAAAACACACCCCAAATGAGTTTTCAACAAAGTTTATTTCCAATCTTTACTGAAAATTGATGACTTTGAAATTTCTGTTTTTTTTATATACCAGATAAATTATTACAGGTAATGCACTCGTGATAATTTTCGTTTAATCTACACCCCGTGGAAAATATTCCAGAATTTTTTTAAAATTTTTTGATAAGTACTTTTCGAGATAAGGTGGGTGGACAGCGATTTTTCGCGATTTTTTAAAAATAATACAAAGAAAAGTGCGCTTAAGTATTACATTATATATATATTTTTTACTCGTGTTTTCACAAGCTTTCATTTGACACCTCACTCGACTACCTAGTAAAATTTTTTTTTTCACTTCCGATTTCACCCCCCAAAACTAACCCCTTAAGTAAAAATTTAACTTTCAAAACTACATGGCTCTGATGAGGCCATCAATTCCTATATTATTACCAAATTTCAACTTTCTATGACAAATAGTTTCGGAGAAAATCGGGTGTGACAGACAGACAGATACCGAAGTAATCTTATAAGTGTTCCGTACGAAACACTAAAAAAAAAAAAAAATTCAAGGTGATTCATTTTCAATAAAGATCGGTTGGCTGGTTATTTATAATTGATAGTTAGGACTATCGTTGGTCATTTTATAGAATTTAAAAATTTTATATTTTTGTTAACAGCCATGTTATTTATAAAAGAAAATAAAATCTTCGAAAATAGAACCGATATCCAGACGCTTTTTTTTTACCCGTAACTGCGCCTTCTCGCCTAAATTACAAGAAATTTTACTTACTAAATTAGAAAATTGTCGATTTTCCATGCTAATTTTATAGTCTGGACAAGACATGGTACAAAATTTTTGTGTTTAGGGGCCTCAAAATGATGCAGAATTTCTATAAAATGTTGTGGTTTCAAGGCTTATTGATAATTTTAGTTTATTATACCTTCTAAATATATTCACAGAAAAGGTATTATAGTTTATTTGAACAAGCTTTAAATTTCACTCAAGTATTATCTTAAATAAACAATTCATGTTGTAAATCCGGAAAATGACTAATGCTGACAATGTTATAAATTTCATAAAGGTGTACAAAAATATTGTAACAAGCTTGGAAAGGTGATATTCATAAAAATAATAAAAATTACCTGTTACTATAAGTTCGAAAATAGTTATTAAAGCAGATACAGACCTGGAAATGGAGTAAATTTAATATTCTTATTTATATTTTCCGCCACCTCGTTTCTAAAAAAACTCTCTGGATAATTGTTGCTCCGAGCAATAGTTTCTGAGATAATGGGATGTTCGTTTCCATTTTTTAATTCCATCCACACTTCATCCAGGCTTAGGACAGGTCTAAAAGAAGAGTCTTTAAAATTTGGAGCATACTTAAAGGCAAACAGGCTAACAACAATAATATATTTAAAGATCAACAACAGTAAGAATGTAAAAACCAACTGGCTAAGGGCATAAGAGATTACTCAGAAATTGATAAATTTGTAATCAATAAATAAAAACATCCCACTGCCTCAGAAACTGTTGCTCGGAGCAATATTTACCAAGAGAGCTTTTTTAGACAGGAGAAAGCGGAGAGTATGAATATTTAATTAAAAATATCATACAGAGTGGTATAAAAAAGTTATGACAATTTAAAAATATACACAGTGCAATAAGTGGCGCCCCCTACCATTTACAACAAAACCGTGAGCTAACTTCGATTTCTCATCTCAAAAAACCCCTTAGCACCGAATCTTGTACAAATTGTACAATTATTAAGAAAGCTACTTAAGAAAAACTAAAATAAAAGTATAACTTTGACACCCTGTATTTAAAAAATTGCGAATTTTTGGACTAAGGTAAGTTGGGTTAAATGGTCCTATTTTCACCCCAGAAATTCACAGTAACTCTACACGGAATACTGGGACAGCCTGTATATACATATATAAATATATACATATACATATACATATACATATATATATATATATATATATATATATATATATATATATATATATATATATATATATATATATATAATATATATATATATATATATATATATATATATATATATATATATATATATATATATATATATATATATATATATATATATATATATATATATATATATATATATATATATATATATATATATATATATATATATATATATATATATATATATATATATACAGTCCCTGGCCAAATTATTAGACGCACTGTATTTTTTTTTAGTAATTTTATGTTTCTTAAGAGTTTTTATGCAATAATGGTATATTTAAACTACAATTATTATTGATTTTTATTTAAAAGAATTGTTGTAGACTACATATTTGTATTTATTTTTAACAAATGGCAACACTGTGTTGACAAAGTGATACATGAACGTAAATAAGTACAAACCTGTATCAGTCGCAATCGGAATCGAGTCAGGTACGGACGTGTTTCTGTGGCTTTATGGACTGTGATTGTTTGTTTAACAGTTTTATACTACTCAGTTATTAGTTTATTTTGTATGCAGTGTTTTAAAAAAGTAATTGGACTATTTTCATTATGGGTAGAAAAGGCGATCTTTCACCACGTAAAAAAGCTGAAGTGAAGGCCCTTGTGATTGCGAAAACATTAACAAACCGAGAAATATCACGAAGATTGGAGGTTTCTGAAGCTAGTGTACGACGCATAAAAAAGAAAATTGAGTCAGGGAAGGAATTAAGCCCGAAAAGAAAGAAAAAAGATGCGGTAGAAAACCAATTTTCACTCCACGGTCAGAGAGATATTTGAAGAAAATTTGTGTAGAAAACAGATTTGCTACCACAAAGGTAATAAAATCACAACTCCAGGATGCTAGCGTAAATGCTTCTGAGCGCACTGTTCGAAGAAAATTGAAAGAATTAGATTTTAAGGCCTGTCGCCCCGCCAGGAAGCCCAAGTTAACAGCTGGCAAGACAAAGATGTGGACTTCTGGAGATCGGTAAGATACAGCAATTTAATCAATAATTGATACATAATATCATTTTCAGTTAAATAAAGCAAATAAACATGGACGTTTATATATTTTTCATATTTTTGACAGGTCTGCTTCAGTGACGAAAGCACATTCGAAATTTTGCAGAATAAAGCTCAGTATGTGCGTCGTCGTCATGGAGAAAAGTTTCATCCTGATTGTGTCGTCCCGACGGTTAAACATCCCACCAAAGTGATGATTTGGTCAGTCATCAGCGGCAAGGGCACTGAACGTCTGTACGTCGTCAAAGGAATAATGAGGCAAGATCAGTACAAAGAAGTATTACAAAATCGGTTGATTCCGCAGCTCAGAGAATGGTTTCCAAATGGGGAACCATTCACTTTCATGCAAGATGTAGCTCCCTGCCACACTGCTCGGTCTGTTAAAGCTTTTTTGGCAGAAAAAAATATCCCTCTGTTGGATTGGCCCTGATATGAACCCCATTGAAAATGTGTGGGAGCTGATGAAAAGAGAAGTGTCTAAAGATGTGATTACCAACAAAACCCAGCTCCTAGAAAATATTATTCATGTGTGGAATCATCATCCTCAAATGCAGGAGACAGTACAATCTTGCATTGATAGCATGCCGCGCAGAATTAAAGCTTTGATAGCGGCTAAAGGTGGCTCGACTAAATATTGACTTTTACTAACATTAATTTCACTTTTCTTTAAAACTTAATAAACTTATGCTTTTCTAAATTAATGCTGTTTTGTTTATGTCAAATAAATAGGTAATTGATTGGATAATATAAAAAATAAAAAACAAATCAATTTAAAATAATAAAACGGTACAATATCACTCGGTAATTAATATTTTACATGAAATCTTGCAGTGCGTCTAATAATTTGGCCAGGGACTGTATATATATATATATATATATATATATATATATATATATATATATATATATATATATATATATATATATATATATATATATATATATATATATATATATATGTATATATATATATATATATATATATATATATATATATATATATATATATATACATACATACATACATACATACACACATAGTTCAACGTCCAACAACGACCCTTCGACTAGCGACCACCATGAATAACAACCGCGACCTGGGATTTCTGTGTCCTAATGTGATTTACGACCTTTTATAACGATCAGGTACGAAAAAAAATTTAAATTTAGACCTATAATTATACCTATAATTACAATTACATATAATAATTTTACTACAACGTGTAATATAAAATTAAACCGCATTGATAATCAGTATTTTCTATCTGACAGTACTCTTTTTGTTTACATTTTGTTTTTCAAAATGTTTATATACACGCGCTCTTTTGACCAAAAGGTATCTGTTATCAATGGACATGAAAAATTTTAAAAAATCAGTATGAACTTGCACATCAATTTGATGTAGGAGAAACTCAAATTCAAACCGTTTTAAAAGATAAGAAAGCTGTGCGTGGAGAGAAAATTGCTGCAATTTACAGTCGAAAAAAAGTTAAAAAGTGAAAATTCCAAATATGATTCTGAGGTTTACACTTGGTTTTGCGTAACACCTTTGTTCGTGCCAGGAACAGATGCAAAGAAATTATCGACGAAACCAAGGAGGTACACAATCAGCGGATTAGAAACAAACTTCTCGCTTGTCCCAACAATTCCAGGTCCTTTTGGTCAGTCGCTAAGGCAGTTAGTCCAAATTTCATCAAATCCACCATACCACCACTCACCCGGCCAGATAATTCTATTCTAACCTGAACTCTTTGCTTCACATTCTACTGTCGATTTCCAAGGAAAAACACCACCTAATATTCCCATAGTGCAGTCAAGGATGCCCGATATTGTCTTCAGGCAACGTATCATAAAACGTATTTTGATGAAGCTAGACACTAAAAAGGCTTCTGGTGCTGACGGAATACCTGCCATAGTTCTCAAAAACTGTGCGAGGGAACTAACACCAGTTTTCTGTAGACTTTTCAACCTATCTTACAGAAAGGGAATATTTCCTTCCTGCTGGAAATGTGCCACAGTTCAGCCGATACCTAAAAAAGGCAAGAAGACCTTGCCAGATAACTACCGACCAATCGCACTGCTTTCAATAATATCGAAAGTCATGGAAAAGGCTATCAATCAGCTTCTTCTAAAATATCTCGAAGGATTCAGCATTATTAGCGATCACCAATATGGCTTTCGTAAAAACAGATCAACAGGAGATCTCCTGACTTATGTAACACATGTTTGGAACAACGCAATTGAACACTTTGGAGAATCTCGAGCGGTTTCTCTTGACATATCCAAGGCATTCGACCGTGTTTGGCACGATGGGCTGTTGGCTAAGCTACGTTCCTGTGGTATGTCTGAAAAGTTCTGTTTGTGGCTCTCATGTTTCCTCAGAGAGCGTTCTTTGCGAGTGGCAGTCGACGGATTTTTTTCTAACACCTTCACTATCAACGCCGGTGTACCCCAAGGCTCCATACTGTCTCCTACTCTCTTTCTCATTTATATTAACGATCTGCTAGAAAAGACCGAGAATCCAATCTACAGCTTTGCAGATGACAGTACACTTATCTCTTCATTCACTTTGAACGCTCGGACATCGGCTACTCAGACGAATATCCACAGACAGCAGGAAGTCATTCAACTTAACAAAGAGCTGGAAGAAATTCTATCTTGGGGTGACAGTAACCAAGTGGAATTTAACGCTACAAAAACCCAGGCGGTAGTTTTTTCTAAAAAAGTTGCTGAACCCGACATAGTTATGTCGGGGCACTCCATTCCTCTAAAATCGTCACTCAATTTGTTGGGCGTTAATTTGGGAGCAAATATGTCCTGGCATGAACATGTTGCAGGCATAGCAAGGAGAGCTTCTCAGAGGTTGGGAATATGATTTCGAAACAGAAAACTTTACACTTCACAACAACTGTTAATTCTTTACAAAGCTCAAATTCGACCAGCTATGGAATACTGCTCCCATGTTTGGGGCTCCGCTCCCAAACATACACTGCATTTGTTGGATTCTATTCAGAGAAGAGCTGTTCGTCTGATTGGAGACCCGGAACTGACAGGTGGCCTTGATTCGCTGGAACATCGAAGAACGGTTGTCGACTTGAGCCTATTCTACAAGTATTTTCATGGAAAGTGTTCGAAGGATGTGGCCCGTTTAATTCCTCCCAGAGCGGTGCATGTTAGAAGTACACGTCACGCTAATACTTCACATCCGTATGAGGTTCAGCTTGTTACTCCTCGTGCAACGCTTTTCAAGCAGTCTTTTATATGGAGAACATCATCCCTTTGGAATAATTTGCCCAGAACTGTGTTTCCCACCAAGTACAATTTACAGCGATTTAAGAACAACGTGAATCGCTTTCTCCGCACACGTGTCACTCTTGTAGCGCTTTAGGGACTTCCCTGTAGCACGCGTGCTAGACCCATAAAAAAATAATAAAAAAAAGTGAGGAATAAAAATATTCCTGTGGCGGGTCCTATGATACAAGAAAAGACTTTAGAAGTAGCACAAGCTCTGGGACATTCAAAATTTAGAGCCTCAAATGGTTGGCTCCAAAAGTTTAAAGTTCGACTCAACGATATTTTGTTCCTCTACTAAGCAAATGTTGCAGTCTTGTAGGACCCCCTTTTACCCAACATCTGGTTAGCGACCACCTCCTATAGCGACCATTTTCAAATTTCCCAGATGTTGGTCGCTGTTGAAGGTTTGACTGTAATATATTAAGGTAAAAATTATTTTTCTGGGTAAATATATAAAACGAACAAAAGAAATCAAAGTATTAATTTAATGAACGATCCTGACAGTATCTGATTTAAGGAGGCTATAGACTGTTCGTGTAGAAATAAATTATTATTGAAATATGAACCTCACGACTGAATTTATTTGCGAAGAACGAATTACGGTTACAATATAATACCACGTACATCCAGCGTTTTAGCGCCCACCCGCAACTGTGAACTGCGCATTTATAACTTTTGCAGCACTATAATGTACTTCATAGTTCAATCAGGAAATATTTTGGTCTTGTATGTATCTTACGGTTCCCGATGACTTCATTATAGATTTATTACTGCTTGGAGATTATTAAGATAACTGTTTAATTTTTAGATTGGATAGTAAAAACTCACTAGGTTATGAATGGCTTTTAATTAGCTGGTCTCCGGACACTGCTCCGGTCCGTCAAAAAATGTTATATGCTTCCACTAAGGCGACATTAAAACAAGAATTTAGTTCATCCCAAATAAAAGAAGAACTACATGGTACCATGATGGTAAGTCAAAGAAACTATAAAAATTGATAATGTTTTTTTTTTCTACCTGTATTGAAACTGTGAAAAATTTATTTTTAAAATGAACATGCAAGTCCACTGAAGCATCACTTGCTTTAAAATTTTTGTCAATATATGTTCATGAACTCATAATATTCTATTAAAGTGTAGCCTTATGTACCACCCTAAAATTCCAGTTTCGAAGCTTTTACCAATGATGGTTTCAAGAAATTTGGCATAATTTTTTTTTTTGCGAACCATAATGCCGAATTTTTTTATTAGTGAAATTATTAGATGTTCTTAAAAAGTATTTGAGGCAATGTCAAATAGTCCAGCCTACATCTGATTTACATTTTGATTTTAACCGTACAGTTTCAACATTTTGCTTTCTTTTTCTCCACTGCTAACCAAAGTTGTTCACGGTGTTCATGAACATTGTTTAAATGCCGAAACATACATTTGTATTTCATGGCCTTTTTTAAACAAAACAGTAATGCTGCCCTGCCACGGGTATTATTGTAGTCCAACAAGAAATACTACTTATGCATATACGTTTATATATATATATATATATATATATATATATATATATATATATATATATATATATAATAATATATATATATATATATATATATATATATATATTATATATATATATATATATATATATATATATATATAATGGTCTTCCATTAAGGACTTGACAACTTTTTTTTGAAATAAAACGCAACCCATTGAGACATTTCGAAAATTTTACTATCGGCTTGAAGTACAATCAAAACATTTATGTATGGAATTCGACTTCATTCATATGTCCATCACGGGCACGTTTGCAGCGGTCGATTCATTGAACCCAATTTTCGATGACTCGGCCACACATTTCGACGGAACGGCCGCTATCTCTCTTTCAATATTGGCTCTGTGCTCCTCTAACGACGCAGGCTTGTTGGCATAGACCAATGATTTAACGTACCCCATAAAAAGAAGTCTAGAGGTGTTAAATCACACGATCTAGGCGGCCATTCGACGGGACCATTTCTCGATATAACACGTTCACCGAATTTAGATTGCAGTAAGTCGATTGTTACACCCGCTGTGTGGCTTGTGGCGCCGTCTTGTTGAAACCACATAACATTAATGTCTAGCCCATGCAATTGATCAAAGAAATAACGTTGCAACATGCCTCTGTAGCGATCTCCATTGACTGTAACGTGACGGTTATTTTCATCAACGAAAAAGAAGGGCCCAATGACACCACCGGCATGAAAACCGCACCAAACAGTAATTTTTGGTGGATGAAGTGATGTTTCTTCAAGCACATGAGGGTTTTCACCTGACCAATAACGCATATTCTGTTTGTTGACGAAGCCGTTTATCCAAAAATGCGCTTCATCACTAAAGATGATTTTGCGATGAAATTGGTCATCTTCTTCCAACATTTCTAGAGCCCAATTCGAGAACGTACGTCGCTTCATATGATCGAGTGGCTTTAGTTCTTGAGTTAACTTTAACTTATAAGGGTGCAGGCCAAGATCCTTTCGCAAAATTCGCCATAGTGTGGTCTGAGCGATGCCCAATTCTTGAGAACGCCGTGAAATCGACTGTTTTGGTTCGTTTGAGATGGACGCTGGAACGGCAGCAATATTCTGGCCACTTCGACCAACCCGTTGTCTCACTGGCACGGGAACATCCAGCAGCGAATATGTTAACTCAAATTTTTTCACTAGACTATGAATTGCTTGTTTACTGGGACGAGAATTACGACCAAAAATTGGCGTTAACGCTCTTAAAGTTGCAGTCACCGACTCCAAATTTTGGTAGTAAATTTTAATTATTTGTAAACGTTGTTTGTTCGTGTACTTCACCATGATGAAAATGTTGACTTTACTGAATGTTTTGACGTTGACAGTTCGGTGATTGGCTTAAGGGTGCGTTTACAGTGAAATTTCAAAGTTGTCAAGTCCCAAATGGAAGACCCTTTATATATATAGATCATTCAATAAGTAAAGAGAGTGATTCAAAAACAATGTGAATCGCTTTTTCCGCACACGTGCCGCTCCTGGAACGCTTTAGGGACTTCTCTGTAGTACGTGTGCTAGACCCATAAAAAAAAGAGACAATCGGACTCAACTTAAACCCATTCAACGAAACCGCTCCATACTTGTGTGTTAGTGCAAGTTAGCAACCTTGTGATGAGTTTTAATCAGCTGTTCGATCATGTAATGTAAACATAACCTCAAAATATCCAGTTTACAGTGACGAGTCCATTGGAAAACTGCATTTTAGAATAGCAGCGTTGTCATCAGATTTTTAGTAGCAGAAGATGTTAAGGCAAGTAAAATACATTCTAGAATGTTATTACAGTATGGATAAAGTTGCATGAACCGTGCCAATGCTTACAAGTGGATAGATCAGTTCAAAAGTGGTCGCACAAGAGTGTGTGTCGAGCAGCGAAATGGACGTCCAGTCGGAGTCTCGTGATACCAGAAGAATTTCTGTTGAAATGATAGCTCAGGAGGTTGGGGTAAGCATTGGAACTATTCACAATATTATTCAGAACCATTTACAAAGCTTTGAAAAGAATCTACGGAGGAAGGAAAGAAGAGGGACTGTGGAGAGAAGAACAAACTATGAATTAAAATGCCTATATACGAAACCCCTTATAAGCCAAATTATAAGAAGCCAGCGATTGGGACACGTGGCAAGGATGAAGGAAGAAAGACAGGCAGAGCAAACCCTAATAAGAGGAGTGATTGGAAGAAGAGGCAAGGGTAGACCTCGAACTACATGGATTTAGGCAGTAAAGCAAGATCTAGAGTTGATGGGAATCCCGCCCTGGGAAAAGTTAGCTCCTCGAGCTATATAATAATAGTTTACAATGCCCGGCTTACCGAAGAAAAGCTTCAAGAACTGAGTTGGGAAATCTTATCCCGCATACAGCCCAGACCTGGCTTCGTGTGATTTTTACCCGTTCGGACCTCTGAATGTCCTACGTGGAAAAAGGCTCACCGACAATGAAGAAGTGAAGGAAAAAGTGCAAGAGTGGCTTCGACTTCAACCGAAAGAATTCTTTGCTACAGAAATCAAGAAACTAGCAGAAAAGTGGGACAAGTGTATTAACGTTGGGGGGGATTATGTCGAAAAGTAGGCCAAATTTTGTAGCAATCCAATAAACCGTTCTTGAGGTAGAGCTATTTGTCTCTTTACTTATTGAATGACCCTTGTATATTTATATGTATGTGTATATATATATATATATATATATATATATATATATATATATATATATATATATATATATATATATATATATATATATATATATATATATATATATACGAGGCTGGTTTGAAAAGTCCGTGCAAAGTCCGAGAGATGGCACCTCCGGCGCGTATCGAGGTAATGTTTAGTTAGTAGCATCTCTTGAATGAACGCACACCAAGTTTCAGCCATATTGGTATATTTCTTTGTGTTTGGCATTCGTGTGAATCAAGGAAGTCGAGTGATTTTCAAGAAATGGACGAAAAAGAATTTCGTGTGGTGATTAAACATTACTTTATGAAAGGCAAAACGCCTCAGGAGACTAAAGAGAAGCTTGATAAACATTATGGTCACTCTGCACCTTCGATTAGAACAGTTTATAAGTGGTTTCAAAATTTTCGGACTGGCCATATGGGCACAAGTGACGCTGAACGTTCTGGACGGCCTGTGGAGGTTACGACTCCCGAAAACATTGATCATATCGATGATATGGTGATGGATGACAGAAGAGTTAAGGTGCGTGAGATTGCTAGTGCTGTGGGCATCTCGACTGAACGGGTACATAATATTTTGCATAAACATTTGGACATGAGAAAGCTATCCGCAAGATGGGTGCCGCGATTGCTCACGCTTGACCAAAAACGGAATCGTGTGAAGTGTTGCAAGGATGGTTTGCAGCTGTTCCAGAAGAATCCGGAGGACTTTAAGCGTCGTTTCGTCTCTGTGGATGAAACATGGATACATTACTATACTTCTGAGACCAAATAACGATCTAAACAATGGGTTACCAAGGGGGAATCTGCACCAAAAAAGGCGAAGACCGTTCCTTCGGCCGGAAAGGTTATGGCGACTGTCTTTTGGGATTCGCAAGGGATAATCCTCATCGACTATCTGGAAAAGGGTAAAACTATTACAGGTGAATATTATTCATCGTTATTGGACTGTTTGAAAACCGAGCTGCAAGAAAAACGCCCTCGATTGGCCCACAAGAAAGTCCTTTTCCATCACAACAACGCACCAGCACACACCTCAGCAGTTGTGGTCGCAAAATTAATGGACATATGATTCCAACTCGTTTCACATCCCCCCTATTCTCCAGACTTGGCTCCCTCGGACTACTATTTGTTCCCCAATTTGAAGAAATGGCTGGCGGGACAAAGATTTTATTCAAACGAGGAGGTGATTGCAGACACTAATGGATATTTTGCAGACTTGGACAAATCCTATTATTCGGAAGGGATCAACAAACTAGAACATCGTTGGACGAAGTGTATAAGCCTAAAAGGAGACTATGTCGAAAAATAAAAAAGGTTTACCCCAAACACATAAGTAGTTTTTATTTTTGCACGGACTTTTCAAACCAGCCTCGTATATATATATATATATATATATATATATATATATATATATATATATATATATGTATAACGATATTTTTCTTAAGTACTGCTTATTTCTACAAAGCGTCGTAAGAGTATCAATTCAGTCCAATCAATTCTGCACATTTAGTCAGGTGTCTTAATTTTTCTCAAACAACAGACAAACATTTTTTAGATCTAATCCTGGCTTACCTATATTACACTATTTGTTATAAAATTAAGAAATATTTTGTTTCCATAATTTATAAACGGACCCTTCTGAAACCCAAACATAGATTTGTTTATGGAAAAATATAAAATAATAATAATATAATGAAGTCGTATAGCTTTCATTTTTATTTCCTAATGTTTGAAATTTTTTAAAAATTTTATTGTGTTAGACTTGTTTTTCGTAACTTTAAATAACAGCAGATACTATTTTATGCTTCTGGTGAGGTAGCAGTACCAAGCATATTGTATACCAATGCTCCGCATGTTTATATTTAAACGCGATCCAACATTAAAAGTGGGCTTAAACTAGGGCGACTATACCGGCGCTAATACCTACAAGTAATGATTTGGTTGAATGTAAAGGTGGTCAAATTTTTAAAATTCACAATTGTTCATCGGTTTTCGAATATTTAAAAAATTTATATAAAATGTGTACGTGAGAGTGCTAAATAATGGATACGACTATAGCATTATAGAAAATATCTTGAATCAAAAATCGTTTTTTTAAACAAGCAATCTCTCTAATTTATCCCACCACTAATGACAAAAACGGCAAATTTAGCACACTCACGTACACAGGCAAAAAAAAAAAACTATAATAATTTCAAAAAATTTAACAAAAAAGAACAATAAAATAGTATTTAAAACCAGTAATACCTTAGGGAATATAATTTTGAATAATAAAACTAAATCTAATAAATCCATAAAATCAGGAGTTTATTTATTAAATTGTGGATCTTGTACTAAAACCTACATATGATAAACTGGTAGATCTTTTGAAATTCGCATTAACAGGTTGACTGCCGACCACTCCGATCGGAGTGCGTCGGGTCTCTTCGCCAACGCCGTCTACTCCGATCGGAGTTCGACATGCGTTCTTACGAAACGTTTTAGTATTCCATCGGGGTTGTATATGAAACGTGTTTTTAGTGGTGGCGTTGCTTAAAAACGCAAGTTCTAACAGGTGCTTAAGTGGTTCCGCGGATTTACTTTTGGTTTGGTTGTAATCTGCCGTACAATATGGACAATCAACCTGGGCCTTCTGGTATTAAAAAAAGACATTGTAGTGATGAAAAAAAGGTATATGATAAGAAAAAGAAGCTAACTGACACTGAATTATTGCAGCTATTGGAAGAAAGCGGAGGTAGTAGTGACGAACATTACGTACCAGACACAGACGATAGTGATGTAAATTCAAGCTCCGAGTCCGAAGAAGAGAATTTTATAGACCCTATTCGGCCACATCAAACACTTCCTAGCCTTGATGAGATAAAATGGAACGACAGAGGTGCGTTAAAACAAATTTTGTTCCAGAAAACCCAGGAATTATTGGTGCAAATTCCAGGACAGGGTGCACCTATCGATTTTTTCGAAATGATCATTGATGATGATTTTTTACAAACTATTGTAGAACGAAGGAACTCTTACGCAGTCGAGGTTTTGCTGCGCCCAGAAACAAGTACAAAATCACGTATTACTAATTTTAAAGATCTTACTCTTGACGAACTAAAAATTTTTTTGGCCCTGTTACTTCACACTAGCACAATATCCTTGAGCCGTCTTAACGATTATTGGAAAACTGATCCGCTATTTAATCAACCTGTTTTTAGAAAATATATGTCAAGGAATAGATTTTTGCTTATCTTGAGGTGTTTGCATTTTACATCTCCAGATATGGATCCGGCAGATCGGCTAGGAAAGATTAGATTTGTGGCAGATTTTTTTTAACAACAAGATGGGAGAAATTTGCTATCCTGGAAGAGAGTTGTCTTTGGATGAAGCTATGGTACTTTATCGGGGTCGTCTCCAGTTTAAACAGTATATCAAGAATAAGCGTCATAAGTATGGTATGAAGTTATTCATGCTGACAGAGCCTAATGGACTTATTTTGAAATTTCGTGTCTACGAAGGTGCGACAGATGTTTATGGTGGAAGCGGACATACTGAAAATATTGTTTTACATTTATTGAAGGAAAAATTGGGTGTGGGACATGCTGTTTATCTAGACAATTTTTACAATAGTGTTAATTTAGCTAGGAAATTACTTCAACAAAATACATACTGCACTGGTACGCTGAGAGCTGAGAGGAAAGATAATCCGAAAGAGGTAATGAGTGCAAACTTAAAACGTGGTGAGAATAAATCTATGTTTTGCAATGGAGTGCATGTCGGAAAATGGCGCGATAAACGCAATGTTCAATACATTTCAACAGAATTTGGAAGCGAAATGGGCATTTTTAAAAACAAAAGAAATCAAGAATCTGAAAAACCTTCCGCAATCATTGGATATAATGTTTTTATGTCCGGTATAGATAGACAGGATCAAATGATGGCATATTATCCTTGCAGCCGTAAAACCATTCGGTGGTACAAAAAGTTAGTCATGCATGTGCTGCAAATGAGCATGATAAACGCCTATTTTTTGTACAATAAATATTCGCGGTCTGACCAGTTACGATTATATGACTTCCGATTGGATGTCATAAAAAATTTACTAGCCAGACGACCAATTACTAATTTGCCGCAAATTCCTCCAGGCCAAATAAATGTCCACAGCATTAGCAAAGTAGAAAAAATTGTTAGTGAAAAAAAAGGAACTAAAGGAACAAAACGAGTAAGCAGAAAGGAATGCAAAGAATGCAGGAAAAATAAAATAAGAAAGCAAACAGTGTATGAATGCAAAATGTGCCTGGACAACCAGGTTTTTGCCTTAATTGCTTTGAGGATTACCATAAAAATGTACAAAAATGATTTAGAAATAAATGTTTTGAGTTCATGAGTTCGATTTATTATTTCTTTACTTATTTAATTGGACCCTCCGATAGGAGTGTTCGGCATCTAGTAAAAATTTTCACTTGCAATGCCGATTACTCCGATCGGAGTGAAATTTTTTTTTTCTAATATTTTGAATGGCACATAAAAAAACACACCCAAGACTTATTTTTAATTCATATTTACCACAATAAAATAAAAATATTTGGAAAAATCTTACCGGCGTCAACCACAAACTCAAAAATATAGATCGGCAGTCAACCTGTTAAAGAAGATAAACATAGTTATTTAAAAAATAAGAACAATTCACATTACGCAACCCATATAATAAACGAATCCCATAATTTTGATGGTACATTCAAAATACTGCATATAGACAATAAATCTAAAAAATTAAATACGCTTGAATGTCTTGAAATTAACAAACGGAAAAACTCCAATTTATTATTAAACGAACAGGTAGACTTAAACCATTCACCCTTGATTAATTTTTATTAGTTCTCTGAAATAGTACCACAGATTTGCATATTTAAAATAACCTTGTCAGTAAATAATATAATAAAACGATTAACATAATATTATGTAATTAAGAATAGTTGTAGCACTATATAACCACTATTATTACCAAACATTTTTCTTTCTAATTCACTTCTGGAGAAGCCATTGTATGGTGAAACAATTGTCAAGTCATTTTAAATATACTGGAAATTAAAACATAGTGTTGTTTTTATATAATTTTATTATGAATTTCCAACAAGTATCGGCTAACACAATCAAAGAAAATTTATAAAATTTTCGTGCGTTGTGTTAGCTAATAGAGAAGAAATTAAGTTAAATTATGGTTGCTCAACATATATATTTCTTAATTTGTACCTTAATAAGTTATACATAACCATATGTAACCTCCTATTAAAATCAATAAAAATAAGTGACAACACCGGTACTCATCCACAGCCAGTTTTAGTAGCAAACTACGGGCGATCATTCAGGTTTAAGCGACGTTGCATGGAAGCCGATAAGATATGAATTTATCTGAGGTTGGAATTTTATCCAGCATTTTGTACTTGTCCTTATCGCACTCGTTAAAGTTCTAATGGATCACTGATTTGTCGGGAAACGATGTTTCGTCAATTTTTTTTTATGGCCTAGATTGTACGCTATTACTTAAGAAATAATAATACCTCTGGACGGCAGTTTTTTGTGTATTCATATGTGCATAATGCCGCCGGTGCTCATACAGTCGCTTCAATTTGTTGAAGATAATCCCAAATTTTTATTTTAGTCCGATATCACTTTGGATGGTTACAAAAGGCATAAAAAGAATATAGCAGCCCCAGCACCTTTATCTATGAGAGAAGAGGAAATGAAAGAAATAAAAAAGGCAGAAGTAAATACCGAAATTAGTATCAGTACGAAACAGCAAACTCTGAGTGGAGTTGCGTTTCCAGTAACTGAAACTGCCAAGCAAGCAATTAAGGATATGATTAAGGGATCCTATAATTATTTACAACTAAGGATAGGTAATTAACAGTTTGTATTGTAATAATTTAACGCAATAATGCACACAATGAAGTATTAAAAAAGTAGGTTGCTCAAAATGCTTTTCGAGTTACAAAAATTACAGTTTTCATTACCATGTTAGGACATTTCTTAAAAAAAAAAATTGCAGTGGAAAATTGAATTTTTTCCACATATTATATTTGACATTAATATCTTCTGCTGACAAATTATTTGGGTTCTAAGGAGGTTGAGGTGGGATAGTCCCTACCGAAAGTTTTGAATGTTGTCATTTAGAAATGCTTTACGTTAAATAATTAAAACAATTTATAAGACTAACGATAGTTATTATTATGATAATAAATTCATTATCGAAGGATTTTAAGTCTTATATAGTATATTGTTTATTTAATTTTATTGAATAATTTAACATGAATGGATTACCTTTTGGATGTTTGTACAAACGTATAGAAAAAAAATATGGAAAATAAAAATTAATTATGTTTTATAACTTTTTAAAAATTACACTGGGCAACATTTTCGCGCTCATCAAATATAAACTAAATGCTGACTTCAGTTTCTGGAAGTCCCCACCCAAACTAGCAAAACCCTATTTGGGTTTCGATACTACTCAGTATATATCACCACTACACCAAACACTTTATTTTTGTACTCGACACGCGTTTCGCTAACCATGTTAGCTTCATCAGAAGCGATGATTGACTAAAGCTAAACTACAAATCTACCCTATTTATACTTAGCCTAACCCTTGAATTACTTAGGCGGAACTAATGGCATAGGCAAGGCCATCAGTTCCGGTCAAGTAACCAGTAGAGGGGACTATAAGGAATAGGCCCTCTGTCTTTATTTAAACTACTTTTACATTTTATGATTTCCATACTTTCGTATGCGTTCAACAATCTTCTATCAGATACATTTTTTATTAATCTTAGATTATCTAATATTACAGTATGACAGTATTTTAATTGTGCTAAATGTTCTTTAAATCGTGTTTTAATTGATCTTTTAGTTTGCCCAACATACTTTTTGTCACAATCATTACAACTAATTTCATAAATTCCACTTTTCTCACAATTAGGAATCTTATCTTTGTGATTTCCTAAGATATTCCTCAGATTGTCTGATGACTTATAGACTAAAGTGAGGCCTACCTTATTAAATACCTTATTGAGTCCCTTGCTATATTTCGGATTATATGGTATGGAGACATACTTGGTGTTATTTTCTTCGCGTGTAAAAAAGGTGAAATTCTGAATATTAAACCTAAACTTATGTCTATTTATTAGCTTATTTACTAAGTCATCGTCATAACCATTAACTCTAGTTATATTTCTAATACGATTCCTTTCTTTATTAAAGTTTACTCTATTCAGAGGGAAAACGATGAACTAAAAAATGTAATGAGGCTAATTTATGTTGTTTGCAATGAAATGAATCATTAGGAATATATCTATCTGTTACTGTGTCCTTCCTATAGATATCAAATTCTAATCTATTATTATTTTTAATAATTAAAATATTTAGAAAAGGCAATTGTCCTTTGCTCTCAACTTCGTAATTGCCTTTTCTAGATATTTTAATTATTAAAAATAATCATAGATTAGAATTTGATATCTATAGAAAGGACACAGTAACAGATAGATATATTTCATTGCAAACAACATAAATTAGCCTCATTACATTTTTTAGTTCATCGTTTGGTCACTTTCCCTCTGAATAGAGTAAACTTTAATAAAGAAAGGAATCGTACCATACCATACCATATAATCCGAAATTTAGCAAAGGACTCAATAAGGTATTTAATAAGGTAGGCCTCACTTTAGTCTATAAGTCATCAGACAATCTGAGGAATATCTTAGGAAATCCCAAAGATAAGATTCCTAATTGTGAGAAAAGTGGAAGTTTATGAAATTAGTTATAATAATTGTGGCAAGAAGTATGTTGGGCAAACTAAAAGGTCAATTAAAACACGATTTAAAGAACATTTAGCACACTTAAAATACAGTAGAACAGAAAAGTCTAGCATTGCCGAACATGCCCTTGAAGCTGATCATACTGTAACATTAGATAATCTAAGATTAATAAAAAATGTATCTGATAGAAGATTGTTGAACGCTTACGAAGGTATGGAAATCATAAAAATGTAAAAGTAGTTTAAATAAAGACAGAAGACCTATTCCTTATAGTCCCCTCTACTGGTTACTTGACCGGAACTGACGGCCTTGCCTATGTCATTAGTTCCGCTTGAATAATTGAAGGGTTAGGCTAAGTATAAATAGGTAGATTTGTAGTTTAGCTTTAGTCAATCATCGCTCCTGATGAAGCTAACATGGTTAGCGAAACGCGCGTCGAGTGCAAAAATAAAGTGTTTGGTGTAGTGGTGAAATATACTGAGTAGTATCATTGTGCCAAAGATTCCACATTTCCAACTTAGTTGGGTTTTTGATAGTTTAATACGAATTTTTTTTTCCCATCATCAATTTTTTTGCTTGAGCTTTGGTTTTGCACGGCTATATCTCGTAAATTATTGGGAATTTCTCAATGCAATCTTCAGACGAAATGTTCTTCTCACCAGAATACACAATTTTTGTGAACATGTCGAGGCCAGATTTTCACTCTTTCGGGGTGTTTTTAGTGCAGAAAGCCGGAAAAAATGCCATTGTTTTCACATTTTCGACCATAACTCGCAAATCGTGCATATTTTAGCATAACTGTCTTCGACAAAAATATTCTCTGCATAAACACGAGTAACTTTGCTGAACATTGCAATAGCCTACAATCGGTCCTTATAGTTCTTTTGGACATTGTAAGGAATTTCACAGCCCGAAAAATGCCATTGTTTTCACATTTTCGACCATAACTCACAAACCGTGCATATTTTAGCATAACTGTCTTCGACAAAAATGTACTCTGCATAAACACGAGTAACTTTGCTGAACATTGCAATAGCCTACAATCGATCCTTATAGTTCTTTGGCCGTTGTAAGGAATTTCACACCAAAATTTCAGCTTTTTTCAGGTTTTTATGTTCAAGAAACTGGTTTTTAGCTCACTTTTAAATGTTTACTAACCATTAGCATCTATTTTTGGAAAAGAAATTGAAAAAAAGTTTTGTGTTTGTAAACTGCTATGGTACACACACGCTGCAATAAATACACACACATTTGAACGGGGAATCGCTTGTGTGTAGTATGGAATTGACGCGCACTGTGCTAGTATATCTAACACCTGTGCATGTTAAGTATATGGCACTGTACCAATACTAGCACAGTGCGCGCCAATTCCATACTAGTGTTGATATGGATTGTTGCACAGTAGGAACTTAGTACTTAACGTTGTCAATTTTTCGTGTGTGTATACGTGTGTTTAAAATTGATTATACGTTTTTTTGCTTTTTTTTAAATTTTGAATTTTCAATAGTTCTATAAAATGGATAAAAATTTGAGAAATAAACTTTATCACAAAAAAGATATATTTGCTGATGAAAGCTGAAATTTTGGTGTGAAATGTACTATTTGGTGGCGAAATTGCGAAATTCCTTACAACGGCCAAAAGAACTATAAGGATCGATTGTAGGTTATTGCAATGTTCAGCAAAGTTACTCGTGTTTATGTAGAGAACATTTTTGTCGAGACAGTTATGCTAAAATATGCACGGTTTGTGAGTTATGGTCGAAAATGTGAAAAAATGGCATTTTTTCGGGCTTTCTGCACTAAAAACAACCCGAAAGAGTGAAAATCTGGCCTCGACATGTCATAAAAAATTGTGTATTTTGGTGTGAAGAATATTTCGTCTGAAGATTGCATTGAGAAATTCCCGATAATTTACGAGATATAGCCGTGCAAAACCAAAAGTCGAGCAAAAAAATTGATGATGGCAAAAAAAAATTCGAACTAAACTATCAAAACCCAAATAGGGTTTTGCTAGTTTGGGTGGGCACTTCCAAAACTGAAGTCAGAATTTAGTTTACATTTTATGTGTTGCACTGTGTTATTCAAGCAAATAATATGAAAAAAATAAAAGAATAAAAAAAATATTTTAATAGTTAAAAAAATGGGTAATTAATAAAAAATGATAATTAAAAATCTTAAAATTCCGGAGTCTCGAAGCGGCACCGCTGTAAAGTAATTGACTGTTGGCTCAACTGATATGCTTGTATATAGATATATTGAATTTTGTGTTTATTGTGATCAGCTGTTGTAAAGAAGTAAAAAAAAAATGAAAATAAAAAATCAACAAATATTGATAAAAATGGTAAAAACATTTTTATGTGGAAGCGAAAACGCGTTACTGAGGCTGTATACATCAAAGATTAAGCCAACAAAGTGTTGGTAAAAACGGAACAGAAAATCAAGTCTCCTAACCTCTGTGATAGTGGTGGTCAAATTGTTGACATGCGATCACTTGGAGAAAACTTAAAATGTTCTTCATGTAATGAAATACTTTCATTATGTTATATTACTAATGAAAAACGCTATGGTCTAGCATCACTACTAACCATAAAGTGTAATAAATGTCTAACGTGCAACACAGTATCAACAGACAGTACACATATATCGAAGGACAATAAGGAACATTATAATGTTAACACTGAAGCTGCACTAGGTAATTATAAGTTAAACAAGTAAATTAATTAAATAATTAAAACAAATGCTTTAAATTATTTATTTTTATTTTATTTATAAAAAGTAATACCCCATTGCAAATCTATTATTAGTTAAACTTAATATTATTTACTTGCACCATAGTTTTAATTATATAAACTTGTACTATACAATTTAAAATATTTAAATTTCTATTTAAATTTCCCGCCATTACTACTAAAATCCAACGTTGCCGCTATTTCAGAGATAAAAGGTAGATCATTCACAAGTACCTCCAATAATTGTTATTTTAGAAAGTTAAAGCTTTCTAATTAAATTGAAAATTTTTTAAAATAATTGTGAAATTTCAATGTCTAACAGTTAAATTTCCTATTGATAGCATTTTTTTCATTTGTTATAACAAAAAATGTGTCATTTTTATATCAAATTGACGTATTCTCCATAAGACTTTATGTGATTATTATTATTATTATTATTTAAATAAGTTTCCTTAAATTTTTCGTAGAAAATTTCTAAACTAATCAATCGAAATAAATCCATACAAAATAGTCTTCATATTTTACGTTTAACGCCTCAACCTCCTTAAATTGAAGAAATATAATAATCCCATTAATAAATTTTTGAATGGTCAGTTCCTCAATATTTTCTGCATATTCCCAAATATTCAGGTAGTATAAATGTAGCAAACTGACATACTACAATAAGGTTTTTCAAAGAGACTAAATAAAGAGCAGCACCTCCAATTTTTGTGACTTTTTGATTAATTAATTTATTTAAATAACTAGCCGTGCCCGCGGCTCCGCTCGCGTGGACTTGATTCACTACTATCGCCACTGCTCATTCCTTATGTTACCTAACGTAATAAAATATCTGCCCTTATTTCCCCTTATCTCCTATTATTTCTCCTTATCTCCCATTATCTCTACATAATTTCCATTATCTAAGCTTATCTCTGCTCATCTCCATTGTTTCTCCTTATCTCCCATTATCAACACCTTATCTCCCATTATCTAGGTTTATCTCGACTTATCTCGCAATATTTCTCCTTATCTCCATTTTTTTTCCTTATCTCCCATTATTTCTCCTTATCTCCCATTATTTCTCCTTATCTCCCATTATCTCACCATAACTCCCATTACCTAGACTTATCTCTGCTTATTTCCCATTATTTTATCCTTATCTCTCATTATTTATACTTATCCCCAATTATCTCACCTTATCTCCCATTATCTAGGCTTATCTCGACTTATCTCGCAATATTTTTTCCTTATCTCCCATTATTTCTCCTTATCTCCCCATTATCTCACCATAACGCCCATTACTTAGACCTAATCTCTGCTTATCTCACATTATTTCTCCTTATCTCCCATTATCTCTACATAATTTCCATTATCTAGGCTTATCTCTGGCTCATCTCCCGATTATTTCTCCTTATCTCCTATTATCTCACCATAACTTACATTACCTAGACTTATATCTGCTTATCTCCCATTATTTATACTTATCTCCCATTATCTCACCTTATCTCCCCATTATCTAGGCTTATATCGAATTATATAGAACATATCATATGTATAAATTTATAAAAACACGTAAATCGAATAAGTTGGTTCTCAAGTGATAAGCGCACTAACGGACAGACAGACAGAGAGACGTTGCATTTTATATATATATTGTATTCTTTGCAACATAATATTGTTCCATATTTAATGGTTTAGGCAGTATATTGTAAGAGAAGCCGCTAACGGTAGCCTTTCCTCGACTTGATTCACTATTATCGTCACTGCTTATTCTTTATGTTACCTAACGCAATAAAATATTATCCCTATAACCTGGCCAGAGAACATATGTATGTTTTAAAAAAAAAGTAAGTAATCGTACGTAACGCATAACGGACAGACAGACAGAGAGGACGTTGCATTTTTATATATATTTATATATAGATAACCTGACCAGAGAACATATGAATGTTTTAAAAAAAAAAAAGCACGTAAATCAGATAAGTGGTTCTCCAATGATAAGCGCACTAACGACAGACAGACAGACAGAGAGACGCTGCATTTTATATATTATTATAGATATAGATTATTATTATATAACCTGGTCAAAGAATATATGTATGAATTTAAAAAAAGACACATAAATTGGATAAGTGGTTCTCGCGTGATAAACGCACTAATGGACAGACAGGACAAACAGACAGAGAGACATTGCATTTTACATATATTATAGATTATAGAGATTAAAGATATTCTCTGCTACATAATATTGTTCCATATTTAATGGTTTAGGCTGTATATTGCAAGGGAAGCGCGCTAGCAGGAAACTTTTTTTGACTTCACTCACTATTATTATCACTGGCTCATTCCTTATGCTACCTATCGTAATAAAATGTAGCCTATAACCTGGCCAGAGAACATAAGTATGTTTTAAAAAAAAAGTACGTAAATTGGATAAGTGGTTCTCCAGTGATAAGGTCACTAACGGACAGACAGACAGACAGAGAGACGTTGCATTTTATATATATTATAGAAGATTCGCTTCGGCGAAGGGGGCTTTCCAATTTCCGGAAGTGAAAATCCCTCTAGGTAAATTCAACACTGTTTGTCAGGTTTTAGAAAAAACACTTCATAGAAAATGATACAAAAAATCAAAACGATAAATTTGAACTTTATTATTATTAACTATGATATAAAAAAATACAGTCTATCAAGTAAGAACTTGT
Organism: Pachyrhynchus sulphureomaculatus; assembly: GCA_019049505.1. NCBI lineage: Eukaryota > Metazoa > Arthropoda > Insecta > Coleoptera > Curculionidae > Pachyrhynchus > Pachyrhynchus sulphureomaculatus. The sequence goes on from CM032456.1 coordinate 20,316,868, forward strand.
CCGCTATAATTCATTTTTGGTAGCGAATCTAGCGATTCGACAAAAAATCGGTATTGGGAAACCTTTGTCTACGACGCATTTTAGTAAAAGTATTTGCGAACTTTCACGTAAAATCCAAAACGAGTCACTTGTTTGTGCGTCAGTTCGAGGTAGTCTTTCTTTGTTTCCATTCAAAGGGACCTAAAAATGACACATTCTGCGGCCGCTAAATATATTAAGAAGTCGGTATCGTTTGTGGAAGAAGTGGGTAAATCATTTTAACGAAATGAAAAATGTCGACGACCTGCCAAAACGTAGCTCAGTTGGCACCCAACTCCGAAAGTCGAAAAAAACGAGTCGTGTCTTTGGTTTCAAGAGACCCGAATTGACGCTGCATCAAGGAGCGGCAAAATTAAGAAAATCGTGTTTAAATGTGTCACATTTTGAAGCACGTTGAAAGAAACCTTTGCTGGGGCGAAAATCACCTCGCGAAGCGGCTAGGTTGGGCCCACGATAAGATACTAGAGTGGCCCTCACATCGCCCGAACGCCATTTCTACGGAAAACGTTTAGTCCCTTGTAAAGAGACAACTCCGAGGACTTTGACTCAGTCGTTCGCAAGGTTCCAAAAATTTGCAGAGTATGCTGAAAATCTCGTCGACAGCATGCTCGAAGATGCTAGTCGATTATTGATGCAGCAGGCGATTGAAACAACTTACTAAGGTAATTGCGCCGTTGTTAGCACACCAAAGAATACCTTGATGGCAAGAAA
>CM032456.1:20317717-20394707 GCA_019049505.1 Pachyrhynchus sulphureomaculatus
ATCCCCCCAAAATTAACCCCTTAAGTCAAATTTTAACTTTCAAAACTACACGGCTCTAATTGAGCCATGAATTGTGTCAAATTCCAACTTTCTATGTCTAATAGTTTCAGAGAAAAATCGTGTGTGACAGACGGACACCGGAGAGTATGAAACATTGATTATACCACAATCAATTTTTACGCAAAACAGAGTTAACAAAAGACTATTTATTTAAATTTTCTTCAAAGGGTGATATAGTTTCAACCAGTTTTCAGTAGAACTTCCTGATAACTGACAATACTACAAGCTCAGTGCCGAAACTACTTATGTCATCTTTCAGATTTTATTTTGATTTTGTGCATGGTTTATGCATTAAATCGATACAATGTGTGTTCCTCAAAAGTAACACACACAAGTCATCTTGAAGTATTTCAGAAAGAACTAATTCAGTTAATAAGTTCTCTACTAATATGATTTTGAAAACAGACAAGCTAAATATAGATTATTTTTTAGGTTTTATTTTTGGAGCAAGCAGAACATTACTATAAGGTAGACTCCTGGCCAGGAGAGAATGAAAGAAATTTATTCCTTAGGTTGGCTAGCGAAGTTCCTCTTCTACAAGCTACTTTACTAAGAGTCCTTTTAATAGGCATTTCAAAAGAATTGCCAATTACACCAACAGAAATTATAGATATAGTTGATCAGCTGACAAAAAGAGCAGCCAACTTACCGCAAGATTGTGCTCCGCCCTTAGTTGTAGACAAAGTTGAGATATTAGACTTCTTTTTTAATTTATGTAGCTATAATTATCCAGAAAATATAACTTTACCTCACGGTTATATTCCTCCGAAACTGGCTATTACAAATCTTTATTGGAAAGTATGGCTTATATTATTAATTTTAGCGGCTCATAATCCTTTAACTATAGGAAGTCTGGCATGGAATAAATACCCCACATTGAGAATGTTTATGGAAATGTGTATAACCAAGTAAGTGATTAAAATGTGAGATCCCAGATAAAACTGTTTAAGATCTAACCCAGGGGTGCTCAAACGGTCGATCGCGATCGACAAGTCGATCGTGATCGACAAGTCGATCGCGAGTGCTTTTTGAGTCGATCTCAAGAAAAAAATTCCGACATAGAACTATTCACAGATTTTGTTTTACGTAACTAAAACAAAATGTAATGAATAAACTACTAAAATTTAACGCGCGGTACTTGTCAAAGAAAAGCCGCGTTTTTGATTCCCGCCGATTTTTCTAGAAACTTTCGGGCGGCGTGTTTGACGGGAACATTCGAGACTTCGTTCGCGCCGATATAAATGTTGCGCCTGCAGGAATAGGAGTCAGTCTGAGTTGTAACTTGAAGGCGATACATCGATACAAAGTTTATTAATAAATAGTCCAAAATGAGTGCGGCGAAGAAAAGTAAAACTTATCATTTTAATAACGATTGGGAGGAAGAATTTTTCTTTTGTATGGTAAAGGATAAGTTCATTTGTCTCATTTGCCGTGCGTCAGTTGCAATACCTAAGCGTGGGAACTTAGAGAGGCATCATAAAACGGTTCATAAAAACTATGAAAAGGATTTTCCGTCACAGAGTGAATTAAGAAAACGAAAAGTACGTGATTTGATAACTTGTTTGAAAAAAGAACAAACCATGTTCACAAGACCACCCAAACAATCAAAAGCTGCAACGATCGCGTCATTTAAAATATTTCATATATTGGCGAAACACAAGAAACCATTTGATGATGGATTGGTTGTGAAGGAAGCATTTATTGAAGCGGGGTGAGACTTTATTTGGAGTTTTTAAAAATAAAACAGATTATGTCTGCTATTAGAGAACTTCAGTTATCTCATCCGACTGTCACAAGGCGTGTTGAAGTCATGAGGCAGATAAACTAAAACATTATATCATGGAACGTACATACTTTTCTTTTCAGTTCGACGAATCCACCGATATGACAGACACTGCCCAGCTGTGTATTTTTATTCGAATGGTATTCAATGACATGTCGGCTAAGGAAGAGTTTTGACAATGATTCCTTTGAAAGGAAAGACCCGTGGCGAAGATATATATGACGTTTTCTTCAATTTTGTAACAAACTACAAGCTACCAATATATAAACTAGTGTGCATTACAACCGATGGAGCACCAGCAATGACTGGAAACAAAAACGGTTTTGTGGCATTGTGTCGAGCTAATGATGATTTCCCTTCATTTTTCTCCTTCCATTGCAATATACATCAATAAGTTTTGTGTTCAAAAGTTCTAAACATGGAGGAGATTATGGGCATTGCAATAAAAATTGTGAATTCTATCCGTGCACGTAGCTTGCAACGACGGCTCTTTAAATTGCAGTTGGAAGATAGTGAGTCAGCTGAACACACTGATTTAGTTCTTCACACGGACGTCATGTGGTCGAGTCGCGGAAAATTCCTAGAAAAGTTTCAGGAATTATTGCCCGAAATAACAGCTTTTCTGGACGAAAGAGGTGATGACACTTAGATGCTGAAAAACGGAAAATGGGCTGACTGATTTGGCATTTTTGACAGACATCACAATGCATTTAAACACCATTAATTTGGAGCTTCAAGGTAAAGGAAAAACTATTATTGAGATGATTAGCGCAATAAACGCATTCAAAAGTAAATTGCAACTTATGATAGATCAACTAAAAAGAAAGGATCTGAAAAATTTTCCGTCTTTGAAAGTAAGGATTCCTCAGTTGAATTATGATATTTATGAGGCAGAATTATCAAATATTTTGGGCCAATTCGAATTACGTTTTTATGATTTCAGTAAATTGGCAAATATCACATCATTTATGAGTTATCCTTTTTCGTGTAAAAACATTGAGGAATTAGCTACTGAAATAGCAAGTCAGTTTAACATGGACTCGTGTTCTGTTGAAAATGACTTAGTGTAGATTATATCAGATGTACATCTCAAAGCCACGGCATCTGATACAAAATTCTGGTGATTCTAAAGATAAATATCCGAATCTAAGGCAAATCGCCCTTCAACTGACGGAAATGTTTGGGTTAACTTACTTGTGCGAGTCTTCATTTTCTGAAATGAAGTTAATTAAGTCAAAATATCGCAATCGACTAACTGACGAACATATGTCATCATGCTTGCGATTAGCACTCGTAATTACGTACCATCTTATGAAAAGTATGCTGTGGACATGCAGCGCCACGCTTCAACATCCAAAGTCACTCTTTAGTTAAGTTTAGACACTAGAACTCATTTGTTTTGTAAGAACCAATAAACTCGCAATTTTGAATAAAAAAATGCATATTGTGCGGAAAACTAATATCTGTGCCACGATACACTCTACCTAGACGACAATCCATCACACTTTCTTGCAGCCTCTCAGAGTCGATCGATCGTAGTCTAACAATATTGAGGTAGATCGCCAGCAATTCAAGTTTGAGCACCCCTGATCTAACCATTACATTTTTAGCCATTTTACTTTATAATGTTCTTGATAAAAAAAACTAAAATAATACCAAATTTAAAAGAGTCATGTAAAAAGACGATTTATTTTTAAAAATAAAAACTATATGCCTGTCTACCAAGACCTCGAAGTACGGAAAATCGGTAGGAAAAAGATAGATGTAAAAATCTATTGTGTGTTTGTGTGGTGTGATCCAAAAGTTCCCGGACTAACGTTATATAGGAAGAACTGGAAATGGTATCGACTCGCGTCGATTAGAGATGGTAGATACATCCCTAACACAGCTGCATGACAAGTCTCAGCTTGCTAGCTAGCTCAGTTTTTTCCTGTATTCAGGTTTGCTTAAAGGTGTAATTGTGTCTGTCTGCGATTTTTACCATGGATTTAAACCCGGGAAAAGTGGTATTGAAAATGGTTCGGAAAGGATTTGGGGGTGAAGCCCTAAACTGTATGCAAATCTTCTAGTGATTTTCGCGATTTAAGGCGACAAGCGTTTCGGAAGACCCGCGACTGCAACCACACCTGAAATCAAAATGGTCAAAGCTTTGGAGTGAGAGGAGTTTCCTCTGGCATCACAACAATTCACCGGCCCGCAGTTCGTTCTGTACACAACAGTTTTTGGCAAAGAATTCCATGACTGTCATCCTCCACCTGATCTGGCACCCTGTGCTGTTCCCTTATATGAAGACTAGCCGTGCCCGCGGCTCCGCTCGCATGGACTTGATTTACTACTGTCGTCACTGCGTATTACCTAACGTAATAAAATATCTGCCATTATTTCCCCTTATCTCCCATTATTTCTCCTTTTCTCCCATTATCTCACCTTATCTCCCATTGTCTAGGCTTATCTCGACTTATCTCGCAATATTTCTCCTTATCTCCCATTATTTATACTTATCTCCCATTATCTCACCTTATCTCCCATTATCTAGTCTTATATCAAATTATATAGAACATATGTATAAATTTATAAAAACACGTAAATCGGATAAGTGGTTCTCAAGTGATAAGCGCACTAACGGACAGACAAACAGACAGAGAGACGTTACATTTTATATGTATTATATTCTTTGCAACATGATATTATAGGCAGTGTATTGCAAGAAAACGCGCTAACGGTAACCTTTTTTCCGACTTGATTCACTATTATCGTCATTGCTTATTCTTTATGTTACCTAACGAAATAAAATATATCCTATAACTTGGCCAGAGAACATATGTATGTTTTAAAAAAAAAGCACGTAACGCACTAACGCACAGACAGACAGACAGAGAGACGTTGCATTTTATATATATTTTAGATAGATAACCTGGCCAGAGAACATATGTATGTTTTAAAAGAAAAAGTACATAAATCGGATAAGTGGTTCTCCAGGGATAAGCGCATCAACAGACAGACAGACAGACAGAGATACGTTGCATATCTATAACCTGGTCAGAGAACATATGTATGAATTTAAAAAATCACGTAAATCGGATAAGTGGTTCTCGAGGGATAAGCGCACTAACGGACCGACAGACAGACAGAAAGACGTTGCATTTTATATATATTATAGATATAGATTATTATTATTATTATTATATAACCTGGCCAAAGAGTATATGTATAAATTTAAAAAAAGACACGTAAATCGGATAAGTGGTTCTCGCGTGATAAACGCACTAATGGACAGACAGACAGACAGAGAGACATTGCATTTTATGTATTTTATAGATTATAGAATATAGATATTCTCTGCTACATAATATTATTCCATATTTAATGGTTTAAGCTAGTGATAAGCGCACTAACGGACAGACAGACAGAAAGACGTTGCTTTTTATATATATATATTATAGATAAAATTAAAGGATCACTGTTTTGAAGCTATGGAGAAGAAACAACGCTAATTATAAGCGGCGTCGGCGTTGGAGGCAATGTTAGAATCGATCTTTCAAAAAATATTCGACCAGTGCAAAAAACGGTCGGATTGGCTCATTCGGGTGCAGTGAGACTACTTTATATTGACGGAATGCACGAAGCGCATGAAACATGGATCCACCACTAAATACCGGAATCAAATCGGCAGTCAGCTGAGTGGACAGCAGCCGGTGAAAGCCGCCCAAAGCGACCAAAGACACAACAGTCGACTGGGAAGGTTTTGGCCTCTGTATTGTGGGATGCGCATGAAATAATTTTCATCGATTATGCTGAAAAATGAAAAAAAAATCAATAGCGAATATGATATAAAGTTATTGGTGCGTTTGAAGGCAGAAATCGCAAAGAAACGGCCCCAAATGAACATGAAAAAAGTACTCTTTCATCAAGATAATGCCCCGTGTCACAAGTCAATGGTTACGAGGGGAAAATTGCCTGAATTGAAGTTCGAATTGGTTCCTCATCCACTATATTCCTCAGATTTGGCTTCCAGCGACTATTATCTATTCGCAGACTTCAAAAAAAATGCTCGCGGGAGAGAGATTTGGCTCCAGTGAAGAAGTTATCGCCGAAACTGAGGCTTATTTTGAAGGCAAAGGTAAATCCTTCTACAAGAAACGCATAGAAATGTTAGAAAAGCTTTGGGCTGATTGTACATCTCTTGAAAGAGACTATGTTGATGAATAAAGTCGAATTTTGTAAAAAAATGTGTTTTAAGTAGCTAGACCAAAAACTTTTCAGCCTACGTGTTATATATATATATATATATATATATATATATATATATATATATATATATATATATATAATAAGGTGTTGTGGCATTGGACAAAGCTCACTCCCGTATAATGTCTCAATTGCGGAACAAGAATCTCCTTTTTACTTAATACATTGCGACCTCGATAATCCGGACTAATTAAAACTGCAGTGCATTATTTATATTAAAAAAACGAATCATTTAATACGAAATAACTAAAAAATAGTACATACATAGAATAATATTTAAAATAGAAGCATATTTTATCAAGTTTTATCTTATTTTGTAAAAAAATTGTAATTTTTGTTTGCTTGACCCTTCTCTGGTTCATCATAATAGCAATTTCTTTTAATCTTTGAAGTACAAGAACATCACTTAGAGGGATGTCATTTTCTTCTGCCCATTTCATGCACACATTGAAACTTTTAACTGCCTCATCATTCTTCACAGTGTTCTTAACAGTCTGGTTTGTATTAGTATTTAACTCTGAACCTTCATTATCACTCTAGTGTTCATCTGTATCATCTATGTCTTCCAGTGGTAACAAATCTTCATCATTTTCAAGCCAATTACATACTTCCACGTTCGTGAGATTCTGCTCAGTGAGAACATTCAGCATATCTGAAACATCTGTTAAACTAAATGTAACTGCTTCAGTTTTTAGAGCGTTAGTCTGGGGCCTTTTGCATCGCACCACGTATTTGTTAATTAATTTTCTACCCCAAAATTGGAGCAAGCATGGTCTCGGACATATAACCGGTCTGTATCTGCTATTTATTTGTATATTATAAATGAATTTAAAAAGGAAAGTTCTGCACTAAATAATATTTTAATTAGAGCAAATTATCTTTTTTTTTCTTTTTAAGAAAAAAATGATTTGCAGATGAAAAATTTAGGTAAACATGATCCGGCGCAAATTTATATAAATATAATAATGTAATTATTATTTTTCTGAATGTTTTTTTTTATTTTTTAAAAACTTTAGGTTAGTAATTGATTAAGATTACTTTTTTAAAATATTTTGCTAAATATGTAGTTCCTTTTTTTTGAAATTTTTTAAAAATTATTTTTTTTGTAGTTATTTTTCGTTTCCACCACCTACAATGATCTCTCTAGAGGAAGACTACCAATCAAAAGAACAACAAATTTTAGCCATTGAAAAACAGACCATACTAGAATTTGAGTCCCATTTAGCTGCGGCCAGTACGAAAGCGGAGATTAACGAACAAACTAGTTTGCTTCTACCTCAACTTATGGAATTAAATCCTCAAGGCGAGGCGAGAGGACCACCAACTCATATTTTAAATATGTTACAGGCTTTAAATAATTCTCATCGCTTGGGACATTTACTGTGCAAATCGAGACATCCTGATTTTCTTTTGGATATTATGTCTCGTCAAGGAGGTAGGCATAGTTTTTAAGATAATATAATATTAGCATATTATTAAAAAAATATGCTATGTTTGTAACCTAGGAATATATACGAGGCATGTTTTTTAAGTAAGTACCGTTTTGCGATTTCGCCGCCGCAGCGATACGGTCGGCGTTCCGCGCATGCGCGCTGGTAACCTACATCTCATGTCTACGCACTGACGCCATTACAGTCTGATTCTTCATTGTATACGTTGTTTACTGAGTGTTTAAGATGCCTCCGACAATCGTGAGTCCCGCCGATTGTGAAGTACGGGCTGTTATACGAGTTCTTAGTGCTAAAGGCGTAAAACCGATCGATATTCATCGTGAGATCTGTGAAGTTTACGGACAAAACATTATGAGTGATGGAATGGTAAGGAAATGGGTGAGAGCATTTAAAGATGGCCGCACAAATGTGCATGATGAAGAACGGAGTGGGCGTCCTTCGGTCGTTAATGAAGATTTGGTGCAGAAAGTGGACGAAAAGGTGAGAGAAAACAGACGCTTTACAATTTCATCATTGTGCGACTGCTTTCCTCAATATTCTCGTAGTGTTTTGTATCGCATTGTGACCGAGAACTTGAATTACCGGAAATTGTGTTCACGTTGGGTTCCAAAAATGTTGACGGATTTGCACAAAACCCAACGTTTAGGCAGTGCATTGACTTTCCTTGAGCGGTACCACAATGAAGGTGAACATTTTTTAGACCAAATTGTTACTGATGACGAAACATGGGTGGCCTACGTTACACCAGAATCGAAACAACAATCCATGGAATGGCGACAATCATCATCACCCAAAAAAGTGAAGTTTAAGCAAACAATTTCTGCCCGCAAAATCATGTGCACAGTTTTTTGGGACAGAAAAGGAGTATTGCTAGTGGAGTTTCTGCCTCGTAATGAGACAATCAATGCAGCGTCTTATTGTGAGACATTGAACAATCTGCGTCGTGCAATCCAGAACAAAAGACGTGGCAAGTTGAGTAAGGGTATCGTTTTGCTGCATGACAATGCCCGTCCACATGTGGCTAATCGGACCAAAGATCTCATCAATTCTTTTAAATGGGAAACTCTAGATCATCCTCCATACAGCCCTGATCTGGCGCCCAGCGACTACCATTTGTTCCTGCACTTGAAGAAGCACCTGGGTGGTCAGCGTCTTCAAGACGATAACGAAGTCAAAACATTTGTGATACAGTGGTTAACAAGTCAGGCGGCAGAATTTTATGAGGAGGGTATTCAAAAACTGGTGCCACGTTATGACAAGTGCCTCAATATTCACGGAAATTATGTAGAAAAGTAGATTAAGGTACAGGCTTTCATGTAAAAATAAAATTATAGCGATATCTTTGCACGTCTTTTTTTAATTCCAAAACGGTACTTACTTAAAAAACATGCCTCGTATATATATATATATATATATATATATATATATATATATATATATATATATATATATATATATATATATAAACTCCTGGACAAAATTAACGCAACAATCTGAAAATTAATTTATCTTTTTCTTATGTCAGTTTTAAAGTTTATCGAGTATTTGCATGGCTATGCATATTTTGTTTCGTTGTTCATTACAGAAATCAAAAGAATTCGTTTAGATTTACAGTTTAGAAGATAAACAATTTTCTGTAATAATGCGATAGATTTTCTTTAAAAGTAAGCTTATAAATTGTTCCCTTTTTCAAAGTAATACGTTTTTGTGGTAGACTGTTTTATTTTTGACCCCGAAGAATTAGAAAAATGAATCGAACAAGGAATTTAACTGAACACGAGGTAGTGCGAGCCTCAGTTTTATTGGACGTGGGATATTGTCAGAGTTATGTTGCCAATTGGTTAGGCAAACATCGTTCCACAATAAATCGTATGGTAAGACGCTTGAATGAAGTAGGAACTTATTCTAGTAGGCTAGGGCAAGGGCGAAAACGATGCACTAGCGACCTAGATGAACGTTTTATAAGACAATATGCTTTAAGAAACAGGACTGTCACTAGTTCTATAATAAGAAACGCACTCGAAGCTGTTCGCAATGTCACAATTTCTTCTAAAACAGTTAGAAGACGGTTAAATGAAGCTGGATTAAGGGGGTCACTACCGAGAAAAATGAAAAAAAATACGTTTTTCGTTTTTTTTCCATTTTTATAATCTACAATCATTTCTGCACAAAACAATCCAACCCCCACAATTATACGATGAGTATAAGTGCCTGAAATTTTTATATAAAGTAGTCAAGGTATGAGCCATCAGTCAGTATCGCCAAGATATGAGTCCCGCTCAGCCTTCGCCTAGCTTCGCACTACGCACCTTTCAATATACCACCCCATTCCACCCATTATGAAGTTATTATTATTTTCACTATTATTATTATTATCCCACTTTTTATTAACAATGCTTAGGAATAATATATAACACTATTTACTATATACAAATAAAAAACTTTATTTTTACAAAAATATTTTGAAATACTATTTACTATATACAAATAAAAAACTTTATTTTTTACAATAATATTTTGAAAAGTAATAATAAGATTTTATTATTTTGTTATACTTTTTTTTAACTAAAATGAACCCGCTTCATATGACGGGCCTTCTTTTTTTTCTAACTTCTTAAATTTTTCTTCTAAACTTTTCTTGCTCTTAATTTTTTGCCTCTCGCATTTCGATGCTTGTTGTAAGTCTTTCTCGGCTTTCACTATTCTTAGTTCATCTTCCTATATCAGCACAGCAATTGTAAATTTTCCAGGGTCAATGAAAAGTTTTTCAAGTACTCGGCAGCGGGAAATATTACCTTCATTGAAGCAGCATAGTGCATCATATGCACCTAATTCTAGTGTGCTTTTCTCTACAAAAATATTTTTTGGGGATCTAACTCATAATGCATTATTATAGCTTTCGTTTGTGTTTTGTGTCTTACCGTGAACACATTTTTCTAACAGGGCTGGATTCGCCAGGTCCCTGAAGACAGGTTTCAAAATTTCCATTACTACTTTTGGTAGATGAAAATGCTTTGAGTGCTCATATAATTTTTTTTCTGCCTGGGCCTTGAGGAACTTACACCAGTCCAAGCTGCATAAATTGTGTGCCGGATTCTGGTCGTTTGAGCCGAGATGAAAAAATTCTGCCCATACTGCTTTTTTCATCTCAGCCAAGCTGCCAACGTTTCTTCGTATGGCTAAGCCATAAAACTTTTGAATGTCGTTTATTGCCACATCCGTGAGTCTGCCCTTTCCTCCTATCGGCTTTCCATCTTGCAGTTTTTTGGACGTGTAGGAAGTTTTTAGCTTTCTGAGTCTAGATCCCATCCTTTTTTGTACATGTCCTATACATTCTAACTTCTGAACTAAGAGACTATCTCCGTAAGGGTTTTGTTCTACAACCTTCAAGAAACCCTTTGAGTCTCCATCACCTAAGTAGTGAGAATATCTCACATTGTATTTGTCCATTGACCTCAGGAAAATTTGCTCTGCACCAGCTGCTTCCATAGCCCCACTGGTACCACTATGATTGGCTATGCAATTTTCATTATGTGTATTCTGAAATTTTAGTGGACAACGACAGTGTTTGGAGAGTACCACAATATCCACTATTTTGCCTGAGTCAGTACTCGCAGCAGAGACTACGCCATTCAAAGAAGCAATAGTAACAGAAAACAGGAAAAAAAATTGTAACTATGTAAACAAAAACAATCTCTCACGTAAAATATAACCAAACAAAACAAAACTAAAAAAAAAAAATTTGGAAAAAAACATATTTTGTTGTAAACAATCAGTGTTGCCAAACTTGTTTTTGCAAAAAAAAAGAAGACAAACACTCTAGAAATAAATTTAAAAAAGTTGATTATAACAGAAAAAGCAGTCAAAACTACAACTTTTTAGTTTTTCGGCTCTCCTGAAAAATTGACTTTTTTGTACATTTGCCCCATTATCTTCAAAACTATAAAAGTTATTGAGCTATTTTTTTTTTTAAATATCCATGGCAACACTGTCTACAGTTCGGACTAAGGAAATGTTAAACGAAACAGCTGGTAATTTACCGTGTCAATTCAAACACACAAAAATAATTTAAATTATTTCTTTAAACCCTTAGTCCCATTAAATTATATAATAATAAATAATAAGTGTGCAAAGTTTCGTTGAAATAGGATGATAGGTTGCTGAGAAAATGGGTTTTACTTTTCAATGTAAATTGACCTCGGTAGTGACCCCCTTAAACAGTAGGAGACCAGCCACTGCGCCCTTGCTTACTAGAGAGAACAGAGTTGCCAGGTTACGTTTTCCTCGAAATCACGAAAACTGGTCTGTGGATAATTGGAAACAAGTTTTCTTCACATATGAAACTAGGGTTAGTCTAAAACATCCAGATGGTCGTGAGCGAGTATGGCGAAGACCAGGAGAGAGGTTTGCTCCTTGCAATATCTCTGCAAGGATTCCATTCGGCGGTGGCTTTGTTATATTCTGGGGTGGCATCTACTTTGATGCTCGCACAGAGTTAGTTCCTGTCCGTACGAGATCCATGAATGCTGACTACTATCTTGAGAATATTGTCATTTTGTGGGGCCCAATTTCCTGTTTATGCAAGACAACGCTCGACTTTACGTGGCTAGGTAGGTACTCGATTCTCTTAATCAAGTTGATATACCGATTATGCCATGGCCACCAAAAAGCCCGGATCTGAATCCGATAGAACATGTATGGGATCACCTTAAGAAAAATGTGAAACGTCATATACCTGCACATGGAAACCTGAGGGAACTTGAAAATGCAGTTATCACAGAATGGGAGCAAATTCCTCAAGATTTTATCCAAAATTTAATTAGAAGCATGCCTAGGCGCATAAACGCTGTCATCCGAAGTAGAGGGGGCAACACACGGTACTAGTGTCCCAGATACACCATTAATTTTGCTACTAGTGTCCCAGTTTATTTGTTAATTTCAACGATTTTGATATTAGGTTTTAAGAATAATTTTCATTCACTTTTAAAGTATCCGAATAACTTTTAGTGTAACCAATGTTCATAAAAAATTATTAAAATTAATTCATTATAGAGATTTATATGATTTAATATATTGTTGCGTTAATTTTGCCCAGGAGTGTATATATGTCAGTCCACTCCTACTTAAGGGATGCTGCTCTCTCTATGATATCTGTAAGCCCATTCTAGACCTTATGTCAACGTTTCTCATTCTGCCTCTTATGCTCACCTCCAGCGTTGCATACACACACACATATATATATATATATATATATATATATATATATATATATATATATATATATATATATATATATATATATATATATATATATATATATATATAGATTTATCGACCGTACTTTGATAGCAAAAAAGGGGGAGTTTTTTCAGGTTTTCGGTCTGTGACAATTAACACTCGATTGCTGTTAAACTCTCTATATTTCGTTGTACTTCACAACTTTATCGGGAGAAACTATAATTTTTAGAAAAAACAGTGTGTCATGAAATTTTTTATATAAATTGTGAGTCTCCTCTGTAGGGCCATCAAAATTGTTAAGATTGTAAATTGAGTTTTTTCAAAAGGTGTTTTGGATACCTATTGTTGGAAAAAATATATAATTTGGTCAGATTGGCAGGCAGGTAACTCTCGTGGCTAATTTGGATACACAGGTCATTAGAACTGATGATAATGTGTTAACTTTGAATTGGTATCAGAAACCAACAGCATCCAACAGGTTTTTTAATTATTTTTCAAATTACCCTATGAATCAAAACTATAATAGCGCGATAGTAATGAAGAACAGAATAACACATATTAGCCACGAGAGTTACCTGCCTGCCAATCTGACCAAATTATATAATATTTTTTCCAACAATGGGTAGCCAAAACAGATTTCGAAAAAACTCGTTTACAATTATAACAATTTTGATGGCCCTACAGAGGAGACTCACAATGTTCTCAAATATAAGAAGTTGCCGTTTGTGCGCGGATTGACAGATTCAGTGATGTCAATCTTCAAAGATTTCCCACACATTAAAATAGTTAAATATAAGTCTCACTAACTGTACTTTGTTTACCCAACTTAAACAGAAACCCCCTCTACTTTATAACACCAATGTAGCTTACAAGTTGTCCTGTTTGGGTTGTGTTTCATGTTATATCGGACAGACATCGCAGTGGATAAAACAAAGAATAACACAACACAAAAGCGATTGTCGAATATATAAGAGGTCATGTGCCTTAGTTGACCATGTTTTAAAAACGGGACATCAGTTCGATTTTACCAGTGTGAAAGTTTTGAAGAGAGTAAATGATTACAAGGATCGGCTTTTTCTTGAAATGTGTCACATAAACAAACATAAGGACTGTGTTAATTATAAGGTAGATACCAGTAAATTAAGTGCAATATATTGTAATATTTTAAACTTAAATAAAAATTTCTTACCAAGTCAATAACTGAACCACCTTGTACATAACTAAACCACTGTATTTAATAAATGGTTTTTTTTCGTTTTTTGGTCCGATTTCGGCTTTATAGCCTAGAATAATTCATTGTTAACTGTTGTTTGCCGCTGTACATAAGTATTTTCTTATTTCTGCTCATGTTATGTGTCTAATGTAATTAATGTTCTTTTGTTTTTACAAATGTTGTAACCATCTCTTAGTTGGTAAGTTATAAAATAACTATTTATATAAAAAATTTCCTGACACACTGTTTTTCGTGTTCCGTACGGAACACTTATAAGATCACTTCGGTGTCTGTCTGTCACACCCGATTTTCTCCGAAACTAATTGACATGGAAAGTAGAAATTTGGTAATAATATAGGAATTGATGGCCTCATCAGAGCCATATAGTTTTGAGAGTTAAATTTTGATTTAAGGGGTTAGTTTTTGGGGGGTGTAATTGGAAATGAAAAAAAAAATTTTTACTAGGTCATCGAGTGTGGTGTCAAATGAAAGCTTGTGAAAATACGAGTAAAAAATATATATATAATGTAATACTTGCGCGCACTTTTCTTTGTATTATTTTTAAAAAATCGCGAAAAATCGCTGTCCCTTGCCTTATCTCGAAAAGTACTTATCCAAAAATTTTGAAAAAATTCTGGAATATTCTCCACGGGGTGTAGATTGAACGAAAATTATCACGAGTGCATTACCTTTAATAATTTATCTAATTTTCATGAACCAAAAGCACAAGTTTTTCGAGATCCAAAACTCAGATTAATATTCCTGGTGATACCCAGAGAGGATAAAATTGTAATATTGCTGTATCTAGACTGTACAATTTCAAATGCTTTTTTTTACTGCACTATTAATATCACAGCCCCACAAAAAAAAGTGGGGTATACTTTTGATGCGATATATCAGATCCGTAGTATTTTTGCCCGCTGATCACGAATCTGACGTCAGAATATCGCCATCACATCTCAATTTTTTTCTAACCTCAAAATATAGGTAAAAATTAGTAAAAATTAAGAAAAATATACTCCTAAAAAATTGATTCAAGCTTTTTCATGAATCCAAAGATGTATTAATATGTATTCGGACACGCTAAGCTAATATTCATCGTTACTACTCAGTATATATCACCACTACACCAAACACTTTATTTTTGCACTCGACGCGCGTTTCGCTAACCATGTTAGCTTCATCAGGAGCGATGATTGACTGAATGATGAATCATCGCTCCTGATGAAGCTAACATGGTTAGCGAAACGCGCGTCGAGTGCAAAAATAAAGTGTTTGGTGTAGTGGTGATATATACTGAGTAGTATCATTGTGCCAAAGATTCCACATTCCCAACTTAGTTAATATTCATCGGTTGGATTGAGCCATACAGTTCTGTTTTCTTTCTAACCTCAATAAATCAGACAGATATAGTGCTTCTCGAATGCAAAAACGAATTCAAATTAAAATTCAACCGATCCTTACCAAATTTAGTACACGGGGATTTTTTGGGTCGCTGATCACGAATCTGAGGTTGGATTTGCAAAATTCAAGATGGCAGATGTTTTCGCGCCATTTTGAACGCCGAGAAAATTCATCGGTCGATTTTTTATTCTTCTACCTGCATCCAGGGCACCTCCACGTGGTGACGGTGGGCAACGGTGTTACTCCACTAGCCGGCAGAGTCCCTGGATAACGGCTTAGATGTCGTCATGGCAGGTAGAAGAAAGAGAATTACGATGCAGGGACTCGGAAACCCAGTATCGGCGGTTGGTCACGGTGGGAAAGCGGGCCCGCAGCCGTCGTCATCCAGCGACCGTAGCTCTGCATGTGTGGGTGACTTGGCTCATGTAGAGTATAATGCTACAAGAAAACGGTCTCACGGTACAAGGACTTTTCACAAGTGCGATAAAAACAGTGATTCATTTTGTTATATTTGCTGTCAACACGTATTGAGT
This sequence comes from Pachyrhynchus sulphureomaculatus, assembly GCA_019049505.1. NCBI lineage: Eukaryota > Metazoa > Arthropoda > Insecta > Coleoptera > Curculionidae > Pachyrhynchus > Pachyrhynchus sulphureomaculatus. The sequence goes on from CM032456.1 coordinate 20,333,648, forward strand.
AAAATGGGGTCACCGATAACGGATAAGATTAAAACCTTATATAAGGATTGTTTTAACATTGAAATACAGCACCAGGATACAGATTGGGTTCCCCACATCATTTACAGTTCTTGCAAAATAATGTACATCAATAAGAAGGCGATTAAATATTCCAGACCAGCAATATGGAATAGACCATACAGTGAAAATGATTGCTACTTTTGTATGAATGTTGTATCTAGGCATAACCGAAAAAATAATAGCACTATTACTTATAACGATGTTTCGACAGTAACAAGACCAACTAAACTAATTCCGCCTCCTGAACCACTTGATGCTGATGTTATGGAAACAAATGATTTCACCTTATCAGTTCATGCCGAAAATATTGAGACTGTCGAAAAAAAATTCAAACACTGTTACTAATGAATGTTCTAGTGGCAACCTATCATATACTAGTGGCACAGATAAAGAATTTCTACCATACAACCGTAAACCAGAAACCAATACTCGTATCACAGTCAGAACTTAGTGATCTAGTCAGAGATTTAGGCTTATCGAAAGATGGTTTAGAGCATCTTGCTTCCTTTTTAAAGAAAAGACATTTACTTAAGCCAGAAGCTACGATTTCTTATTATAGAAACAGAGATGAAGAATTTCGAAAATATTTCACAATGGATGAGGAATTGTCACTTTCATATTGTACCGATGTAAAAGGTCTAATTTATGAATTTCAAAATAACTCATACTATCCTGAAGAATGGAGACTATTTTTTGAGGTCTATTTTTTGAAGTTACAGGGTGTGGGAGTCTAAGGTTTCAGGGTTTAGGGTTTAAGAGTATCAGGTTTGAGGATTCCCCAACTCTATACAAATTTGGTAGGAATCGGTTGGTTTTCAAAAATTTTGTCCGCCATCTTGGATCTGCCATTTTGAATTTTGCCAATCCGACCTCAGATTCATGATCAGCAACCCAAAAAACCCCCCCGTGTACCAAATTTGGTAAGAATCAGTTGAATTTTAATTTGAATTCGTTTTTGCATTCGAGAAGCACTGTCTGATTTATTGAGGTTAGAAAGAAAACAGAACTGTATGGCTTAATCCAACCGATGAATATTAGCTTAGCGTGTCCGAATACATATTAATACATCTTTGGATTCATGAAAAAGCTTGAATCAATTTTTTAGGAGTATATTTTTCTTAATTTTTACTAATTTTTACCTATTTTTTGAGGTTAAAAAAAAATTGAGATATGATGGCGATATTCTGACGTCAGATTCGTGATCAGCGGGCAAAATACTACGGATCTGATATATCGCATCAAAAGTATACCCCACTTTTTTTTTTGTGGGGCTGTGTATTCTTTACCAATATTTTTTTAGGAACTGCTCACATGCCATGGCTAGCCGAACTGGTCCATAGTTCAGAAGGGGTTCTTTCTCACCTTCCAGTGCAGTGCTTATGTGAATATCTCTTATCTACTGCTCCAGCAGAAAAACTGACAAAACATGGACAACTTTTAGCTCATTTAAGAACTGTAGTTAATGGGCCCGATCCTCAGACAGCCTGTGAAGTTCTTGAATATTTATTTAGGAGATTAACTTCAGATCACAGTGCAAGCCGGATTCAAGCTACAAAAGGTTTGGTAATGATCTTGTCACCTACTGATGATATGGAAGTTGTCCCTGAAAATTACACAAATTGGTTATCGCAGTATATTCGTCAGTTTACCCATTTTGCACTCATTAAACCCGTATTGGTGCAGTTTTTGAGACAAGCTCTACAAATTGAAACAAACCCGGCAATAGTTTCGAGTTACATAAATTTCTTAGCTACGCAGGATTGTTATGAATCATTTGCAGATCTTAATGATTTAATAACTGATTTGTCATCGGTAATTATTGAGCGCCATAGTGTTGCTTCTTATGTTTTACCAGGAGAGAATAATGTGACGCTTAAAAATTTGTTACAAATATTTTGTCTCTATACGATGAAAGCTAAGGAAAATGCCGAAGAATCCTACAATATTCATCAAAGTTATAATAATGAGTATGTAATAGTTTCTTGGGGTACAGGGGAACAATGTGCCATGCAGCCATTAGTAATACATTCGGCAATTGTACTACTAACTTATGGCCCATTGGCAAAGTTTGAACCCTTTAATGTTCTGTTAAACATTTGGTTTCCGTTAAATATGGACCATCCTAGAGCCTATTCGCCTGATACTTCCGAGACTACATCATATTTGCCCGATTGGATGAAGTTAAGGATGATTAGATCCAATGTTTCTACACTCGTTGATGCGGCCATTGAAAAATTAGAACCTCCTAAACTTGTTTTGTTTATCCAATCGTTCGGTATACCTACTGGTTCTATCAGTAAACTGCTTAATACACTAGATAAAGCTACTATTTTAGATCAAAAACTAGTAGTTGATTCAGTTTTGGATAAAACATACATGATACAGTTGGTTGAAGTGCAAAATAAAAGGGGTGCTGTTGGAGGCGAAATTTTTGTAAAAGTCATAGAAATGCAGATTCCGCCAGCCCAAGATATAGACATAGGAGTTCAAGCTGAAACTAAGAAACAGTTGCCGTTCGTAGGATCAGGGCAGAAAGAAAACGTTGTTTTTAGTGACAAAGCTTTTGCTGAAAATTTGAATTTGCTGTTTAATCCGCACTATAATGGAAATAAAAACAAAGTGATTTTAAGTCTTATTAAGGTAAAGTATGTTTATTTGGAAATTTATATTTAGATTTAGTGGAGTGTTTTTTTGGTTAATTTATTATCATATTTTTACAACCAAATATACCAATCGGGCAAGTTTAAAAACCTATAAAGCCCTTTGTCGAACAAGGACACTAAATAATTATTCAGATTCTGACAATGTTATTAGAAAAGAAAGATTTCTCTGTTTTTTAATGTTCCGTACGGAACACTTATAAGATGACTTCGGTGTCTGTCTGTCTGTCTATCTGTCCGTCTGTTTGTCGCACCCGATTTTCTTCGAAACTATTTGCCATAGAAAGTTGAAATTTGGTAATAATATAGGAATTGATGGCCTCATCAGAGCCACGTAGTTTTGAAAGTTAAATTTTGACTTACGAGGTTAGTTTTGGGGGTGAAATCGAAAGTGAAAAAGAAATTTTTTTTACTAGGTCATCGAGTGTGGTGCCAATTGAAAGCTTGTGAAAACACGAGTAATATATATATATATATATATATATATATATATATATATATATATATATATATATATATATTGTAACATTCATTTTTTCTTAGATTTTAAGACCATGTAATGTTACTGATTTTTCACTTTAAATTGTACTTCTTTTCATTTTTGTATCGAGCGGTATATTAATCAGAAATTCCAAGCCGTTCGGTATATTAGTGTGCTGTGCGGGTTTGCGACCGAATCTCTCGATACGCCGAGATTGGTTAAATATTTGTATCCGGAGTTTTGGTTCCGGCGTAGCCATATTACCGAGAGAGTGCCCACGGTTTATTTAAGAGTCCGGTGGACAGGAAGAGGGGCTTATTTCCACCGAGCCGCCAAGTAGGTTATTTCGACCGAGCCGCCAAGTAGGCTAATTTCCATCGAGCCGCAGCCAGGCTTACTTCGACCGAGCCGCAGTAGAGGCTCATAGCAACAATTATGAGAGCCAAGTAAAGCACGAGTTTTTTTTTTACGTAAAGCCGTAGTGGGCTCTGAGTGTTTTCTACATGGGGTAGCCAACGTAGGCTCTCCTCAAAAAGTGTGAAATCGGCTTTGTGTTCCATCGAAGGCCTAGAAGCCCATATGAAAACAGTAAGTTACCAGAACATTTCTCAATAGACCTATTCCCGCAAATAAGTGTTTTTTACAGCAATTTGAACTGACAAAACGTGAAGTGAAAATCACGATTCTTCGATTTCGGGTGTAGTCAGGTTTAAGAAGTAAAATGTCTGATTTAGAGACTCTAATAATAATAACTACCTGTTAGGCTAGAATTTTTTTGTAATCCTTAAAACCACAAAGGTTAGAACTTTTATTTTAAGATCATGAATAAATTTTCTTTTTGTTGATTAAAGCTAGTGTCTCACTGAATACCTATCTTACTTTTCAGGATAATGACGGCTGTACCAAACTGATTTTTTATATAACAACTGTACACCCTTTCAGTATTTTTTCATTTTTTTTAGCTGAAGTTAGATCCTTTCTATTTTAAAATGAATGGTGCCCAAAATTCGTGCAGCTGAGGTTTTTTAAAAATAGAAAATAATTCCAAAAAGACGTACAAAAATTATCTCTTACCCATATCTCTCTACCAAGGAAAACTGAGCTAGTGTTTGTTTAATTTCTTTAGTTCTTTTAAAATCATTATTCACTCAATTCATTCTCAGAAATTAAGCTGGGGCAACCAATTTTCAAACGGTACAGTATATATATATATATATATATATATTATATATATATATATATATATATATATATATATATACATATACAGTCGACACTGTTTATAATGAAACCCTATATAGTGAAAAACTCTTTATAGTGCAGTTTTTTCAAGACCTAGAATATTTTAATGAAATTTCATGTAAAAAGCCCTGCATATAGTGAATCTGTAAAATAGTAACACTAACACTCTATATAATAAAATTTTTACCGGAATTTTATGTATACATTTTTATGCATTTATTGAGATCTTGGCCATTTCGGGTTTCCCATTTTTATCTAACATTAGCACGAATTCCATTTTTATGACGCATTCTTTTGAAAAGGTTCTTAACGCGTTTATAACGCCTAATGGTTGGCAATAAATCAGGTAGGGGGGAAAACCCATTTTATAGTCGAGGCCTAGTAATTCGCAAATTCAGGTTCAGTTTCTTTTTGTTTAAGAATCAAGTAAGATGTCCAAGCGAGTGTGTTTAAGTTTAGCTGAGAAAATTAAAGTTTTGGAGGAAGTTGATAAAGGCTGCAAAAAAATTGATGTTGCTGCAAAATTTGGTGTTTCTCCAAGTTGCGCCTCTCTGATAATAAAAAGTCGCGACAGTATCATCAAGAAACCTAGTGTTCCAAGCAGTCGAAAACGAGTACGGGTGAGTACTTACGAGGATGTAAACGAAGCAATTTTACGATGGTTTCAAGTGGCCCGTACGCATCAAAACGTACCAATATCGGGAAATTTAATAAAGCAAAAGGCTCTACAATTTGCTAAAGAATTTAACTGCGTTAATTTTCAAGCTAGTGAAGGGTGGTTGAGTGCCTGGAAGACTCGCAATTTAATTGTTTTCAAGACGGTGTCTGGCGAGAGTGCAAGCGTTAGTCAGGAGGACAGTGACATTTGGACTGAAACTGGCATCACGACAATTTACCGGCCCGCAGTTCGTTCTGTACACAACAGTTTTTGGCAAAGAATTCCATGACTGTCATCCTCCACCTGATCTGGCACCCTGTGCTATTCCCTTATATGAAGACTAGCCGTGCCCGCGGCTCCGCTCGCATGGACTTGATTTACTACTGTCGTCACTGCTTATTCCTTATGTTACCTAACGTAATAAAATATCTGCCATTATTTCCCCTTATCTCCCATTATTTTTCCTTATCTCCCATTATTTCTACATAATTTCCATTATCTAGGCTTATCTCTGCTCATCTCCCATTATTTCTGCTTATGTCCCATTATTTCTCCTTATCTCCCATTATCTCATCTTATCTCCCATTATCTCACCTTATCTCCCATTATCTAGGCTTATCTCGACTTATCTCGCAATATTTCTCCTTATCTCCCATTATTTATACTTATCTCCCATTATCTCACCTTATCTCCCATTATCTAGGCTTATGTCGAATTATATAGAACATATGTATAAATTTATAAAAACACGTAAATCGGATAAGTGGTTCTCAAGTGATAAGCGCACTAACGGACAGACAAACAGACAGAGAGTCGTTACATTTTATATATATATTATATTCTTTGCAACATGATATTGTTCCATATTTAATGGTTTAGGCAGTGTATTGCAAGAGAACGCGCTAAAACCTTTTTTCCGACTTGATCCATTATTATCGTCACTGCTTATTCTTTATGTTACCTAACGCAATAAAATATATCCTATAACTTGGCCAGAGAACATATGTATGTTTTAAAAACAAGCACGTAACGCACTAACGGACAGACAGAGAGACGTTGCATTTTATATATATTATAGATAGATAACCTGGCCAGAGAACATATGTATGTTTAAAAAAAAAAAAGTACGTAAATCGGATAAGTGGTTCTCCAGGGATAAGCGCATCGACAGACAGACAGGCAGACAGAGATACGTTGCATATCTATAACCTGGTCAGAGAACATATATGTATGAATTTAAAAAATCACGTAAATCGGATAAGTGTTTCTCGAGGGATAAGCGCACTAACGGACCGACAGACAGACAGAAAGACATTGCATTTTATATATATTATAGATATAGATTATTATTATTATTATATAACCTGGTAGAAAAATATATGTATGAATTTAAAAAAAGACACGTAAATCGGATAAGTGATTCTCGCGTGATAAACGCACTAATGGACAGACAGACAGAGAGACATTGCATTTTATAGATTATTAAATATAGATATTCTCTGTTCCATATTTAATGGTTTAGGCTGTGTATTGCAAGGGAACGCGCTAGTGGCAAACTTTTTTCCGACTTTATTCACTAAACTTGGCTGTTAATTTATTAGATTGGTTTTGTGTAAAATGACGGATTTTATTAGGTGATATCAATGTTTTGTAAATTTTGTTGCTTGGGATATAACAAAAGTATTTAGGCACGAATAACCATAAGAATTGTTTTTACACAATCTTATATAAATTCCTCCGTACAAAAATAGAATAACTGTTTACTGTGTGGCGCTTCTTATTTTATTAATTTATCATTTCCATAATTTTTTTTTCTGCAATTTTCATTTTTCTAATTCTTTTTCCACTTCTACATTGCAGGTCATTTCTGTAAGCATTATGACTGTTATTAAATACACACTATTTATTATTTTTTTAAAATTTCATATTCTAAAACGGCTTTTGAACCTCCATTAAACATTTATTTGTTTGACTACAGCCTTTTTGAAGCGATTAAGGTTGTGGTTTTGACAACTCAAATCCAGATGCAGCCATTTTCTTCTTCTTACGACGCCGTCTCCTCACGAAGCTTGGCGATCCATATAGCTAAACGAGCTTTAGAAACTGCTGCTCGTAAAATACCACTCGAAGCATATTATATTATTTTGTCTTTAATAATTAGACGCAGCAATTCATAGCCCCATTAGCCCCTCATTATATGTCCGAAGTATTAAGTTTTTCTTATTCTTATGATTGTTCCTTCATTTTGTTTATTCTATCCAGTACTTCTTTGTTTTTTTTATTTTCTGTACCCAGGAGATGTGATGAAAGCGTCTATAAATGTACATTTTAAAAGGTTCCAGTCATTTCTCCGAGTCCAGTACTCACATCCATACATTAGCACGGAGAATACATACCACCTCATCATTCTCATTCGGAGTTCGAGGCTGAGATTTGTGCGATGGAAAAATTTATTCATATTCATGTATGTTACTCGGGCCTGTTTAATTCGTGAATATATTTCCTTTCTTGGGTCCCACCTGTCATTTATATTGGTTCCCAAATATTTAAAAGTGGAGGCCTGTTCTACGGTGTTGTCCCTGATTTCGAGGGATTTTGGTTGGGCTATTTTTCTTTGTTATTACTATCCACTTGGTTTTTCTTATATTCATAATTAATCCAAATCTTTCGCTGGCTGGTACGACTCAATTGATCAGTTTGATATTATTTGCTAATAGAACAGTATCATCAGCATACCGTATGTTGTTCAGTGTACTCCCATTACCTGTTATTCCTTCGATGGATTCGTAGATGGCTTCGTTAAACACAACATCAGAATAAAGATTGAGCAAAAGTGGTGAGAAAATGCATCCCTGTCTTACACCTTGGGTTATTTTTATGCTTTCGGACTTTTTTAGCTCAATTTTAACTTCCACTGACTGATTCCAGTACAGATTTTTAATAATATTTAGTTCTCTTTTATCCATATTTGTTGTTTCTAGAATTTTTATTAATTTCTCGTGCATCACTCAGTTCGAAAACATTATTGTAATCTATCAAACATGCATTTTCGTCCTAAGGTCACGTTAAGACGTAAAATGACTTTTAAATCCCTTGTCAAATTGAAAAAAATATAAACTTTTTAGGTGTGAATATCTCTGTAACTGAGATTTAGGTATACAGCGTGTAAATCTAATTTTCATCAAAACTGTGTGTAGAAAATGAAATAAAAAATTAGGGTCAGTTTTGAGAAACGTGATTCATAATGCCATATTTTCTTTTTGAGTCATCCTGTATACAAAATATTAGCCAAGATTAAATGCTACAATTATCTTGATAAACTTTAATGTGGCCAAACAATAAGAGCTTAATTATTTTTATGTTTTCTTAGGTCTAACTGATCAGTTCCCAAGAGAGAATTTAGGATATTTTCCAAATCAGTGATATAATAAATAAAACGACGTGGTTAAACTAAACTATGTAAAAATAATATTTATTTGTTTTAGAACCTCACTCTGAAGAAAAACTTGAAGGATATGGTATTTAATTTTATTAAGTCTGTGCCGATAAATTTAATACTATCTCCAATTTTACAATACAATTCGTTTTCCACACTATTTCGTTTGATATTTTCAAATGATTCAGTGGGACCGGAGAAACAAATATTTGCCATTCAGCTTCTCAGCTTGTTGCCGAATGAAAATTGTACAAGAAATGTCTTAAAACATTACCTGAGTCTGTTTAAAAGTACTAAAGAAGATACCAAATTAGCCATCGATCCTATAGATATAGTGAAAAAAGAAGACTTGGTGACAAATGTTAAATCAGATCAGCTGCTAAGTTGTCCAGAAAATTTAGGAGAAAAATTGGGTAAAATGCTTCTGGAGGATAAGACTGAAATAGAAAAAACTGGTTTATTGGTTGATTGGATGTCAGCTCTAGAATTAGAAGTTGCGAATTCTGAGAAACATAAATTGCAGGTAAAATTTATAAAAGCTAATTACTGAAACGCTCCATAAATTTAGTATTTCAGAACGGATAGGTGACAAGGATTAGCTACGGGCGTTTGTAATTAAGCAAAAACCGCATTTTACAACACTGTAAACAAAAGAGCGCAAGGAAGATGTTTATAACAATCAGAATGTGATTGGTATTGTTAAGCCCGCCAAATTTTGATAGCTATAGCTTCTTTGTTTACAGAGTTGTACAATGCTGCTTTTTCCAAATTACAAACGCATATAATACACAGATTATTATAGAAAGTAAAATACCTCCTGGTTAAACTCTTTGATTGTGCTTATTTTTAAAAAGGGAAATAAATTTAAATTTGAGAATTACATATCCATCAGCCATAAAAATGCCACATCACAAATAATGTTTGAAGAAAAAAAAAATAAAATCAAAATTAAAAGAGGATTTAGATGAGGTGACTCAATATCCTCAAAGCTGTTCACTTTGACCCTAGAAGACATGTGCAGATCGCTACGGTGGGAAAACAAAGGAATATTAGTAGTTTCGCAAAAGGATGTTACTTTGATTGCCAACACAAAAGAAGAATGACAATAAATGCTGATGAAATTAAATAACAAGTCTTGAGAAATATGTCTAAAGATAAGCTTCATCAAAACCAAATATAGCCAGGAAGTACTATATTAATAGAAGGTGAAAGAATAGGAAAGCTACAGACATTTGAATGCTGACTTGGATAGAAGAGTTTCGTTAGCTTGGTGTGCGTTCGAAAAGTTATAATCCACATTTAAATTGGATATCACAAATACCATAAAAGCCAGAGTTTTCCGGGTAACCCCAAGAGCAGTGGAGAGGAGAATGCTAAATATTAGATTCCAAGATCACATTCCTAACATCGAGATACGAGAAAGATCAAAAGTGACAGATTTAATACAACAAATATGTACATTAAGATGGAGTTAAGCGGGGCATATCGCAATGAAGGATATCATTGCGACATATGGTTGAACGAAGGTCTAGAGAACATAAAAGAAGCTAGCGTTGACCTCAGCCAAGATAGACGGACGACATAAAAAGGGTAGCGGGACCCGATCGGATGCAAAAAGCAAACAACAGAGCGCATTGGATACAACTTAGGGAGGCTTATATCCGACTATGGATGGAATAAGCTAATGATGATGATATTACGCACTATGAGGCCTATCCCATTGAAGTACTGACGAACGGCAAGGAAAAATATTAGTCACCGGTAATTTTGTAAATGTAAACTTAAGGGAACATCATTTTCTTTGTCTTCTTCTTTTTTCTTATATGGTGTGTCATATAAGTAGGTATACTGTCTGTTTTATCTCCATTAGGCCTCTTCCGATGTGGACGTCTAGCATTCCTTCCACCTTTTCGGGGGTTTGCCCCTAGTTCTTTTACCGCAGAGTTTATTGAGTTTGGCCCTTTTTACCAGTTTGTTGTCGTCCATTCCATCTACGTGTTTATTCCATTGTTTTCTTCTAGTTCTGGCCCATTTGGATATTTCTGGGATCTTACTTAGTTCTTGTAGATCTTTGGTGCGGATTCTGTCGTGGATAGTTTTTCCATGTGTTTTCCAAATCACCTTCACTTCTGTTGTCCTCATCATTTGTGTTGTTTTACACGTGTCAGCTCTTGTTTCTGCAGCATATGTGAGTATCGGTCTCACTGTTGTCTTGTATATTCTTATTTTACTTTCCACTGTGAGGTATTTATTTTTCCATACTATATCCGTCAAATAACCTGGTATTAGTGATACCTTCATAAACTGTTGTTTTACTTCCCTATTTAAGTCTCCGTACCTTATTATCATTGTTCCCAGGTATTTAAAATTATTAACCTGTTCAATAATACTTCCTTGGATCTCCAGCTTGCATCCTAATAATTCTTTTGAAGCTAGCATACATTTTGTCTTGGTTGTGTTGATAATCATGTTTAGTTTTCTCGCTTCCAAATTGAATGTTGTCCTCAGAATCGGAGATGAGGACGGCATCATCGGCATAGCACATTGTGTGGAAGTGGGTGTTGCCCATTTTGTATCCTCTAATTTTTGGAAGATTCTCCGCTATTGTGTCCATGACGAGGTTGAAGATAAAGGGATCAAGTGCCTTGTCTTATTCTGGCGTTTTTTTACTTCCTTGTTGAGTAGGTGTTCTACTTTTATATTTGTTCTACATTCTGTGTTAATGTCATGTATGATTTTTATCAGCTTCTGGTTTGTCTGCTTTTCCTATAATAATTTTATAATATCTGTTAATTGGACTCTATTGAAGGCTTGTGTCATGTCGACGAAACACATATATACAGGTTTTTAGTATATTCTTTAGCTTTTTCCATTATCGGCCTCACTATAAATATGACATCTATGATCGATCGATTTTTGCGGAATCCCTGTTGTTCCTCTCTTATTTGAATATTCTTGCTCATTTCTTCCAGTATGATTTTTGTTAATACTTTTAAGGTAGTATTAAGAGCGTCGTTCCGCGGTAGTTTCTGGGTGCCGTCTTTTGCCTTTTTTTGAATATTGGGATTGTTATGCTAGTTTTCCCATCTGTAGGTATTTGTCCATTTTTTACTATGTTTGTAAAGAGCTATGCTAGTTGATGTGATATTACATCTTAATTTGTTTAATTACAAAAATTGGGTTTATAAATAAACCCTTTTAAGTGAAGGGACGTGAAGACAATTTGGAAATTGTAAACAAAACAACGTTTCATCATTAAACTTAGTTTTAAAGCTAATGGCCAAAATCCTCGTCGAGTGCAAGAATAAAGTGTTTGGTATAGTAACTGTCATGTAGGATCATCATCAGGTTTATTTTTTACAAATTTTATTAAACATTGCCGAGGGTCAGTTCTACGGATTTGGCCCTTCTGGGTAAAACTCGAATGTAAAATATTTTATAAAACAGATCTTAATTTTGTACATTCTTCCGGAAAATTATTTTGTCTACAATTTTTTGTTCCAAAAATAATTTTTGCCTAGCTAAGCCGGTAAAGAAAAACGTTTAGACGTTTCCAGCAATATTACCTTGAAAGTTGGAGAATCGAATAAAAAAGAAATGCAATATTAGCCGTTAGATAGCATTAGTATGAAGACTAAGAAAACACAAAATAGGCACAGCATACAAACCAGAAACCACTCTGGCAGACATCCTGGGTAACCCCAAGGACAGGAGAAAACTGGAAAACCATGGAGTCTACAGCATCCCATGCGGAGACTGCTACAAATTGTACATAGGACAAACAAACAGAAGAATCTCCACCCGGATCCAAGAACATAAAATAAGTATCAAGAACAAACAAACATCAGCTCTTTTTCAGCACCATCATGATACTGATCACAACATCAATTTTGAGGGATCTAAACAAATAGCCACGCATAGTCAGAGAAGCCTTGGAAATCGAAAAGAATGGACAGCTAAATAAGCGAGATGATGTGCTGAATATCTCCACTACATGGAACGGTCTACTAGCTAAACCAAGGAATAACCAAAACATCGAGAAGACAACAGTCAGCATAGCGCCGGAACCCGGTCGAACACTTCCGACCCTCCCCCACCTACAATCTGCGTAGACGCCGACCTATAAAAGACGGCGACTGCACGTCGGTTTCTCTGTTAGCTTCGAGCGGCAGCAGCAGCAAGATCACAGTATCGAGTAGCAGTAAGCACTTGAAAATGCCAAATGAGATTTTGGCAAAACGTCCTGCAAATTCATTGTTAGACGTACGGATTGAAACCCGGAATATTAATGTATTACATTCCACCATCCATATATAGATAAATTTATATATATATATATATATATATATATATATATATATATATATATATATATATATATATATATATAATGCAACGTCTCTCTCTCTATCTGTCTGTCCATTAGTGCGCTTATCGCTCGAGAACCACTTATCCGATTTACGTGTTTTTTTTTTTAATTCTTAACCTAATATTTTTCAAAAAAAATCTATAATATATATAAAACGCAACGCTTCTTTGTCTGTCTGTCCGCTAGGGCGTTTAGCACTCAAGAACCACTTATCCAAATTACGTGTTTTTTTATAAAATACATATATTCTCTGGCCAGGTTATAGGAGATATTTTATTACGTTGGATAACATAAGGAATAAGCAGTGACGATAATAGTGAATCAAGTCTACGCGAGCGGAGCGCGGGGCACGGTTAGTTTACATATATATTTTTAAATTATGTATGCCTAAAACCTCTGCACAATCGACAATAAATGATTTTGAGTTTTCATATTTAAAATTCTTTTGCCATTCAATTTCTTACCAAGCCTAGTCATAAAATATTGATAAACTAATATTTTAACAGCAGTGCCAGTCATACAGTCAAAATATGAACGGTTTTCTTTTAAATTGAGTCATAGAATATGATAGCAATAAACGAGCCAATTTTAAATTCATTCAGTCTTTACTAAATTTAAATGTTTTCTATAGACCGAATTAGAATTTACGAGGGTGGTTCAATAAGTACCCATGTTAGGACTGAAGCAATTTTTTTCAAAAACTATTTTTTTATTTTTTAACATAGTCCTCTTTTAGGTATATACACTTTTCCCAACGTCCTTGCCATTTTTTTTTAACCCTCCGAAAAATAGGAATTGTGCAACTCCCCAAAATACGCTTCTGTCTGGGCGATGACCTTCTCATTTGAGTTGAATTTTTTTCCCGCGAGCCATTTTTGCATGTTTGGCAACAAGAAAAAATTGTAGGGAGCCAGGTCGGGCGAATACGGGAGGTGCGGTAGCAATTCATTGTAACATGCGAACTTGCCCGCTTTTTGAGGCGTCATTTTGTACCCTGTGAAAATTGTTTTTTCCCACGCTTGGGCACAATTTTCTTGCAACCTCTTTTTAATTTCTGAGAATGAATTGAGTGAATAATGATTTTAAAAGAACTAAAGAAATTAAACAAACACTAGCTCAGTTTTCCTTGGTAGAGAAATATGGGTAAGAGATAATTGTTATACGTCTTTTTGGAATTATTTTCTATTTTTTTTAAAAAAGCTTCAGTCGTACAAATTTTTGGGCACCATTCATTTTAAAATAGAAAGGATCTAACTTCAGTTAAAAAAATGAAAAAATACTGAAGTGTTTTACGGATATTACTAAAAAGAATTATACTAGGACAACTTTTCTTATCCTGAAAAGAAAAATAGGTATTCAGTGAGACACTAGCTTTAATCAACAAAAAAAGAGAATTTATTCATGATTTAAAATAAAAGTTCCAACCTTTGCAGTTTTTAAGGAATACAAAAAAAAATTCTAGCCTAAAAGTAGTTTTTATAAATTAGAGTCCCTAAATCAGAGATTTTACTACTAAATCTTGACTACACCCGAAATCGAAGAGTCGTGATTTTCACTTCGCGATTTTTGAGTTCAAATTGCTGTTGAAACACTTATTTGCGGGGAATATATTTATTGATGTATGTACTGGTAACTTACGGTCTTCCTATGGGCTTCTAGGCCTTCAATGCAACACAAAACCGATTTCACACTTTTGAGAAGAGCCTACTTTAACTACTCCATTTAGAAAACACACAACGCCCACTACGGCTTTATGATAAAAAAACTCGTGCTTAACTTGGCTCTCGTAGATATTGTCGTAAGCCTCTACTGCGGCTCGGTGGAAAATAAGCCTTGCTGCGGCTTGATGGTACTAAGCCTGGCGGCGGCTCGATGGTACTAAGCCAAGATTCGTGTCCTCCGGACCCTTAAATAAGCCGTGGGCACTCTCTCTGTAATATGGCGGCGCCGGAACCAAAACTCCGGATACAAACATTTGACCAATCCCGGCGTATCGATAGATTCGGTCGAAAACCCGCACAGCACACTATATACCGAGCGGCTAAGAATTTCTGATTAATATACCGCTCGATACAAAAATGAAAAGAAGTACATTATAAAATGAAAAATCAGTAACATTATATGGTCTTAAAATCTAGGAAAAAATGAATGTTACATCATAACGCAGTTTATGTAGTTTGGCGGCTACAACTCCGGATGAATGTGCTGGAGCAGCATCGTGGTCAAACAGCTCTTTCTTCTTTGCTAAATGAGGCCATGTTTTCTTCAACTTCTTGTCGAGGCGGTCTGATAACTCACTATAGTATAGTCCAGTGATCGTTCTTGCTTTTTCTAAGAAGTCAATGAGTATGATGCCCTTTATATCCCAAAAAATCGTCGCCATAACGTTTCCGGCCGATGGAACCGTCTCGGCCTTCTTTGGAGCAGATTCACCGGAAGCAACCCATTGTTTTGATTGTTGCTTCGTTTCCGGTGTATAATGATGAATCCAGGTCTTATCGACGGTGATAACTCGATGCAAAAAGTCCTTCGGATTTGGCTTAAATTGCTCCAAATACAGCTTCGAAGTCAAAAGCCGCACTTCATCATCAGATGACAGGACATGATGGTAACATCAACTTGCCTTAGCAACGCGACCTGTCTTCAAACACGGGTACTTATTGAACCACCCTCGTAGATCCATTTTCCTTATGCAATGCGGACATCTTGTGCTTAAATTAAATCTAAATACTTTAGGATTTCTTATGATATATTTAAAATTATTTTCAGGTTGATCTACTTTTTTTCGAAAAGAGAGCTACATTTTCGACCATTACTTATGTCACTTCTTCTACAAAGAGCAAGTTGGCTGAGCCTTCATAATTTAGTCACTTATTTGTTATCAGGGGAATCGACAACCATTTGTCCCGTGTCAGTACTGGATTATCTTACAGCGCTAATAAAAAGTCCAAAGTTATGGCAGGGCCGAGACAAGGCTGTACCCAAACATTATCATTTCGAAGATGTTCTGCAGTTAAACTGTAATCAGGTAAAAATTTACTGTAATAATTGTGCCAAAATTTATAAATTTTCCATAATAAGAATTTCTATTAAAACTTTTTTAACTTCTTGGTCTATAAGTATATAAACTTAAGGTTAATAATAATCCTGAGTGCACTCGGTAACGACGAAAACGGGTAAACAAGCTTTTTTTCTTTTTGTCTTTTATTGTTGGAGTTTTTTTAGACAGTTTTAAAACATAGCTGATATTAGTTTCCTAAATTTTGTATTATTAAGTTAGTAAGTTAAGTTATTTTAAGCAAAATTGAAGTATATTTTCTGGAGAAAAGTTTTAAATTGATCTAAATATAACTCAGGAATTTACTTAAAGGTTGTTATAAATGAGATATAACTTTTCTTATATAGAAACAATTTGTTATTTTGCTCACAGTAATAGACATTTTATGTTACTACCCATAAATTAGTTATTAAAATATAATGTAATGAAAGACTAATATTGTCAAATTTCCACTTTATTTAGTTTCACTGAAACTGTATGACGCGTTTCGCTATACTATAGCTTCTTCTGATACAAAATGATATTTGAGTATTAGTGTTGTTACATTTATATAAGTACCCTAAGGTAGATAGGTAATACAATTAATACTATATGCTAATGAATATTGCTGGGAAATCCATTCTGAATATTAATTGTATAAATTGAGTAAAGGGGAATTACCATGGGCCAGACAGGTATCTTTTTGTTCGTTTAAAATGATGTCTGAATTTTTAATTCTATTTATTTCTAAATTTTCTAATAAGTTTAATTTTACGCCTTTGTTTTGTATGTGTAGAATTTTAACACACTTTTTAAGCCGCCAACATAGGACATAAAAAATGGATTATTGAAGAAAGAAGGATCCAGTACAGCAAACGAGACATCTATAATGTTTATGTTAACGTAATCCATTCTGAATTAACGTTTCGATTACACTCATTAGAATTTTTTGATCTAGATCGAAAAACGAGGGATAAAACCAGAACTATAATAAATAAAAAATACATTAATCAAAAAAGAAAACTTGATTCTAAGGGAAAAAAAACAAACATCAACCAGAGCCTACCACAAAAAAAGTGTTTTCAGATCATAAATTCTTTGACAGATTTATAAATTTATCAGCAACAAATTTTTCCAATCAAGAAACAGCCCTCTTAAAAGTTTTAAACATAATATAAATAATAAATTTGATTTAAAAGAATCTGAAATCTTGGCTGTAGAAACAGAAATAGCTTTAATAAATGTACCATTCAACACGCCAAAAAAATACATTTGCGCAGATATTATAAAAAAGGAATTTCTTAGCAACAAACCAAATTTAGATAATGAAATAAATATAGATAGAGCAATACAAAACAAGGCTAAAAATAATAATATCATTTTCACAAAAGCAGATAAGGGTAAAACAATAGTCGCTATAGATCAACAATATATAGACAAAAAATTAGAATTTATTAAGAAAGGAAATTTCAAAATATTACTTAAAGATCCGACAGAAAAATTCAAGAAAGATATTAGAACAGCGTTAGGTAAAGCTTCTAGCATCATATCAGACAACCAAATCTCAAAATTAACAGTCATGAATCATCAGCCCCCTCTACTTTATTCATTAGTCAAATTACATAAAGAAAATCATCCTATTAGACCTGTAGCCTCCTACATATCGGCCCCAGCTTACAAACTCTCAAAATTTCTCATAGATATCATTAAAACGAACATTAACTTCACCCCAACTTACACAATAAAAAATTCGTTAGAATTAACGGAAAAAATTTCCAACATCTTTCTACTAGATAATTCAAAACTAGTATCATTTGACGTCCAAAACCTTTTCCCTAGCATACCCCGGATGAAACAGTAAAAATCATAAAAACATTTCTAATCAAAAATAAAGTTAATATCCTTATACAAGACATACTAAATTTATTAAGCACTAGCCTCAATCAAAATTATTTTTACTTTAATAATACGTTTTATAATAGTTCTGAGGGTCTCATAATGGGTAGTCCACTTAGCCCGCTTTTAGCAGAAATATTTATGGATAACCTAGAAAAACAAATACATCGACAAGAATTTAGCAAATCATTTTTGTATTGGTACCGATATGTAGACGACATCTTTGCTCGTTTTAATGGTACAGAGCGTCAACTTGACAATGTTTTTAACTATATAAACTCAATACATAAAAATATTAAATTCACTATGGAACTAGAAGTCGACAATAAAATTAATTTTTCTTGACTTAACGATAACCAGACATTACAACAAACACAAATTCTCTGTTTTTCACAAACCCTCACATACAGATACTACAATAAATATAAAATCAGCTGACCCGCTACAATATAAATTGGCAGCTTACCACAATATGTTGCATAGACTTGTAAGTGTCCCCTTATCTGTAGATGATTTTAATAAAGAATTAAATCTAATAAAAACAAATTGCTGTTAAGACGTATATTCTTCTGACACCATAGACTTAATTCTAAACAAAAAATTAAAAAATAAAGCTATTTCTTTAGTATACCCCAAGAAAGAAAACACAGGGAAAAAATTTAATGTTTTAACATATTTTGGTAACATGTCAGAGAAAATTAAAAACCACTTAAACAAATATAATATTAACATAGCTTTTAAAACAAATAATTTGTTAGGAAAATTCATTAAAAACGCAAAGGGAAAACAAAATAGATCAAAAAAATCTGGAGTGTATCAGTTAAATTGTGGTTCTTGTCATAAAAGTTACATAGGTCAGACAGGTGGCTCATTCGAAACTCGGATTTTAGAACATAAAAAAAGCTATTTAAAAAACAAAACTGACTCAGCGTACAGTAATCATTTAACAGAATCAAATCATCTTTTTGACGATAAATTTAAAATTCTACACATACAAAACAAAGGCGTAAAATTAAACCTATTAGAAAATTTAGAAATAAATAGAATTAAAAATTCAGACATCATCTTAAACGAACAAAAAGATACCTGTCTGGCCCATGGTAACTCCCCTTTACTCAATTTATACAATTAATATTCAGAATTGATTTCCCAGTAATATTCATTAGCATATAGTATTAATTTTATTACCTATCTACCTTAGGGTATTTATATAAGTGTAACAACACTCATACTCAAATATCATTTTGTATCAGAAGACGCTATAGTATAGCGAAACGCGTCATACAGTTTCAGTGAAACTAAATAAAGTGGAAATTTGACAATATTAGTCTTTCATTACATTCGTTATGAATTTCCATCAAGTAACAGCCACAATTCATAGTTATTAAAAAGCGAAATACCCGAATACCGCACTGGTTAAAAGATATAAAATTGGTTTTAATAACACAGGCCAGCGTTTTTCAAACCCTGAGACCAGACTGTACTTTTTCGAAGGTTTTTAGTGCACTGAATCCAAATTCGGCCTCAGAATTGCTCCATCACATCAGGTTCTCGAGACATCCTAACCTAAAAATATAAAAAAAAACACGGTTTTTCGCTATATTCGAGATTATATTACACCACGAATTAATTTTTCTCCACAAAACTCGTCGCGGCAGCTGAAAGTACTACTCTTCCTCTTCAAAATGCATTTTGAATTTTTCAGATATTTTATTTGTTCTCTGAGAAATCGTCCGTTGAGAGATCCACTCTTAAATATTGTAGCCACTCAAGGGCAGGGGGTCCTTTAGAAGCAAGTTCGCCGCACTCACAATATGATGCGTTGTTTGCTCAGGTGCGCCACACATGTACTGTGGAGAATTTTAAAAACCCCATCGATGCGTAAGATAAGTGCACCTATTCAGGTCGATTCGGATTCGATTTAGAGAAAACCACTATCTTCATGGAAGTTTAAAACCAGGAACTCGATCAGAGGGCTCACCGATTAAATGAGACTTCAAAGATGGCTTGCTATTCCATTCTGTTCTTTATTCATTATTTAGCTCGAAGTTCTTATCCACAAGTCTTCAGGCTGTGTCGTTAAAAGCTTTAGGAAATTGGAGTTTTCTTGGGACTGGATTTCCAATATTTGCGTGGGCAGGTAAGAACTGATGAGACGAATATTTTTCCCCACTCTCTTCGCAAGACCTCTTCTCGTCTTAGATTTGGGGGAGGTATGTTGGAAAGGACTGGTAGCCAGCTGGCAGGTGTCGATCGAAGAGTTCCGGAAATGGTCCGCATCGTGGTAATCAAGTAGACACCGATTCTCCTAGAATGTGTGTTGTTTAGCCATAGGGGCGCACAATATTCAGCGGGTTCATAAACTAAAGCTAGAGTCGCAGTCCTTAAAGTTTGAGTGTCAGCACCCCAAGAAGCGCCCACATGTTTCCGGATCAAGTTGGTTCTTGTTTTAACTTTCTGTGTCAGATTAGAGAAATGTCTATTAAACGTAAGAGTCCTGTCCAAAGTCTCTCCTAAATATTTCTGATGGCTGTTATGATTTACACTTTCATCGCAGAAAACGACATCCATTGCTGTTCTGTTGTTAAGGTGGAAACAGTAACTCTCTGTTTTCGACGGATTAGGTTGCAGTCTCCACTTTTGAAAAAAGGTTTCCACTAATGACAGATCATGGTTAAGAGCAGTTTCCTATGATGGATGTCCAGTCTCTGAACTGCCAATGCAGTATCGTCAGCATATTGGAATCGTCTCGTTTGAGTTTGTGGGATAACGTGTGTACAAAGATTAAAAAGGAGTGGCGACAAGACAGAGCCTTAAGGTAGATCATTTTTAAGTGTGTGTCACCTGCTAACCCGATCTTCCATGTGCACCTGGAAACAAGGATTGCTTAATATGTATGTTAGCCATCAATTTATATATTTTTCTACATGGCACGATTCTAATTAGTTTAGAAATAGTCCTTTTGTTCATACAGTGTCATACCCGGCGATAAGATCAATACACACTGCTCCTTTAGACAGTTTTCTTTAGAAACCGTCTTCGATGAAATTTATTAATGTAAGTAAAACACTTGTCCGCAGCATGACATTTTTACTCGGAATCCAGCTTGCGTGGGAGATGTTGATCAATAGTCTCGTAAAGTCTACCGTAAGTAAGAGAGCGATGCATGCTAGGAATACACGTCAGCCTAATACTTCACGTATGAAGTTCAGGTTATCGCTCCTTCTCCAACACTTTTCAAGCGGTCTTTTATATGGAGAACCTCATCCTGTCGGAATAATTTACCCGGAACTGTGTTTCCTACTAAGTACAGGGTGAGGCAACGATAGAGTAAAGTTCATTATCTTATTTGTTTCGGAAAAGACGAATATTAAATACAATAGTTTTAAGGAATGTTAAGGTGCACAGTTTAAAATTAATTTTGAGTATACAGGGTACTTCAAAAAAGTGATCGATATAATATATGTTTTTTTTTTTAAATGGAACATCCTATTTTCTAATTTATTTTTAAATTCTGCGTAAAATTTTATAACTTTTTTATTAATAATGTTATATACCTAAACCTAATAGTTTTTCTAATATTTCAATTTTTTTTTTTTAAAATACTAGTTTTCAGTTTTGTAAAAAATTGCCGTAGCGCCATTGTTTCTGAAGGTGGAATACTCATAATTGGTACCAGCATTCTATAGAGATGAAAAAAAAGATATGTGTAAAGAAATTTGAGTTAGATGCTACAGGGTGTTCAAAATAAATTTATACGTTTCGACTATTTTAAATTGAAAAATCTCAAAGTTTTTAAATAGCCCACCATGTATATATTTTTTTCTTGATAAATTTTCCAAAACCCTTCACAACTTTTATTAAGTATGTCATATACCTATTTCTAATAGTTTTCGATTTATTTTGAATTTTTCAATTTTTACCCTTGTTTTTAATACACTTACGCTAAACATCATAGTTGCCAAGACAAACCAAAATTGTAGGCATTGTCAAATATTGACATGTCTATTAAGCAAGTAAAAATAGTTGTAGTAAGTAACGTATAAAGGTAATAGTTATGGATTTTCCTAAAAATGAATTTATTGATATGGTTTATATACTGGGCGAGGCGGGAAAAAATTGTCTTTTGGCAGTAAGGCTTTACAGAGCGAAGTACCCTAATAGACGTATACCATCTAGAAAATCTTTTCAGTGCTTGCGGTTTGATGGTAGTGATAGCGTCGAGTATACAAAACGGAAAATAGTAAACCAGAATGCTACCAATAAGGAAAAATAAATGTAGATTTTACTTCTTGTTGAAGATAACACAGGGGAACAGCTGTTTTGGTGTCGAGGTTTTTTGAGCTGATTCTATATCAATTTGATGTCCTGAATTCAAATAACGTATTCATTTGTACCTAGGAGCTCAAATTTTTAAGATATACAATTTTAGAGAAATATTAGTTACATTATTGTAACTCAAATCCGTAAGTGTAGTAAACAAAAGTAGATACGAAATTTTTATTTTAGTTATACAAAATACAATATTATGTCGTACTTACAAACAAAAAAAAACATGGAAGAAATGAAATAGTCACTCAACACTTGGAAAGCTTCTTTTCCGCGACATTCTTCAATGTTTTTTTAAACAGTCCCTTTTTAAACTCCAGCAGTAATCTGCCATCATGTGCATGTCCCATCTTCCTTGGTAGCGGTCCTCCATAACTTTAATATCTTGGTGAAATCTTTCATCTTGTTCCTCACTCATGTCTCCTAAATTTTCTGGAAAACGGTCTAAGTGGCTGTGTAAATAGTGTATTTTAATACTCATATTGCACCCTAAGGATTTGAAACTATTAAGCATCTTGTTAACCATTTCAACATAGTTTTGAGCTTTATGTTTGCCTAGAAAATTTTCTACAACTGCAACAAATGATGTCCAAGCTTCTCGTTCAACTTGATTTATTGAATTTATGAAGGCAGGATCCTTAATTAATTGTCTTATTTGTGGGCCGTCAAATATCCCTGCTTTGAGTTTTTTTTGTGCAATATGCAAAACAAGACCCATTCTTATCAAGAGCCTTTACAAATTGCTTCATTAAGCCCAACTTTATATGTAACGGAGGAAGTATGATTTTTTCTCTTTCAACCAAAGCGTCGTTAATGACATTCTTTTCCCCAACGTCCATGTTTTCTCTCTGAGGCCAATCTCTTCTAACCCAGTGGTGTGTTTTGTCCCTACTATCCCAGAGGCACAAGAAACACGGATATTTCGTGTAACCACTTTGCTGCCCAAGAAGAAAGTTTACCATTTTTAAGTCTACACAAATCATCCATTGATGTTCGTAATACTTTATCTTCTGCAAGACCAAAGTTATGGTATTATATTCTTCTTTCAGTTTCGTTGAGTGAGCTAGTGGTATTGAACCATATTTATTCCCATTATGTAGAAGGACACATTTTAAACTTCGCTTTGAACTGTCAATAAATAGGCGCCAATCATCTGGAATTTATTCAGAAAGTCCCATTTCTTTCATGAGTCCCCTAATTTCGTGACAAAATACAAGATTGTCTTCTTGAGAAAAGAATGGTAGCAGATCTTTTTCTCTTGTACGGTAAAAGGTAATTTTGGTTCCTTGTTCCAGTAAATTTTTGTCGTTCAACCTAGAAGTCAGTACTTCAGAAGCTTTTTTCGATAAATTGAGATCCCTGGTGAGATCATTTAATTCATTTTGATTGAAGCGTTGAGGAACTGATGACGTCTCCTCATAGTCACTGTTAGTTTCATTAGCATCAGAAGAGCGATCAGAGGGAAAATATTCGTCATCAGAGATATGTGGTAGCTGATGAAATGTTGGAATCCGTATTTCATCTGAGTGCGGGATAGGGCGTATTGCCGAGTCTAAATTGGGATAAGTCCACTTACTGCGGTTATTTCGGTTGATTCCATTAGTATTTACTAAACAGAAATAACAATCATTGAAGTGGTTTTTTGGTTCTCTCCAAACCATTGGTACGCCGAATTTTAGACATTTTCTTTTCCGGTAGTCCACTGCCGTAAATGCTCTGTACAAGTTTTACATACGAGATGCGGGGCCCACGTTTTGTCCTGATCACCAAGCTTAACTCCAAAGTATCCAAGATACGCTCGATTTACAAAGTCAGTAATAGTTTGTCTGTTTTGTTGAAACATGTATTCTCCGCATATATAGCAAAACACATCAGGTTGATTTACACAACTTCTTCTTGAACTGGAACCTGAACTCATTTTAATTCTGTTCAATAACACAAAAACACTCTTTTCTTAACATAAAATAAACACGCCGAATTCGATCTACTCTCATTAGTACGAACGCACAAACTGACGAGACTTACCCGAGTTAGGTGATTAAAAGGGTCAGTTCAGGTACCTGATAGGCAATGGTTCCACTATTTATAGATTTACCTGGAATTTACTCAATTACAGACTGACAATAAAACCATTGTACCTACATTAATGAATATATAATAATTTTAGAACTCTCATAAATGAATATACTGAATAAAAACCACATTGGTAGATAAGTTGATGTATCTAAAAAAGTAGAGCTGACAGAAAAAAAAACGGATTGCATGTATAGATTTAGCGTCCCAAATATAGTTAAAATCAGCTCTAAAATCCCAGGCACCAAAACAAAAAATATTTGTTTGTTGCCCTGTGTAATCCCCAGGTCAGCAGCCGTCATCTAGTTGACTTATCTGACACATTCGCGTTCTTTACGAGTGGCAGTGGACGGATTTCTTTCTAACACCTTCACTATCAACGCCGGTGTACCCCAAGGCTCCATACTGTCTCCTACTCTCTTTTTCATTTACATTAACGATCTGCTGGAAGAGACCGAGAATCCAATCTACAGCTTTGCGGATGACAGTACACTTATTTCTTCATTCACTTTGAACGCTGGGACATCGGCTGCTCGGACGAATATCCGCGGACAGCGGGAGGTCGTTCAACTTATCAAAGACCTGGAAGAAATTCTATCTTGGGGTGACAGTAACCAAGTGGAATTTAACGCTACAAAAACCCAGGCGGCAGTTTTTTCTAAAAAAGTTAACGTTGCTGAACCCGACATAGTTATGTCGGGGCACTCCATTCCTCTAACATCGTCACACAATTTGTTGGGCGTTAATTTGGGAGCAAATATGTCCTGGCATGAACATGTTGCAGGCATAGCAAAGAGAGCTTCTCAAAAGTTGGGAATATTATTTCGAACCAGAAAGCTTTACACTCCACACCAACTGTTAATTCTTTACAAAGCTCAAATTAGACCAACTATAGAATACTGCTCCCATGTTTGCAGCTCCGCTCCCAAACATACACTGCATTGTGGATTCTATTCAGAGAAGAGCGGTCCGTCTGATTGGGGACCCGGAATTGACCGGCGGCCTTGATTCGCTGAAACATCGAAGAACGGTGGGCGACTTGAGCCTATTCTACAAGTACTTTCATGGAAAGTGTTCGAGGGATGTGGCCCGCTTAATTCCTTTCAGAGTGGTGCATGTTAGAAGTACACGTCGCGCTAATTCTTCACATCCGTATGAGGTTCAGCTTGTTACTCCTCGTACAACGTTTTTCAAGCAGTCTTTTATATGGAGAACATCATCCCTTTGGAATAATTTGCCCAGGACTGTGTTTCCCACCGAGTACAATCTACAGCGATTCAAGAACAGCGTGAATCGCTTTCTTCGCACACGTGTCGCTCCTGGAGCGCTTTAGGGACTTCCCTGTAGCACGTGTGCTAGACCCATAAAAAAAACAAAACGAGCATTCTATAGAGTTGAAAAAAAGATATATGTAAAGAAATTTGAGTTAGATGCTACAGGATGTTCAAAATAAATTTATACGTTTCGACTATTTTAAATTGGTTCACCATGTATATTTTTTTTCTTGATAAATTTTACAAAACCCTTCACAACTTTTATTAAGTATGCCATATACCTATTTCTAATAGTTTTCGATTTATTTTGAATTTTTCAATTTTTACCCTTGTTTTTAATACACTTACGCATTGTCAAATTTTGACATGTCTATTAGGCAAGTAAAAATAGTTTAATTTATTGTAGTAAGTGACGTATAAAGGTAATAGTTATGGATTTTCCTAAAAAATGAATTTATTGATTTGGTTTATATACTGGGCGAGGCGGGAAAAAATTGTTTTTTTGGCAGTAAGGCTTTACAGAGCGAAGTATCCTAATAGACGTATATCATCTAGAAAATCTTTTCAGTGTTTAATGTAACCGTTTGATGGTAGTAGTAGCGTTGAGTTTACGAAACGGAAAGTAGTAAACCAGAATGCTACCAATAAGGAAAAATAAATGGAGATTTTACTTCTTGTTGAAGATAATCCTCAGGTCAGCAGCCGTCAACTGGCTGACTTATGTGACACATCCTAATCTACGGCTAATCGCACCACGAGAAAATACCCATTTCATATGGAACTACACCAAGAACGTGATTTTGAACGACGAGTAAACTTTTGTACCACCATGAATCGAGCAATAAAGGTCGATCCAAATTTTTTCTCCAAAATAACGTTTTCTGATGAAGCTACTTTTCACAGTAATGAAACAGTTAACAGCCATAACATGCATTATTATTCAACAGTTAATCCATTTTGGGTCCGGGAAGTTCAAAACCAAAACCATTGGTCGCTTAATATATGGTGTGGAATATTAAATTTTCGAATTATTGGCCGCTTACCGAGCCTAGATATCTAAATTTTTTGCAAAACGAATTACCCCAGCTTCTTAAAGAAGTTAATAACTTTGAAAGGGAACAAATGTGGATTCAAGAAGACGGAGCTCCTGCTCATTACCACCGGGAAGTTCGGAAATTTTTAAACGATTGTTACCCACAAAAATGGATCGATAGGGATGGATTCATTCAGTGGCCCCCTCGATCATGTGACTTAACACCTTTAGACTTCTTTTTATGGGGATACGTTAAAGACCGTGTTTATGGGACTCCCCCTATAACACCAGTAGATATGGAAAATAGGATACGGGATGCGTGCAGGGCAATAACGCCCTTTATGCTAAGGAAAGTGAAGGAAAATATAGTAAAACGACTAAACATGTGTATTCAAGTAGACGGGCATATTCTTGAACATTTATTACGTCATAATAATTAATCATTAGACACGTTAAACTATATTAAAATTAGTATTAACTACACTCCTGGACAAAATTAACGCAACAATATATTAAATCATACAAATCTCTATAATGAATTAATTTTAATAATTTTTTATGAACATTGGTTACACTAAAAGTTGGAAAAAAACTTATTCGGATACTTTAAAAGTGAATTAGCTACCAAATTTCTCTATAAGATTCGAATTAAAATTATTCTTAAGACCTAATAACAAAATCGTTGAAATTATGTAATAATGAAAAAATTAAGCTGGGACACTAGTAGCAAAATTAATGGTGTAACTGGGACACTTGTAGCGTGTGTTGCCTCCTCTACTTCGGATGACAGCGTTTATTTTTTTTTTTTTTTATTTTTCCTTATTGGTAGCATTCTGGTTTACTACTTTCCGTTTCGTATACTCAACGCTACTACTACCATTAAACGGTTACATTAAACACTGAAAAGATTTTCTAGATGATATACGTCTATTAGGATACTTCGCTCTGTAAAGCCTTACTGCCAAAAAACAATCCGGAGATTTACACGGTCAGCGTAAATCCACCGTTAGGTTCTTCCGACCATAAACTACTTTCGACATCGAGTATTCTACCAATCAGTGACGGAGAGGCGCCCAAACCGCGCAAGATTTGGCACTACAAATCTGCTAAATGGGAAGATCTCATGGAATATTTTCGAACTTTCCCTTGGTTGGACGTTTGTTTTCGATCCGACGACCCATCTGACTGCGCCAGGGAGGTTTCCGATGTTATTTTGGCCGGTATGGAGGCTTACATCCCTTTTTCGAAGAAATGCCCTTCCAACGGCAAGCCTTGGTTTGACCTAAAATGCAAAGAAGCTGTTGCTTCTAAACATCTTGCATACCGATAGTGGCGTGAAGATCCTAACACCATAAATCGTAACATCTTTGTTCGTGCCAGGAACAGATGCAAAGAAATTATCGACGAAACCAAGGAGGTACACAATCAACGGATTAGAAACAAACTTCTCGCTTGTCCCGGCAATTCCAGGTCCTTTTGGTCAGTCGCTAAGGCAGTTAGTCAAAATTTCACCAAATCCACCATACCACCACTCACACGGCCAGATAATTCCATTGCAACCACACCTGTTGAGAGAGCGAACTTGTTGGCTGAACTCTTTGCTTCACATTCTACTGTCGATTTCCAAGGAAAAACACCACCTACTATTCCCATATTGCAGTCAAGGATGCCCGATGTTGTCTTCAGACAGCGCATCATAAAGCGTATTTTAATGAAGCTAGACACCAAGAAGGCTTCTGGCGCTGACGGAATACCTGCCATAGTTCTCAAAAACTGTGCGAGGGAACTAACACCAGTTTTCTGTAGACTTTTCAACCTATCCTACAGAAAGGGAATATTTCCTTTCTGCTGGAAATGTGCCACAGTTCAGCCGATACCTAAAAAAGGCAAGAAGACCTTGCCAAATAACTACCGACCAATCGCACTACTCTCAATAATATCGAAAGTCATGGAAAAGGCTATCAATCAGCATCTTCTAAAATATCTTGAAAGATTCAACATTATTAGTGATCACCAATATGGCTTTCGTAAAAATAGATCAACAGGAGATCTTCTGACTTATGTAACACATGTTTGGAACAACGCAATTGAACACTTTGGAGAATCTCGAGCGGTTGCTCTTGACATATCCAAGGCATTTGACCGTGTTTGGCACGATGGGCTGTTGGCTAAGCTACGTTCTTATGGTATGTCTGAAAAGTTCTGTTTGTGGCTCTCATGTTTCCTCAGAGAGCGTTCTTTACGAGTGGCAGTTGACGGATTTCTTTCTAACACCTTCACTATCAACGCCGGTGTGCCCCAAGGTTCCATACTGTCTCCTACTCTCTTCCTCATTTATATTAACGATCTGCTGGAAAAGACCGAGAATCCAATCTACAGCTTTGCAGATGACAGTACACTTATCTCTTCATTCACTTTGAACGCTCGGACATCGACTACTCAGACGAATATCCGCAGACAGCAGGAAGTCATTCAACTTAACAAAGACCTGGAAGAAATTCTATCTTGGGGTGACAGTAACCAAGTGGAATTTAACGCTACAAAAACCCAGGCGGCAGTTTTTTCTAAAAAAGTTAACGTTGCAGAACCCGACATAGTTATGTCGGGGCGCTCCATCTCTCTAACATCGTCACTCAATCTGTTAGGCGTTAATTTGGGAGCTAATATGTCCTGGCATGAACATGTTGCAGGCATAGCAAGAAGAGCTTCTCAAAAGTTGGGAATATTGTTTCGAACCAGAAAGCTTTACACTCCACAACAACTGTTAATTCTTTACAAAGCTCAAATTCGACCAACTATGGAATACTGCTCCCATGTTTGGAGCTCCGCTCCCAAACATACACTGCATTTGTTGGATTCTATCCAGAGAAGAGCTGTTCGTCTGATTGGACACCCGGAACTGACCGATGGCCTTGATTCGCTGGAACATCGAAGAACGGTTGGCGACTTGAGCCTATTCTACAAGTACTTCCATGGAAAGTGTTCGAAGGATGTGGCCCGTTTAATTCGTCCCAGAGCGGTGCATATTAGAGGTACGCGTCGCGCTAATGCTTCACATCCGTATGAGGTTCAGCTTGTTACTCCTCGTACAACGCTTTTCAAGCAGTCTTTTATATGGAGAACATCATACCTTTGGAATGGTTTACCCAGGACTGTGTTTCCCATCGAGTACAATCTACAGCGATTCAAGAACAACGTGAATCGCTTTCTCCGCACACGTGTCGCTCCTGTAGCGCTTTAGGGACTTCCCTGTAGCACGTGTGCTAAACCCATAAAAAAAAAAAAAAAATGCGCATACTTCTAATTAAATTTTGGGTAAAATCTTGAGGAATTTGCTCCCATTCTGTGATAACTGCATTTTCAAGTTCCCTCAGGTTTCTAGGTGCAGGTATATGACGTTTCACATTTTTCTTAAGGTGATCCCATACATATTCTATCCGATTCAGATTCGGGCTTTTTGGTGGCCATTGCATAATCGGTATATCAACTTGATTAAGATAATCGAGTACCTCCCTAGCCACGTGAGGTCGAGCGTTGTCTTGCATAAACATGAAATTGGGCCCCACAAAATGACCTAAAGGCATCACATGTTCTATTAAAATATTCTCAAGATAGTAGTCAGCATTCATGGATCTCATACGGACAGGAACTAACTCTGTGCGAGCATCAAAGCAGATGCCACCTCAGAACATAACAGAGCCACCGCCGAATTGAATCCTTGCAGAGATATTGCAAAGAGCAAACCTCTCTCCTGGTCTTCGCGATACTCGCTCAGTACCATCTGGATGTTTTAGACTAATCCCAGTTTCATCTGTGAAGAAAGCTTGTTTCCAATCATCCACAGACCAGTTTTCGTGATTTCGAGCAAAACGTAACCTGGCAACTCGGTTCTCTCTACTAAGCAAGGGCGCAGTGGCTGGTCTCCTACTGTTTAATCCAGCTTCATTTAATCGTCTTCTAACTGTTTTAGAACAAATCGTAACATTGCGAACAGCTTCGAGTTCGTTTCTTATTATAGAACTAGTGACAGTCCTGTTTCTTAAAGCATCTTGTCTTATAAAACGTTCATCTAGGTCGCTAGTGCATCGTTCTCACCCTTGCCCTAGCCTTCTAGAATAAGTTCCTACTTCATTCAAGCGTCTTACCATACGACTTATTGTGGAACGATGTTTGCCTAACAAATTGGCAACATAACTCTGACAATATACCTCGTCCAATAAAACTGAGGCTCGCACTACCTCGTGTTCAGTTAAATTCCTTGTTCGATTCATTCTTCTAATTCTTCGGGGTCAAAAATAAAACAGTCTACCATAAAAACGTATTACTTTGAAAAAGGGAACAATTTATAAGCTTACTTTTAAAGAAAATCTATCGCATTATTACAGAATAAGTTCCTACTTCATTCAAGCGTCTTGCCATACGACTTATTGTGGAACGATGTTTGCCTAACAAATTGGCAACATAACTCTGACAATATCCCTCGTCCAATAAAACTGAGGCTCGCACTACCTCGTGTTCAGTTAAATTCCTTGTTCGATTCATTCTTCTAATTCTTCGGGGTCAAAAATAAAACAGTCTACCACAAAAACGTATTACTTTGAAAAAGGGAACAATTTATAAGCTTACTTTTCAAGAAAATCTATCGCATTATTACAGAATAAGTTCCTACTTCATTCCAGCGTCTTGCCATACGACTTATTGTGGAACGATGTTTGCCTAACAAATTGGCAACATAACTCTGACAATATCCCTCGTCCAATAAAACTGAGGCTCGCACTACCTCGTGTTCAGTTAAATTCCTTGTTCGATTCATTCTTCTAATTCTTCGGGGTCAAAAATAAAACAGTCTACCACAAAAACGTATTACTTTGAAAAAGGGAACAATTTATAAGCTTACTTTTAAAGAAAATCTATCGCATTATTACAGAATAAGTTCCTACTTCATTCAAGCGTCTTGCCATACGACTTATTGTGGAACGATGTTTGCCTAACAAATTGGCAACATAACTCTGACAATATCCCTCGTCCAATAAAACTGAGGCTCGCACTACCTCGTGTTCAGTTAAATTCCTTGTTCGATTCATTCTTCTAATTCTTCGGGGTCAAAAATAAAACAGTCTACCACAAAAACGTATTACTTTGAAAAAGGGAACAATTTATAAGCTTACTTTTAAAGAAAATCTATCGCATTATTACAGAATAAGTTCCTACTTCATTCAAGCGTTTTGCCATACGACTTATTGTGGAACGATGTTTGCCTAACAAATTGGCAACATAACTCTGACAATATCCCTCGTCCAATAAAACTGAGGCTCGCACTACCTCGTGTTCAGTTAAATTCCTTGTTCGATTCATTCTTCTAATTCTTCGGGGTCAAAAATAAAACAGTCTACCACAAAAACGTATTACTTTGAAAAAGGGAACAATTTATAAGCTTACTTTTAAAGAAAATCTATATCGCATTATTACAGAAAATTGTTTATCTTCTAAAAAATTCTTTAAAACTATAAATCTAAACGAATTGTTTTGATTTCTGTCATGAACAACGAAACAAAAATATGCATAGCCTACTATTCAAATATTCGTTAAACTTTACAAACTGACATAAGAAAAAGATAAATTAATTTTTAGATTGTTGCGTTAATTTTGTCCAGGAGTGTATTTGTTTATGTTTTCACAATAGCGTAAGTGTATTAAAAACAAAAGTAAATCGAAAATTATTAGAAATAGGTATATGACATACTTAATAAAACTTTTATTAAGTTGGAAGGTTTTGTGAAATTTATCAGAAAAAATAATAATATACAGGGTGTGTCATTTAAAAAAATTGAGTTTTTTCAATTTAAAATAGTCGAAATGCATGAATTTATTTTGAACACTCTGTAGCATCTAACTCAAATTTCTTTATTTTTCTCTCTATAGAACGCTCTTACCAATTATGAGTATTCCACCTTGAGAACAATGGCGCTACTGGCAATTTTTTTCAAAACTAAAAACTAGTATTTTTTTAAAAAAATTGAAATATTAGAAAAAAACTACTAGGTATAGGTATATAACATTATTAATAAAAAAGTTCTAAAATTTTACGCAGAATTTAAAAATAAATTCGAAAATAGGATGTTCCATTAAAAAAAAACATGTGTTATATTGGCCACACTTTTTTGAAGTACCCTGTATACTTAAAAATAATTTTAAACTGTGCATCTTAACATTCCCTAAAACTATTGTATTTAATATTTTTCGTTATTCCTGAAACAAGTGAGATAATGAACTTTACTCTATCGTTGACTCACCCTGTACAATTTACAGCGATTCAAGATCAGCGAGAATCGCTATTTCCGCACACGCATCGCTCCTGTAGTGCTTTTGTGATTTTCCTGAAGCACATGTGCTCGTCCCATAAGAAAATTCCGATCTGTGGCTCAAGGAAGATTTTTACCGATTTTGTGTTACAAATCCTCAAAAAAGTGAAGCAAATTGAAGTAAATAAAAATACAAAGGGTACTAGGAAGTTTGGCAATATGACGCAACAAT
The DNA here is from genome assembly GCA_019049505.1 of Pachyrhynchus sulphureomaculatus. Taxonomy (NCBI): domain Eukaryota; kingdom Metazoa; phylum Arthropoda; class Insecta; order Coleoptera; family Curculionidae; genus Pachyrhynchus; species Pachyrhynchus sulphureomaculatus. The sequence continues at coordinate 20,366,730 of CM032456.1, forward strand.
GAATCGCGGGAAGCTGCTTGTTGCTGTATGTTGAACCATATTCATACGTGCATAGCAGCCGCCGCGCCAAGTCGATGGGCTCAGTTATTCATTAGCAGTGAGAGTGTAAAGTGCTTGCGATGGCATCGTGGTCACGAAATGAGATAAGGGCAGTTTTGCGTTATAATTTCGTGCGTGGTTTAAACATAGACCAGTGCTTAGAAGAAATGACTTTTGCACTAGGTGATGTTTGTCCACATCTTACAACGATATTCAGGTGGTATAGAGAATCCCAAAGGGGAAATTTCACTCTGGAGGATGCTGAGAGGCCGGGAAGGCCACGAACATCAGTTACGGAGGAAGACGTTACTGCTGTGAGGAAAATGCTTGACGAGGACAGGCGAGTGACCTACCAACAGATAGACTTTAGACCTAAATGCACCAGCAATTCGTTCGATTCTGCATGATCATTTGCACCTGAAGAAACTTTGTTCTCTCTGGGTGCCGCATCGACTGACTGAAGAGCAGATGACACGACGTGTGACTTGGTGCCGGGGAGATGCTAAAAAAGTTTGATAAGGGACAATCTCGGTATGTGAACAACATCGTGACAGGTGACGAGACTTGGCTGTACTATTACGATGTGCCTACCAAGGCTCAAAACAAAGTTTGGGTCTTTGATGATGAGGACACACCCGTAGTTGTCCGAAAAGCCCGACTGTAATGAAGAACATGATAGCTGTATTTTTCAAATCGAGTGGAATTGTGGAACGTGTCGTTTTGGACACACAGAAGACAGTCACAGCTAAGTGGTATACTGAACAGTGCCTGCCTAAAGTCATTGGATCTATGAAGAACCTGCAGCCAAAGTCAAGAATGGACACCTGGTTCCTCCATCACGATAATGCTCCAGCTCACCGCGCCAAAGCTTGCACCGAATATTTGACTACGACAGGACTGAAACTTCTCGAGCACCCTCCCTACAGTCCAGACCTTGCTCCCTGCGACTTTGCACTGTTCCCGCATGTGAAAATGAAACTAAAAGGGAGGCGGTTTTCCAGTGATGAGGACCTTCTGCGGGCTTGGGACAACGAGTGTGCTTTACTCCCTAGTGAAACTTGGCAGAACTGGTTTAAAGATTGGTTTCGGAGGATGGAGAGGTGTATTGAATGTAGAGGAAATTAATTAAACACAGCTGTATTACAAAACTTTCCTAGTACCCTTTGTATATAGTGGTTACTTAGCTTATTCGTTTCTCTAAAACTCTGATTACTGATTTATTTCCACTCTCTAACAAATACCACGTATATTTTCAGGTTAAGTCTGTTGTCAAATTCATCTTGGAAGAATCCGAAAAGCATCCTACTAACTGGAAGCAAAAAATGGAATCTCGCTTACAGTTACTTCTTAAGTGTGTTGGCTCCCACGCCAGCACTATAATTAAAGATCTGTTTGGTGATTCAGAAAGTAATATTTATAGTCGCGAACTTCTTCTTATGACGTATATGTCTTTACCATTTTCTGGTCAAGAGGAAATTAACCTTAAATCAGAAACACTCTGGACATATCAAAAATGAACTGTTCCAGTACAATAGATAAAATTTCTCACTGCTTATTGAGTGCTTTAACGGCTACACCAAGAACTAAGGATTGGCCAAAGAAAAGTCAAGATTTAGAATTGTGTGCTCGAAAACTTGCTGTACTCATCCTTTATTGGTGCTACGTCAGCTACCAATGCTAGCAGGTAGCCTTAAAGGTCGAGCCCAGTATGAATGGAATGTATTAAAAAGTAGAGGCCATTTAATGTTATTTGGGCAAGTTTTGGGTTTAATGGAACTACTACAACCCTATATATTCCATCAAACCTCCACCCTATGTGAGTTGCTTGAATCATATTTATTACTAATGCAATATCATAATCAGAGATCGGAATTAGCTATCATGGTTAAAAGATTAGTAACATTTATTCAAAACTGGATGGTTCATGATGTTAATGGAGGCTCAAAATTTTTGCAGGAACACGGAGGAATACTAAAGTAAGTATTATTTTTTTCTATATATACAATAATTCCGTCTTTACGTCATACCATATTAAGTGTCAGAATTACAGTTGTTTCATATTTTTTTCTATTATTCTTCATATTTAGGTTCATCATAGAGAACAAAACTAAGTAATATTTTGCAAGTATTAGTCAACTATTAAATTCATTCACTTTACACATCATAAAATGAATGAATGTCATTGATTAATTTAGAAATAGCATTTTTTAAATTTTCCTGTGTTTTAGCTTTGTTGTTCAATAACGGGCCAAGTCAGACTTGCACAATTAGTGTTCGGTACGTTGATTACTTTTGAAATAAAAACTTTTGTTACGGAGGTAGAAAATGATCAATGACTTCACAAAACACACCCCAAATGAGTTTTCAACAACGTTTTTTTCCCCGATTTTTTACTGAAAACTGATGATGTATTTTGATGAAGCTAGACACCAAAAAGGCTTCTGGCGCTGACGGAGTACCTGCTGTTGGTGCTACGTCAGTTACCAATCAGCATCTTCTAAAATATCTTGGCATTCGACCGTGTTTGGCACGATGGGCTGTTGGCTAAGCTACGTTCTTATGGTATGTCTGAAAAGTTCTGTTTATGGCTCTCATGTTTCCTCAGAGAGCGTTCTTTACGAGTGGCAGTCGACGGATTTCTTTCTAACACCTTCACTATCAACGCCGGTGTACCCCAAGGCTGCATACTGTCTCCTACTCTCTTTCTCATTTATATTAACGATCTGCTGGAAAAGACCGAGAATCCAATCTACAGCTTTGCAGATGACAGTACACTTATCTCTTCATTCACTTTGAACGCTTGGACATCGGCTACTCAGACGAATATCCGCAGACAGCAGGAAGTCATTCAACTTAACAAAGACCTGGAAAAAATTCTATCTTGGGGTGACAGTAACCAAGTGGAATTTAATTCTACTGAAACCCAGGCAGCAGTTTTTTCTAAAAAAGTTGCTGAACCCGACATAGTTATGTCGGGGCACTCCATTCCCCTAACATCGTCACTCAAATTGTTGGGCGTTAATTTGGGAGCAAATATGTCCTGGCATGAACATGTTGCAGGCATAGCAAGGAGAGCTTCTCAGAAGTTGGGAATACGAGGCTGGTTTGAAAAGTCCGTGCAAAAATAAAAACGACTTATGTGTTTGGGGTAAATCTTTTTTATTTTTCGACATAGTCTCCTTTTAGGCTTATATACTTCGTCCAACGATGTTCTAGTTTTGTTGATCCCGTCCGAATAATAGGATTTGTCCAAGTCTGCAAAATATCCATTAGTGTCTGCAATCACCTCCTCGTTTGAATAAAATCTTTATCCCGCCAGCCATTTCTTCAAATGGGAGAACAAATAGTAGTCCGAGGGAGCCAAGTCTGGAGAACAGGAGGGATGTGAAACGAGTTGGAATCCTATTTCCATTAATTTTGCGACCACAACTGCTGAGGTGTGTGCTGGTGCGTTGTCGTGATGGAAAAGGACTTTCTTGTGGGCCAATCGCGGGCGTTTTTCTTGCAGCTCGGTTTTCAAAGGGTCCAATAACGATGAATAATATTCATCTGTAATAGTTTTACCCTTTTCCAGATAGGCGATGAGGATTATCCCTTGCGAAATCCCAAAAGACAGTCGCCATAACCTTTCTGGCCCCTGTGGAGAATATTCCAGAATTATTGGTGTGACAGACAGACAGAGAGACGGATAGACACGGAAGTGATCTTATAAGTGTTCCGTACGAAACATTAAAATTACCAAATAAATATCGCTGAGAATTCCAACCCAGCGTCTTCTAACAAAACCTTTTTGTCAATTTTTCTTTTTATTTAGATATAACCGGTCAAGTGCAAGTTGAATTTGCGCAATTAGTGTTCCATACTTGATTGCTTTTAAAGTAAAAAATTTGGTTACAGAGGTATAAAATGATGAGTGACTTCACAAAACGCACCCCAAATGAGTTTTCAACAAAGTTTTTTTCCCCGATTTTTTACTGAAAACTGATGACCTTTGAATTTTTTGCATTTTTATATACTAAATGAATTATTAAAGATAATGCACTCGTGATAATTTTAGTTCAATCTACACTTTGTGGAGAATATTCCAGAATTAGTGGTGTGACAGACAGATAGAGAGACGGATAGACACGGAAGTGATCTTATAAGTGTTCCGTACGAAACATTAAAAATTACCAAATAAATATCGCTGAGAATTCCAACCCAGCGTCTTCTAACAAAACCTTTTTGTCAATTTTTCTTTTTATTTAGATATAACCGGTCAAGTGCAAGTTGAACTTGCGCAATTAGTGTTCCATACGTTGATTGCTTTTAAAGTAAAAAATTTTGTTACAGAGGTATAAAATAATCAGTGACTTCACAAAACACCCACCCCAAATGAGTTTTCAACAAAGTTTTTTTCCCGATTTTTTGTTTCCAAATCTTTACTGAAATCTGATGTCGTTGAAATTTTTGTTTTTTTTTTTTTATATATCAGATAAATTATTAAAGGTAATGCACTCATGAGAATTTTCGTTCAATCTACACCCCGTGGAGAATATTCCAGATTTTTTTCAAAATTTTTTTGATAAGTACTTTTCGAGATAAGGACAGCGATTTTTCGCGATTTTTTCAAAATAATACAAAGAAAAGTGCACGCAAGTATTACATTTTATATACATATTTTACTCGTGTTTTCATTTGACACCACACTCGATGACCTAGTAAACAATTTTTTTTTTCATTTCCAATTTCACCCCCAAAACTAACCCCTTAAGTGAAAATTTAACTCTGATGAGGCCATTCAATTCCTATATTATTACCAAATTTCAACTTTCTACGTCAAATAGTTTCGGAGAAAATCGGGTGTGACAGACAGACAGATACCGAAATGATCTTATAAGTGTTCCGTACGGAACAATAATAAGAAGTATTAAAAAAGGTTTCATTTGAAATAATACTGGCTTAGTTATTTCCTAAATATGCTTTTTAAACTATTATTTTGCTTGCTAAAGGAAAATCCCATTCCGAGATTTTCGTTTTTCTTCACGTTTTAAGGTTTCTAAATCGCAATAAAATGATGAAGTCTACAGTATTTGAGCGATATCGCTTAAGGCGAAGGGAATGAAAGGGTAAAGGATAAATTTTGTATGGCTTTAATAGCAATATGGTAATTTTTCCTGGCTTTTTGTTGAGATAATAAAGGCGGCCATAGCGTATTTGTTACGGTGTCTGCTTTCTACGCCAGCGACGTGACGGTCGTACGTATCATGCCTAGTAAAGCCCTAGCACTTTGGTCGTTCGGAACCGGCATTAAACTGTAGGTCTCCTTTATCTGTGGAAATACTTAAAAAAAAGACACCATACCACACATAGGCAAAAGCGAGAGGGTCGCCTACGTCCGTATCGGATATGGCACTTCAAGAAGAAGAATAAACTGTAGTAGGATATCAAAGCGGTCAAGGAGGTGATTAGAGGGGTTGCTTCCTATATAAAGCGTTGTATGTCATTCTTGAGGTTTTTGGAGTCGAAGAATTAAAAAAATCAGGTTGTTTTTTGTCATTTTTAGTGTTTCGTACGGAACACTTCGGTGTCTGTCTGTCCGTCTGTCACACCAGATTTTCTCCGAAATTATTTGTTGAAATTTGGTAATAATATAGGAATTGATGGCCTGATCAAAGCCATGTAGTTGTGAAAGTTAAATTTTGACTTATGGGGTTAGTTTTGGGGGGTGAAATCGGAAGTGAAAAAAAAAAAAATTTTTTACTAGGTAATCGAGTGTGGTGTCAAGTGAAAGCTGTGTGAAACAGGAGTAATGACTTTCATTTTGTCATAGAACGTCACGTTTTCTGACAATTTAGGTATCTATGTTAAACAAGTTATCTTAAAATAAAAGATGACTAAAAAATTTTTTTTAAATTTATAATTGCGTAACAAAACTTATTTTTTTATCTAAAATACATTCATTAGTAAGCACTAAACACATTTCTTTTTCCCAGTGAGACTCCTTTTGGTACATTTTCGCTTGTAGGAAGCATCTGGAAGGTCTCTCTGAAGCGTCCAACAGTAGTCTGCCATCATTGAGACGCTCCATCTTCCCTGGTATCTTTTATATATACGAGGCTGGTTTGAAAAGTCCGTGCAAAGTCCGAGAGATGGCACCACCGGCGCGTATCGAGGTCATGTTTAGTTAGTAGCATCTCTTGAATGAACGCACACCAAGTTTCAGCCATATTGGTCTATTTCTTTGTGTTTGGCATTCGTGTGAATCAAGGAAGTCGAGTGATTTTCAAGAAATGGACGAAAAAGAATTTCGTGTGGTGATTAAACATTACTTTATGAAAGGCAAAACGCCTCAGGAGACTAAAGAGAAGCTTGATAAACATTATGGTGACTCTGCACCTTCGATTAGAACAGTTTATAAGTGGTTTCAAAATTTTCGGACTGGCCATATGGACACAAGTGACGCTGAACGTTCTGGACTGCCTGTGGAGGTTACGACTCCAGAAATCATTGATCAAATCCATGATATGGTGATGGATGACAGAAGAGTTTAAGGTGCGTGAGATTGCTAGTGCTGTGGGTATCTCAACTGAATGGGTACATAATATTTTGCATAAACATTTGGACATGAGAAAGCTATCCGCAAGATGGGTGCCGCGATTGCTCACGCTTGACCAAAAACGGAATCGTGTGAAGTGTTGCAAGGATGGTTTGCAGCTGTTCCAGAAGAATCCGGAGGACTTTAAGCGTCGTTTCGTCACTGTGGATGAAACATGGATACATTACTATACTCCTGAGACCAAACAACAATCTAAACAATGGGTTACCAAGGGGGAATCTGCACCAAAAAAAGGCGAAGACCGTTCCTTCGGCCGGAAAGGTTATGGCGACTGTCTTTTGGGATTCGCAAGGGATAATCCTCATCGACTATCTGGAAAAGGGTAAAACTATTACAGGTGAATATTATTCATCGTTATTGGACCGTTTTGAAAACCGAGCTGCAAGAAAAACGCCCGCGATTGGCCCACAAGAAAGTCCTTTTCCATCACGACAACGCACCAGCACACACCTCAGCAGTTGTGGTCGCAAAATTAATGGAAATAGGATTCCAACTCGTTTCACATCCCCCTATTCTCCAGACTTGGCTCCCTCGGACTACTATTTGTTCCCCAATTTGAAGAAATGGCTGGCGGGACAAAGATTTTATTCAAACGAGGAGGTGATTGCAGACACTAATGGATATTTTGCGCAGACAAATCCTATTATCGGAAGGGATCAACAAACTAGAACATCGTTGGACGAAGTGTATAAGCCTAAAAGGAGACTATGTCGAAAAATAAAAAAGGTTTACCCCAAACACATAAATAGTTTTTATTTTTGCACGGACTTTTCAAACCAGCCTCGTATATATATATATATATATATATATATATATAATATATATATATATATATATATATATATATATATCTATATATATCAATCGGTTTTATAACGTCTTCCGTCTTCCGATGCCTAATTTCCACTCCTCCCGGTTTCTCCATCCCTCCTCCTCCAGATCTCTCTCTAGTACTTTCTTGTTGATTCCTGCTCTCCAGCTTTGGCGTAGTCTTCCTCGCTTTCTTTTTCCATGAGGGTTCCAATTTAAAAATCTTTTTAGGTAGTCGGTCTTGTGACATTCTCTGTACATGTCCGTACCATATCAACTGTTGGGTTCTGATTTCATCCACTATATCGTGCTTTATTTCTAAAGCTCGCCTTATCGTGTCATTTGATATGCGGTCTTTTCTGGATTTTCTGGCTGCTCGTCTCCAGAAATCCATTTCTGTAGCTTTTAGTATTTTTTCTGTTCTTTCCTTGGCCACACCTGGAGCTGTAAGTTATTGTACTTTTCACTATTGAGTTGTAAATTCTCTTCTTATTTTCAATGATTATGTTTTTATCCCATAGTATACTATTAAGCATTGCAATCGCTTTTCTTCCTTGGATATTCCTCTCGAATATTGCTTCTTCCAGTGTTCCGTCCCTAGATATTCTCGTTCCCAAATACTTATAACTGGCACAGTGTTTGATGGTGTGTCCTGTAGCCAGTTTCAAGTCCTGCTGTTGTCCTCCAACGCATATGTACTCGGTCTTTTTAATATTGACTTCTAGGCCCCTCTATCTTTTTTCCATCTCCTTCATATCTTGGTGAAATCGTTTACCTTGCTCTTCACTCAGATCTTCTAAATTTTCTGGAAAAGTAGTCGAGGTGGGAATGAAGAAAATGTACTTTTAAACTCATTAGGCAACCTAAAGCTTGAAATGCTTTTAACATTCTTTTGACGATTTGTTTGTAGTTAAGGTCTTTGTGTTATTGCCTAAAAATTTTTCTATGACCTCTTTAAAGGCAATCCACCCTTCTCTTTGAGAATCCGTCATAGTTGTGATGAATTGTGGATCAGCCATAAGCCGTCTAATATCTGGTCCAACGAAAACACCTTCCTTCAACTTTGCCTCCGAGAGGCCTGGAAAACTTTGATATTAAGTATTTGAAGCAATTTCCATCTCTTGGAAGTGACTTTACAAATTGCTTCATCAATCCCAGCTTTATGTGAAGCGGTGGTAGAAGATCTTTATGAGGAGGCACCAAAGTTTCATGCAGGACGTTCTTTTCGTCAACTTTAAGCTCCCTCGGAGGCCAACACTTTTTGGTCCAGTGATTTGCTCGGTCTCTGCTATCCCATAGACACAAAAAGCTAGGGAATTTGGTAAACCCAGATTGTTGTCCGAGCAACATGCCCAAGATTTTTAAATCACCGCACACTTGCCAACCGTGGTCTTTATATTTTAATTTGCAAAGAACCAATTCCAAGTTCTTGTAGGTTTCCTTGAGGTGTACGGAATGACCGACAGGAATGGAAGCATAGAAACCGCCATTGTGAAGCAGAACTGCTTTAAGGCTTCTTTTTGAAGAATCTTTGAAAATACGCCACTGTGCTGGGTCGTATGAGATCTTAAATGTATCCATCACACCTTCAATATTGGTACAATAAACCAACTCGTCCTCTTGGGCAAAGTAGGAAGTGAACTGCTTCTCACGATATCTAAACCAGGAGGAAATCACTCTCGGCAAAAGTAAGTTCCTGCTTTTGAGCCTCGATCCAAGCAACTCAGCAGCGTTTTTGGGAAGATTCAAGCCTCTTACCAAATCATTTATCTCGCCCTGGGAAAACAATTTCGGACTGCTGTCATCTTCAAATTGAAAACTTGACTTGTCATCGGGTTCAGGTACAGCACCATCTTCGTCAAAACTTGGAATCTCTTCCAAGGTAGCAGGGGCCTTGGGCACTGGTATTTCGGTCCCATGAGGGATGGGACGAATAGCTGATTGCAGATTGGGGTATGAAATGGACTGCTTCCATTTTGAATTATACCCTTTCACATTACACGAACAAAGTAACAATCATCACTATGGTTCTTTTGCTCGCGCCATACCATAGGAATCGCATATCGGAAAGCTTTTTTCTTGCCCTTAAACCAGTTTCGAAGGTCTTCAATACATCATTTGCAGACTTTATGAGGTGCCTAAACTTTAATCCTGATCTCCAAGTTTTAAGCCAAAATACGTGAAGTATACTTTTTTTTGCAAAGTCCGTAATATTAAGTTGTTGCTTTAATACCATATATTCGCTACAAATATAACAGAAACTGTCAGACGAATTCACACACTTCCGCACAGATGACATTGCACTATATTGAACCAAGATCTATAAAACAATGACGAGTTAACACGTAATTGTACTGCGCCACTTTCTACACTATCGGAGCGCGCACGTTCTGGTTACAACGTTTATGTTTGTTAATTTAGCTCACGCAGGGCGTTCTTTATTTAGAAAGTAATGATAGTTATGGCCTGTATACATTTAAAAACAGTAATCAAAATAAAAATTGTACCTATTTATTTATGGCTTCAAGTTAGCCCAAAAAAACCCTTTTTTATAATAAAATTTTGCGTTTTGCAAAATAACCTGACGTTCTGGAATTTTTTGAGTATTTTTTTTAGTTTTCAGAACACCTAAATACATAGAAATCAGTTGAAAACATCCAGACAGCATTTTTGTTGCATACCTGTGTAATTTATCTGGTATATAAAAAGAACAGAAATTTCAAGGTCATTAATTTTCAGTAAAGATTGGAAATAAACTTTGTTGAAAACTCATTTGGGGTGTGTTTTGTGAAGTCACTGATCATTTTATACTTACGTTACAACATTTTTTATTTGAAAAGTAATCAACGTACGGAACACTAATTGCGCAAGTTCAACTTGCACTTGACCAGTTTTTTTTTTTAAATTTTAACCCAAAAAGGAGGTGGGAATCGTTAAATATTATAATCGTTAAATATTATACAGTTTTAATATTATTTTCAGAATTTTTTCATCTTTTTTGGTTAAGGCAATTATAACAAAAATATATTTATAGTAGGGGGGGGTGAGGGGTTAATGAGGTAGAGTGGGGGGTTGAAGGGGACTGTAGAAATATGAAACTAGGTTATTTATTATTACTATAATTTTTTAATAGGGTAAGGGGCTGAAAGAAATGGGAGAATCTTGTAGAGTGTTAAATGAGAATGTTTCCAGGTTTTCTTTTTTTCGGAAGTGATAGAAAATTTTTTTACGAGGTCATCGAGTGGGGTGTCAAATGAAAGCTTGTAAAAAGACGAGTTTAAAAATGTATGTAATGTAATACTTACGCACACTTTTCTTTGTATTAGTTTTTAAAAATTGCGAAAAATCGCTGTTCCTCCCCCTATACTGTACTGATGAAAAAATTCTGCGTAAGCCCAACTTGCACTTGACCGGTTTTTAATTATTAAATCTTTTTTGGGTTATTTAAACAAGGTAACCTTCTAATTTCCTACTATAATATAGTAAATAAATAATCTGCATAAATATTTATAGTAAAATATAAAAGGGGGCGAAAGAGATGGGCGAGGAGTTTAGAGGGGTTGTCTCGTATATTTAGCGTTATTTGACATTTTCAAGGTGTTTGGACCAATTCAAAAATTAGGTTATTTTTTTTTTATTTGCAATTTTAACCGAGGGGGTGTAATGTATTGGGGTTCGTTAAAGATGATATAAACATAGGCTGAAAAGTTTTTGTTCTAGATACTTAAAACACATTTTTTTTTTTGCAAAATCGACTTTATTCATCAACATAGTCCCTTTCAAGAGCGATACAATCAGTCTAACGCTTTTTTAATATTTCTATACCTTTCTTGTAGAAGGATTTGTCTTTGCCTTCAAAATAGGCTTCGGTTTCGGCGATAACGTCTTCATTGGAACCAAATCTCTTTCACGCGAGCATTTTTTTCAGGTCTACGAACAGATAATAGTCGCTGGGGGGCAAATCTCGAGAATAGAGTGGATGAGGAAGCAATTCGAACTTCAATTTATGCAATTTTGTCATCGTAACCATTAACTTGTAACATGATGCATTGTCTTGATGAAACAGCACCTTTTTCTTGTTCATTTAGGGCCGTTTTTTTTTTTGCGATTTCTGCTTTCAAACGCACCAATAACTTTATATAATATACGCTATTGATAGTTTTTTCCTTCTCAGCATAGTCGATGAAAATTATTTCATACGTATCCTAAAATACAGAGGCCAAAACCTTCCCAGCCGACTGTTGTGTCTTTGGTTGCTTCGGGCGGCTTTCACCGACTGCTGTCTACTCAACTGACTGCCGATTTGATTCCGGTGTGTAGTAGTGGATCCATGTTTCATCCACTGTCACATATCGCATAAAAAATTCTTTTTATTGCATTTAAACACGTCCAAACAGCGCTGATGATTATCAACACGTTGTTGTTTTGGTCCACTGTGAGCAAACGCGGTACCCATTTCAAACAGAGCTTTCTCATGCCCAAATGTTCATGCAAAATACGACCAACACGTTCTTTTGATATCTTTAGGGTGTCAGCTATCTTACTCAATTTCACTTTACAGTCACCCCAAAAAAAAATTTGTGGATTTTTTTGTTTTCCGGTGTAACCACCTCCTTTGGACGTCCAGAGCGTTCAGCATCATTTGTATCTGCACGACCGCGTTTAAATTCAGCATACCAGTAAATGATGAGTGATTTTCCAGGGGCAGAGTTCTCGTAACACTTATCAAGCCATTGCTTTGCTTGAACGGTATTTTTCCCATGAAAAAACCAGTGTTTAATCAACACACGAAATTCTATTTTTTCCATTGTTTTGAACATATTAAAAATAGCGTCACGAAAACCGCTGTAACTTGTAAACTAATGTCAAGACATTTTAACACGTATCGTTTGAAGGTTGGTACTTCCTAAAAATCATAGGGATTTTTTGAAAAGGACGACATCTATGCGTCAGACCAAAAACTTTTAGTTTTTCCGTTATATCCAATTTTAACAAAAATTGTATAATAGAAGGAAATTGAGATCTGATTATTAAAGTAACTTAAAAAATGTTGATGAAAATTGCCCAACGAAGTTTTTGCTTTTCTTTACGTTTTTTTTTTCCAATTTTTGGCGGTCTGTCTATCCGACTGGCATGGTTGGTAACTCTCGAACGAGATGATAATATAATACTTGAAGTATGGATGAAACTTATACAGTCCCTGGCCAAATTATTAGACGCACTGCAAGATTTCATGTAAAATATTAATTACCGAGTGATATTGTACCGTTTTATTATTTTAAATTGATTTGTTTTTTATTTTTATATTATCCAATCAATTACCTATTTATTTGACATAAATAAAACAGCATTAATTTAGAAAAGCATAAGTTTATTAAGTTTTAAAGAAAAGTGAAATTAATGTTAGTAAAAGTCAATATTTAGTTGAGCCACCTTTAGCCGCTATCAAAGCTTTAATTCTGCGCGGCATGCTATCAATGCAAGATTGTACTGTCTCCTGCATTTGAGGATGATGATTCCACACATGAATAATCTTTTCTAGGAGCTGGGTTTTGTTGGTAATCACATCTTTAGCCACTTCTCTTTTCATCAGCTCCCACACATTTTCAATGGGGTTCATACCCGGCCAATCCAACAGAGGGATATTTTTTTTCTGCCAGAAAAGCTTTAACAGACCGAGCAGTGTGGCAGGGAACTCCATCTTGCATGAAAGTGAATGGTTCCCCATTTGGAAACCATTCTCTGAGCTGCGGAATCAACCGATTTTGTAATACTTCTTTGTACTGATCTTGCCTCATTATTCCTTTGACGACGTACAGACGTCCAGTGCCCTTGCCGCTGATGACTGACCAAATCATCACTTTGGTGGGATGTTTAACCGTCGGGACGACACAATCAGGATGAAACTTTTCTCCATGACGCCGACGCACATACTGAGCTTTATTCTGCAAAATTTCGAATCTGCTTTCGTCACTGAAGCAGACCTGTCAAAAATAGGAAAAATATATAAACTTCCATGTTTATTTGCTTTATTTAACTGAAAATGATAATAATGTATCAATTATTGATTAAATTGCTGTATCTTACCGATCTCCAGAAGTCCACATCTTTGGCTTGCCATTGTTTGGCCCACTTCAGGCGCTTTGCTTTCATTGCAGCTGTTAACTTGGGCTTCCTGGCGGGGCGACAGGCCTTAAAATCTAATTCTTTCAATTTTCTTCGAATAGTGCGCTCAGAAGCATTTACGCAAGCATCCTGGAGTTGTGATTTTATTACCTTTGTGGTAGCAAATCTGTTTTCTACACAAATTTTCTTCAAACATCTCTCTGACCGTGGAGTGAAAATTGGTTTTTCTACCGCATCTTTTCTTTCATTCCGGGATTAATTCCTTCCCTGACTCAATTTTCTTTTTTATGCGTCGTACACTAGCTTCAGAAATCTCCAATCTTCGTGATATTTCTCGGTTTGTAAATGTTTTCGCAATCACAAGGGCCTTCACTTCAGCTTTTTTACGTGGTGAAAGATCGCCTTTTCTACCGATAATGAAAATAGTCCAATTACTTTTTTAAAACACTGCATACAAAATAAACTAATAACTGAGTAATAAAAACTGTTAAACAAACAATCACAGTCCATAAAGCCACAGAAACACGTCCGTACCTGACTCGATTCCGATCGCGACTGATACAGGTTTGTACTTATTTACGTTCATGTATCACTTTGTCAACACAGTGTTGCCATATGTTAAAAATAAATACAAATATGTAGTCTACAACAATTCTTTTATATAAAAATTAATAATATTGTAGTTTAAATATACCATTATTGCATAAAAACTCTTAAGAAATATAAAATTACTAAAAAAAATACAGTGCGTCTAATAATTTGGCCAGGGACGGTAGTTCTTAATTAATATAATTTCAGGACAAGGGGGGTGAAAGAGGTGGGAATTTACTTACTTTCTAGTTGAGTACATATTAACTACTTGCTTGCAAGGACAGTACTGGGTAAATAACATTACCCTTTTTTTTTTTATTAATAATTATTTTGTGTATTTTTTCTAGTGACATCCAGTTTAGTCAACCTGGTGTTCGACCCCTCCTTTCCAGCGTATCTTTACCAGTAACAGACCAAGATGCACCTTCAGAACTTCTAGTGGGAGCTGTAACCCCACCTATTCCAGAAACTTATCCACAACACTGGTCACAATTAAAAGCTTCCTTGCAATCTTCAGATAATCTTAATGCTCTACAGGAAATTGATCATATCACAAACAAAAGACCACAACTTTTGGAAAATGTGTCCCAAAATTTGTATGGACTTATAGAGTCTCCAAACAGCTCAGTTAGATCTCTAACCCTACTTTTAATTGTAAGATGGTTGAAATATAACCCTAGAGCGGCGGCTGAAGCGCTGCCTGCTGTTTTATCATGTTTAGATAGCGAAAACGGTGACGTTGTATCTAGCTTACTGGAAAGATTATCAGACTTAGTTCCTGTTATGCAGGAATATGCTAAAATAATTTTGACGAAAGTGTTTGAACTTGGGATGAAATCTGTTTTAATTACTACAAGTAGTATAACAAAAACTATTGATTTGTTAAGTTTACAATATGGATGTTAATAAGTTAATATTACGTTTTATTTGTTGACAAATGTAATATGTAATGTGTAAGGCGTAAAGGTATTATAATAAAATTTTAAGTAAAATCGTTATTTTCTTTATTTTACTAAAACAAAGTATTATTTCCTGATAATATATCATATTAAATTCATTTACGTCTGCACTATTAAAAATCTAAAATTGTTTGTCTTCTTTCATGGAGATACATTTAAAAGCATGTTTAAGAGAAAAAAAAAGTTAATACAAAACATATTTCAGGCGTGGTTGTAGACGAAGGAACACTCGTCGTCTCTCACCGAAATTCGGCTAGCCTTAAATCTACCGAAAACTTATGTGGGGCTCACGACTTCGTTCCCAGATTCTTTTCGAATCATTTCGAATGTTTTGGGAGCACTTTTGAGGTTAAAACACATTTTCACACACGCGGCTCTTTTTGTGTATTCATCGTAAAAATCGTAGAGAATTAGATGTTTACGCAGACTTGCATACAGTTGTTACTGTTATGTACCTACAGTCACGTTAGTCCGGGAATTTTGGGATCACATCACGTATTTATTTATATATATATATATATATATATATATATATATATATATATATATATATATATATATATATATATATATATATATATATATATATATAATCCTAAGTTTAACTGCTGGGAAACGCCCTTATAAGGAGAAGAGATGAGCAATCAAATATCTAAAGGCTCTAGTATCTGCTTTTTATTTTTATTATCGAGCTTTCGCTGCCTAATGGTAGCTTCTTCTGGATTCTAAAAATGCAAACCAGTTACAGAAAATAAACTAAAACGTTCGTTTTTTTTTTTTTTTAAACGTGATTAAACGAATTGTACGACTGAATGTGAAGTTACTTACAAAAATTTAGCAGTTAGTTCATCTCTGGTGAAGACAATGAAATTTGCATTTTTGTTGGCCAGGTGGTATGCATGATTACACAAAACATGATTAAAATACACATAGAGAGTTACACAAATATTGAAAATAAAACTTAGTCAATAAACATTAGTTAAAACACTTTTTAAAGACAGAAACACAACTGCAAGAAACCATGATGTTGAAACGGTACTCCATTTTAAAATTTTTTGACGTCGAGTTTAGTAACTATTTAGTGATATAGTTACTAAACTCGACGTCAAAAAATTTTAAAATGGAGTACCGCTTCAACATCATGGTTTCTTGCAGTTGTGTTTCTGTCTTTAAAAAGTGTTTTAACTAATGTTTATTGACTAAGTTTTATTTTCAATATTTGTGTAACTCTCTATGTGTCTTTTAATCATGTTTTGTGTAATCATGCATACCACCTGGCCAACAAAAATGCAAATTTCATTGTCTTCACCAGAGATGAACTAACTGCTAAATTTTTGTAAGTAATTTCACATTCAGTCGTACAATTCATTTAAAAACGTTTTAGTTTATTTTCTGTAACTGGTTTGCATTTTTAGAATCCAGAAGAAGCTACCATTAGGCAGCGAAAGCTCGATAATAAAAATAAAAAGCAGATACTAGAGCCTTTAGATATTTGATTGCTCATCTCTTCTCCTTATAAGGGCGTTTCCCAGCAGTTAAACTTAGGATTGTTTGTTGCCAGTGCCCTGTTACTGTCCTTCCTCTTTCTTATATATATATATATATATATATATATATATATATATATATATATATATATATATATATATATATATATATAATG
Organism: Pachyrhynchus sulphureomaculatus; assembly: GCA_019049505.1. Classification (NCBI taxonomy): domain Eukaryota; kingdom Metazoa; phylum Arthropoda; class Insecta; order Coleoptera; family Curculionidae; genus Pachyrhynchus; species Pachyrhynchus sulphureomaculatus. The sequence continues at coordinate 20,383,516 of CM032456.1, forward strand.
CAACGTATCTCTGTCTGTCTGCCTGTCTGTCTATCCGTTAATGCGCTTATCACTGGAGAACCACTTATCCGATTTACGTACTTTTTTTTAAAAAAACATACATATGTTCTCTGGCCAGGTTATAGGATATATTTTATTGCGATAGGTAACATAAAGAATAAGCAGTGACGATAAGAGTGAATCGGGTCGGAAAAAAGGTTACACACAGGATACACTGCCTAAACCCTTAAATATGGAACAATATCATATCAAAGAATATAATATATATAAAATGCAACGCCTCTCTGTCTGTCTGTCTGCCCGTTAGTGCGCTTATCACTTAAGAACCACTTATCCGATTTACGTGTTTTTATAAATTTATACATATATTCTATATAATTCGATATAAACCTAGATAATGGGAGATAAGGTGAGATAATGGGAGATAAGTATAAATAATGGGAGATAAGGAGAAATAATGGGAGATAAGCAGAGATAAGTCTAGATAATGGGAGTTATGGTGAGATAATGGGAGATAAGGAGAAATAATGGGAGATAAGGAGAACTATTGCGCGATAAGTCGAGATAAGCCTAGATAATGGGAGATAAGGTAAGATAATGGGAGATAAGTATAAATAATGGGAGATAAGGAGAAATAATGGGAGATAAGCAGAGATAAGTCTAGAAAATGGGAGTTATGGTAAGATAATGGGAGATAAGGGGAAATAATGGGAGTTAAATAGAAATACTGGGAGATGAGCAGAGATAAGCCTAGATAATGGAAATTATGTGGAGATAATGGGAGATAAGGAGAAATAATGGAAGATAAGGGATTTCCCCTTATGGCAGATATTTTATTACGTTAGGTAACATAAGGAATAAGCAGTGACGATAGTAGTGAATCAAGTCCACGCGAGCGGAGCCGCGGGCACTGCTAGTATATATATATATATATATATATATATATATATATATATATATATATATATATATATATATATATATATATAATTCTGTGCTTTTTTTATTTCTTAGGATATTGGTTCTACTTATTAAAACAACTTATTTTATTTTATTTAGTCTTTACTGACGTTTCGCCCATTTTTTTGTGGGCATTCTCAAAGTATCTAATAAACTCAGTATTTTTCATACACAGGTCGTTATTGATCGAAATATTGGATGTTTACTTAGGTGTGTTCGAAAACTCATTCCAACATCAGAAACTCACTTGTAGGAACTTTTACAAGCAGAATAGGTTAAAATAACCGAAGAAACCCAAATTAAAAACAAAGGAGGTCATATAGATGAGAAAAATCCTGAAAAATCATGAATATTTTTCTGATTTTCTATACTGTATATATATATATATATATATATATATATATATATATATATATATATATATATATATATATATATATATATATATTAGTGGTTTTTCAGGTATCCCGTGTTAGCTTAAAGCAGGGGTGCTCAAACTTGAACTGCTGGCGATCTACCTCAATATTGTTAGACTACGATCGATCGACTCTGAGAGGCTGCAAGTAAGTGTGATGCAAGATTGTCGTCTAGGTAGGGTGTATCGTGGCATAGATATTAGTTTTCCGCACAATATGAATTTTTTTAGTCAAGGTAAGTGTAGGTCTGCTCTAAAATGTCAATGAAAAAACTCATAATTATTCAAAATTGCGAGTTTATTGGTTCTTACAAAACAAACGAGTTCTAGTGTCTAAACTTAACTAAAGAGCGACTTTGGATGTTGAAGCGTGGCACTACATGTCCTCAGCATACTTTTCATAAGATGGTACGTAATTACCGAGTGCTAATCGCAAGCATGATGACATATGTTCGTCAGTTAGTCGATTGCGATATTTTGACTTAATTATCTTCATTTCAGAAAATGTAGACTCGCACAAGTAAGTTGACCCAAACATTGCAGTCAGTTTGAAGGGCGATTTGCCTTAGATTCGGATATTTATCTTCAGATATAAAACACCAGAATTTTGTATCAGATGCTGTGGCTTTGAGATGTATATCAGATATAATCTGAACTAACTCATTTTCAACAGAACATGAGTCCATGTTAAACTGACTTGCTATTTCAGTAGCTAATTCCTCAATGTTTTTACACGAAAAAGGATAACTCATAAATGATGCGATATTTGCCAATTTACTGAAATCATAAAAACGTATTTCGAATTGGCCCAAAATATTTGATAATTCTGCCTCATAAATATTATAATTCAACTGAGGAATCCTTGCTTTCAAAGACGGAAAATTTTTCAGATCCTTTCTTTTCAGTTGATCTATCATAAGTTGCAATTTACTTTTGAATGCGTTTATTGCGCTAATCATCTCAATTATAGTTTTTCCTTTACCTTGAAGCTCCAAATTAATGGTTTTAAATGCATTGTGATGTCTGTCAAAAATGCCAAATCAGTCAGCCATTTTCCGTTTTTCAGCATCTGAGTGTCATCACCTCTTTTGTCCTGAAAAGCTGTTATTTCGGGCAATAATTCTTGAAGCCTTTCTAGGAATTTTCCGCGACTTAACCACCTGACGTCCGTGTGAAGAACTAAATCAGTGTGTTCAGTTGACTCACTTTCTTCCAACTGCAATTTAAAGAGCCGTCGTTGCAAGCTACGTGCACGGATAGAATTCACAATTTTTATTGCAATGCCCATAATCTCCTCCATGTTTAGAACTTTTGAACACAAAACTTATTGATGTATATTGCAATGGAAGGAGAAAAATGAAGGGAAATCATCATTAGCTCGACACAATGCCACAAAACCGTTTTTGTTTCCAGTCATTGCTGGTGCTCCATCGGTTGTAATGCACACTAGTTTATATATTGGTAGCTTGTAGTTTGTTACAAAATTGAAGAAAACGTCATATATATCTTCGCCACGGGTCTTTTCTTTCAAAGGAATCATTGTCAAAAACTCTTCCTTAGCCGACATGTCATTGAATACCATTCGAATAAAAATACACAGCTGGGCAGTGTCTGTCATATCGGTGGATTCGTCGAACTGAAAAGAAAAGTATGTACGTTCCATGATATAATGTTTTAGTTTATCTGCCTCATGACTTCAACACGCCTTGTGACAGTCGGACGAGATAACTGAAGTTCTCTAATAGCAGACATAATCTCTGTTTTATTTTTAAAAACTCCAAATAAAGTCTCACCCGCTTCAATAAATGCTTCCTTCACAACCAATCCATCATCGAATGGTTTCTTGTGTTTCGCCAATATATGAAATATTTTAAATGACGCGATCGTTGCAGCTTTTGATTGTTTGGCTGGTCTTGTGAACATGGTTTGTTCTTTTTTCAAACAAGTTATCAAATCACGTACTTTTCGTTTTCTTAATTCACTCTGTGACGGAAAATCCTTTTCATAGTTTTTATGAACCGTTTTATGATGCCTCTCTAAGTTCCCACGCTTAGGTATTGCAACTGACGCACGGCAAATGAGACAAATGAACTTATCCTTTACCATACAAAAGAAAAATTCTTCCTCCCAATCGTTATTAAAATGATAAGTTTTCACAATTTTTATTGCAATGCCCCTAATCTTCTCCATGTTTAGAACTTTTGAACACAAAACTTGTTGATATATAATGCAATGGAAGGAGAAAAATGAAGGGAAATCATCATTAGCTCCACACAATGCCACAAAACCGTTTTTGTTTCCAGTCTTTGCTGGTGCTCCATCGGTTGTAATGCACACTAGTTTATATATTGGTAGCTTGTAGTTTGTTACAAAATTGAAGAAAACGTCATATATATCTTCGCCACGGATCTTTCTTTTCAGAGGAATCATTGTCAAAAACTCTTCCTTAGCCGACATGTCATTGAATACCATTCGAATAAAAATACACAGCTGGGCAGTGTCTGTCATATCGGTAGATTCGTCGAACTGTAAAGAAAAGTATGTACATTCCATGATATCATGTTTTAGTTTATCTGCCGTCCTGACTCATGACTTCAACACGCCTTGTGACAGTCGGACGAGATAACTGAAGTTCTCTAATAGCAGACATAATCTCTGTTTTATTTTTAAAATGTCCAAATAAAGTCTCACCCGCCGCTTCAATAAATGCTTCCTTCACAACCAATCCATCATCAAATGGTTTCTTGTGTTTCGCCAATATATGAGATATTTTAAATGACGCGATCGTTGCAGCTTTTGATTGTTTGGCTGGTCTTGTGAACATGGTTTGTTCTTTTTTCAAACAAGTTATCAAATTACGTACTTTTCGTTTTCTTAATTCACTCTGTGACGGAAAATCCTTTTCATAGTTTTTATGAACCGTTTTATGATGCCTCTCTAAGTTCCCACGCTTAGGTATTGCAACTTTACCATACAAAAGAAAAATTCTTCCTCCCAATCGTTATTAAAATGATAAGTTTTACTTTTCTTTCGCCGCCCTCATTTTGGACTATTTATTAATAAACTTTGTATCGATGTATCGCCTTCAAATTACAACTCAGACTGACTCCTATTCCTGCAGGCGCAACATTTATATCGGCGCGAACGAAGTCTCGAATGTTCCCGTCAAACACGCCGCCCGAAGTTTCCAGAAAAATCGGCGGAAATCACAAACGCGGCTTTTCTTTGACATGTACCGCGCGTTCCTTTGATAAAGCCGCCTTTTGCCGCTAGCAGGGGGTTATTACGATGAAAGAAAGTGATGAGGGGGTTATTCTGGCCTAATTGTGGATCGAATAAATTTTAGTATTTATTCATTACATTTTGTTTTAGTTACCTAAAACAAAATCTGTGAATAGTTCTATATCGGAATTTTTTTCTCGAGATCGACTCAAAAAGCACTCGCGATCGACTTGTCGATCGCGATCGACCGTGTGAGCACCCCTGGCTTAAAGTCTCTTGATGGACGGTTTCGCTGACGTTTCGATGGAATCTCCTCCATCTTTTTCAAAGCGTTGATCACTGGTCGGTGTCTTGGCGTTGAACATTCAACTATAAATTACTAAGAAACGGGAATTTCGGAAACTTAACGCCGGTCTTAATAGTCCAAATTCTTTTGCCTATGGCTAACGACGTTAGTTCAGGTCAAATTTTACCAAGTCAACTATTATCTTGTTGTCTACTAATCTAGAAATGATAATTGACTTTGGCGTATTTTGTGACCACTGCATATCATTTCATTTTATTAAATAAAATCGGTTTATTTCACAGTGACTGCCTATAAGGCAGCAATAATCATATTTTAGAACCTTTTTTTTTCTGTTTATCATAAGCCAAAAATACCTGTTTAACAAGACATTGAAAAAAAGTTCTTTTAAGCCAGCGACAATACCGATTTAAAGAGATGGATTTAACAGTTATACGACAATAACTTTTAAAAATACTTTATTAAACATAAACGATAACTATAGAAACAGGAAACAAAAACTAATCTGATCACAATAAATGACCACATTCAAGTTATACATATAAGTAATGACAGTAAAGAAAAAATCATATAATCTAACTCGAGAAACAACTTATAGTATTAGATAAGTTTAATTTCTAGGTTACTTAGAAATTTAAATGCACTTTACAGTTATCCATCTTATACGATTGTTTTTACTTTATTTACAAATATCATAACCTTAAAAACATAGAGCAGAAAAAGGTTTTTAATTAAGAATTACGGCAAAGCGATGATACCAAGTTTTTCAATATTCAAGTTGATGTTTACTGCCAATTTTGACCGCTGTCACCATAGATTTTAAAGTAAATCCCAAGATATAAGATCCAGCCTTTTTGCAATAAACGACCCCATTATGGTTTTGTGCATAGTTGCCAGGTATTACGATAAACGTATTTTTATTTTACCTGCTTTGTATACAGCCCTCATTTGCACCTGCAATCATATTGGATCTATTTTTACCCATATATTTACTACTTGGCAACTCGGTTTGGAGCACTTTAAGTATTTGATAATATAGGCCTAATGACCACAGGTCCCCATTAAGGTTCGAAAGATACTTTATTTTTAGTTTTACTTACAACGGTAACCGTTCTATTTTAATTATGTGGCGTCCGTGGAAAAATTGCAATAGTGGCTATCGCAAGAGAAAACATTTATCACTTGACGCTAAACAAATAGTGAAAAATGTTTACGATAGTTTGGTAAAAAGAAATTTGAATAAACAAAGTGCTTTGTAAGAAACCAATGAACTAACAAAAACCCCAATTTCTACGATTAAGGGTATTGTAGGAAAACCATCACTCAGGAACAGGAAAAAAACGGAAAGATTTTCATATGCATCATGTAGACGATTGTGAAAAAGACGTCATCAGGAGAAAATATATTCTATGTATGAAGAGCAGTTGGTGCCGACACATAAATTAATTCTCTTAAAGATGGGATTCACATTCCGAAAATTCAACAAAAGGCAAGTAGTGATGGAGTCACAAAGATTACGAATCTTGCGACATACTTATTTACAAGAAATGACTGACTAATCGCTTCAGAGAATTGGCCAATAATTTACCTTGACGAAACATGGTTCGGTATCCATGACACTGCAAAAAGGGTGGGTTAACAGCAGTACAAAATGTCAGACTAACGCACCTTCAAATAAAGGTAAACGAATAACCATTTTGCATGCTGGATCTGAAAAGGGCTGGGTTTCAAATTGTCTACTATTATCTGCAAAAAAACATAAAAGATTCTAGTTTGTACTATCACGAAGACACGACCGCAGCACTTTTTGAAAATTGGTTTCAAAATTCCCTTTTGCCAAATGTTCCCGAACAGAATGTTACAGTTATGGACAATGCAAGTTACCATAGTCGTCTACTAAATAAGGTTCCTAATGCAGCCAATACCAAATCGGAAATACAGGAATATATGTTAGAAAATGACATTTATTTTGACTTTAGTTATAAAAAAGTGATCTTTTAGAAGTTTTGAAAGACTATAAATTGTATAATAAAAGACTATTTTTAGTCAATTTCCAGTGGTTTGTTTAAATTGCGATGACGCGTTTCGCTGTCGATGCAGCTTCTTCAGATCTACATTTTACACTGTCAGGTTTAATATTCACAGTTTTATATAATTTCTTAATTATAATATTACACCTAATTAAATTACATTAATAGTATTGGGAAATCCACACAGATTTGGAGTTAGATTGGATAAATTCAATAATGGTGAATTGCTTAAATCTACCGGGTCGTTGAGTAAAGTACCTGTAGTCCTTAATCGATCTATTTGCATTGTCTCTAAAAGGTTTAGTTTTAAACCTTTTTGTTGGGTGTGTAAAATTTTGAAATTCTTGTTAAATGTGTGATTTTCTGTTAAAAGATGATTAGCATATGTTGAATTAGATTTTCTATGGATGAAACTTTTTTCGTGTTCTGTAATTCTTTGTCTAAATGTACGTCCAGTTTGTCCGATGTATGTTTTAGGACATGACCCACATGTTAATTGGTAAACCCCTGATTTATTGTCTTTATTGATTTGTGGTTTGTAGTTTTTAAGATATTTCCCTATAGTATTGTTAGTCTTGTAAGCTATGTTGATATTTTTTTGTTTTAAAAATTTCTCCAGTTTTTCCGTTGGTTTGCCGAAATAGGTTAAGCATTTAAAGGAGGTATTTCTGTCCTTAAAACGTGGGTATATTTCTGAGATTGCCTTGTTTCTAAGTTTTTTCCTAACGATACTATTGATTAAAGTAACCGAATAACCGTTGTTAACGGCTACTTGTTTTATGTAGTTTAATTCTTTATTATACTCTCCTCTTGTAAACCTCATTCATTCAAACTGTATATTTGTACTTCTTATCCATTTGTTTTTACATGCATCTATAAACATCTCCATAAACACTTATAATTTTATTTATTTGCATTAATGAATAAAATTCTTAAGTCCATCTCTGCAACCTATCATAAACAAAAGGTCAGAATTTTTATACTGCCCATTTAAAAAGGCTATACCGACATTATCTACATAATCATACTTATTTAGTTTAAAATGTCCACATACAAGATTACACGCAATTTAAAATTTTCCACAAAAAGGGTTCACGCTAATATGGCGTAAGAAACCTTGAGAAACAAAATTATTATTTATCGTGTTTCTGAACTTTCACAATGCAAATAAGATGGCACCTAATAAGGCATTATTTTTCCTTCCTAAATAACGACGAGCTCCAACCGTATTAACGTTAACAACTTAGACAAAAAGGATTTTAAGACCATGTGTGAATTCTGAAGTGATGACTCACTCATGGTTTCATGACACCAAATTCTTTTAATACGTTTCTTTTACCGCACTAATGGCGAAAATAAATTCTTCCTTGTGATTTCCGCATATTACGAGAAAAGAAAATTCAATTAAAAGAAAGTATGAATTAAAATAGTAAATGAATTATTGGCTAGTAAGGTTTAAATATCGATTTACGCCGTCACCTTGAACTTGTGTTACTCGTCCTGTAAACTTTCAACGCTTTTCCCCACGGAAACAATATTAAGCAGAAACTTATCAACATGATATCGTCACATGAATCCAGGTCCTGCGTTATCATCACGTGTTTGCCATAATTTTCTAAATGACATGAAGGTTTCTGTGACTAACGCAAATATCTTTTGTTTCAACTTCAATCATAAACAATGTATATTCAAAATAACAAAATAAAATTGTCACTAACATCAGTTTACTAATTAAGCAATCGTTTACGTGTTTAAACATGAGTTATTTGTGTTTATCACGAAAACTTGTCGTTTAAAAAAGCTACTTAAGAAATAAAAGTTACAGAATAAAAAATATAAATAATGCATAATCACAGACTATGATACAAAGGCTGCGATTTAGGTAACTGTAATAATCTTTATGTTAAAGAAATAACACCCAAAAATATGTATCGTAACAGTTCGGCCTAAATATGGGATGCATATTTGATTAGCATAAATTAATTTAAGAATTAGAAATTAATTTTAATAATCTCATCCTTGCAATATTTGACATTATTAAGGTGTTCGTTATTTCATTGCCTTAATGAACCTATACAGTGTGTCCCAAAAAGTTTTATACAAATGGAGAAAAAGTTTATCTCACATATCGTCCCTACCGTGTCAAACTATCGAATACGAAAATGGGTAGTTTTCAGGAGAGCAAAAAAAACCACTTTAATAGTGAAGACAAAATTAGCACATTGCCAAAATTGCAAAGTTTAATACTTTTCCTACACATTTTTTAAACCTTTTTAGGATATTATCAAGATTTAGTCAGTTTTTTTTTACTTTAAATTAGTTTTTTCACATTCCATAGTTTGACATGGTAGGGACGATATTACAAAAAAATTTATTCTTGATAAAAAGTTCTGCATCACATGGAAATCCATAATCAAGCATCAAAAGTTAAAAATATTTGATAGTATACAGGGAAAATAAAAAATAATGAATTATACTGAAGAGTACTGTGTTTAAATTTAGAAACAGAACAAAATATTAATTGAAAATGGTAATAGGAATTAAATAATTATGTTCACGTTTAGATTTGTGGCCTTCCTAGTTAATAATAAAGTTTAATTAATTTAGTTTTCCTTTATTCAATAAATAATCCGACAATTACTCACGTGTTTACTGGAGTTTTTTTGAATTGGTAACTAGGAAGGCCACAAATCTAAACGTGTATATTTAAATTCAAACACACTTTACTCTTCATTATAAATCATTATTTTTTATCTTCCCTGTGTACCATCAAATGTTTTAAGCTTCTGATGCTTGAATATGGATTTCCATGTGATGCAGAATTGTCTATAAAGAATTTTTTTTTAACTTGGGACACACTGTATATTAAATCAACCGGCCAAGTGCAAGTCGGACTTGCGCAGTAAGTGTTCCGTGCCGTGACTGCTGAAGTATTCTATAAAATTCAGTCACACATTCGTCCTCAATATAAGAATTACCAAGAATATATAAAAAAAAAACAGGTCAAGTGCAAGTTGAACTTGCGCAGTTAGTGTTCCGTACGTTGATTGCTTTTAAAATAATAATTTTTGGTATGGAGATATAAAATGATCAGTGACTTCATAAAAGACACCCCAAATGAGTTTTCAACAAAGTTTGTTTCCGATCTTTGTCGAAAACTGATGACCTTGAAAATTTTGTTTTTTTTATATAACAGATAAATTATTAAAGGTAATGTACTCGTGATAATTTTCGTACAATCTGCACTCCATGGAGAATATTCCAGAATTTTTTCAAATTTTTTTGATCAGTACTTTTCGAGATAAAGGGGGGTACAGCGATTTTTTTTTCGCGATTTTTTTATAAATAATACAAAGAAAAATGCGCGCAAATATTACATTATATATGTTTGAACTTGTGTTTTTACAAGGTTTCATTTGACACCCCACTCACTTCTGATTTCACCCCGAAAACTAATCCCATAAGTCAAAATTTAACTTTCAAAATTACACGGTTCTGATGACGCCATCAATTCCTATATTAGTACCAAATTTCAACTTTCTATGTCAAATAGTTTCGGGAGAAAATCGGGTATGGCAGACGGACAGACAGACAGACACCGAAGTGATCTTATAAGTGTTCCGTACGGAACACTAAAAAGAGACATCTTGGTAGTAAAAGTTTAATTATAAACAAATCAAATAAAATTATTTTGTCTCGGTACCTATCCCGTGGTCACCAGTCGTCATGAAAATTCATTATTTATTTATCCGTGATTGGCCAGTTGCTTAAAGCACTAATGTACTGAAAAAATATATAAGTATACGAGGGTCGCCTTTTAAGTTTTTACAAACGACCACTCGATGGCTCTATTGAGATGTGGTATTATCATTGTTGTAAAATTTGACATTTGTTATTGTTTAAATAGTGGCAGCTCAGAAATTGGCCGAGTAGTTTGTTTACAGTGAGCGTTTAAAAAAAAAAGTTTTGTCAACAAATGAAAATTTCACATGAAGGTTTTCGTTGGACGATTTTTTTACGATTTTAGTAAAGGCCTAACTTAATAACAATGCCTTGAATCGCTTCGTTCAACTTTTGGCAATGAATCATTATCAGAAAAGACTATTTACAATTAGTTTGCAGAATTTCGTCATGGTCGTGCTTCCGTCAGCGACGAATTTAGTGAAGATCGACCAAAATCGGTTGTCGTTCTAAAAAACATCGATGCTATGCGGAACATGATTGAAGAGGATCGGCATGTGACTTACCGTGAGGTAGAGGC
>CM032456.1:20394807-20464807 GCA_019049505.1 Pachyrhynchus sulphureomaculatus
ATTCAAAATTGCGAGTTTATTGGTTCTTACAAAACAAACGAGTTCTAGTGTCTAAACTTAACTAAAGAGTGACTTTGGATGTTGAAGCTGGCACTGCATGTCCTTAGCATACTTTTCCTAAGATGGTATGTAATTACCGCGTGCTAATCGCAAGCATGATGACATATGTTCGTCAGTTAGTCGATTGCGATATTTTGACTTAATTATCTTCATTTCAGAAAAAGCAGACTCGCACAAGTAAGCTGACCCAAACATTGCCGTCAGTTGAAGGGCGATTTGCCTTAGATTCGGATATTTATCTTCACATATAAAACACCAGAATTTTGTATCAGATGCTGTGGCTTTGAGATGTATATCTGATATAATCTGCACTAACTCATTTTCAACAGAACATGAGTCCATGTTAAACTAACTTGCTATTTCAGTAACTAATTCCTCAATGTTTTTACACGAAAAAGGATAACTCATAAATGATGCGATATTTGCCAATTTACTGAAATCATAAAAACGTATTTCGAATTGGCCCAAAATATTTGATAATTCTGCCTCATAAATATCATAATTCAACTGAGGAATCCTTGCTTTCAAAGACGGAAAATTTTTCAGATCCTTTCTTTTCAGTTGATCTATGATAAGTTGCAATTTACTTTTGAATGCGTGTATTGTGCTAATCATCTCAATAATAGTTTTTCCTTTACCTTGAAGCTCCAAATTAATGGTGTTTAAATGCATTGTGATGTCTGTCAAAAATGCCAAATCAGTCAGCCATTTTCCGTTTTTCAGCATCTGACTATCATCACCTCTTTCGTCCAGAAAAGCTGTTATTTCGGGCAATAATTCTTGAAACCTTTCTAGGAATTTTCCGCGACTCAACCACCTGACGTCCCTGTGAAGAACTAAATCAGTGTGTTCAGCTGACTCACTATCTTCCAACTGCAATTTAAAGAGCCGTTGTTGCAAGCTACGTGCACGGATAGAATTCACAATTTTTATTGCAATGCCCATAATCTCCTCCATGTTTAGAACTTTTGAACACAAAACTTGTTGATGTATAATGCAATGGAAGGAGAAAAATGAAGGGAAATCATCATTAGCTCGACACAATGCCACAAAACCGTTTTCGTTTCCAGTCATTGCTGGTGCTCCATCGGTTGTAATGCACACTGGTTTATATATTGGTAGCTTGTAGTTTGTTACAAAATGGAAGAAAACGTCATATATATCTTCGCCACGGGTCTTTCCTTTCAGAGGAATCATTGTCAAAAACTCTTCCTTAGCCGACATGTAATTGAATACCATTCGAATAAAAATACACAGCTGGGCAGTGTCTGTCATATCGGTGGATTCGTCGAACTGTAAAGAAAAGTATGTACATTCCATGATATCATGTTTTAGTTTATCTGCCATGTCCTGACTCGTAACTTCAACACGCCTTGTGACAGTCGGACGAGATAACTGAAGTTCTCTAATAGCAGACATAATCTCTGTTTTATTTTTAAAATCTCCAAATAAAGTCTTCCGCTTCAATAAATGCTTCCTTCACAACCAATCCATCATCAAATGGTTTCTTCTATTTCGCCAATATATGAGATATATTTTAAATGACGCGATCGTTGCAGCTTTTGATTGTTTGGCTGGTCTGTGAATATGGTTTGTTCTTTTTTTAAACAAGTTATCAAATCACGTACTTTTCGTTTTTCTTAATTCACTCTGTGACGGAAAATCCTTTTCATAGTTTTTATGAACCGTTTTATGATGCCTCTCTAAGTTCCCACGCTTAGGTATTGCAACTGACGCACGGCAAATGAGACAAATCCTTTACCATACAAAAAGAAAAATTCTTCCTCCCAATCGTTATTAAAATGATAAGTTTTACTTTTCTTCGCCGTACTCATTTTGGACTATTTATTAATAAACTTTGTATCGATGTATCGCCTTCAAGTTACAACTCAGACTGACTCCTATTCCTGCAGGCGCAACATTTATATCGGCGCGAACGAAGTCTCGAATGTTCCCGTCAAACACGCCGCCCGAAGTTTCTAGAAAAATCGGCGGGAATCAAAAACGCGGCTTTTCTTTGACAAGTACCGCGCGTTCCTTTGATAAAGCCGCTAGCAGGGGTTATTACGATAAAAGAAAGTGATGAAGGGGTTATTCTGGCCTAATTGTGGATCGAATAAATTTTAGTAGTTTATTCATTACATTTTGTTTTAGTTACCTAAAACAAAATCTGTGAATAGTTCTATATCGGAATTTTTTTCTCGAGATCGACTCAAAAAGCACTCGCGATCGACTTGTCGATCGCGATCGACCGTTTGAGCACCCCTGATCTATATATTCTCATCTTGCTTTTCTTCTACGTTTTCTAATAAACCAAGTACAGTAACGTGGTTTATTAAAATATCAGGACGTTTTTTTAAACAGAAAATTAACTCAAACTAAATGGATTATTATGGGACACCAAGACTGATTTAAAAAAAAAGGCCCTGTTTGTTGAGGTATATTTACATTATGTATAATAAATGTTAAGTGGAGTGGTGTTGTGCCGTTATTTTTACAAGAATAACCATCATCCTAATCACCAATTAATCAGACAAAATAACCGGCTATACTTCTTAGCATCAATGTAAATGTTCTTGTTTTCTAAGCTTATTTTTGAATAAATACTATTTTGCTGTACTCGTTTAGGTCATAAATTATTTCTTGACTTATTTTAGACAGATAATGCTGTCGCGTAGAAATTAATTAAATAAAATTTCATTTACCAGTTCATCAATACATCAATGTTGGAAAGGTTTAATCCATCTTACGAGTATTTTAGTGTAAGTTAATTAATTCTGGATTTCTAATCATCTTAGGATGAAGTATTTTTAAAATAATTTTACAATGAGTAATAAGACATACAATTTAATCGTAGTTAATCCTTGAGGTCTCACTAAATGATTTTTTTATTAAAAAGGTAAAAAAAAAAATTATATAACTTGATATCAAACTAGAAGTTCAATAGTGACAAGTTTGTTCCATCGTCAATTCCATTAGTTTGTCAAAAATTTACTAAAATGTTTTTAGTAAGTTACCAGTGGCTAAAAGAGCAGGTTGCTTTAGGCCATAATTTTTTTGCTATCAAACAGAAGCACCATTTATCACAATTTTTTTGTAATTTCTTTTCACACAACATAATCAACCACTGAAAAGCATGACTAATGAGATCAAGTTTAGACATGCCGAATACTTTGTTTTTTTTTAAACTGGATCTCTCTGAAACTTTGCAAAAGTAACTATTTAGTAGCCTAGTTAATAGACACGAAAAAGTAAGCAAACAAACGAATGAGAGCCGCAACGCTGCGAAGTCTTCTTCTTAAAAAAAATCTCTTATACATAAATTAAAATCGGTTTGGAAAACAAGGCTTTTTGCTTGGTAATAAGCCTCTCCAATCCTACTACCAGTGATACCAATCATATGTTATTCAAATACAGTAGAATCTCGAAAAAGTTTACCGAAATACTCCAAGGGTAATTAACGTTTTCGAACTATTAACTTTTCTAAGCGGTTTTCAAAATTGACATATTGACAAGGTCTGCCACCTGATTTGCATCGTTATTGTTTTCAAACCATTTTATCAAGGTATTGATGCTTTCAACTGCTTTCGAGAAACTCACTTTTGGTTGTTGAATATCTTGCTCGATAATTGACCCGTCGTTATCATTATCGGACACTTCGAAATCATCGTTACCTTCTGAAATTTGATCACTGTTCCAATTTTCATCAATGCTGACGTCAACATTATCACCCACCTTTGACATCAACAACTGAACTTCTCGAAGTGTATCGTTGTATGCACTATTTGATGTAATCCATTTAGAGAGCGGAATGTCATCTTCACTATCGTACTGATCATCATCCCACTTTTTTTTATCTTATTCCACGCTTTTATAAGAACAGCTTGCGGCAATTCGTCCCACACTGATTTAAGTAGCAAAATAGCATCACGAATTGTATGTGCCTTCAAAATATTTTCAATCGGAACGTTTTCTTGTACGACAATGTTGCATAACAATTTAGTTCGATATCCTAACTTGACCAATCTTATTTTTGATCCATGGGTTGCAAAACCGCTGTTACGTTAGGTGGTAAAAGCATTGCAGCAATGTTTCCATCATCAGACTGTAGCATGTCAATTGGCTTATGGGCAATACAGTTATCAATCCTCAACAATGCCTTTGGTGGTAAATTATTTTTAGCAGGAAATTGGCGAACCTGCAAAAATTTTTATGCAACAACGATTCGGAAGGTCGGTCGACTTCAGTTGTTGCACTAGTTGAATTTTGTATGCTTTTAAAGAAAGATCCTTACGTAAAATACGCCAAGTTATTGAATATGACAGGCCAAGCTGTTGAGAATGGCGACGAATCGACACTTCACGGTCTTCGCGTACACTCTCCGCTACCGCCCCTATATTTTCTTCACTACGTGCTGGATGTGGTCTATTCGGTCGAGCATTATCCAATAATGAAAATTGGGTCTCAAACTTATTGATGGTAGAGCGAATTGTGCGTTCGGTAGGCCGATTATGTGGACCATAAGTTGCTCTAAGCGCCCGATACACATTCCTCGTAGAACGCCCATTTTCGTAATAAAGTTGAACATTTGTAGACGCTCTGCCGGGCTAAGTCTTTCCATTATGAATTGTCAAACACTACTGAAACAGGAATGCCATTTCAGTTGACACGACGCATGCGCAATCTGCAATGAAATCCCCATCACAAAAAGTACCTCTAAATGAATCACCCTTTATAATTGCGAGTCGGAGATGTCCATTTCATTAATTTTTGCTCTTAAATTATGAATGAAAGATGTAACATCCGACGTATAGCTTGAAAGGATTTCCCCATAAATTTTGAGATGGCGAATACCATGTCTTATCTTAAAATTTGCTAGCGATCCATCACTGGCATTACATTTTTTTTCCAGGGTGCAGTATGTCGAATTCGTGCTTAGCTCTTGATTTAAAATTGGACCAGTCATTGCACAATTATGCTGTCGTTGGTTTCAAGAACCATTTATACAACCTTGCCTCAAGATCAGCATATTCCGGTGTGCTTTTTCATATGTGTTCGCCACAGCCTCTAAAATTTCATGGCGTTTTTTCTTTATTTTTGAGATGGCTACTTTAGATACACCATAATTCAACGCCAATCGTGTTTCGTGAATAGCTTGATCAATCTTTTTTAAAATCTCCACTTTCTGCTGCAAATCTAATCTGATTTGTGATGATTTGTTCTGCTTTGACATTTTTTAAGTAAACAATACACAACTCACAAACTCAAACGCTAACGACTAACTAAATCAATGTTGTTTGACGATGAAGATGATCATAGGTTTTCGCAGCTCAAAATAGAAAAGAAGTTCGGGGAATACCATAATCCAACAAACAAAATTAGAGCTCAGTGCTGCCACTGAGAATTTTTTAAAAGTGGCCAAATTGCCATTTTTATGAACGGAAAAAACCGTTTGTTTTGAAAAATTCATACGCTCTGAAAAGTTAACTGAAGAGTTAACTTTTTAGAGCAGTACGTGGATGCTGAAATACGGTTAACTTACCCGAGCGATTAACTTTTACGCGAGTTAACTTTTTTCGAAATTCTACTGTACGTCCTAAACAGAAAATTAATAAATAACACACTTGAAAAATTCTAATCAAAAATCCTCTATGTTCAGACGTTATAAACTAATATTTTTTTTTATTATTGTAGATATGTTACCATGAAGATTTCCTACTCTAATAAAAATGATTTTTGGACTTGAAATGAAACAAATATTAATGCTGGTTGTTCTAGTACAAGTTGCTATTGTTTCACTTCTTTACGTTAAACAATCATGGACAAACAGTCTTAACAGATTATTTCCTAATTGGCATTATGACGTCGAAATTATAACATCTAAAAACAATACAGAAATCAAATCAGTTGTTGAAACGTCTGTCCCCCGATGATGATAAAAAACTGATAAATCTAACGGAGTTTAGTTACAAAATTAACAAAGAGGGGTTCTGTCAAAACGAGAGAGTGTACTGGTATTAATAGCAGTATCGTCAGCTCCAGAAAATGAGTTAAAAAGGAAGGTAATTAGAGAAACATGGGGACAGCCATCTAGTGAAGTTAAAATAGTGTTTGTCTTAGGAGATACTAAAGATGCTAAAGTTGATAAATCTTTACAAACTGAAGATATGACTTATCATGATATTGTACAGGGTAATTTCTTAGATACCTATAAAAACATGTCATATAAAAGTACTATGAGCTTGAAGTACGGTATATATAACTGTCCTTCAGCAAAATTTATAATGAAATGTGACGATGATGTTTTGGTTAACACGCCTTTATTGAAAAACTTTTTAAAATATGATTTAAACAAGATTGGTTACAATAATAGCATATTTTGTAATGTTAATTACGCCCGTACTCCAATTCGGGATCCAACAGGTTTTGTTCAAAAATGGTATGTGTCATTTGAAGAATGGCCTGAAGAAAATTTTCCCATATATTGCTCTGGATGGTACGCGATAATGCCAATGGAAGTAGCTTTTGATATATATCGGCATGCTCAAAATTCAAAATTTTTCTGGATAGATGATGTATTTTTGACTGTATAGCAGCAAGGAATGTGCGAGGTTTAAAGTACGTAGATTTAATTAAATTTACATTAGCCTATATAGATCTAAACGAAGTTTTGAATGGCATGCATGAAGACATGCAATTTTTATTAGGTGCAATGAATATGATCCCAGAACATATCGAGGCACTTTGGAAGTATATTTTATCGAGGCCAGTGAAAGAATTTATTCTGAACGAAACAAATTATGAATACACTGTTATTCCTTAAAGTCGAATAAGTTAAGTCAGTTAGTAAATCTTCTTAATTAAATTATATTATTGTAACTAGAAACCAGCGCACAGTGTCTCGACTAGTACAAGCTAGCGGGACAATATTATTTCTTCACTTATTTCAATTGTTTACGTATATTCCAGGTATCTTAAGCTATTTTAAGAAAAAAAAAAGTTGAAAAATGTGTACTGTATGTGTATTAATCGAAATATGTAGCTGCAAGACGGAAGTGGTTTACTAATGTCTCTCATTTGTTCACTATTGTCGCTAATTGTTCTTTAATTAGCTACATACGTCTACCTACTCATTATGTGTGAAAAGCACAATCATGTTTGTTTACAAAGAAATTTCTAGAAAAAAAATAAAAATCATAATGATAGTACCCACATTTATTAATTTACAAAATATTATTTCTTTTAAAATAAATTAGTACAATAACAGTATCTATATATCAATTATTTACAATAACAAGGTGTATAAGTAAAAGAAATATAATATTAAATAACTTATATACTAAGGCATGAATTATAAGCAACTACAATACACAATAAAATAAGAATAATAATTACAATAAAAAAATACTTAAACCTACTAATAACCATCAGATGAGTCGTCATCACCGCTCTCCCATTCAGTAGAATATTCAGAGAGTAAATAATCCTCCTCATTTAATTCGTGATGATGACTTACTGATGGTGTTTCGAATGGCAATGAAGGTGGGATAATCAACTGCAGAACCTCCGATGGCAAAGAAGTAAATTTTCTTCGCGGTAATTCTCTATACGAGTTGATAACAGGATCAGACGTAATTAAAAGCATTCTCAAAAGATCTGTATTTGTGGCAATACGTGACCGCTTCCTGGTGTGCCGTTCACGGAATCTACGACAGTCTTTATTTCTTGCCTCCTGGGCTTCTTCGGAGAGTTGTCCAATGGGAAGAAGAAAAGACTTTATAACTTCCGCGCTGTGTACAAGAATTTTATGCACAGTAACGGGCATGGAATACCACGAATACAGATCAAGGTATAATTTTCTAGTATCAACACAAAACTTTTCGAATTCTATATAATTTATGTCATATCCCGATGACAAAGTTCTTAAAATTACATGAAATCTACGAATAAGGTTTACGTCTAATCCTGTAATTTCGCTGCTCAATTCAGCTTTGGAAAAAAATCTACGTGCTGTGTTTCCATCGTTTGTGTTACCATACCCAGGTTTTGGTTTATCTACAATGAGACCCATACGATCTTTAAACACTTTTTGTATCTCTTGTGAGCGTTGCTTCACAATAGCTTTGTCGTTATCTCCCCTGACTTGCCACTTTTTTATTTCTAAACGATAGCTGACGGGGGTGGCACCGCATATATAACACTTTTGTGTTGAACTTGTGTCTGTTAAGGCATTGCACACTTTGCCATCAGTCATTGTCAACAACAAATCGTGTTTAACAGAGATTTGAGATCCAGCAACGTTACATAATGTTGGAAGAAGCTGACTTACTTCATCTAAAATTTTAGAAGTTTCTTCTTTCGTAAACTCTTTTGTCTCCTTGGCAAAAATAAACTTAATAGGACGGCAATATAAAGTAGAGGAAGGTCTTGGATTTTACCAGATCACAGTTTCGCCATCAAGCAGTCTCAAAGGGACAAATGAGTATACGAACAAAAATTCGTCTGTAGCGTTAGTGTTCTCAAATTTCTGCTTATACGTGCTATGCCCCGAACTCCCATCACAGCCCCATTTGCTTACCAACGTATAATATGAACGAGGTAACACACTTCTAATGACTTCCGTCTGAGCTTTAACTAATCGTTCAGCCGTTTTATCCAAAATCGCGTGAAGTTTAATTTCAGCTCGAGATTCAGTCACAGAAATATATTCGTCAGAAGGACAACAAGAAGCTTTGGACTTAACTAAACTACACTTGATGTCCCGCTTTCATTGACCATTTTCTTGTTTGTTTATATGAGTGAGAAGTCGATTTCGAGTCCACATAATAAGCTAAAACTTCCGTCTAGTGTTAACTGCCGACTTTGTTCAGAACACTTATTCTTTTCTCTAGTTTCACTGACCGCGACGTTATGGATCTGTTTAGCAAAACTTCGATGCCCTTCTTTTCGAGTAGCTAACTCAGCTGCTGTAATAAGCTCACTTGCACTTCGCGATTCCAAAAGATCTTCTACTCTCCGTCTCTTCGTTTTCGTTGATGAGTCTTCAAATGATTTTCTGGGTCGCCCTACGGAAAGAGCCGCTGATGATGTTGAAGTGCACGGCTGGTTAACACACATCTTTATTTCGATTCCGGATCCCTCTAACCAATCTTTATGTTTGATTAGAAACATTTCTTTGTTACACTTTAAAGAAGTCCACTTTTTGATTGAATTTTGCTGAAAGGCTTGATATTTTCATTTTGAGTCGTTTTAGAGAGTCGTCAGAAACATCAGACATATTGAATTTTTCACTTATATAATAAAAAATGCCACTGTTTCATTCAGTTTTGTCATGTTTTAGCCATTCTTCAAAAAACTCCATTTTCGTCATAGTCACGACTCGTTCTGAAAAAAATAAAATAATTTTACTTTCGGGCCTTTTCGGGGTCTATAATAGATATGAATCTGTGCCTGAATGTTGTAGGTATTACATATAGAAAAAATCTAGGTGGATATATGTGGATAAAAAAAGTTGCTACTTTTAAAGTTTACAATTAATGTAAAATTTGCTGGATTTATCTATACATTTACAAACTGATATTACACCAAAAGTATACATATTTTTTATAAAAAATATAAGTCATAATGAGTACATACCTTCAACAGAATATTCCATCACAAAAAACTCGTTTCACTTTGCTACCAATTTTAAAATATGTTATCACAAGTGTGCATAAAATGCAACTGATTTGCAAATGAAAATGACCTCTGTTATAAGGGTTACTTTGACCCCCTGATAAGATACCTTTATGAGGTTATAAACAAATTAATTCTTGGAATTCGTTAAATAGGGGGGGTTGTTTACAAGTCGTTATCAGTGGTTCCTGGAAATTACGTCATGAATATTGTCCCGCTAGCATGTTCTTGCCGAATCACTGTGCAGTGCTCAAAGCATTTGTTTATCGGTGATTTAAATAAATAACTTTAAATCCTATGGAGAAAAAAAGTTACCGTAAGAGGTCCGAACACAATCTTGTAAGATACTATGTAATTCTTATTGTTAATATTTAATACTACAGATAAGAGCTCTAACCGATCAGTTTGTTTAACAATTAAATATCACATCTAATAAGACATGTATGGGGTATGGCGTTGAGCTTCAATACTCCCTCTACCTATTCCACTATTTTATTGACCGTGCACTCACAGTAAACAGAAGCACAGTAACGACGTTCAAGAAAATTTTTAGGTCCGGTTTTTTATCACGCATGCGTCCACTCTCACACCAACAACATGGCTGCCAGAGTGGTCGCGGGTTTGTGTTTACATCGGGATTTCGAGGAGAATCTTTTTATAACCTCCTCCGAAATTCATTATTAATAATTTTCCAATAAGTAAATGACGCGTTTCACGTTATAATTGAAAAAAATTGTAAAAAAGATGTCACGAGGAAGATTTTGTTGTGCGGTTAGTGTGTGTAAAAATATATGTGGTATCTTTCAAGGAGTTAGTTTTTTAGATTTTCCAAAGATCCTAAAAGGTAATTTATTCATAATTCTTTACTTCTATTATGCAATATACGAATCTGGTTGAAAAGTCCGTGCAAAAATAAAAACTACTTACGTGTTTGGGGTAAACCTTTTTTATTTTTCGACATAGTCTCCTTTTAGGCTTATACACTTCGTCCAACGATGTTCTAGTTTGTTGATCCCTTCCGAATAATAAGATTTGTCCAAGTCTGCAAAATATCCATTAGTGTCTGCAATCACCTTCTCGTTTGAATAAAATCTTTGTCCCGCCAGCCATTTCTTCAAATTGGGGAACAAATAGTAGTCCGAGGGAGCCAAGTCTGGAGAATAGGGGGGATGTGAAACGAGTTGGAATCCTATTTCCATTAATTTTGCGACCACAACTGCTGAGGTGTGTGCTGGTGCGTTGTCGTGATGGAAAAGGACTTTCTTGTGGGCCAATCGCGGGCGTTTTTTCTTGCAGCTCGGTTTTCAAACGGTCCAATAACGATGAATAATATTCACCTGTAATAGTTTTACCCTTTTCCAGATAGTCGATGAGGATTATCCCTTGCGAATCCCAAAAGACAGTCGCCATAACCTTTCCGGCCGAAGGAACGGTCTTCGCCTTTTTTGGTGCAGATTCCCCCTTGGTAACCCATTGTTTAGATTGTTGTTTGGTCTCAGGAGTATAGTAATGTATCCATGTTTCATACACATTGACGAAACGACGCTTAAAGTCCTCCGGATTCTTCTGGAATAGCTGCAAACCATCCTTGCAACACTTCACACGATTCCGTTTTTGGTCAAGCGTGAGCAATCGCGGCACCCATCTTGCGGATAGCTTTCTCATGTCCAAATGTTTATGCAAAATATTATGTACCCGTTCAGTCGAGAGGCCCACAGCACTAGCAATCTCACGCACCTTAACTCTTCTGTCATCCATCACCATATCATGGATTTGATCAATGATTTCTGGAGTCGTAACTTCCACAGGCCGTCCAGAACGTTCAGCGTCACTTGTGCCCATATGGCCAGTCCGAAAATTTTGAAACCACTTATAAACTGTTCTAATCGAAGGTGCAGAGTCACCATAATGTTTATCAAGCTTCTCTTTAGTCTCCTGAGGCGTTTTGCCTTTCATAAAGTAATGTTTAATCACCACACGAAATTCTTTTTCGTCCATTTCTCGAAAATCACTCGACTTCCTTGATTCACACACGAATGCCAAACACAAAGAAATAGACCAATATGGCTGAAACTTGGTGTGCGTTCATTCAAGAGATGCTACTAACTAAACATGACCTCGATATGCGCCGGTGGTGCCATCTCTCGGACTTTGCACGGACTTTTCAAACCAGCCTCGTATTATAAAAAGATTATGATAACGAGACTCGAACCCAAGTTAGCAAGATTCGGATTCGAGCACTTTGCCGCTGAGCTACGGCGCTCTTGAAAATATTATTTCTATTCTATTTGAACTAAATATCTTGTCTTAAATTCCGTCTCGGAGTACTGCGCCTTGGTTATTATAGGCCTACAGAAAAGAGACAGGTATTGGCCGCACCGTTGCTTTGTCTCTTTCTAGGAAGTGGTCAATTTTGTGAGGTTAATGCTTAGGCCATTTTTTATGTCTGTGTGTAAAACGATTTAAAGATGGTAAAGACGTCACAGACGATCCCCGTGTTGAGCATCCACGAACGGCAAAAACAAACGACATTGAACAAGACGGTAAGATCTTTAGAAAAAAATCGCCGTCTGGGTATTAGAACTGTCAGCGAGTTAGGTTTTGACCACCTTTTGTGAACGTGTGAAGTCCTGAAATGTGGAAAAATCGGTCTTGGATCCTCCACCAAGACAACGCACCAGCGTACAATGCTGTTTCAATCAAGGAGTTTTTAGCGAAACATGAAATCCCTGTGTTAGAGCATCGCCCCTACTTACCTGACCTTGCTCTATGTAACTTATTTTTGTTTCTCAAAGTGAAGAGTCTGTTGAAAGGAACTCATTTTGAGTCCGTTATCGCAGTGAAAAAAAAAGTGACGGAGGTAATGATGAACCTGTCAGATGAGGACAGGTTCAT
Organism: Pachyrhynchus sulphureomaculatus; assembly: GCA_019049505.1. NCBI lineage: Eukaryota > Metazoa > Arthropoda > Insecta > Coleoptera > Curculionidae > Pachyrhynchus > Pachyrhynchus sulphureomaculatus. The sequence continues at coordinate 20,407,438 of CM032456.1, forward strand.
CAAAGGAAAATTCATAAGGAGTATATATTAAAGGAGATTAGAGTTTTAATGTCAAAGTTCAAAGTTAAAAGTTTTATAAATTCAATCCGGGAAGTTTCTAGCCACACCTCATATTTTTCAAAATTCTCTCTGGAATTAAAGACCTTAAAAACTGTAAAACGGTAAATTACCAGTAACGTTATATATAATGTAATTTTTCTTTTTTTTTTTAATTTGTTAATCCCTAATATTACAATTAAGAGCTCCAATCCATTGATGTTTTGAACAATTAAATATAATATTTAATGAAACATGTATTTTGTTTTTTTTTAAGTAAATAAAACCCCATCTCAGTTTCAAAATTACCGGTACGATTACCAAAAATGGAGAAATGCGGTAAATGATCGGTAATTTTGTAATCTCTTTGTTTTTTATATCGTTCTCCTCCCCGCCTGAGTAGTGATTTTACCCCTTTTCACATCCTGAGAATATCGACGGGGATGTCGTACTCCCCGTCAAGGTTGTTCAAGTCTCGAAACATACATGTTTTTCACGGCACCTTTTAGGCGACACGGTGGTGCTGCTACGGGCGTTATTGCATTTCTGCACACAACATATCTACCTTTATACGTGGCCAGGTCGTATATACTTAAATAAAAATATGCCGACCTGTCGGGATTAAACCTGAGACCTTTTGCACCGCAAGCAAGTACTACGCCACGGAGCCAAATTCCGTCACCTGTAAACTTTTTTTATGTCAATTTAAGAGTCGTCCGAAAATTGCGTTACTTCAATGCGGGGAGGGTGTCTGCATGCTTCTGCATTATCAATACGCGAATTTACCTTAAAGAATCTTACATCAATACCGGTTACGATTTGAAAGGCTTTTTTCTCTGGACAACAGCTGGTAACAAATCATACTTTTAAGAAGAATATAATTTAAAAAATTCAAAATATGTTTTTAGTGCTTTTGAAAAGTACACAGAAAAATTATATAGTGACTTACTGGGCGAAGACTGTTAGTAAATTTGGCCTGTGCCTTAAAAGTATGGGAGGTTAAAAATAATGGATAAAACACGTGTTTAATCTATTAATCACCAAACTAAAAGCTTATCAGCTAACTAAGGTGAAGATGCAATCTCACACAATCACGAAGGCAGCAAACGTTTAAGAAGCATATCTCTAAAAGTATTAGTAGCTGATAAACTCCAGCGTAATCTGAAGTGAACCGTTGAAACCTTTAATCCAAGAGAAACGTCCACAGTCAGACAAATAAGAATTAGTACTCTTATTGCTACAGACACAGCCACAGTACTAATATCACCTTTAAGTGTTTGGTGGTAAATGTTAAAAATAAAGAACAATTTAAACGGGACCACTACTGCCCCTATATAAATACATAAATTAGTATTTTCCACCCTCCTTCGCAATATTGCGATTTCAGAAAGGACCGTACTTCTAGTCTCACCAGAGAGACGGTTACACGTATCCAGAAAGGTTTTAAACGAAATATATATTCAGCGTCAGTAACAAATATGCAGAAAAAATGTATAGTGGGTGATTGGAAGAAGATTGTTAGCAAGTTTTGCCCTTACATTAACAGTACGGGAATCCAAGACTAATCGACAACCCGGGCGTGCCATGTATTTATCATCAAACTCCATTTTAGAACTCATCAGCTAGTCTTCGCGAACAGTCCCGAAACATACATGTTTTTCACGGCACCTTTTAGACGACACGGTGGTGCTGCTACGGGCGTTATTGCATTTCTGCACACAACATATCTACCTTTATACGTGGCCAGGTCGTATATACTTAAATAAAAATATACCGACCTGTCGGGATTGAACCAGAGACCTTCTGCACCGCAAGCAAGTACTACGCCACGGAGCCAAGCGCCGTCACCTGTAAACTTTTTTTATGTCAATTTAAGAGTCGTCCGAAAATTGCGTTACTTCAATGCGGTGAGGGTGTCTGCATGCTTCTGCATTATCAACTTTATATACGCGAATTTACCTTAAAGAATCTTACATCAATACCGGTTACGATTTGAAAGGCTTTTTTTCTCTGGACAACAGCTGATAACAAATCATACTTTTAAGAAGAATATAATTTAAAAAATTCAAAATATGTTTTTAGTGCTTTTGAAAAGTACACAGAAAAATTATATAGTGACTTACTGGGCGAAGTCTGTTAGTAAATTTGGCCTGTGCCTTAAAAGTATGGGAGGTTAAAAATAATGGACAAAACACGTGTTTAATCTATTAATCACCAAACTAAAAGCTTATCAGCTAACTAAGGTGAAGATGCAATCTCACACAATCACGAAGGCAGCAAACGTTTAAGAAGCATATCTTTAAAAGTATTAGTAGCTGATAAACTCCAGCGTAATCTGAAGTGAACCGTTGAAACCTTTAATCCAAGAGAAACGTCCACAGTCAGACAAATAAGAATTAGTACTCTTATTGCTACAGACACAGCCACAGTACTAATATCACCTTTAAGTGTTTGGTGGTAAATGTTAAAAATAAAGAACAATTTAAACGGGACCACTACTGCCCCTATATAAATACATAAATTAGTATTTTCCACCCTCCTTCGCAATATTGCGATTTCAGAAAGGACCGTACTTCTAGTCTCACCAGAGAGACGGTTACACGTATCCAGAAAGGTTTAAACGAAATATATATTCAGCGTCAGTAACAAATATGCAGAAAAAATGTATAGTGGGTGATTGGAAGAAGATTGTTAGCAAGTTTTGCCCTTACATTAACAGTACGGGAATCCAAGACTAATCGACAACCCGGGCGTGCCATGTATTTATCATCAAACTCCATTTTAGAGCTCATCAGCTAGCCTTCGCGAACAGGCATTCGCAACATAATCACACAAATAAAAAAGTTTAAGAATCATATCTGTAAAGATACTAATAACTAACATGAAACGAAAGCTTTCACGGCCCTGGCTAGATGGGAAATCGTTTTTCTTGAGATAAGACAGTGTCAATGTGGAGTAAATTTCAGATATTTCCCCTACGATTGCACAAGACATCTTCACGAATCTTTAGACTTCTTTTTAGTGTTCCGTGCGGAACACTTATAAGATCACTTCGGTGTCTGTCCGTCTGTCTGTTCGTCTGTCACACCCGATTTTTCTCCGAAACTATTTGTCATAGAAAGTTGAAATTTAATAATAATATAGGAATTGATGGCCTCATCAGAGCCATGTAGTTTTGAAAGTTAAATTTTGACTTAAGGGGTTAGTTTTGGGGGGTGAAATCGGAAGTAAAAAAAAAAAAATTTTTACTAGGTAATCGAGTGTGGTGTCAAATAAAAGCTTGTGAAAACACGAGTAAAATATATATATATATATATATATATATATATATATATATATATATATATATATATATATATATATATATAATGTAATACTTGCGCGCACTTTTCTTTGTATTATTTTTAAAAAATCGCGAAAAAATCGCTGTCCACCCGCCTTATCTCCAAAAGTACTTATCAAAAAATTTTGAAAAAATTCTGGAATATTCTCCACGGGGTGTAGATTGAAGGAAAATTATCACGAGTATGATAATTTACCTGGTATATAAAAAAAAAAAAACAGAAATTTCAAGGTCATCAATTTTCAATAAAGATTGGAAATAAACTTTGTTGAAAATTCATTTGGGGTGTGTTTTGTGAAGTCACTGATCATTTTATACTTCCGTTACAACATTTTTTATTTTAAAAGCAATCAACGTACGGGACACTTCGGTTTCTGTCTGTCTGTACGTCTATCGGTCTGTTACACTCGATTTTCTCAGAAATTATTTGACACAGAAAGTTGAAATTTGGTACTAATATGGGAATTAATGGCCCCATCAGAGTGGTGTACTTCTGAAAGTTAAATTTTGACTTGAGGGGTTTGTTTTGGGAGGTGAAATCGGAAGTGAAACATTTTTTTAACAAGGTCATCGAGTGGAGTGTCAAATAAAAGCTTGTAAAAACATATATAATATAAAACTTGCGCACGCTTTTCTTTGTATTATTTTTAAAAAATCGCGAAAAATCGCTACCCCTCCTATCTCGAAAAGTGCTGATCAAAAAATTTTGAAAAAATTCTGGAATATTTTCTAGAGGGTGGAGATTAAACGAAAATTATCACTTAATTTATCTGGTATATCAAAAATAAAAATTTCAAGATCATCAGTCTTTTGGGTGTGTTTTGTGAAGTCATTGATATTTACCTTTTTATATACCTCCGTAACAAAAATTTTTATTTTAAGAGCAAGCAACGTATTGCGCAAGTTCAAGTTGTACTTGATCAGTTATTTTATAGTTTATCTCTATTTTTGCCCTTTTTCTTAGTATATCTCTGATGAGGTATATTGACGGGGATGTCATAATATCCGTCAACGTTGCCCAGGTGCCAAAACATATATTTGTATTTTAAAATACTTTTAGACAACGTGGTAGTGCTACCACGGGCGCTATGGCATTTCTGCATTATTTACTACCTTAAGATACACACACAACACCCAGCCGATTACCAGAATCGAACCAGCGACTATCGGTTTAATATGCAAGCTCTTAACCCACTACGCTACCGAGGCCGGCCTCTGAGTTTTCGGAAATGAGGACACTGATTGAGCTCAAAATACACTTTACCAAAATTAAAAGTAAAAATATAAATCCCATTCGACTAAAGGAAAGGCAACAACACTACTCTCGAGAGCTTGCTGAAAACAGAGAAAAATACATCACACAATCACCCACCAAATATCAAGTTCAAGGACAACAATTACAAGTGACAGAAAAAAATGGTATGGAAAGCAGTTAAATCCAAAAAGAATAGAAAAGCCGCTGACCAAAGGGAATCCCGGTAGAATTTCTGAAAAACGGTACAGAAAAGCTAATAAAAATGCCGACACACTTATTCGGAAAATATGTAAATGAAGAAATAATTCCTCAGATCTGGAAGAAAGCGTGGATAACGCCAATCCACACGAAGGAAAGCAGAAATTACTGCCATAACTATAGATGTATATCTGTCACAAGTACCTTCAGTAGAGTGTATGACAAAATCCTCAGAAATATTATTGAAAAAGAGTATGGGCCGTGCGAAATCGGAGAACAGTCGGGTTTAGAGCTGGTAGGTCTTATCTGAATAATATATTTACCCTTACCCAAGTAAATGAGAAAAAGACCTCAATAAGAGGTTTATTTATTGTTCGTGGATTTGACGAAAGCGTATGATACGGTCCCAATAAAAATACTATGGCAAGTATTAGATGTATCTCCAATCAACAATACAGCAATTACAGCAATCAAACAACTTTATGGTCAGTCGTACTCCAAAATAAAACTAGCCAACTTCTTCTCGAATAGCTTCCTCGTAACCAAGGGTGTCAGAGAGGGCTGCTGTTTATCCCCAACGCTTTTTCGAATATATCTAAATGAGACACTGTAAAGATGGAGAAGAACATGTAGGGGAATAGGAATACAGCTCACAGACAATAGAACACTTTACACATTGCACTTCGCTGATGACCAGGTTGTTATAGTACAGGACAAAGGAGACCTTGAGTTTATGACGAGAAGATTGTTTGATGAATATAAAAACTGGGGCCTGACGGTGAACTACAAAAAAACCAAATATCTTTGCATAGGAGGAGAAGAAGACAACCTTACTTTAAACCTCTGGCGAAGTAATTGAGACGTGCGAGGAGTACACCTATCTGGGGATAAAAATGGAAAAGTACTGCAGAACAAAACGAGAAATAGAAGATAGGATCAGTAAGGGAAAAGCGACGATAGGACACCTGAACTCTATCCTTTGGTCAAGGAACGTATCCCTAGAAAAGAAACGATATATCTATGTCTCAATTTTTAAAAGCATCGTACTATACGGATGTGAGACATGGCAATTGTCCAGACGGTTAGAACAAAAGCTTCTAGCGTTGGAAATTGACTACTTCCGAAGATCAGCAAGAATATCTAGAACGAACAGAGAGAGAAAGAACAAATACGGGAAATGATTGAAATTGGAAACCACAATTATTGAAGAAATTCAACAGAAACAACTTACCTGGTATGGACATGTGGAAAGAATGGTAGCACATCGAATCCCGAAACTAGTCCACAGATGGAGCCCAGTGGAAAAACGAAGAAGAGGAAGGCCTAAAGCAAGTTGTATGGGCGGTATCCAGAAAGGTATGTCAGAAAAAAACTTAAGACCGGGAGACTGGGAAGACCGGAGGGGATGGAAACTAGGAACCGGAAGGCATAGGATTATAGAACCGGATATATATATATATATATATATATATATATATATATATATATATATATATATATATATATATATAGGTAAAAATCTAAATATCCTTTTTAACAACATCAGAAAAATTAGGCACTGAATAAAAAAATTATCTCTGTTAGTATAAAAATAAGTCGCAAAATTAGAAATTTTTGTGCTGTTTACATTACATTGAAAAACGAGCTGTTTCAAGTTGAGGAGTTAAAAATAAAAACAACAGTAACTTACCCAAACCAGTTCCAACGACCCAACCGCTTGGTCCCGTATTAAATTTGTACAGAAAACCTGTCATACCACCGGCAGCAACATATTCAACTATGCCACATTTTCCTCTATACGCTTGTAGTATTGTAGATAAGCCTCTTAAATAAAAGAAAAATTCAATTTATAAAATAGGAGTGGAGACAGTGCGATCCACAAGTTCCCGGACTAAGGCTATAAAAAAACTTTCAATGCACCAGAATCCCCGGTCCATCGTTTTTTCTCACTAGTACAACATTTTTTGGAGGGTTGATGCTGTCAATGACACCAGCGCGGCCTAGGATTCGCGTTGTATCTGCTCTACCACCTCGAAGCGGCGACTCTTTTTCAGGCGCGTAAAAAAACGTAGTTATAGTCGAAGGTCTTCCGGGACGCTTGTCGTCTTTCACCGAAGTTCGGCCGGCCTTAAATCGCGAAAACCACTCGATAACTCGTATACGACTCATCCCTTGGTCCAAATAATTTTTTGCGTTTTAGTATTTTTTAGAGTTTAAAGCAAAATTTCACATATAGGTACTGCTCTTTTTTTGTATCCATTCTAAATATCGCAGAGACACACGCACACCGAACAAATTTAACGAGCTTGTAAATTTCTCACGCAACTTCGGTAGAGATGTACCTACCGCCACCTACCGGCGTGAATCAAAATATTTTGCGTTCTTGCTATATAGCGTTAGATTGGGAACTTTTAGATCGCACCACATACACACATACCACAGACATATATATATATATATATATATATATATATATATATATATATATATATATATATATATATACAGTAGAACCCCGGTTATTCGAGGTAACGTGGGGGGCACCCTCCTCGGATAACTGAAAACTCGGATAATCCGGATTTGTTTTTTATTCATTCAAAAAATAAACACCAATACTTTAAACCGATGTATTAACATTTTTAACATATAAATAGGTACATACATTATAAAACAGTGAAATAGGTATCTATGCGCTTCTGGTTCATTTGCATCTCTCTGCAATGTTTCTCGATCTATTAAGAAGAAGCAAATCCGCTGGAATTGCCTCTGGTTGTTGTTCGATATACCTCAAAGCTTTTTCAAAGAAGCAAAACCTTCTTGATGAGAGATCTCACCTACTCCATAATCTCGTGCAACAACTTTAATTGTCTCTCCTGCTTCAATTCTTCTAATGGCTTTTAATTTTTCTTCAATAGGAACGACGATTCTTTTAGGGTTGTTTTCCTCCATTATAATACGACAAACAAAGATTCAAACGTATTAATTACACTTAACTACCAGAACTCCAACCAAATAAATTATGTGGGTATACTCGTACTTCTCCGTAGTAAACGCTATAACGCACTGCATTCACGCAAATTTACATGCTGAAAGAGTCCAAAAACATAAATAGGGGAACCCCTCACACGGGTCAGGGGGATTCTCCGAAAAACGTCGGGGGTTTTTAAATGGAAATATGTACATACATATTTTAGAAGCTCGGTTAATACGCAGCATAGACGCGCGTACCTCGGATAATCAGGTTCTTAGATTGGCTCGGTTAATCCGGAGCTCGGATAATCGGGACTCGGTTAATCGGGGTTCTACTGTATATATATATATATATATATATATATATATATATATATATATATATATATATATATATAAATATATATCTATATATATATACATATATATATATATATATATATATATATATATATATATATATATATATATATATATATATATATATATATATATACATATATATATATATATATATATATATATATATATATATATATATATATTTATATTTATATATATATATATATATATATATATATATATATATATATATATATATATATATATATTTATATATTTATATATTTATATATTTATATATTTATATATATATATATATATATATATATATATATATATATATATATATATATATATATATATATTTATATTTATATATATATATATATATATATATATATATATATTTATATATTTATATATTTATATATATACTAGCCGGGCCCGCGGCTCCGCTCGCGTGGACTTGATTCACTACTATCGTCACTGCTTATTCCTTATGTTACCCAATGTAATAAAATATCTCCCATTATTTCTCCTTATCTCCCAATATTTCTCCTTATTTCCCATTATCTCTACATAATTTCCATTATCTAGGCTTATCTCTGCTCATCTCCCATTATTTCTCCTTATCTCCCATTATTTCTCCTTATCTCCCATTATCTCACCTTATTTCCCATTATCTAGGCTTATCTCGACTTATCTCCCATTATTTCTCCTTATCTCCAATTATCTCACCTTATCTCCCATTATCTAGGCTTATATCGAATTATATAGAACATATGTATAAATTTATAAAAACACGTAAATCGGATAAGTGGTTCTCGAGTGATAAGCGCACTAACGGACAGACAGACAGACAGACAGAGAGACGTTGCATTTTATATATATTGTATTTTTTGCCTCATGATATTGTTCCATATTTAATGCTTTAGGGAGTGTATTGCAAGAGAACGCGCTAGCGGCAAACTTTTCTCCAACTTAATTCACTATTATCGTCACTGCTTATTCCTTATGTCACCTAATAAAATGTAGCCTATAACCTGGCCAGAGAACATACGTATGGTTAAAAAAAGCACGTAAATCGGATCAGTAGTTCTGCAGTGATAAGCACACTAACGGACGGACAGACAGACAGACAGACGGACAGAGAGACATTGCATTTTATATATATTATAGATATTCTCTGCTACATAATATTGTTCCATATTTAATGGTTTGGACTGTGTATTGCAAGAGAACGCGCTAGCGGCAAACTTTGTCCGACCTCATTTACTATTATTGTCACTGCTCATTCCTTATGCTACCTATCGTAATAAAATATAGCCTATAATCTGGCCGGAGAAGACATGTATGTTTAAAAAAAAAAGTGCGAAAATCGGATAAGTGATTCTCCAGTGATAAGCGCACTAACGGACAGACAGACAGACAGAATACGTTGCATTTTATATATATTATAGATGTAATAAAATATATACCTATAACCTGGTCAGAGAACATATGTATGAATTTAAAAAATCACGTAAATCGGATAAGTGGTTCTCGAGGGATAAGCGCATTAACGGACAGACACACAGACAGACAAACATTGCATTTTATATATATTATAGATATAGATTATTTTTATTATTATATAACCTGGCCAAAGAATATATGCATGAATTTAAAAAAAGACAGGTAAATCTGGTAAGTTGTTCCTGCGTGATAAACGCACTAATGGACAGACAGACAGACAGAGAGACATTGCATTTTATATATATTATAAATTATACATATACAGATACATAATATTGTTCCATATTTAATGGTTTAGGCTGTGTATTGCAAAGGCACGCGCTAACGGCAAACTTATTTGCGACATCATTCACTATTTTACGTCACTGCTCATTCTTTATGCTACCTATCGTAATATAATATAGCCTATAACCTGGCCAGAGAACATATGTATGTTTTTAAAAAAAAAGTACGTAAATCGGATAAGTGGTTTTTCAGTGATAGGCGCACAACGGACAGACAGACAGACAGAGAGACGTTGCATTTTATATATATTATAGATGTAATAAAATATATATCTAAAACCTGGTCAGAGAACATATGTACAAATTTAAACAATCACGTAAATCGGATAAGTGGTTCTCGAGGGATAAACGCACTAACGGACAGACCGACAGACAGAGAGAGGTTGCAATTTGTTTATATTATAGGTATAGATTATTATTATTATTATATAACCTGGCCAAAGAATATATGTATGAATTTAAAAAAAGACATAAATCGGATAAGTAGTTCTCACGTGATAAACGCACCAGTGGACAGACAGACAGACGGAGAGACATTGCATTTTATATATATTATAGATTCTAGATATTCTCTACTACATAATATTGTTCCATATTTAGTGGTTTAGACTGCGTATTGCAAGGGAACGCGTTAGCGATAAACTTTTTTCCGACTTCATTCACTATTATCGTCACTGCTCATTCCTTATGCTACCTATCGTAATAAAATATAGCCTATAACCTGGCCAGAAAACATATGTATGTTTTAAAAAAAAAAGTACGCGTAAATCGGATAAGTGGTTCTCCAGTGATAAGGTCACTCACGGACAGACAGACAGAGAGACGTTGCATTTTATATATATATATATTATAGATATATATATATATATATATATATATATATATATATATATATATATATATATATATATATATATACAGTATCCCTATATGTATGGAATAATGTTTTCACAGCATTTATTAATCAATGTATCAAAAAAATGTTTAAATAAAAGTTATAGGGTGATACTCGGCGCACATACTGACGTTGACAATAAAATGTTTTAAACTATCAGTTCAAAGAAATGACGCCATCTTTTTAGTGTTCCGTACGGAACACTTATAAGATCACTTCGGTGTCTGTCTGTCTGTCACACCCGATTTTCTCCGGAACTATTTGACATAGAAAGGTGAAATTTGGTAATAATATAGGAATTGATGGCCTCATCAGAGCCATGTAGTTTTGAGAATTAAATTTTGACATAAGGGGTTAGTTTTGGGGGGTGAAGTCGGAAGTGAAAAAAATTTTTTTTTACTAGGTCATCGAGTGTGGTGTCAAATGAAAGCTTGTGAAAACGCGAGTAAAAAAAATATATATATAATATTATACTTGCGCGCACTTTTCTTTGTATTATTTTTAAAAATTCGCGAAAAATCGCTGTCCCGGGCCTTATCTCAAAAAGTACTTATCAAAAAATTTCGAAAAAATTCTGGAATATTCTCCACGGGGTGTAGATTGAACGAAAATTATCACGAGTGCATTACCTTTAATAATTTATATGGTACATAAAAAAAAAACAAAAATTCAGATTTCAGTAAAGATTGGAAACAAACTTTGTTGAAAACTCATTTGGGGTGTGTTTTGTAAAGTCACTGATCATTTTATACCACCCTGTATATTATTTTATATAGTCCTACTAAAAAATCTAGATATTATATGTCTAAATTGAAATGTTTAGGAATTATTGATATTTGAAATTAATTAAAATTAAGGAGATGAAATTAAAAAAAAAAAAATTAAGTTGGCTTGTGTCAAACATTTACTATCAGGTAACGACTTAACGCGTCAAAAAATTTATTTCTCAACATAATCTCCATTGAGCTCAATATGTTTGCCCCTCAGGGGCTAGTAGATTCATTCTACTAGTACGGGGAGTGACGTCCCCGAGGTTCCCGAGTCTCGTTTGTACTGTCCAGTGAAGTCCTTAAATGTTAAATCGGCAATCCTAATGTGTGAGTCACCGTGCAGAGAGGATGTATGGCTTAGCCGGTAAATAAGTCTCGAACGGTACCCATCAGAAACCGGGCGAAATCTGATAGAAGCTAGCCTTACTGGAGTATCCGAGCTCTGCTCCAGCGGACGTTTTATTTCTCAGGTCACTCGTAGGAACTACATGTTCACTACTCAAAATTTTCCTCCATTAACCGGTTGTAAAAGACCGAGAATACAGTCTCCTACTCATTCAATAACAGAAGATTATGATAGATTTTTCAAGATCTCGTTAACAGAAGGATCTTTCAAAGCCACATCTCCATTTCTTATAAATAAATGTCTTCAAGCACACTTCGGAACCTTAAAAGATATCAGAAAGTTAGCAGATGGATCGTTATTGATTGAAACTGCAAATGAAAAACAGTCCTCCTTGGCAATCTCATTTAAAAAACTACACACGTATGAAGTTTCTACAGTTCCTCACCCTTCTCTCAACATCGTAAAAGGTATAATAACGTGCTCCGACCTTGCAAATTGCGACGACCAGGAAATCTTGGAAAACTTAGCAGATCAAGCAGTAGCATCAGTTTACAGGATACCTCCCAAGAAGGGCTCCATTAGACCATCGTCCACATTTATATTATCATTCAGATTACATCAATTACCCAAAACAATAAAAGCAGGTTTTTACTCACTCAGAGTCAGACAATATTTCCCAAATCCAATTAGATGTTACAACTGTCAGAGATTTGGACACACTTCAACAAAGTGCTCCAATCAAGCTATATGCCCATCATGTGGCCAGATTAAACACCCTGAATCAGAATGTACTTCGGTTCCCATCTGTATAAATTGTACAGAAAATCACTCCCCAGCATATAGGGGCTGTAGAGTCTACAAACATGAATTTGAGATCCAAAAGATAAAAACTCTGGAAAACATTCCTTACCATGAGGCTAAAAGAAAAGTCAAGGATATGATCCCATCATTGAACCAACCATACAACGTAATTACGGCTAAAAAGCCACAAATGATATCTCAATCAACCCAGTGTGATCTCTCTCTCCCTTCAACAGCAGGGGAGACAGCTCCAACACATAACCAAGTCACCTTAACATCCTCCCCTTCGCAACCCCATCCTTTCCCCCATCCCTCAAAAACCGATGCTACTTCTTCCTCGAAAACCCATCCTCCTCACCTCCCAACCTCTAACCCCTCTGACAACACCCCTTTGGAGAAATCCAAGGGTTACAATTTTACGAAACATCATTCTAACACCCCAACCATAAATCTAACCAGGATAGCCCCAAAAACAAACAAAAACCTTCAATCTAAGACAACAACGTCTTCGGATAAGAAAACTCCCCGCACCAAAGACCCTCCAAAAAATCCAAGATCAAATAAATCTACTCCCAAAACTACCCCTAATTCTTCAAGAGAATCGATCTTGGAATTGACATCTCCAGATTCCATGGATTTGGAACCATCCCAATGATTCTAAATCTGGGCAACTTCGAATTACATATTCCACATTCAACCCAATCATTCAGTGGAACTGCAATGGGCTTTCTCCGAGACAAGAAGATCTCAATCTCTTATTAAACACATTCAAACCTGCCCTCATAGCCTTACAAGAGACGAATTTCAAGCAACAGTCTAAAATAAAACTAAATAAATATAATCTAGAATTCAAGAACAGAATAAATACAGCTAGAGCGTCGGGAGGCGTCGCACTGTATATTCACAGTTCTCTGGAATATGAAAACATAAAAATCAACACAGACCTCGAAGCCATCGCAATTCGCTTACACTTCCCAACACCCACAACTTTATGCAACATTTACTTAGCACCATCCGACCCCATTCAAGTGCAAACCATCCATTCCTTGATTAATCAACTCCCACCTCCCATGCTACTCTTGGGTGATTTCAACGCACACAATCCCCTGTGGGGTTCCCTCTCAACTTCTCCTCGAGGTAAAGATATGAAACAAATAATAGAAGATTTTAACCTAACTATTCTTAATCAACCAACTCCAACTCACATCAGCTCTGCTACAGGCACCTTCTCAGTCTTAGACCTGACTCTGTCGAGTCATTCTATATCTCATGCCTTCAAATGGGACATTGCTCCAGATACGTTCGGGAGCGATCACTACCCAATTATCATCTCGCACTCCCTCTCCCATCCCTACACTCGTCAGATTCCCGCTTGGAACCTCAAAAAAGCAGACTGGGAAAAACTACGCTAGCACAATTACTCCCCCAACTACTCCCATTCAGAATACTGACGTCTTTCTCGAGGAATTAACCACAGCTATGATTTCGGCAGCAGACGCCTCTATCCCTCTTCTTCCTACTTTCCGCAGACGACAGGTTCCTTGGTGGACGAGAGACTGTGAGAAGGCCGTCAGAAACAGAAAGAGAGCACTAACACAATTAAAAAGACATCCTTCTCCTGATAATTTAACACAATTCAAAAAACTCAGAGCCTACGCGAAGAGAACATTAGCACAAGCCAAGAAAGAATCCTGGCAGAAATTTGTCAGTTCCTTAAATCAAACTACCACCTCGTCTTACCTTTGGCAATTCATCCAAAGAATGAAAGGTTCACCAACTCGTTCAATAAATATAATTCTTGACAATAAGATTCCAAAGGATGATCCGACAGAAACTGAAAATCTGTTCGCTTCTTTTTTCCAACAAAAATCCAATCATACTCATTCTCCATTTCCGAAAGCTACCACCTTTAACTTCAATACATCAACTTTACACAAGTATAACAATCCATTTTCAATGACAGAACTAAATAACTCTCTCAAACAATCAAAAAATTCAGCACCGGGACCGGACAAAATCCTGCTTCCTATGATAATTAACCTTCCACTGCCCATCAAAAAAATTCTATTAAATTTTTACAATCATTTATGGAAAAACAATCTTCTTCCAGAAGCATGGCTCCAATCTACAATCGTTCCTATCCATAAGGTGGGAAAACCGAAAACCATGATAGAAAGTTATCGTCCGGTTTCCCTTACCAATCATTTGGGAAAGGTGATGGAGAGAATGATGAATGGCAGGCTCTCATGGTATCTTGAATTCAAAAACATTCTATCACCATATCAATTCGGCTTTAGAAAATATAGATCAACGATCGACCATCTATTATTACTTTCACAAGAAATCATTCAATCAATTAACCGTAAACATCACCATTTAATAGTTGCATTGGACTTGACTAACGCGTTCGATCTCACTGATAAAAATGTCATCCTTTACAAATTAAATGACCTAGGTTTCGAGGGTTCCCTTCCTAAGTACATACACAACTTCCTCAAACAGAGGTCCTTCACAGTCAGAGTCAATGGTCAATATTCAAGTCCACACATACTCACCAGGGGGGCGTCCCACAGGGATCAGTGTTGAGTCCCACACTATTCAACATTGCAATGATTTCCCTTATTGATCATTTACCCAACAACATCAAGTTCCAACTCTTTGCAGATGACATCATCCTACACCTCTCCTCTCCACAAAACTCCACCCTCACCTCATCCCTTCAACGTAGTTTAAATCACATCGAAAATTGGGCAAAAGACTATGGTTATAAATTCTCTCCCCAAAAATCCTCTGTATTGCATGTATGCCATAAACGAAATTGCACTAAATTAAACCCTCTCAGTCCGAACAATACTCCCATTTCGGCCAAAGCTCAGCTAAACATACTAGGACTCACGTTCGATAGTCAACTAAATTGGGTTCCTCATATTAATTCACTACGCACAAAGACTACTCAGGATCTGAATCTATTACGATCAATTGCAAATAAGGATTGGGGTGCAGACTTCTCTTCTCTCCACAACATTTACAGAGCCCTCATTTTATCTAGACTAAACTATGGAGATATGATCTATGACACTGCATCTGAAGCAACAAAGAAAAAACTGGAAACAATACAGAACGAAGCATTGAGATTGATAACGGGAGCATACAAAACCTCAAGTCTACAGTCTATTTCTTCTATTTCCCCCCTTTCCATCAACAGACAAGAATCATTAATAAAGTATTATTCTATGGCACTACACCGCCCTCACATGAAATTGCTACTGCACTTAGAAAACACCCTCTCTTCTCTCCCGTTCCATCCAAACTCATTCAAAGCCAGAGTCAGAACAGTCTTTAGATCTCTTTCACTCCCGAATCCGGCATATGATTATCCTTTAATTACAACTTTCCCTCCTTGGACACTCCCTCTCCCTCAGATTGACTTTTCACTACAGGTATTTCCCAAACTAAAATACAACTCGAGATACATACAAATAAAATTCCACACATTGATAGATCTAAAGTACTCAAACCATAATTTATATTATACAGATGGCTCTAAGACTGATCAAGGAGTTGGATCCGCTTATTATTCTCAAAATCACTCTAGAATATTTCAACTTCCCCATCATTTTTCAACATATGCGGCGGAACTATATGCAATCAAAGAATGCGTAAGGTATATAGTTCAATGTGAAAAAAAGATACCTGATAGCCTCAGATTCATACAGTTCTCTTCAAGCTATGAACACTGGGAACTTACAACAAGCTTACATCAGACAAATATTGGATCTACTTCACATAGCCAAATTAAAAAACAGAGTGATATCCTTTTTATGGATCCCAAGTCATGTTGGAATACTCGGAAATGAAAAGGCTGATAAATTAGCCAAACTAGCTATATCAAAAGGAACAAACATAAAATAGACAAGGCGAAATCGGCGCCATCGTTGGAAAAAATTTTCTAATTGAATTTTTTTTCATAACCTTCTCCAGGAGATGCCCCTGAAAGAGGATCAACATGTTGCCGGGCGGTAACCTGGTCCGAATTTGTTTAAACAAATTTTTTTTAAACAAAGTCCAAAAATTGAAATTTTTCGCCCCGGAACAAGTTTTTTTAGGTAAATTGGACCATTTTGAACAAAAAATGTCTCTTGTGAATTTTCTCTAAAATGCGCCGTTTTCGAGATATCGGCGATTTTAGGTGCGAGAAAACGCGAAAATGGCCACTTTCACCTCCCAATATCGGGGTCAAAAATTAAAATTTTCAATGTTGCCAAGTGTCCAAATTAAAGTTTGAGATCTCCTCTACAAATTACCGTAGGAAATATTGCAATATCTTCATTTTTAAATATTGTTTTTTAACAGTTAACAAATTGCGTTCGAGCGCCCGCGGCTGCATCGAAACTGTATACATAGATATATACGCAACGCCCGTACGTAGGCGCACGGAACTGTATACGCACTGCGATGCTCTATAAAGCTTTGTTTCTTGATTTCTTATTAAAATTAATATATTTGAAAAGTATGTAAAAAATATTTATTTATTAAAGAGTAATTGTTATATCAAATTTAATTATTATAACAAATGAAATATAAATAAAAATTCAATATTCGATTAGGATGGTAGAAGAATTAAAACAATTTTATGAAATATAACTTATATATATTTAATAGAATTTTCGCAAATATTTAAATTACACCCACACATGAGTATACAACTTACGTTGTTGCTTTTGCAATTACATGCATTAGTTTTACAATTTTTTGTACATTTACATTGCCTAATTAACGAATCTGGTATCGAATTTTTTAACATGAATTTGGGTAACAATTCACCTGTTTCTATAGTGTAACCAAATTCTGTTGCATCTAAATGTCGATACCGAGAATACAATGACATTTTCCATATGTACGTTTGTAGTGAAGCTCGTGAAATGTGCAATTTTTAAAGCATCGGATGTACATGGAATTTTTCCAAAATTAATACCCATCCCACAAGAACGTTCTAAAATTATTTCTCTAGCATTATCTGCTGTTTCTCCAGCTTTATTCAAAATTTTCAAATACAATTTTTCTAATGCATTGAATTCCATGGCATTTAATTGTAAGCCAGTACCAAGTGGGGTTAATGCATTTTGAGTATCTAAATCAAAGACTAAATCTAAAGCTTTATTTTTAGTACCTACTTTACTAGTAGTATCACAGCCTGTAAACGCATGTAAAGCAGGCAAAACTTGACAAACTTGACTAGTTAAATATTCAGCAGCTACATTACAAGACAATAATCTTGGCTTCTGACCAACTACTTTAAAATACAATCCTGTACAACCAATTAATTTGAAAAAGCTCCAATAATGAATTGCTAATATAAAAAACGTCGGTATCAACGGAATGAATTATTATTTCAGAATTATAAGGTAACATATATCGAGCATGACAAAATATCCTTGTATCAGCCTCTAAGTGATTGTTTTCTAACTCAATAATTTCATGTATATTATTTCCCTGTATACAATAGCACTTTTCAATGTTATAGAATCCACCTGATATTATTAATTGTTGAGTGTGACTTAATGCAACGTAATTTACAGCATTATTAGATAAATATTGAACCAATTGAAACTTATTATTTGTATTCATCATTAAAGTTTTAATATTTTTTGGAATTTTTGTATCACAGTTTTGAATAAATATATTCGCGCCTACGTACGGGCGTTGCGTATATATCTATGTATACAGTTTCGATGCGGCCGCGGGCGCTCGAACGCAATTTGTTAACTGTTAAAAAACAATGTTTAAAAATGAAGATATTGCAATATTTCCTACGGTAATTTGTAGAGGAGATCTCAAACTTTAATTTGGACACTTGGCAACATTGAAAATTTTAATTTTTGACCCCGATATTGGGAGGTGAAAGTGGCCATTTTCGCGTTTTTCTCGCACCTAAAATCGCCGATATCTCGAAAACGGCGCATTTTAGAGAAAATTCACAAGAGACATTTTTTTGTTCAAAATGGTCCAATTTACCTAAAAAAACTTGTTCCGGGGAAAATTTCAATTTTTGGACTTTGTTTAAAAAAAATTTGTTTAAACAAATTCGGACCAGGTTACCGCCCGGCAACATGTTGATCCTCTTTCAGGGGCATCTCCTGGAGAAGGTTATGAAAAAAAATTCAATTAGAAAATTTTTTCCAACGATGGCGCCGATTTCGCCTTGTCTAAAAAGCGAGAATCATCCCAAAGAATATCTTAGATTACTAAAAATAAAACACAATGAACTCTTCCAACTACAATGGGATTTATTGGAGCAAACAAATAAACTTTGGGAAATTAAACCTCTAGTTATACCTCCATTTCAGCTTAACCATCTCACTCGAAGAGAGAATTGCATTTGGAGGAGGCTATCCATTGGTCATACGTATATCACACATAATCATTTACTCAAGAATGAAGCTCCTCCGACATGCCAGACTTTGTAACAGTCCACTCACGATTAAGCATCTCTTTGAGGATCCACGACACTCACACGACAGAATAAGACACAATATCACAACTCATAGACTCTCTCTACTATTATCCATGGAAAAAATCTAGTCTACAACTTCAAAACAAAATCTAATTTACTATATCTCCATCATAGGCGCTATATGACCCTAGCAGTCGATGCGCCCAAATCCTCCATATAATCAATCAATCAAATCAATCAATATGTTTGGTCCAGCGAAATCTAATTTTTTATCCCCTCAGAAAAAAAAATTGTTTCGAACTGTGCAAAATACTCATTTACAGCACAGATAACCTCTACATTCAACGAGAGTTTCTTCCCCCCAAGCTAATTTTTGAGGAAAAGAAAGAGAGTTACTTGGAGCCAAATCTGGAAAATAAGGTGGGTAGGGAACTATATTGAAGCCCAGCTAAAGAACTTTTTCGCGCACTAATCTTAGTCGCTTCTACTTTAACTCACTATGCAAACTGTCTAATAAGATTGTGTAATAAGAGCCGGTAATTGTTTCACTTTTTTCAAATAGTCAATCGTGATAATACCCTGCGAGATCCAAAAAATAGTTACCGTCACTTTTCCCGTCGATAAAATTGATCTTTGCATTTTTCGGTGCGCTTTTACTTTCGCCAACCCGTTTTGTCTCCGGGGTGTAATAGTGGATCCACGTTTCATCTATAATCATAAAACGACGTCAGAAGTCCTTCGGGTTACGCTGCAACTTTTATTTATTTATTTGAGAATATACGGGTACACCCCTTTTTACAATGTATTTAAAATACTTTACAATATAACCATATCAACAACAGAACGACCGAAAATGTGGAATGAAACACAAGAACGGCTTACACTCCTACCGTGAAACAATGCCAGAGCATCCCTTCTAAAGGAAGAGGGGAACCTGAAAAAATGTTCAGCTCCCGGCACTGGTTCATGAATCTCTTAGCCCTCAGCAGTGGTGAATGACAACCATAATCAGTTCTGTGGAAGCCAATAAGGAGCAATTCTGCTTGCCTTAAATGTCTTTTGAATTACATTAAATTTTACGAATGACAATAGAGTAGGACAATCTATCAACCCGTTAATTATCCTTATACAGAAAATACTGATCACTCACTAATAATAGGATAATCATGGTCAGCTATGACATATCACACTTATAAGCACACAGTCGTAAAACCTGTTCAGAATTTTTTCCAGATTGTTCTTATGTTCTTCAAACATTGGCGACCAGACAACCGCTGAACACTCCAGAACAGACCTCGCCAACATGCAGTACAGGACCCTTAATGAAGACAATGATATATTCCTGAGATTTGTATATATAAGTCCCAAAATCTTACTGGACTTGTTAATAATATATTCATAATGATCACAGAAAGCAAGGCGATAATCAAATATTACTCCTTCACTTTGCCCAAACTATCCAACACTGTTCCACTAATAACATAACTACTATTGACACTCTTACATCCTCTAAAGAAGCTAACAGATTTACATTTAGATGCATTAAGCTGTAGACAGTTTGTCTCAGCCCAATTTACAAGTCTATCTAAGTCCCGCCTGCAAGACCCGGAGGTCCTGCACATTCGAAATCTTCTTAAACACTTTAAGATCATCGACGAACATAAGAACTTTTCCAACACGATTTTGAAATAGCTTTCCTCGGGCGTTTTTAGTCTGGAGGTAACAAATGCGCCACTCATTTCGTGCTCAGTTTTTTCATTTTCATGCAGGATATTATGTACTTGTTCATATAAGACGTTAACTATCTCAGCAATCTCGGGAAGCTTACTGCGACGACCTTCTATCATAATACCATCGACCATTTGCTCAGAAACCTTAGTCGGTCATCATGCAGCATCTGCAGTGCTCGTATGGCCACGTTTAATTCATTTATCCAGTAGTATAGTATTTTTCAAGATATAAGAAAGTAATTTGGCAAATTGATGCAATAAAAACACTGAACGACCGTTAGGACCTTCGTACGTACCTGGCCGTAACAGGGTCATAATTGATATTGATATATATATATATATATATATATATATATATATATATATATATATATATATATATATATATATATATATATGTTTTGACGAATGTTCTCACGGGTGTGAAATGTAGTAATGGTTTTTTCGGGTATCCCGTGTTAGCTTGAAGTCCCTTGATGGACGGTTTCGCTGACGTTTCGATGGAATCTCATCCATATATATATATATATATATATATATATATATATATATATATATATATATATATATATATATATATATATATATATATATATATATATGTTTTTGACGATTGTTCTCACGGGTGTGAAATGTAGTAATGGTTTTTTTTTTTTTTTCGGGTATCCCGTGTTAGCTTGAAGTCCCTTGATGGACGGTTTCGCTGACGTTTTTCGATGGAATCTCATCCATCTTTTTCAAAGCGTTGATCACTGGTCGGTGTCTTGGCGTTGAATGTGGAGACTGGCCCTGAGTGCGCGCCGGTTTTATGTACTCGGGGGTGTTTCTATTGGTCGGATGGATCTGGCCAATAGAGGCTCGGCTTTGGCTGCGCGTTGTCGGTCCTGTGGTTCTTTGTAATGTTTGTGTTGGTGAAGTAACATATGGTTGAATTATTGTTTCTCTTGGTTGGACTTGGTACTGGGATAGAATATGTTTCCAAGAGTTCGGTAAACGTTGGCTATCATCCCGATTATTTAAGTTGTTGGGCCTCTTTTCTATTTCTATGGCTTCTTTGATTACCCTAGTGGATAGGTTATTACTTTTTTGTAGGGTTCTGGTTTTGTCAAAATCGATTTTGTGGCCGGTATTGTGTGCATGTTGTGCTAGAGAAGAAGTGGTGGATTTTTGTTTTACGGCGTTTTTGTGCTCGTCTCTTCTGGCACTAATTTTCCTGTTTGTTTGGCCTATGTATGAAAGACCGCAGTCCTGACACGAAATTTCATATACGCCTTGGTCTTCTAAGGCTATAATGTCTTTTGGTGTAGGTAGAATATCTTTAATTTTTTGGTTGGTTGTGTAATTGGTCTCAATTTGGTGCTTTCCTAGAAGTCTTCCTATTTTGTCTGTGATGCCTTTTACATATGGGAGAAATGCTTTTGTAGTATATATCTTTCTTTCCTGTTTGTGTTGTTTATTTAGGGCCCGTCGGATCGTGTTTTGACTATATCCATTTGAAAGTAAAACGTATCGAAGGAGCTTGATTTCTTGTTGCAAATGTTCCTTGTCTGTTAGAGTTTTCTGATCGGTGAGCTAAGGATTTGGCAACGGAGAAGAGTTGGGCTGGGTGATGATGTGAGCTGGCATTTAAGTATCTGTTTGTATGTGTCGGTTTTCTATATACTGAGTGAGACAAAGAACCATCTAATTTTCTTTGAAGCAAGACATCTAGGAATGGTAGTTTGTTCTGATGCTTCCCTTTCCATTGTAAATTTAATGTTAGGATGTATGTTGTTAAGGTGTTCCAGGAACTTATTTAAGTTGTCTTCACCGTGTTGCCATACCACAAAAGTGTCATCTACGTATCGTGGCCATGTTTTCGGTTTATGTGGAGCAGTTTCTAGAGCTAGTGTTTCGAAATGGTCCATGTATAGATTAGCTAGTGCTGGTGGGTGCACCTTCTATTTGTTGGTATTTTTGACCTGAATAGACGAAGTATGTATTAGCGAGGCAGTGTTTTGATAGACTGATGACGTATTCGGGCAGGTTGTATTTTGTCTCTATGATAGACAGTGCTTCGGTAACTGGTACTTGCGTGAAAAGGGATACGACATCAAAACTGACAAGTAAATCATTTTTCTCTAGCTGCATGTTTTTTTATGATTTGAATAAAATGTTGTGAATTTTTCACGTATGATGCGGCTTTTTCCACATGAGGTTGCAGAGTCATGGCTAGGTGCTTGGCTAAAGCTTGTGTCGGAGAGCCAAACGAGCTGACTATTGGTCTTAAGGGTGCTCCTTGTTTGTGGACTTTCGGTAATCCATACATTTTTGGGCATCTTGATGATTTCTCTCTAGGGATAAGTTTCTTTTTTGTTTCTTCACTAAGAGAGGAGGCCTTGATTGCGGATTTAGTGGTTTTCTCTAGGTATGTTGTCGAATCACTTGTAATGGCTTTATACGAAGGATCATTTAAAAGGTTGAACATCTTTTGGTGGTAATCGTCAGAGTTGAGAACCACGGTGGCATTGCCCTTGTCGGCTGGTAAGACAATAATTGATCGGTCTTTGCGTAGATCGCGCAGGGCTCGGAGTTCTTCACGGGATATGTTTTTCTTGGGTGGCTTGGATTTGCGTAGAATGCTAGTTGTTTCTTGACGAAGAATTTCAGCAGTGTCTGCATTCAGTTCGGTGATTGCCTTCTCAACTCCACAGATTATGTTCTCAACTGGGATGCGTGACGGAGCAATGGCGAAGTTGAAACCCTTGGCTAGTGCTTTTTCAGCTGCTGGAGTGAGCAGTTTGTCTGACAGGTTGTGTACTATGGTAGGACCATCTTGGTGTCTTTCTGCTAGTGTGTTTTGTTGTTTCCGTAGTAGCACAGAGACCTTGGCCTTTTGCCTTTCAGTTCTAATGGAGAAGTCTGTTTCTGATCTGAATTCGGGTAGAGTATCTATGACAGACCAAAGGGATGGGTGAATGACGTTGCTAAGGCGGAGACGTAGTTTGTATAGTTGGTGGTCGTTAGTGTTCAGTCTCTTCTTGAGGTCATAGAACATTACAAAGAACCACAGGACCGACAACGCGCAGCCAAAGCCGAGCCTCTATTGGCCAGATCCATCCGACCAATAGAAACAACACCCCCGAGTACATAAAACCGGCGCACTCAGGGCCAGTCTCGACATTCAACGCCAAGACACCGACCAGTGATCAACGCTTTGAAAAAGATGGATGAGATTCCATCGAAACGTCAGCGAAACCGTCCATCAAGGGACTTCAAGCTAACACGGGATACCCGAAAAAACCATTACTACATATATATAATATATATATATATATATATATATATATATATATATATATATATATATATATATATATATACCTCCTTTTCAATCTAACATTTTATTGGCTACTTCGTGTTTATAAACATAAAGAATATTCTTCATTTTATCTGCAGCATTATACTGAAATAGTGTGTATTATAAAGTTCAATAGTGTCTTAAAATGTCCGAATCCCTTTCCATCAGAAGCCGCAAATGTTTGCCCGTTGAGGCAGAAGTGATAGTTGAAAGTGTTTATGTAAAGTTAGTGGAGCGAGGCCACGAAAAGTACTTTTCATTGATGAAGACATCAGCTTTAACAAGCATCACTGAAAATACAGTTTGAAAAATTGTAAATAATTCGATAGCGCCTAAAAAACCCCGAAAAGACAAAGGTGTGTCGAAATGTACTGATTTCTGTCAAGAAGACTTAATACGCCGCAAAATTTATTAAATGTATGCAGAACAAAAAGTTCCTACGTTATTGTCACTTTCACGGAGGCTGTCCAAGGATAGTTGTGACATAAAATGTTCCACTACAACTTTATGACGTATTTTACGTCGTTTTTTTACGTCGTTTGGAGGTTTTGTGAAAAAAAAAAGACAAAAAAGGCAAGTTATTTTTTTTTTTTTTTTTTTTTATGGGTCTAGCACACGTGCTACAGGGAAGTCCCTAAAGCGCTACAGGAGCGACACGTGTGCGGAGAAAGCGATTCACGTTGTTCTTGAATCGCCGTAGATTGTACTCGATGGGAAACACAGTCCTGGGCAAACCATTCCAAAGGTATGATGTTCTCCATATAAAAGACTGCTTGAAAAGCGTTGTACGAGGAGTAACAAGCTGAACCTCATACGGATGTGAAGTATTAGCGCGACGTGTACTTCTAATATGCACCGCTCTGGGAGGAATTAAACGGGCCACATCCTTCGAACACTTTCCATGAAAGTACTTGTAGAATAGGGTCAAGTCGCCAACCGTTCTTCGATGTTCCAGCGAATCAAGGCCGTCGGTCAGTTCAGGGTGTCCAATCAGACGAACAGCTCTTCTCTGGATAGAACCCAACAAATGCAGTGTATGTTTGGGAGCGGAGCTCCAAACATGGGAGCAGTATTCCATAGTTGGTCGAATTTGAGCTTTGTAAAGAATTAACAGTTGTTGTGGAGTGTAAAGCTTTCTGGTTCGAAACAATATTCCCAACTTTTGAGAAGCTCTTCTTGCTATGCCTGCAACATGTTCATGCCAGGACATATTTGCTCCCAAGTTAATGCCTAACAGATTGAGTGACGATGTTAGAGGGATGGAGTGCCCCGACATAACTATGTCGGGTTCTGCAACATTAACTTTTTTAGAAAAAACTGCCGCCTGGGTTTCTGTAGCGTTAAATTCCACTTGGTTACTGTCACCCCAAGATAGAATTTCTTCCAGGTCTTTGTTAAGTTGAATGACTTCCTGCTGTCTGCGGATATTCGTCTGAGTAGTCGATGTCCGAGCGTTCAAAGTGAATGAAGAGATAAGTGTACTGTCATCTGCACAGCTGTAGATTGGATTCTCGGTCTTTTCCAGCAGATCGTTAATATAAATGAGAAAGAGAGTAGGAGACAGTATGGAACCTTGGGGCACACCGGCGTTGATAGTGAAGGTGTTAGAAAGAAATCCGTCGACTGCTACTCGTAAAGAACGCTCTCTGAGGAAACATGAGAGCCACAAACAGAACTTTTCAGACATACCATAAGAACGTAGCTTAGCCAACAGCCCATCGTGCCAAACACGGTCAAATGCCTTGGATATGTCAAGAGCAACCGCTCGAGATTCTCCAAAGTGTTCAATTGCGTTGTTCCAAACATGTGTTACATAAGTCAGAAGATCTCCTGTTGATCTATTTTTACGAAAGCCATATTGGTGATCACTAATAATGTTGAATCCTTCAAGATATTTTAGGAGATGCTGATTGATAGCCTTTTCCATGACTTTCGATATTATTGAGAGTAGTGCGATTGGTCGGTAGTTATTTGGCAAGGTCTTCTTGCCTTTTTTTAGGTATCGGCTGAACTGTGGCACATTTCCAGCAGGAAGGAAATATTCCCTTTCTGTAGGATAGGTTGAAAAGTCTACAGAAAACTGGTGTTAGTTCCCTCGCACAGTTCTTGAGAACTATGGCAGGTATTCCGTCAGCGCCTGAAGCCTTTTTGGTGTCTAGCTTCATCAAAATACGTTTTATGATACGCTGTCTGAAGACAATATCGGGCATCCTTGACTGCACTATGGGAATAGTAGGTGGTGTTTTCCCTTGGAAATTGACAGTAGAATGTGAAGCAAAGAGTTCAGCCAACAAGTTCGCTTTCTCAACAGGTGTCGTTGCAATAGAATTATCTGGCCGTGTGAGTGGTGGTATGGTGGATTTGGTGAAATTTTGACTAACTGCCTTAGCGACTGACCAAAAGGACCTGGAATTGCCGGGACAAGCGAGAAGTTTGTTTCTAATCCGTTAATTGTGTACCTCCTTGGTTTCGTCGATAATTTCTTTGCATCTGTTCCTGGCACGAACAAAGATGTTACGATTTATGGTGTTAGGATCTTCACGCCACTGTCGGTATGCAAGATGTTTAGAAGCAACAGCTTCTTTGCATTTTAGGTCAAACCAAGGCTTGCCGTTGGAAGGGCATTTCTTCGAAAAAAGGGATGTAAGCCTCCATACCGGCCAAAATAACATCGGAAACCTCCCTGGCGCAGTCAGATGGGTCGTCGGATCGAAAACAAACGTCCAACCAAGGGAAAGTTCGAAAATATTCCATGAGATCTTCCCATTTAGCAGATTTGTAGTGCCAAATCTTGCGCGGTTTGGGCGCCTCTCTGTCACTGATTGGTAGAATACTCGATGTCGAAAGTAGTTTTTATGGTCGGAAGAACCTAACGGCGGATTTACGCTGACCGTGTAAATCTCCGAATTGGTGGTTAAAAACAGATCAAGAAGACTGGCGAACTCTCCGTCTCGATCAGGGATCCGTGTTGGTTCATCAATAAGCTGAGTCAAGCCACAACTGATTGAAAATGATTCGGCTTCACGACCTTGTTCGTCGGTAGTATTTGAATATTTAAGCCAGCTGATGTTGTGGACATTAAAGTCGCCCAGGATGGCAATTTCGGCATTTGGATAGTTAATTTGTAAATGATCTATGGTGTCTGCAAGAGAAGCGAAAAGTGTTCTAAAGTTTGTATCACTTGGTGGTCGATAGAGGATACAGACGAACCTTGTGGTTGGTTGAGTCGTTATTTTTAACCACATAACAGCAAAGTTTGGGGGCTCCAGAGCCTCTTCTCGTTGGCAAGAGAGGTCGCTTCTGACATAAAGACAGATTCCAAAGTTACGCCTAAATCGGGAACAGAAATCGTACCCAGGATAAACATAGTTTACTGTGCTGGTCGATGAACTGACCTTAGTTTCACAAAGAGCGAGTACATGAGGTTTATTTGATTGCAGGTGTTGGTGCACTGAATTTATGTTCGAATTTAAACCTCGTATGTTGCAAAAATCCATTTTGAAATTCTGTTCTCTGCATGTCGACGCCCCTGAACCAGCCCCCACCCGGAGATCCGAACGGGGGGCTATTTTACCTCCGGAATTTTTTGTATCCAGGTGCCTCATCATGCTATTTGGTCCCACAGTCCGGGACATCGGCACAGCCACGAAACGTTAAGCAACTTCACGCAGCCTAAGCCGATGCGATGGTATCACACCGGGCGATGCTGGTGGATCTGGGCATCTACTATCTAGATTGTTCTTTAAGTCGCCTCCTACGACAGGCAGAACATACCGGGGGAGATATTCTATCCCGCCCCCCACGGGTTCCCGCCCCCCCACGGGTTATAATGGAATCACGGCGCTTACAACAACTCAGAATGGAATATCTTGAAAAAATATATATACAGCTAGATCGGAAAATCGAACGATAATCTAGATGAGACGTACCCAGTAAAGGATTAATAAATCCAGAAAATGCCACACCAAGGCTCTATCAAATAAAGGTAAAACTATTTTACATGCGGGGTCAGAAGAAAGCTGGATACCAGAATGTCTATTTCTAGCAGCCAAGATTATTTCAGATTCCAGCTTGGATTATCACTGTGATACAACCGCTGAAGTTTTTGAAGATTGGCTTCAAAATAAATTAATGCCGAGTATACCACCGAATAGCTGTATTGAGGTGGATAATGCATCCTATCATAGTCGCCAATGAATAAGGTACCAAGTTCCACCAGTAGAAAAAGGGAAATACAAGCCTTTTTGTGCAAAACGTGACATATATTTCCATGAAAGTTATGCAGTTAAATAATTGTTAGAAGTTTTAAAAAGTTACAATTTTTCAAAGGAATATGTTTGTGATAAAATTGCAAAGGAAGCAGGACACGAAATAATTCGGCTTCCATCATATTATTGTATCTTTAATGCGATCGAGTTGATATCGCTTAAAATAACATCTAATATACGTGCTCACGATAACTCATATAGATGTATGTACATAAATATAAATAGTTTAGAATCTGTAAAAAAAACGTACTATTGATTTTCAAGATAGTAGCGATAGCGAAATTGAACTAGATATTAATTAATAACTAAAATTGTAACAAATTTACGCGAGGCTACTGTAACTGTTTTAATATATTTGTGTAATTACTATATTGTGTATTATTCAGTACATAAAACATTAAAATTCAACTGTCTTATCACAATAAAATTTTAAACCCAACAATTATACAATCAGGTATAGTGCGGCCCTGCACGATGCCTCGTCATTAAACAGCCATAGATTAATCACTTTCGAATCTTATTGAATTCTGAATGGGTAAAGGTAGCTAAGTCACTTTCTTAGAATGTGAAAATTACTATACATGGTCTTGTGTGCAGGTGCAGAGTCACCATAAACTTCCTTCAGTTCGGTGTCTATCTATATATAGACAAGGAAAACTATTTTTATTTGTATGTAGTTTCTATAATTTATAATATATTTCACAATATTCCTTTCATCAGTGGCGACCGGCAGATACTGGGCTGATTTAGCCAAAAAAAAAAATTATCATAGTTAAAGGTCATATTAAGTTATTATACTTTGATTTATTTATTAACCTGATACCTTAGGTATAAAGGGTGCATTCACAGCCATCTTTTTCCTGTCCAACGTTTCCTGAAATGTTGTTTGTGGTCATGGGCTCTAGTATATTACAACTATGGTGGCTAATTCAGAAATTATAGTGACCCTTTTATATAATTAGGTTTCTAAGTTTAGATGTTTTTGAGATTGAGACATTTAAAATTAATATTTTTAGACGTTATGAAAACTGTAATTACTAAATTCCCCCCTGAGTAGAGCTAACGGGTGTCCCAAAATTCACGTAAGAAGTAATTTTGATAGAAAACACTGGTTTTTAATTAAAAACTGAAATGTTTTTATTAATTCTTAAAGTATACAGTTTAGGGTTATGTATGGAACAACATATCGGGTAAATTGCCTCTACGGCTTTGCTGGCACATACGCACTCTTTTGTCGAAATTTTCCATGACCGTTTTGCAAAAATGCATTGTTCTGGATTCTAGGTTGACCTTCAATCAGCACATTGGCAAGGTGGTTTCAGAAGCGATGAAAATGATGGGATTCATAATTAGAAATTGTGGGTGTTTTCAAAATATCGAACGTATCAACGTTATACGGTGCATTGGTCAGAAATAGGCTTGAGTATGGGTCTGTTATCTGGGCACCATTGTACGAGGCTGGTTTGAAAAGTCCGTGCAAAGTCCGAGAGATGGCACCACCGGCGCGTATCGAGGTCATGTTTAGTTAGTAGCATCTCTTGAATGAACGCACACCAAGTTTCAGCCATATTGGTCTATTTCTTTGTGTTTGGCATTCGTGTGAATCAAGGAAGTCGAGTGATTTTCAAGAAATGGACGAAAAAGAATTTCGTGTGGTGATTAAACATTACTTTATGAAAGGCAAAACGCCTCAGGAGACTAAAGAGAAGCTTTATAAACATTATGGTGACTCTGCACCTTCGATTAGAACAGTTTATAAGTGGTTTCAAAATTTTCGGACTGGCCATATGGGCACAAGTGACGCTGAACGTTCTGGACGGCCTGTGGAGGTTACGACTCCAGAAATCATTGATCAAATCCATGATATGGTGATGGATGACAGAAGAGTTAAGGTGCGTGAGATTGCTAGTGCTGTGGGTATCTCGACTGAACGGGTACATAATATTTTGCATAAACATTTGGACATGAGAAAGCTATCCGCAAGATGGGTGCCGCGATTGCTCACGCTTGACCAAAAACGGAATCGTGTGAAGTGTTGCAAGGATGGTTTGCAGCTGTTCCAGAAGAATCCGGAGGACTTTAAGCGTCGTTTCGTCACCGTGGATGAAACATGGATACATTACTATACTCCTGAGACCAAACAACAATCTAAACAATGGGTTACCAAGGGGGAATCTGCACCAAAAAAGGCGAAGACCGTTCCTTCGGCCGGAAAGGTTATGGCGACTGTCTTTTGGGATTCGCAAGAATCACAGAAAACATTGGATAAAATTTTAACGCTGTCTTATGCAAAAAAATACCGTACCTCCCGTCCGTACAGCGCGGCTAAAAACCGGAATGACAATGCGTGGTCTTGTAGTAAAATGGGTACAGGGTTGTACTTACTTGTTAATTTTAATATTTAATTTTTATATAATGTTATTTATTTTCTTTACAATGCACGATAATTAAGTTAGAGTTTTAATAATATTGCGAAAGCTGGTGAATCAATGAGTATTTTATATTTTGGAATTCTGACTACACTTTCCACGAAATCATAACTCATTATTTTAGTTGCCCTTCCTCTTAATATTGGATAATGATTACAAGTAAACAGGCGAAGCCTTGTACGTATATTTTTAAAATGAATTACTAATTTCATTTCAAAATAGAGATTTCAAAGAATTCTTGTCCAACTGTTTTAAGTGGTAAGGTTATAAAGCCTTTTATAATTAAAATCATTTCTTTTAATAGTAACTTACACATATGTTGTAGAAAACAATGCTAATCGCCAGCCTACTCTAAATGCTCCTTTTCCGAAAGCCATTGTTACAGCATGTTGCAGTTTTGCCTAAAATATAATGTAAAAGATAAAATAATAATATATATTCCCATATAAAATATATATATATATATATATATATATATATATATATATAATATATATAAAATGCAACGTCTCTCTGTCTGTCCGTTAGTGCGCCTATCACTGAAGAACCACTTATCCGATTTACGTACTTTTTTTTTAAAACATACATATGTTCTCTGGCCAGGTTATAGGCTATATTTTATTGCGATAGGTAGCATAAGGAATGAGCAGTGACGTAAAATAGTGAATGATGTCGGAAATAAGTTTGCCGCTAGCGCGTGCCTTTGCAATACACAGCCTAAATCATTAAATATGGAACAATATTATGTAGCAAAGAATATCTGTAATGTATAATCTATAATATATATAAAATGCAATGTCTCTCTGTCTGTCTGTCTGTCCATTAGTGCGTTTATCACGCGGGAACCACTTATCCGATTTACGTGTCTTTTTTTAAATTCATACATATATTCTTTGGCCAGGTTATATAATAATAATAATAATCTATATCTATAATATATATAAAATGCAATGTTTGTCTGTCTGTCCGTTAATGTGCTTATCCCTCGAGAACCACTTATTCGATTTACGTGATTTTTTAAATTCATACATATGTTCTCTGACCAGGTTATAGGTATATATTTTATTACATCTATAATATATATAAAATGCAACGTATCTCTGTCTGTCTGTCTGTCCGTTAGTGCGCTTATCACTGGAGAACCACTTATCCGATTTTCGTACTTTTTTTTTTAAACATACATATGTTCTCCGGCCAGGATATAGGCTATATTTTATTACGATAGGTAGCATAAGGACAGAGCAGTGACAATAATAGTAAATGAAGTCGGACAAAGTTTGCCGCTAGCGCGTTATCTTGCAATACATAGTCCAAACCATTAAATATGGAACAATATTATGTAGCAGAGAATATCTATAATATATATAAAATGCAATGTCTCTCTGTCCGTCTGTCTGTTTGTCTGTCTGTCTGTCCTTCCGTTAATGTGCTTATCACTGGAGAGCCACTTATCCGATTTACGTGCTTTTTTTTAAACATACGTATGTTCTCTGGCCAAGTTATAGGATATATTTTATTAGGTGACATAAGGAATAAGCAGTGACGATAATAGTGAATCAAATCGGAGAAATATTTGCCGCTAGCGCATTCTCTTGCAATACACTCCCTAAAGCATTAAATATGGAACAATATCATGTAGCAAAGAATACAATATATATAAAATGCAACGTCTCTTTGTCTGTCTGTCTGTCCGTTAGTGCGCTTATCACTCGAGAACCACTTATCCGATTTACGTGTTTTTATAAATTTATACATATGTTCTATATAATTCGATATAAGCCTAGATAATGGGAGATAAGGTGAGATAATGGGAGATATGGAGAAATAATGGGAGATAAGTCGAGATAAGCCTCGATAATGGGAGATAAGGTGAGATAATGGAAGATAAGTATAAATAATGGGAGATAAGGAGAGATAATGGGAGATAAGCAGAGATAAGTCTATATAATGGGCGTTATGGCGAGATAATGGGAGATAAGGAGAAATAATGGGAGATAAGTCGAGATAAGCCTAGATAATCGGAAATAAGGTGAGATAATGGGAGATAAGGAGAAATAATGGGAGATAAGGAGAAATAATGGGAGATGAGCAGAGATAAGCCTAGATAATGGAAATTATGTAGAGATAATGGAAATAAGGAGAAATATTGGGAGATAAGGAGAAATAATGGGAGATATTTTATTACGTTGAGTAACATAAGGAATAAGCAGTGACGATAGTAGTGAATCAAGTCCACGCGAGCGGAGCCGCGGGCCCGGCTAGTATATATATATATATATATATATATATATATATATATATATATATATATATATATATATATATATAAATATGCACGCATAGTCAGAGAAGCCTTGGAATTCGAAAAAGATGGACAGCTAAATAAGCTTACCACTACATGGAAGAGTTTACCAGCCAAACCTACTAACTACTCTAAATGCTCCTCTTCCGAAAGCTGTTGTTACAGCATGTTGCGGTTTTGAATAAAATATAGCGTAGAAGATAAAATAATAATGTATATTCCAATATATATATATATATATATATATATATATATATATATATATATATATATATATTTCAATTTCTTGGGCTTTATGGTTCTTTTGTTTTAAGGATAGATAAATTACATCATGTTCTAGTTAGAATTTATTGAAAACGTTTCGCCTGATTTTTAGGCTTCTTCAGTTCATCTAAAAATTGAAATTTTCTGTTTTGGATATTCAATAGGACGCACAATTTTTTTTTTAATTATGAATATATATTCATAATTAAAAAAAAAAAAAAAAATTGTGCGTCCTATTGAATATCCAAAACAGAAAATTTCAATTTTTAGATGAACTGAAGAAGCCTAAAAATCAGGCGAAACGTTTTCAATAAATTCTAACTAGAACATGATGTAATTTATCTATCCTTAAAACAAAAGAACCATAAAGCCCAAGAAATTGA
This sequence comes from Pachyrhynchus sulphureomaculatus, assembly GCA_019049505.1. Lineage (NCBI taxonomy): Eukaryota > Metazoa > Arthropoda > Insecta > Coleoptera > Curculionidae > Pachyrhynchus > Pachyrhynchus sulphureomaculatus. Next base: position 20,441,363 of record CM032456.1, read on the forward strand.
AAAAATATATATTCAATATTCCAAGGTTCAAGAAAGAATTCAATCCAACTTATATATATATATATATATATATATATATATATATATATATATATATATATATATATATATATATATATATATATACATATATATTAAGTATATGCATGCATAGTCAAAGAAGCCTTGGAAATCGAAAAGAATGGACAGCTAAATAAGCAGGATGTACTTAATATCTCCACTACATGGAAGAGTCTACTAGCCAAATCAAGGAATAACCAAAACATCGAGAACGCAACAATCAACATAGCGCCGGAACCCGTAATTACCACCAATACGGGCACCCAGCCGACAAACACTGATGCCCGGACGAACACTCTCAATCCTCACACCTACAATCTGCGTAGAAGCCGACCTATAAAAAACAGTAAGCTTCGAGCGGCAGTAGTAGCAAGATCACAGTATCGAGTCACATAAAACAAACTCAAGGGTTTAGTGATCTGAGACAAATTAATAACAATAACTTAAGTATAATTTAATCTACGTAATATAAGTAAGCCGTTCTGCCTGAAAACAATTATCATTAATTAATATTCTCCTTCTCATATTGCATCGTTCGGCCTATCCTAATTTTTTTTCAACCAGGCCCGAAATGGGGGTTTTTCCATATAGAAAATGCTGACAGCTTATATATATATATATATATATATATATATATATATATATATACGAGGCTGGTTTGAAAAGTCCGTGCAAAAAATAAAAACTACTTATGTGTTTGGGGTAAACCTTTTTTTATTTTTCGACATAGTCTCCTGTTAGGCTTATACACTTCGTCCAACGATGTTCTAGTTTGTTGATCCCTTCCGAATAATAGGATTTGTCCAAGTCTGCAAAACATCCATTAGTGTCTGCAATCACCTCCTCGTTTGAATAAAATCTTTGTCCCGCCAGCCATTTCTTCAAATTGGGGAACAAATAGTAGTCCGAGGGAGCCAAGTCTGGAGAATAGGGGGGATGTGAAACGAGTTGGAATCCTATTTCCATTAATTTTGCGACCACAACTGCTGAGGTGTGTACTGGTGCGTTGTCGTGATGGAAAAGGACTTTCTTGTGGGCCAATCGCGGGCGTTTTTCTTGCAGCTCGGTTTTCAAACGGTCCAATAACGATGAATAATATTCACCTGTAATAGTTTTACCCTTTTCCAGATAGTCGATGAGGATTATCCCTTGCGAATCCCAAAAGACAGTCGCCATAACCTTTCCGGCCGAAGGAACGGTCTTCGCCTTTTTTGGTGCAGATTCCCCCTTGGTAACCCATTGTTTAGATTGTTGTTTGGTCTCAGGAGTATAGTAATGTATCTATGTTTCATCCACAGTGACGAAACGACGCTTAAAGTCCTCCGGATTCTTCTGGAACAGCTGCAAACCATCCTTGCAACACCTCACACGATTCCGTTTTTGGTCAAGCGTGAGCAATCGCGACACCCATCTTGCGGATAACTTTCTCATGTCCAAATGTTTATGCGAAATATTATGTACCCGTTCAGTCGTGATGCCCACATCACTAGCAATCTCACGCACCTTAACTCTTCCGTCATCCATCACCATATCATGGATTTGATCAATGATTTCTGGAGTCGTCACCTCCACAGGCCGTCCAGAACGTTCAGCGTCACTTGTGCCCATATGGCCAGTCCGAAAATTTTAAAACCACTTATGAACTGTTCTAATCGAAGGTGCAGAGTCACCATAATGTTTATCAAGCTTCTCTTTAGTCTCCTGAGGCGTTTTGCCTTTCATAAAGTAATGTTTAATCACCACACGAAATTCTTTTTCGTCCATTTCTTGAAAATCACTCGACTTCCTTGATTCACACGAATGCCAAACACAAAAAAATAGACCAATATGGCTGAAACTTGGTGTGCGTTCGTTCAAGAGATGCTACTAACTAAACATGACCTCGATACGCGCCGGTGGTGCCATCTCTCGGACTTTGCACGGACTTTTCAAACCAGCCTCGTATATATATATATATATATATATATATATATATATATATATCGTTGTGTAGGGACGGACTTTACAATAATGCACTGAGTCAACTGAGCTTGATACAAAATTATATTGTTAGAGTAATTTTCTTTCATAATAGACTTTTTCCAACCAAAAGATTATATAATGAAAATATAATGATTATAAGAAATTTATATTTTTTAAACATTTCTCTATTTTGCTACAGAAATGAAAAAGAAATTGTGAATCATCAATATAGAACTAGAAACAGAGAAAATGCGATACTAGTTGTACCCTTAGGAAATATGACCGAAACCAGAGGTCTTTGTCAGTTTTGGGACCTAAAGTTTTCAATAAGTTGCCACGGAATATCAGAAATATAAATAATTATAAACTGTTTGAAAAAAAATGTAAACGGTTCATGATAGAAAATTCTGATCGTGGATTGTTATAATTCATAACTGCGATTCTCTGCATGTTTATAAGTATGTTTTTTTCTTTTTTTTTTAATTTCCTTGTATATTAATTATTACCTTTACCTTCTACAAATCTTAGCATAATTTAAATTGTATTTTAGCCATGCGAAGAAGGGGTTTATTCCTTGAGTCAAGGAATCTGAATATTATTTCATTTCTTCATTATTTCTGACCTTAGTAGAAAAATCAAAAGCATTATCTCACTTTTTCCTTGCTTTTATGGGAAAAAAGTAATTATTTTTCATCAGACATATAAGGACCATAAAGTATTTGAGATAGAGTAATCATGGTGTATGGCAGGGGTGCTCAAACTTGAACTGCTGGCGATCTACCTCAATATTGTTAGACTACGATCGATCAATTCTGAGAGGCTGCAAGTAAGTGTGATGCAGGATTGTCGTCTAGGTAGGGTGTATCGTGGCACAGATATTAGTTTTCCGCACAACATGCATTTTTTAGTCAAGGTAAGTGTAGGTCTGCTCTAAAATGTCAATGAAAAAACTTATAATTATTCAAAATTGCGAATTTATTGGTTCTTACAAAACAAACGAGTTCTAGTGTCTAAACTTAACTAAAGAGTGACTTTGGATGTTAAAGCGTGGCACTGCATGTCCTCAGCATACTTTTCATAAGATGGTACGTAATTACCGAGTGCTAATCGCAAGCATGATGACATATGTTCGTCAGTTAGTCGATTGCGATATTTTGACTTAATTATCTTCATTTCAGAAAATGCAGACTCGCACAAGTAAATTGACCCAAACATTGCCGTCAGTTGAAGGGCGATTTGCCTTAGATTCGGATATTTATCTTCAGATATAAAACACCAGAATTTTGTATCAGATGCTGTGGCTTTGAGATGTATATCTGATATAATCTGCACTAACTCATTTTCAACAGAACATGAGTCCATGTTAAACTGACTTGCTATTTCAGTAGCTAATTCCTCAATGTTTTTACACGAAAAAGGATAACTCATAAATGATGCGATATTTGCCAATTTACTGAAATCATAAAAACCTATTTCGAATTGGCCCAAAATATTTGATAATTCTGCCCCATAAATATCATAATTCAACTGAGAAATTCTTGCTTTCAAAGACGGAAAATTTTTCAGATCCTTTCTTTTCAGTTGATCTATCATAAGTTGCAATTTACTTTTGAATGCGTTTATTGCGCTAATCATCTCAATAATAGTTTTTCCTTTACCTTGAAGCTCCAAATTAATGGTGTTTAAATGCATTGTGATGTCTGTCAAAAATGCCAAATCAGTCAGCCATTTTCCGTTTTTCAGCATCTGAGTGTCATCACCTCTTTCGTCCAGAAAAGCTGTTATTTCGGGCAATAATTCTTGAAATGTTTCTAGGAATTTTCCGCGACTCAACCACCTGACATCCGTGTGAAGAACTAAATCAGTGTGTTCAGCTGACTCACTATCTTCCAACTGCATTTTAAAGAGCCGTCATTGCAAGCTACGTGCACGGAGAGAATTCACAATTTTTATTGCAATGCCCATAATCTCCTCCATGTTTAGAACTTTTGAACACAAAACTCGTTGATTAATACCGAAGTAAAACAATAGATGTTTTTAGAATTCCACTATATTTATAAACCGTAACAATTGTTTCGACATACAATGTCTTCATCAGACGGATGATAACTTTAAACTGTTTCAGTTCATCAGTTTAAAGTTATCATCCGTCTGATGAAGACATTGTATGTCGAAACAATTGTTACGGTTTATAAATATAGTGGAATTCTAAAAACATCTATTGTTTTACTTCGGTATTAATTTACAATGAATTTCCATCAAGTAACGGCTACCTCAGTGAATAATACAAAACTCGTTGATGTATAATGCAATGGAAGGAGAAAAATGAAGGGAAATCATCATTAGCTCGACACAATGCCACAAGCCAGTCATTGCTGGTGCTCCATCGGTTGTAATGCACACTAGTTTATATATTGGTAGCTTGTAGTTTGTTACAACATTGAAGAAAACGTCATATATATCTTCGCCACGGGTCTTTCCTTTCAGAGGAATCATTGTCAAAAACTCTTCCTTAGCCGACATGTCATTGAATACCATTCGAATAAAAATACACAGCTGGGCAGTGTCTGTCATATCGGTGGATTCGTCGAACTGTAAAGAAAAGTATGTACATTCCATGATATGTTTTAGTTTATCTGCCATGTCCTGACTCATGACTTCAACACGCCTTGTGACAGTCGGACGAGATAACTGAAGTTCTCTAATAGCAGACATAATCTCTGTTTTATTTTTAAAATCTCCAAATAAAGTCTCACCCGCTTCAATAAATGCTTCCTTCACAACCAATCCATCATCAAATGGTTTCTTGTGTTTCGCCAATATATGAGATATTTTAAATGACGCGATCGTTGCAGCTTTTGATTGCTTGGCTGGTCTTGTGAATATGGTTTGTTCTTTTTTTAAACAAGTTATCAAATCACGTACTTTTCGTTTTCTTAATTCACTCTGTGACGGAAAATCCTTTTCATAGTTTTTATGAACCGTTTTATGATGCCTCTCTAAGTTCCCACGATTAGGTATTGCAACTGACGCACGGCAAATGAGACAAATGCACTTATCCTTTACCATACAAAAGAAAAATTCTTCCTCCCAATCGTTATTAAAATGATAAGTTTTACTTTTCTTCGCCGCACTCATTTTGGACTATTTATTAATAAACTTTGTATCGATGTATCGCCTCCAAGTTACAACTCAGACCGACTCCTATTCCTGCAGGCGCAACATTTATATCGGCGCGAACGAAGTCTCGAATGTTCCCGCCGCCCGAAGTTTCTAGAAAAATCGGCGGGAATCAAAAACGCGGCTTTTCTTTGACAAGTACCGCGCGTTCCTTTGATAAAGCCGCCTTTTGCCGCTAGCAGGGGGTTATTACGATAAAAGAAAGTGATGAGGGGGTTATTCTGGCCTAATTGTGGATCGAATAAATTTTAGTAGTTTATTCATTACATTTTGTTTTAGTTACCTAAAACAAAATCTGTGAATAGTTCTATATCGGAATTTTTTTCTCGAGATCGACTCAAAAAGCACTCGCGATAGAACCGTTTGAGCACCCCTGGTGTATGGTATTGAATAGTACAGTATTTTTTAGGATTATCCAAACTTTATGTTTTTAATTAATTAACAGAAAAACCTCAAAAAAAGTATTCGGCTGATAAGCTAGTTTTTAGTGTAATTATTTTTAATCACAGATATAAGGTATATAGTAAATGGTGATAGCTTTTAATAAACATCCTGGATCAGTCAGTGGCGAGGACCAAGATGTGCTTAAAAAACCCCTTTAACAAAGCTGTAGTTCGACTGTTATTACCTATATATTGTAACTTTTGAAAAAATGTTGCCCCAAGCTTGGGCGTAATTTTGTAACCTGTGAACTGGTGTTTAATTGCGCCCCACGTACATTGCGTCACTTTGTAACTTTTGAAAAACTGTCCTCAGTTTGAGGCATCTTTTTTTGTACCCTGTGAGAAGTTGTTTGTCCCACGCTTGAGCGCAATTTTGTAACATTGGAACTTACCCGCTTTAATTTCTGATACTGAATTGAGTGAACCCTGATTTTAAAAGAACTAAAGAAATTAAACACACACTAGCTCAGTTTTCCTTGGTAGAGAGATATGGGTAAGAGATAATTTTCTTACGTCTTTTTGGAATTTTTTTTCTATTTTTTAAAAGGCTTTAGCTGTACGAAATTTTGGGCACCATCCATTTTAAAATAGAAAGGATCTAACTTCAGCTAAAAAATGGAAAAATGCTGAAGGGTTTTATGGGTATTACTAAAAAGAATTAGTCTAGTACAACTTATCCTGAAAAGAAAAATAAATATTCAGTGAGACACTAGCTTTAATCAAAAAAAGAAAATTTATTCTTGTTTTTTTTAAAATGAAAAGTTCTAACCTTTACAGTTTTACCTAACAAATTCTAGCCTAACTAGTAGTTGTTACATTAAAATTTTAGACTATTATAACCCCCGAAGACGAGAAATCGTGCTTTACACTTCACTTTTTAGTCTGTTTTACATTGCAGTTAAGGCGCTACTCTCGAATAAGTCTATTGAAGGGAGTTTTGTTGACTTACTGTTTTTTATTCCTGCTGTGATCGACTACGCCCGATTTCACACTTTTTCTTAACAAACACTTAGAAAGCTCACTACGGCTTTTATTTAAGACACTGGTGCTTTTACTTAGCGGCTCTGATGAAAATTAGCCTACTTCGGCTAGACGGAAAATAGCCTCTCGGCTAGACGGTACTGCCTGGCTGCGGCTAGATGGAAAACAGCCTCGATTTACGGTCTGCGGAGCCTTAAATAATCGTGCGACTTTTGCCAGTAATATCACGACGCTCCAATCAAAACTGCCGATCAAACATTCCACCAATCGCGGCGTAGCGAGAGGTTCGGTCAGGAACCCGCACAACACCGTATATACCGAACGTCTTGGAACTTCTGTTTAATATACCGTTCGATACAAAAATGAAAATAAGTACAATTTGAAATGGAAAAATCAGTAACATTACATGGTCTTAAAATCTAGGAAAAAATGAATGTTACAATATGTATCAATACTTAGCTCTTCATGTCAAAAGGATGGATAGACTGACTATTAAGGAGTTGATGCCATAAGTGTTCATTTTTTCTAATTTTGTTAAATAACATTAAAACGAAACAAGGAAAGAAGATTTTATTTGTATCCATTACATTGTTTTATATACTGAATTTTCTCATAAAAACTGCGCACTGTCTAGGACTGAAAATTACTGTACAAACTACAATAAAAAAAGCTGATGTAGTGAGCCTACAGATGCAGTTGCTCCTTATGTACTAATTTTTACATACAAACCTTTGCATCCATGTGATTTGCAAAACTCGTAGCTTCATTGTTTCTCATAAAATCCATGTAAGCCACTCTGCTGTGCGTTACCCCTCCGTATATGGCTCCAACAAATACACTCATGGCTCCAGTTTGTAATACCGAATTAGCTTCATAAGAAACATTGCTGAATTCACTAGAAGAAAAGGTGCAAAAAAATTTCTTTCAAAATCTGAGTTATTACTTTCAGAAAAAGTGAAGTTATATAATTTTTTTATTGAAAATTTTTTTAGCTTTATATAACAATGCCTATGTTATATTTTTAGTGTTCCGTACGGAATACTTATAAGCTCACTTCGGTGTCTGTCCGTCTGTCCGTCCGTCTATCACACACGATTTTCTCTGAAACTATTTGATGTAGAAAGCTGAAATTTGGTACTAATATAGGAATTGATGGCTTCATCAGGGCTTAGTTTTGCGGGCTGAAATCAGAGTTCAAAAATATATATAATGTAATACTTGCGCACACTTTTCTTAATATTATTTTTAAAAATCGCGAAAAATAGTTTTCCTCGACCTCTTATCTTGAAAAGTACTGATCAAAAAATTTTGAAAAAATTCTGGAATATTCTCCACAGGGTGTAGATTGAACGAAAATTATCACAACAGCATTCCCTTTAATAATTTATCTGGTATATAAAGAAAAAAATAAAAATTTCAATGTCATCAATTTACAGTAAAGATCAGAAACAAACTTTGTTGAAAACTCGTTTAGGGTGTGTTTTGTGAAGCCACTGATTATTTGATACCGCTGTAACAATTTTTTTTTATTTTAAAAGCAATCAATGTACGGAACACTAATTGCGCAAGTTCAACTTGCGCTTGATCGATTATTGTGTATTATGTGTATATTACACGAGCCACTTATTTTTGCAATGTTTTCTATATACAGTCGACACTGTTTATAGTGAAACTCTATATAGATAAAAACTCTTTATAGTGCAATTTTTTCAAGACCTAGAATATTTTAATGAAATTTCATGTAAAAAGCCTTGCATATAGTGAATCTGTAAAATAGTAACACTCTATATAATAAAATTTTTACCGGAATTTTATGTATAAATTTTTATGCATTTATTGAGATCTTGGCCATTTCGGGTTTCCCATTTTTATCTAACATTAGCACGAATTCCATTTTTATGACGCATTCTTTTGAAAAGGTTCTTAACGCGTTTATAACCCCTAATGGTTGGCAATAAATCAGGTAGATTTCTGTGAGAAACCCGGGGAATAACCCATTTTATAGACACCCGGGGAAAAACCCATTTTATATTCGAGGCCTAGTAATTCGCAAATTCAGGTTCAGTTTCTTTTTGCTTAAGAATCAAGTAAGAGGTCTAAGCGAATGTGTTTAAGTTTAGCTGAGAAAATTAAAGTTTTGGAGGAAGTTGATAAAGGCTGCAAAAAAATTGATGTTGCTGCAAAATTTGGTGTTTTCTCCAAGTTGCGTCTCTCTGATAATAAAAAGTCGCGACAGTATCATCAAGAAACCTAGTGTTCCAAGCAGTCGAAAACGAGTACGGGTGAGTTCTTACGAGGATGTAAACGAAGCAGTTTTACGATGGTTTCAAGTGGCCCGTACGCATCAAAACGTACCAATATCGGGAAATTTAATAAAGCAAAAGGCTCTACAATTTGCTAAAGAATTTAACTGCGTTAATTTTCAAGCTAGTGAAGGGTGGTTGGGAGCCTGGAAGACTCGCAATTCAATTGTTTTCAAGACGGTGTCTGGCGAAAGTGCAAGCGTTAGTCAGGAGGACTGTGACATTTGGACTGAAACTGTTTTAAAAAGTGCATTGAAAAAGTTTGAGCCAAAAAAAACGTTTTCAATTGTGATGAAACCGGTTTGTTTTTTAAATGTTTGCCAAATAAAACTTTTGCTTTTAAAAGTGATAAATGTTTTGGTGTTAAAACAAGTAAAGAAAGGGTGACACTTATGGTTGGAGCAAACATGGATGGCTCAGAAAAACTGAAATTACTGCTCATAGGTAAAAGCAAAAATCCCCGTTGTTTAAAAGGAGTTAAATCTCTGGAGTTAGATTACGCCAATAATAAAAAGGCATGGATGACTTCTGAGATTTTCGATCAAAGAACTGGACACGAAAATGAAAAGCCAAAAGCGAAAGATTGTGATGTTTATAGACAATTGTCCTGCACATCCAGTTACTGTAAGTAAAAAATTAAGGAATATTGAATTGATCTTTTTTCCACCAAACATGACCTCCAAATTGCAATCTATGGACCAGGGTATTATAAAAAACATAAAACATCATTACCGAAACGGAATTGTTCACAAAATTGTTAATGTGATTAATAACAACCTTCCAGTCCAAAAATTGATTACTCTTAAAGAGTGTATAACCGAAGTCGCTAAAGTATGGAGCGAAAATGTTTCTCAGAAACTAACTATCAAAAACTGCTTTTCTAAAGCAGGTTTTACTGAAAAAATTGACGAATGGGAAGAAGAAGACGAAATGGATCTCGCTACCTTAAAAAGGCAATGGGGTATTCTACAAAAAAACTGCTACCATCGACGCAGATTTTTTACTTGAAGATTTCTTAGAAACCGACAATGATGTTGGCACGACAGATCTCCCAACTGACCAAGACATAATTGACGATATAAAAAGTATAGAAGATCATGAAGAAGAAACTGAAACCGGGGAATGTCCTGCTAAATTTAGTGAAAATGAAATAAGAAATGCATTTGACATTGTGCGAACTACTCTCAGGGGTCAGGAAAGTGTACCTGATCAAATCTTTACGCATTTGAATAAATGCGAGAATTTTGTTGAGCAACAATTATTTTTCAAAAGTAATGTTCAAAAGAAAAGAACTGATTATTTTTCCTAGTACGTATGTAGGTAGTATTTACATTTGTATTAACAGATTTTGTATTATTGTTTTTATTTCGTATGTAGTACATACATACATAAAGTCCGTACGTTATATCTTTACACGTGCGTCATAGTTTTCAGGCAATATCCCAGACGACTATTATATTTTTTGTCTCTTTTTACCAATACCTACGATTTATTGGTAAAAAGAGACAAATAATATAATAGTCGTCTGTTATATGGCCTGAAAACTATGACGCACGGGTAAAGATATAACGTACGGACTTCATGTATGTATTTAGCCCTGTACATGCTATGTACTATTGAAACTTTCAAATGTTTAATAAAATCTTTTCTAATAATTCAATTTTACAATTTTTTTTGTCGCTTGTACCTTATAAAATACAAGTAAATGATTACCAATATAAAATACATACATAGCAATATATACGGATTTTTTCTTTATATAGTGAAAAACTTTCTATAGTGAAATTTCGGTCAACATTTTGGTCTTTCACTATATAGAGTGTCGACTGCATTTTTAATTTATTAAATTTTTAATTTGATGACTTTAACTAACGAAATCAAATTTTAACATGTACCAATGTCCAATTTTTATGAATATTGACGAGTTTCGAATTTGTTCACGGTTCAAGTTCAACAGATCAAGAAAAACATAGTGTCCCATTTCCATCTGTTATTGCTCTGTTAAAAGGAAAATACTTGAAAAAAATGAGATATTGATTTGAAATTCGGTGCACATATAATTGTGAAATAGAAATGAAACCTATAATTTTTGGAATATTACTAAGAAGAAGGGGCCAAAGTGATGGAATTTAAATAAATTTTATGTAGTTACAATAGCATCATGAGAAGTTTTCCGGGCTTTTAACTTAGATAAGAAATAAAATTTAAGTAACATTATTTACAGTCAAACATAGGAGTGGGAGACTAGGTTAGAAGCATGGCTACAATTATACATCAACTTCAGTTTTCTTGGAATAGAAAAATCTGAAAATTCTGTTAGTGTTTCATTACCTCCAATCATAACAGAAAGAGTATGTAGGGGGGCGTAATTATAGAGTGACCTAAAAAATACTTTACAACTGTATTTGCAAGAGAAGTACTAATATCTAATAGATTGTATGGTAATAAATTTTCTTAACCTACTAATCCCAAAATAACACATGGGCTGAAAAGTCCCGGGCCTAACATATAGATGGCGCTAGTTTTATTGCAGTCACCTTTTTTTCAGTTAATACTAACCTTCAAAAGACAGCTGTTAAAATTTCATAATATTCTATTCATTAGTTTGTGAGTTATTGTGCTAAGAGTGACGCTACTTTTGTAATTTTCAAAACAATGGATCAAAAACAATTTCGTGTTTTAATTTTACACTGCTTCTTGATGGGAAAAAATACCGTTCAAGCGAAGCAATGGCTTGAAAAGTGTTATGGGGACTCCGCTCCATCAGAAACAACAATAAAACGTTGGTTTGCTGACTTCAAACGTGGTCGTAGAGACACCGATGATGCAGAACGCAGTGGACGTCCAAATGAGGCGGTAACACCAGAAAACATCAAAAAAATCCATAAAATCGTTTTGAATGATCGAAAAGTGAAGTTGCGTGAGTTAGCTGACATCGTAAAGATATCAAAAGAACGTGTTGGCTTTATATTGCATGAGCATTTGACTATGAGAAAGCTCTGTTCAAAGTGGGTGCCGCGTTTGCTCACTGTTTATCAAAAACAAGAACGTGATGATGATTCTGAGCAGTGTTTGGCCATTGTTAGAGCGGCGCTGGAATGATTGCGTTGCTCTTGATGGAGATTACGTTGATGAATAAAGCTAATTTTGAACCAAAAAAACCGTGTTTTCTTTGTTAGGCCCAGGACTTTTCAGCCCATGTGTTATGTAGTAATAGAATATATAATAGAATCTTCTAGAGCAGCTAAATTCATTACTGGTATATCTTTATTGTCCTACAGGTTGTATTATCACTAAATAATTGTATATGTGTTAATATTACGTTTGAAGAGATAGTTTTTTAAATCTATGAACATATCTAGCATTTGTCGAATTTAATAAGGCAATGGAGAAAGATTAAACATCAAAGCCATGGAGAATATTAGAAGACAGAAAAAATCCAAATTCCATAATATGTGACATCTAAAGTATATGTAGATGCTCTGCAATATTTATAGACCCTAATGATGACAAAACTGTAAATCTGATTTATATACGAGGATGGACTGAAAAGTTCGCGGCCTCACCAAAAAATAATTATATTTTTATCATAGTACCCTCAACAAGTTCATACTTACTTTGGTTGTCACAGTGTAAAATTTTGTTGCTGTAGAATCTGTGGTTTTTAGGTTAGAACGAGTTTAGTGAGACCAAGTGAAGCGTTTTTAGAAAAATGAAAAAAATTGAACAACCATCGAGTACCTGTTTAAAAAAAGATTAACACCAAAGGAGATCCACGATGATATTTATTTATTTATACATTCAATTCCAACAGGTCAGGGCCAATTACAGGATTAACGTTTATACTAATGAGCTACATATAAAAGAAGAACATGATACAATTAAAATAAAATTAAAATGTTTGAACAAATTAAAAAAAAATATATAAAAATAGTAATAATAAAAAATTACAAACTTGAGCAACCTCTAAACACTGAGCAGAGAACCAATAAGTACCGACAGCCTACTGCAATGGAAATCACCGGAGTTTCCAATGACATTGCCGTTCTTGCACATTATATAGGGTGTTTTTTATAGAGGTATAGAACTTTGAAATGGAATAAAACAAAGATAAATTTTTTAAATTGACATGAAATTTACTTTATTCGAAAGATAATCTTCTGGCATTATAATTTAAATATGACTTCTGGCATATGACCGCCACGGCTGGCTCGGACGTAGTCTAATCTGGAGGTCCAATTTTCGATGACTTTTTCCAACATTTGTGGCCGTATATCGGCAATAACGCGGCGAATGTTGTCCTCCAAGTGGTCAATCGTTTCGGGCTTATCGGCGTAGACTAGCGACTTCACAGATCCCCACAGAAAATAGTCTAACGGCGTTAAATCGCACGATCTTGGAGGCCAATTCACGGGTCCGAAACGTGAAATTATGCGGTTACCAAACGTTTCCTTCAATAAATCAATTGTGGCACGAGGTGTGTGACATGTTGCGCCATCTTGTTGAAACCACAGCTCCTGCACATCATGGTTGTTCAATTGATGAACGAAAAAGTCAGTAATCATGGCTCTATAGCGGTCACCATTGACTGTAACGTTCTGACCAGCATCGTTTTTAAAGTAGTACGGACCAATGATTCCACCAGCCCATAAAGCACACCAAACAGTCAGTTTTTCTGGATGTAACGGTGTCTCAACATACACTTGAGGATTATCATCACTCCAAATACGGCAGTTTTGTTTATTGACGTATCCATTCAAACAAATGTGAGCTTCATCGCTAAACAAAATTCGCTTATGAAAATCGGGATCAACGGCAATCTTGTTTTGGGCCCCTTCACTGAATCTACGCCTTGCTAGGTGATCGTGTGGCTTCAATTGTTGCACGAGTTGGATTTTGTAAGCACGCAAACCAAGATCTTTCCGCAAAATCTTCCATAAAGTGGATGGACACATATCCAATTCCTGTGCACAATGGCGGATAGACTGATTCGGGTCTTCCTCTACGCTACGCTCTACAGCAGTAATGACTTCTTCTGTACGCACTGTACGACGTCTCTGTGGATTCGTATTATCATTTAGAGTAAACGTGGTGCAAAAACGTTCCATAGTTAATCGAATTAATTGCTCTGATGGACGATTATGTTGACCGTAAAATGGACGTAGTGCGCGATACGTATTTCGAACAGAACCATGATTTTCAAAATAAATTTGCACAATTTGGAAGCGTTGTTCAGGCGTCAGTCTAGTCATGTTGAAATGCCAAACCAAACTAAACATAAATCACTTGGCAGTTGACAAAATGGCCGCCAGTTAAAAAAGTGTTGCCAACTTAAAGTTTTATACCTCTATAAAAAAACAACCTTTATAAATAGTGCTGTGGAATAATGTATTTGACCTAGCCCGGCCAGGGCTAAAAATAAGTGAGCGGAATAATTGAAACATATAGGGTTGTTACGATAGGAATATCGGACGACATTGCATTTGGAAACGTTTTAAGGTGAGCCTGTTAGTAGAGCACCAGTTGGTGAGAGCATTAATGCCGCTCTGTAATTCGTGGCAATCAGAAACCGAGTCTATTCGTTTGAAAATCTTAAGGTCATCGGCATAAGCAAGCTTCCGGCAACCTATCTCACTCAGCAAGTCGTCAACAAACATACTGAAAAGAAGAGGTCCCAGATTGGAACCCTGGGGAACACCTGAAGTGGGACTATGGAGAGGCCATCTAAATCCATTGATTTCTACAAAAAATATGCGACCCAGGAGGTAAGAATTTAAAAGATCAATCAGGTTATTTGAGAGCCCGAAATGAGATCCGACCTTATCCAACAGTAAGTAGTAATTAAGTCGATCAAAGGCTTTGCGAAAATCCGTATAGACCACGTCAATCTGGCTCCTATCATTGATACCGTCGCACACAAACTGCGAGAATGAGGCAAGATTTGCGGTGGTAGATCTGCCAGGCATAAAACCGTGTGGTCAGTAGAAAGCGTATTTCTAACTTTTGAGAAAATAAATTTATGCAAAATAATTTCAAGAATTTTAGAGAAATTACATAAAATAGATATGGGGCGATAATTATCAACCACACCTGGATCCCCAGACTTCAAGATAGGTCGGACTTTGGCCACCTTCCAAGTAGCAGGAAACGTATGAGTCGTCAAGACTAGATTAAAGATATGGAGTAAAGGATCGGATAGAGCGGATACGCAATCCTTGACTACAAAACTGAGAATGCCGTCGGAACTGGAGATCAGTTTATTCTTGAGAGATCTAGCCGCAGTTACAAAATCCCTTTCGGGAACGTCAACAAAGAAAGGGGGAGCTCCCCAATAACTATACTCCTCAGGCCTAGCCGACTTATAAATACGCTGTGAAAGCAATCACCAAAGGCAGTGACTATGCTAGGTGGGTCGTTATAGACATGATCATTATTTCTCATGTTATTAGGAATGCCAAATTGAGAGCGTTTACTCTGAATAAACGCCCAGAAGCTGGAGGGATCGTTAGAGATGTTATTCTCAGAACTGCTGATATATTCTCTATAGACAACACTAGATTGCTACTTGACTAACCTACGAAGAGAAGTGATTTTCTGATAGTAAAACTTGAGTTTGAACACCTTATAATTAGGATAAGCATTTTCTTTTTTATAAATGTTATCTATGATCTCCTTGGTGTAACAAAGAGGGAAGTGCCTTCTACACTGTGACTTCTGAGGCACGCTTGCAACAAAGATGTTATTTAGTGTGTCATACAGGATCTGACGAGCATCCTCCAGAGACAGACAGTCAGTAACAGGGGACCAACAACCAAGCAGTGGAAAAAATCTGGTGAACCGATCCCAAAGAAAGCAAACGCAATTCTGTCGGCTCAAAAAGTAATGACGTCAGTTTTTTGGGATGCTAAAGGTATTATTATGGTGGACTACCTTCCAAAAGGCGAAAGAATAAACTTGACTTACTATTGCACGCTTTTTTTGTCGTTTACGTCAAGAAATTAAAGAGAAATACCCAGGATTACTGAGAAAGAAAATTTTGTTCCATCAGGACAACGCTCGCGTTCACACGTCTGTTGAGTCTATGGCTCAAATTCTTCATTGCGGTTTCAAATTGCTGCCCCACCCGACTTATTCTCCTGATTTGGCACCTTCAGACTTTCATCTGTTCCCAAACCTAAAAAAACATCTCGGTGACCAGAAATATTTATCAAATGAAAAAGTCGAAGCTTCAGTTAACCAATATTTTGAAGACCTTGAGGAATCTTTTTTTTTCAAACAGGTGCGGACGTTTTGGAAAGCAGGTGGAAGAAGTGCATAGAGCTAGGTGGAGATTACGTCGAAAAATAAAAATATTTTTGTACATATTTTATTTTATTTTCTTGACTAGGCTGCGAACTTTTCAATCCATCCTCATAAATCAACAACTTCTCAATAAATTTTACAAAACAATGGCTGTATTATTTATTTTTTTTTATGGGTCTAGCACACGTGCTGCAGGGAAGTCCCTAAAGCTCTACAGGAGCGACACGTGTGCGGAAAAAAGCGATTCACGTTATTCTTGAATCGCTATAAATTGTACTCGGTGGGAAACACACACCTTATTGTTATGGAGCTTCGATAATTAAAAAGCAATTTAAAAGCCAAATTCAATCAGTTCAACATGACTAAGTCCATAAGATAAACAACTAAGATGAATTGGATGAATAAATAAAATGTTTAAGTAGAAATTTCCATACATTCAATAACTGATTTAGAGTAATTTATTTTTTTTGTTGTTCCATTTTTAGTGTTATAATGTTGACGAATATTTAAGCAAGTATACTTTAACTGAATTTTATTAAAATAATTTTATGGCTTTGTAAAAGCTTTAAATTAAACTAGAGAGTCAGCTGTAAGGAAATGTTTTAATAACTTGTCCAAATTCTGACAACATAAAACAAACACAATATTTTTTTATATCCAACTCTACTCTTTCTAGTACAATTTAAGACAGAACTGGTTCTATTAAAACCATAATAATTCCAAATACAAATACAGTTACCAGCTAAGGTAAGTGGTAAGGTATGAATGTTGAGAAATGAAACTGGCCATTGAATTAAAAAAATTTTAGCAGCTTCTTATGAATGTATGAGACGTTAGCATTCTTCTGGGCATGTCCTTTTTCTAAGCTAATATTAAACTATTATAACTACCACATTTGTTTAATTGTAAGTATCTTAAAATAAGATATATTTTAAAAATAATATTTAATTAAAATTTGGTAAGCTTATATTACTGGCTAATTCTGTAGAATTGTTTATGTACTAGATCTAGTTTCTTCAAGTTTTGATATCACATAAAATATGTAAAAAAAGTTTAAATTTATAGTGTTAAAATAGCAAAATGGATTACTAACAGTAATTAAAGGAGGTTTCAAATTACTCAACATTAACTATCCATTTAACTTACTCAAGAATAAATATTCGTTTAACTCTATCCCAGCCAGTTTCATTCTTTGAGACCGAACGATCTGCTAATAATTCAGTTTTAGTGGTTTGCTCCACTTTATCTTCTCCAAATAAATCTGAAAAAATGGGTAAAAAGCAATATTTTTCCCCATTTTGTAAAAATTTCCTGAACATTTTCGCAGGTTATATTGACATTATATAACATAACCTCAAAACAATATATCCCCTTTTTTTCTTTTGAATTACACTCCGTACGTTATTTTACGTACGCGGTGTTCGGAGTTACAAAATACATAAACCAGCAGCGTGCGAATGTAACCCATATCCCTTGTCTGTGCAATGTTGGCAAACAGTATTGACAATAGAGCAAAAATCTTTCTTAGGCACGGGTTTTACTGCAAAAACTACACAGTTAACTTAAAATATAGTAAACTCTAAATAGCAATAACCGGTTGAGGAACTATCAGTTTCGAATTTCTTAACATTACTTTTTTTGCATTTAAACATTTTCTGGAATTAACCTATAATTGTTGCAGCCAATAGAAGTGATAAAGTTAACATAATTTTTATTGAGATCACACTATAATCACATTCCATATGTTTTTCTATTAATAGTGGAAATAATGAAAAAAATAATTTTCAGATTTCTCGACCCCAAGTACCTCGAAAAGTATGTATAACAGCCTCCTCCCCCTTCTATGTTTGTCTTTAAATAATTTTACTTAAAGTTTGTTCATTATCCCCACTAAGAACCACGAAAAATTCTGATAATTCTACTGGAACAATATAAAACTGATAGTATATCAGGGTTCTTAAATCACAAAAACAACATAGCCTTCAATTTCCAGTGGTTTCTCGCTCTGTCTGTAAGTCTGTTTTTTTGTTCGCACAATAACTCTCGAACAAAATTGCCTGCAAATTTGGTACACATATAAATATTTTATACCCAAGCGGAGAAAAATTAGGTAATTCATGAAATTACTTCCCGGAGTAATGAGAATATTTTAAATTTTGGAAGTCTGACAACACCATACAGTTGAACAATTCATTTACGTTGTATCTCCCCCACCATCTCGAAGCGGTGACCTCATCTTCATATGGAGGAACGGCACGAAGTCACACAGTGCTAAAACAAGCGAATAAGGGGAGCAGTGGACGACATTCTTCGCCAAAAACTGTTGCGTGCACAACTGAGGGCCGGTGCATTGTCGTAATGCAATAGAAAACTCTGCTTGCTTTAAAGATTTGGCCATTTAATAGAAAGCGCGTCAGAGATGCTCAAAATTATGCAACTACAGTCTTCGCGAATAACTTGTTGCACTTTGGCATTTTAGAGGTGGTTACAATCGAGCGTGTTCCGGAACGCTTATCATCGTCCAAAAGTTTAGAAAAAGTAAACTTTTTTTTTTAAATTTCAACAATGCATTTTAGAAAAAGATATTTCCATTAAATAATTCTTACACATATTCATTACCTGATTAATAAATATTATTGATGTTTAGATAGCCCAGGGGTCGGAAACCTTTTAACTAAGGGGTGCCAGTTTTCATCCATACAACATTTTGCGTGCCGACATAGGTACTTACTACAACTAAAATTAACAAAAATGAACTTAAATTAACTTAAAATATTGGTTTTAGAAGGTTTAATTATAAAAATTTTTTAACATTTAACAAATAATTTTATTATACTAGTCCTAGGACCTAGTGTGAACCCTGTGCTTGAAGTTCTTTAGAGAGTTTTCTTATATCCGGTTCATGTCTGGTTATTTTCAGTGCCACACATGCTTCCGAGTTGTCTGTTGTTAACCTGCTTCGGTACGGGTTTAAAATCACTCTCATATAGGAAAAAAGTTGTTCACAGATGTAGGATGATCCGAAAGCTGTAAGCATGGCAAACGCTACTTTCTTAAGACAAATAAATTTCTCTGGTAAACTCATCCAACAACTGAGTATCTCGTTTGAATGGTTCTGGCAGTCACCTTCTAATACCCTTCTTAATTCTACAAATTTCGTGTTCCATAACTCGGAGCTTTTAAATTCAATGTATTGAAGATCAAAATCATTAATGTCCATCCATGAGAAAAGAGATATGTCAAAGCAACTGCTGGAAAAATCCATTAAATCTGGTTTGATTAAAAAAGCGAACATAGGACCATGTTTATCAAAATCCTGACCCCTCTCGATAAACTCCTCTTTTAAATTAGTCATATATTTAAGAATTTCGTCTATTAGTGCACCATCGTCGACACTGGATATATTAGTTTTTAAATTTGGAAAATATTTATATGTGTTTGTAGTAATATCGCTGATAAATAAATCTATTCTTAATTTGAATGATTTCCAGGATTCGTATAAATCCAGAACTATTCTGCCTGAACCTTGTAGCTTTAAGCTGAGTTCACTGAGATGGTTTGTAATATCAGTAAGAAACATTAACATACAGATCTATTTCTTATCTTCTAGTTTAGGATAGGCATCCACTTGATATTTTTCCAACAAGAACAATTTAATTTCGCCCAGACATTGCACAAATCTAGAGAGCACTTTACCACGGCCGAGCCAGCGCACATTATTGTGCAATGGTATACGAGGCTGGTTTGAAAAGTCCGTGCAAAGTCCGAGAGATGGCACCACCGGCGCGTATCGAGGTCATGTTTCAGGCATATTGGTCTATTTCTTTGTGTTTGGCATTCGTGTGAATCAAGGAAGTCGAGTGATTTTCAAGAAATGAACGAAAAAGAATTTCGTGTAGTGATTAAACATTACTTTATGAAAGGCAAAACGCCTCAGGAGACTAAATAGAAGCTTGATAAATATTATGGTGACTCTGCACCTTCGATTAGAACAGTTTATAAGTGGTTTCAAAATTTTCGGACTGGCCATATGGGCACAAGTGACGCTGAACGTTCTGGACGGCCTGTGGAGGTTACGACTCCAGATATCATCGATCAAATCCATGATATGGTGATGGATGACAGAAGAGTTAAGGTGCGTGAGATTGCTAGTGCTGTGGGCATCTCGACTGAACGGGTACATAATATTTTGCATAAACATTTGGACATGAGAAAGCTATCCGCAAGATGGGTGCCGCGATTGCTCACGCTTGACCAAAAACGGAATCGTGTAAAGTGTTGCAAGGATGGTTTGCAGCTGTTCCAGAAGAATCCGGAGGACTTTAAGCGTCGTTTCGTCACTGTGGATGAAACATGGATACATTACTATACTCCTGAGACCAAACAACAATCTAAACAATGGGTTACCAAGGGGGAATCTGCACAAAAAAAGGCGAAGACCGTTCCTTCGGCCGAAAGGTTATGGCGACTGTCTTTTGGGATTCGCAAGGGATAATCCTCATCGACTATCTGGAAAAGGGTAAAACTATTACAGGTGAATATTATTCATCGTTATTGGACCGTTTGAAAACCGAGCTGCAAGAAAAACCCCCGCGATTGGCCCACAAGAAAGTCCTTTTCCATCACGACAACGCACCAGCACTCACCTCAGCAGTTGTGGTCGCAAAATTAATGGAAATAGGATTCAAACTCGTTTCACATCCCCCTATTCTCCAGACTTGGCTCCCTCGGACTACTATTTGTTCCCCAATTTGAAGAAATGGCTGGCGGGACAAAGATTTTATTCAAAAGGAGGAGGTGATTGCAGACACTAATGGATATTTTGCAGACTTGGACAAATCCTATTATTCGGAAGGGATCAACAAACTAGAACATCGTTGGACGAAGTGTATAAGCCTAAAAGGAGACTATGTCGAAAAATAAAAAAGGTTTACCCCAAACACATAAGTAGTTTTTATTTTCGCACGGACTTTTCAAACCAGCCTCGTATCTGAATATGCACTTTCTAATTCCTTTAGAAACGCCTTAAATTGTCTATGGATCAGTGAAGAACGACCGACAATGTAGTTAACTATTTTAGCCACCCTATCCATCACGGATTTTAAACTTCCAGCGGAGATTTTAGCGCACAAACTCTCTTGGTGAATTATGCAATAAAAATTCAAAACTGATCGACCCATGCGTTCAATAAGAAGGGAAATAAATCCTTCATGTCTCCCAATCATAGCAGGAGCGCCATCTGTCGTAACGCAAAAAATTTTATTTAAATCAATGTTCCGCTTTTCAAAATGTTTAACAAATTCTGAAAATATATCCTTTCCTCTTGTAGTTCCCTGCAATGGGAGCAGACAAATCAGCTCTTCATACACACTGCCATCATCGAAGTATCGCGCAACGATTGCCAAACGGGCAATGTCATTAATATTGACACTTTCATCCAATGCTACACTAAATACAAAACTCCGTTTGATAGCGTCTCTGCTGTTTTTGGACATTTTGTGTCTTTTCGGTAATTGGTCTCTCGATGATCCGTGCTGATGCCGGTATATCCCTAATCCTGGCCAATATTGTATCCTTATTGGGCAAGTCGTCGAATAAAATCTCGCCAGTACTCAAAAACGTTTGCTTCATAAATTCTCCGTCAGTGAACGGCCTACCCTTTTGTGCTAACGATTGTGCAATTTTGAAACTGCATTCAGTTACGTGATTTTTTCCTTGGAAAACTTTGCTAAAGAATGTTGATTGTTTCTCGTATTGTTTACTTGCTCTTTGTATTGCCTCCCTTTTATCAGCGTTATCTTTAAATGACGATTCATGTTTTATCTGGAAATGTCGTTGAATACTAGATGTCCGGAAAACTACTCTTTCCCGACATAGGACACAAATGGCCCGCTGTACAAAACCGTAATCTTCTGCCCATGAAGTTTGAAATGATCGAACGTCTACCGTCTGTTTCTTTGCGGCCATAACGCAACGTAATTTTAATTTTTAAACTTTTCGACGACTATTGACTGGAACGGATGTTACTAAATGATCCAAACGTGTAGCCGCTTGCTATATATAGAAAAATAATATTTCCAGAAAATTCCAATAATTACGTTTATTAAATTTCTTAGAACAAAAATTATTATCTACAACGCGCCCATTGCAATCAAAGGGCCGTCTAGAAGTTAAATCTAACAAAAACTAAAGTTCGCCAATATAAAAAGAGTTGCGGCGCGCGTCGGAACGATTGAAGTCAAGTCAAACAAAAACCGCCTTATAGCGGCTCTTTTGATCTTAATTGAGGACGTTTATTTGTGTTTTTGCCTAGGCTTATATTTTGAGGTTTGCTGTCTTTAATACTTGCCGAAATTAAAGCCAAACCAATGCATTCAGTAAAATTATAAATTACAAAATATATATTTTGTAGTTTTTGGTAATAATACGTAGTGACCTATATAATATATCGTTTTTGTTTGTATCGTTAAAGAAATACTGTCTTCGATTATTTATTTACCTAATTTCGAAACATGTCACAGATTACAGAATTAATGTGTAAACTTTGAATAGGTACGCGTGCCATTCAAAATTGCTTGGCGTGCCAGAGATGACACGCGTGCCACAGGTTGCCTAACACCAATCCAAAAAAATAAAAAAAATCTTTTTATACTTTATATACTTTTATTAGGAACAATTTTGGCACAAAAATATAAGAATTCAGCAGTACAATGTTTAGTTGTCACATCATATAAAAAGAATTATAAACAGTTTTTTTTTCCTAATTATGTATAAACGTTAAAAATAAACTGAATTGTGCTCACTCAAAATGAGATTCTCGCTTTTTTTGGGCCCTACAATTCGTTCAAGGTTTTAAATACAGTTAAGTTAAACGAAAGGATTATTTGTTCTATAGGCCTATTTTGTGATTCTAAACAGTGTTTACAAATATCACATATTTTATTTGTTTAAGTTTTGTTTCAACAAGATTCTTAGACTCCACTTTCTCCATGCTTCATTACGAAAGTAATGACGTAATATTTGATTCACTCTAAGTAAGAAATCATATTGCACCGTGATTGTCTTTTACATCATATAAATGAACAATTATTTGTCATAGTAACCGTTCCGGAGTGCTTGTTAGAACAAACCTTATATAATATTATACACACATATAAATAGCTAATATTTTATATATATTTAATTTATAACCTAAATAATCTGTACATATGTAT
>CM032456.1:20469807-20758757 GCA_019049505.1 Pachyrhynchus sulphureomaculatus
CATTACGCCAGAATTGACTCCTAAAATTTTATATTTATGAAATGAGTCAATGTAGAAACCAACAGATAAGATACCTGCTGCTTGTCCACACCATTACAATTACTTAACGAGTTTACATCGTTTTGATCCTTGTACATATATATATATATATATATATATATATATATATATATATATATATATATATATATATATATATATACAGTGGCGTGCAAAAGTTTCCGACCAGTGACATTTCGTACCCTAATTTATTAAAAAAAAGACTAATGATTTTTAATCATTATGAGATGCTTCTCAGACGAATCTAAATTTAATCTTTTTGGAAGCGATGGTAGACAACATGTACGACGTTCTATTGGCACGAGAAATGATGTTCGGTACCAAATTCCTACTGTAAAACACGGTGGAGCAAGTGTGACGGTTTGGGGAATTTTCTCTGCACAAGGAGTCGGTCCATTGATCGAGATCAACGGAAATATGGACGCTGATATTTACAAGGACATTTTAGAAAACAATTTGTTATCATATGCTGAAGAAACATTGCCGCAGAATTGGATATTTCAGCAGGATAATGATCCCAAACATACATCCAAGTTGTTAAAACAGTGATTTTCTGCTTCAAATATGAGAGTTTTAAGCGGGCCATCTCAGTCACAGGACTTGAACCCAATAGAACATTTATGGAAAACGCTAGATCGTCAAGTTTGAATGCATACATATTCAAATAAAGCAGCATTATTCAAATCATTGAAGGAAGAATGGGATAGAATTTGACCGACCTGCTTGTATTAATCGATTAATTGAGTCAATACCACATCGTTGTGCGACTGTTATCGCTGAAAAGGGTATGGCTACAAAATATTAACATAAAAATATAATTTAAGTCTATTATAGAGCATATGGACTAATAATTTTTCTGGTAGTACAAAGTGGCCGGAAACTTTTGCACATATAAATATAAGAATAATAATAATTATATTCACAAACATAAATAATATTCTTTTACTATATTATTTTGTTTCCTATATTTCATACTCACATCTCATAATGATTAAAAATCATTAGTCTTTTTTTAATAAATTAGAGTACGAAATGTGACTGGTCGGAAACTTTTGCACGCCACTATATATATATATATATATATATATATATATATATATATATATATATATATATATATATATGGGTAATTCTCTGTCAACCGGACCCCCCCTCCTGCCCATTACAGGTTTTGAGATAAAATGGTCAGTAGGGGCTCAAAATTTTCGTTAAGATGTCTACTTTTTAATGCCGCATGCTACTTTTGAAAATTCAAGATGTCCGAAGCAATATGGCGGCTACAAGGGGAAGAGCACTCAAAAAATACGAAAATTGCAATATTACTAACTTGTAAAAATGAGTTATAAGGGCGTAAAAGTGTACTATAAGTGCTCAAAATTTCCAATTAAACCTCTATTTAACAGTGGAATTTATTGAGGAAATTGTTATTTAAAAATGAAATATTGATTTCATCAATTTTTTTAAATGTAATATATATATATATATATATATATATATATATATATATATATATATATATATATATATATATATATATATATATATTAGCCGTGCCCGCGGCTCTGCTCGCGTGGACTTGATTCACTAGTATCGTCACTGCTTATTCCTTATGTTACCTAACGTAATAAAATATCTGCCATTATTTCCCCTTATCTCCCATTATTTTTCCTTATCTCCCATTATCTCTCCATAATTTCCATTATCTAGGCTTATCTCTGCTTATCTCCCATTATTTCTCCTTATGTCCCATTATTTCTCCTTATCTCCCATTATCTCACCATAACTCCCATTATCTAGACTTATTTCCGCTTATCTCCCATTATTTCTCCTTATCTCCTATTATTTATACTTATCTCCCATTATCTTACCTTATCTCCCGTTATCTAGGCTTATATCGAATTATATAGAACATATATATAAATTTATAAAAACACGTAAATCGAATAAGTGGTTCTCAAGTGATAAGCGCACTAAAGGACAGTCAGACAGACAGAGAGACGTTGCATTTTTTTATACATTATATTCTTTGCAACATGATAATGTTCCATATTTAATGGTTTAGGCAATGTATTGGAAGAGAACTCGCTAACGGTAACCTTTTTCCGACTTGATTCATTACTATCGTCACTGCTTATTCTTTATGTTACCTAACGCAATAAAATATATCCTATAACTTGGTCAGAGAACATATGTGTGTTTTAAAAGAAAGCACGTAACGCACTAACGGACAGCGAGACAGATAGACAGACAGAAAGACGTTGCATTTTATATATATTATAGATAGATAACCTGGACAGAGAACATATATATGTTTTAAAAAAAAGCACGTAAATCGGATAAGTTCTCCAGTGATAAGCGTAGTAACGGACAGACAGACAGGCATAGAGAAAGGCAGACAGACAGACGGAGAGACGTTGCATTTTATATATATTATAGAAATAAGATTATAGATAACCTGGCCAGAGAATATATGTATGTTTTAAAAAAAAAGTACGTAAATCGGATAAGTAGTTCTTTAGTGCTAAGCACACTAACGGGCAACAGACAGACAGAGACACGTTGAATTATATATATATATATATATATATATATATATATATATATATATATATATATATATATATATATATATATATATATGTAATAAAATATATATCTATAACCTGGTCAGAGAACATACCATATGTATGAATTTAAAAAATTACATATATCGGATAAGTGGTTCTCGAGGGATAAGCGCACTAACGAACAGACAGACAGACGTTGCATTTTATATATATTATAGACATAGATTATTATTATTATTATATAACCTGGCCGAAGAATATATGTATGAATTTAAAAAAAGACACGTAAATCGGATAAGTGGTTCTCGCGTTATAAACGCACTAATGGACAAACAGACACACAGAGAGACATTGCATTTTGTATATATTATAGATTATAGATATTCTTTGCTACATAATATTGTTCCATATTTAATGATTTAGGCTGTGTATTGCAAACGAACGCGCTAGCGGCAAACTTTCTTCCGACTCCATTCACTATTATCGTCACTGCTCATTCGTTATGCTACCTATCGTATTAAAATATAGCCTATAACCTGGCCAGAGATTATATGTATGTTTTTAAAAAAAAAAGTACGTAAATCGGATAAGTGGTTCTCCAGTGATACGCGCACTAACGGACAGACAGAGAGACGTTGAATTTTATATATATGTATATATATGAGGCATTATTTGTCAAGCGGGACACCCTTCTCTCCATTACAGATTTTAAGATGGGAGGATCTGTAGGACCTTAAAATTTTCGTCTAGACGTGTACTTTAAAATTCCGTTTGGCGATTTTTGAAATTCAATATGGCGTCGCAACATGGCGGTCATAATCAACCAAATCAATGTGAGTTTGTTAGTATTCACCACTGATTTGGCAATTGTTAGCTGTCAAGTTTGTAATTTCGACATCATATTTGTAAACAGTGACCCCGAAAACGTGATATTTGGGAGTAAAATTCGTATTCAACTTAGACCCCCGCTTCTTTTATTACTTTGGCAGTTTCGGCAGTTGACTTGGCAGTAGGTAGCTGTTAATTTGTCAAATTAAAATCAATTTATAATAATTTTAAAAAACCGGTCAAGTGCAAGTTGAACTTGCGCAATTAGTGTTCCGTACGTTGATTGCTTTTAAAATAAAAAATTTTGTTACAGATGCATAAAATGATCAGTGACTTCATAAAACATACCCCAAATGAGTTTTCAACAAAGTTTATTTCCAATCTTTACTGAAATCTGATAACCTTGAAATTTTTTTTTTTTTTAAATACCAGAAAAATTATTAAACGTAATGCACTCGTGATAATTTTCGTTCAATCTACACCCCGTGGAGAATATTCCGGAATTTTTTCAAAATTTTTTGATAAGTACTTTTCGAGATAAGGCGGGGGACAGCGATTTTTCGCGATTTTTTAAAAATAATACAAAGAAAAGTGCGCGCGTGTTTTCACAAGCTTTCATTTGACACAACACTCGATGACCTAGTAAAAAAAAATTTTTTTCACTTCCGATTTCACCCCCCAAAACAAGTCAAAATTTAACACTCAAAACTACATGGTTCTGATGAGGCCATCAATTCCTATATTATTACCAAATTTCAACTTTCTATGTCAAATAGTTTCGGAGAAAATCGGGTGTGACAGACACCGAAATGATCTTATAAGTGTTCCGTACGGAACACTAATAAATGACCTTAAAAACATGATAATTGTGAATAAAATCGGTATTAAACGTAAAACCTGGTTTTCAAGGTATTATGTCAGTTTTGACAGTGGATTTGACATATTTGTAATCAGTAACCCGAAAATATAATAATTCTCGGTAAACTCCGTATTTAACGTAAAACTCGGATTTGATGTTATTTTGGGTGTTTTGAAAGTGGGTTTGGCAGTTAATAGATGTCAAATTGCATTTTTATAATTGAATTTATAATCAGCACACCAAAAAAAATGAAAAAAAACAACTGGTTTTTCCATTTTACACTTTAAACTAAATGTTTATCATAAATTTAAGCAACTTTTTTTGTTAAAAGCCACCTTTTGGTTGATTATGACCGCCATGTTGCGATGCCATATTGAATTTCAAAAATCGCCAAACGGAATTTTAAAGTACACGTCTTGACGAAAATTTTGAGGTCCTACAGATCCTCCCATCTTAAAATCTGTAATGGAGAGAAGGGTGTCCCGCTTGACAAATAATGCCTCATATATATACATATATATATATATATATACAATATATATATATATATATATATATATATATATATATATATATATATATATACAATATATATATATATATATATATATATATATATATATATATATATATACAATATATATATATATATATATATATATATATATATATATATATATATATATATATATATATACAATATATATATATATATATATATATATATATATATATATATATATATATATATATATATATATATATATACAATATATATATATATATATATATATATATATATATATATATATATATATATATATATATACAATATGTATATGTATATATATATATATATATATATATATATATATATATATATATATATATATATATAATTACAAAAAAATTCAGTCTCATACAAATCAATTACAGTATGAACGGTCAGATCCTAGAGTGATGTCAGTCGGTGTCTGATTTGGGTGTTTTGCTGGATACTGCCTTGTCTTTTCGTGGCCACATTACAAAGATTACGGCGGAGAGTTTTAAACTATTGGGTCATACGTAATAGTGCCGACTTTGTTGAATATGATACTCTAAAATTGCTTTTTAATAGTTTCGTGAGATCACGGCTTGAATACTCAGTTGTTGTTTGGTGCCCCTTTTATCAAGCGCACATTCAAAATACTGAAAAAATTCAAAAGCGTTTTTTAAAGTACGCTAGTTTTAAACTCGATGGAGTATATCGCGAAATAGGTTATCCCTATGAAAGTCTCTTGGATAGATTGTCGATGGAAAGTTTAGAGGCACGCCGAAACAAAGCCCAAATTATATTTTTACATAAGATAATATCAAACAAAATTGATGCAAACAAAATCTTGCAGTGTCTGCCTTTTCATTTACCTAGACCCGCGGCACGTACTCTGCAAACCTTTAATTTACCAGTCCCAAGAACAAATGTCCTAAAATTTTCTCCCTTTTTTTAAATTTGCGAGAAATATAATCAAATGCAGAACCAGCTTGATATTTTCAACTGCAGCGGGACAAAAATAAAAAAAATATAGTTTTAAAATATGTTGTTAATAAGCTATTTAATTTTAATTAGGTTTAGTATATTTGATTATGTTATTTTCCCATTCTGTAATTGGAATACTGTAGAATGTGGTAAATAAATATAACTATATATATATATATATATATATATATATATATATATATATATATATATATATATATATATTAAGTTGGGAATGTGGAATCTTTGGCACAATGATACTACTCAGTATATATCACCACTACACCAAACACTTTATTTTTGCACTCGACGCGCGTTTCGCTAACCATGTTAGCTTCATCAGGAGCGATGATTGACTAAAGCTAAACTACAAATCTACCCTATTTATACTCAGCCTAACCCTTGAATTACTCAAGCGGAACTAATGACATAGGCAAGGCCCTCAGTTCCGGTCAAGTAACCAGTAGAGGGGACTATAAGGAATAGGCCCTCTGTCTTTATTTAAACTACTTTTACATTTTATGATTTCCATACTTTCGTATGCGTTCAACCATCTCCTATCAGATACATTTTTTATTAACCTTAGATTATCTAATGTTACAGTATGATCAGCTTCAAGGGCATGTTCGGCAATACTAGACTTTTCTGTTCTATTGTATCTTAAGTGTGCTAAATGTTCTTTAAATCGTGTTTTAATTGACCTTTTAGTTTGCCCAACATACTTTTTGTCACAATCATTACAACTAATTTCATAAATTCCACTTTTCTCACAATTAGGAATCTTATCTTTGGGATTTCCTAAGATATTCCTCAGATTGTCTGCTTCCGCTTGAGTAATTCAAGGTTTAGGCTAAGTATAAATAGGGTAGATTTGTAGTTTAGCTTTAGTCAATCATCGCTCCTGATGAAGCTAACATGGTTAGCGAAACGCGCGTCGAGTGCAAAAATAAAGTGTTTGGTGTAGTGGTGATATATACTGAGTAGTATATATATATATATATATATATATATATATATATATATATATATATATATATATATACACAAATCTCTATAATGAAATAATTTTAATAATTTTTTATGAACATTGGTTATACTAAAAGTTAGAAAAAACTTATTCGGATACTTTAAAAGTGAATTAGCTACTAAATTTCTCTATAAGATTCGAATTAAAATTATTCTTAAGACCTAATAACAAAATCTTTGAAATTACGTAATAATGAAAAAAATAAACTGGGACACTAGTAGCAAAATTAATGGTGTAACTGGGACACTATAGCGTCTGCCTCCTCTACTTCGGATGACAGCGTTTATGCGCCTAGGCATGCTTCTAATTAAATTTTGGATAATATCTTGAGGAATTTGCTCCCATTCTGTGATAACTGCATTTTCAAGTTCCCTCAGGTTTCTAGCTGCAGGTATATGACGTTTCACATTTTTCTTAAGGTGATCCCATACATGTTCTATCGGATTCAGATCCGGGCTTTTTGGTGGCCAATGTATAATCGGTATATCAACTTGATTAAAATAATCGAGTACCTCCCTAGCCACGTGAGGTCGAGCGTTATCTTGCATAAGCAGGAAATTGGGCCCCACAAAATGACCGAAAGGTATCACATGTTCTATTACAATATTCTCAAGATAGTAGTCAGCATTCCTGGATCTCGTACGGACAGGAACTAACTCTGTGCGAGCATCAAAGCAGATGCCACCTTAGAACATAACAGAGCCACCGCCGAATGGAATCCTTCCAGAGATATTGCAAGGAGCAAACCTCTCTCCTGGTCTTCGCCATACTCGCTCACGACTATCTGGATGTTTTAGACTAACCCTAGTTTCATCTGTGAAGAAAACTTGTTTCCAATCATCCACAGACCAGTTTTCGTGAATTCGAGCAAAACGTAACCTGGCAACTCTGTTCTCTCTAGTAAGCAAGGGCGCAGTGGCTGGTCTCCTACTGTTTAATCCAGCTTCATTTAACCGTCTTCTAACTGTTTTAGAAGAAATTGTGACATTGCGAACAGCCTCGAGTTCGTTTCTTATTATAGAACTAGTGACAGTCCTGTTTCTTAAAACATATTGTCTTATAAAACGTTCACCTAGGTCGCTAGTGCATCGTTCTCGTCCTTGCCCTAGCCTTCTACAATAAGTTCCTACTTCATTCAAGCGTCTTACCATACGACTTATTGTGGAACGATGTTTGCCTAACAAATTGGCAACATAACTCTGACAATATCCCTCGTCCAATAAAACTGAGGCTCGCACAAAATCGTGTTCGATTCATTTTTCTAATTCTTCGGGGTCAAAAATAAAACAGTCTACCACAAAAACGTATTACTTTGAAAAAGGGAACAATTTATAAGCTTACTTTTAAAGAAAATCTGTCGCATTATTACAGAAAATTGTTTATCTTCTAAAAAAATTTTTTAAAACTGTAAATCTAAACGAATTGTTTTGATTTCTGTCATGAGCAACGAAACAAAATATGCATAGCCTACTATTCAAATACTCGATAAACTTTAAAACTGACATAAGAAAAAGATAAATTAATTTTCAGATTGTTGCGTTAATTTTGTCCAGGAGTTTATATATGGTTTAACGTCCAGTGGCGCTAAGGTACCGATTATTTTTAAGAGGTAGTTCCTAAAGCTTTGCTGCTGTCATAATTTAGTGACGAACACAGATGATTATCAATCCTGTACTAATTTGATGATTATTAACGGTCAACGGCACACCGGGGTTGACGGATGTCTTGGACCTCCTGTACTTTAATGCAAAAGGAAAACTTAGTGACGGCCTTTGCCCGAGGAGCCACTATAAATATTTTTATATATTATTCGCGGACTTTTAACTCATATTACATTTAAAATTTTGTTTTTACAGCTATAAAATGTTACTATTTAAAGTCAACGTCAAACAAACCATTGTATTTTTAAGAGTTTTAAATAGTAGAAACTTAAAATAATCTATTTCAGGATAAACTATCTTATAGTTTGTATTTGTAGATTAGGCAACAATTTCAAAAAAGATAAATTTTATAACGGGATTAAAAATTTCATGTTAATATAGAACAGTTCAATTTTTTTAAATATTATTATGTACCTAAATCTTAGAAATAACATATTATATTTTACCATAAGTTTAAATACTGGAAAATAATTTCAAAATCATTAATAATTACCTAGTTTCCCATAATAAGGATGTTTTGCGAAACGGTTATACCATCCTACATTCGGGTCTTCATGTTCTGGCGCCAAAGCTGCCATCTGAGTCTTATTAAATTTACTAAAATAAGCCCAAACACTCTCAACAGGAGTCATAAAAAGCGTATCAGTATCCATATATAATATAGAGTCTACATCTGTTAATACATCCTAAAAATGAAAAAAAAATGGTAATTATTTACCCATAATTGCAAGTTATGAAACGGATATTTATAATTATCAATAACCTACACTAACTACTAACGGTTACACTGGAAATAATGAAAAATTAACATCAATTTCAAGTTCCTTAGACCCGAAAATTGTAAAAGTGGCATACAACATTGTATATTTTAAGCTAACACCTATAACATCTTTCTACCCCTTATAGACATGACCATAGAATGTACTGAAAATTCAATAAGGAAAATAAATGAGAAGCAGACAGTAAATAATATTATATTTATCATTAACAGCTTAATATTTTCTAAATTTATTATTTAATAAGTTATGTATAACCAGCGAATTAATAATTATAAGTGGCAACACTCCTACGGGATCCACAGCAATTTGTACTACAAAAGCTAGTTGCCATTCGTTTACATCTTTTATTATTTATTAAACTAAGATTCAGATTCTTTAACCATTTATTTTCAAAGTTATAAGAAGAGACCGGATTATATGCAACATAAAAATCTTGAAATATGCATGCAAATATGCATGAAAAGGGTCAAAATATGCAATATTGAATAATAATAAAAGTAGTAATTTTTAGTTTTTTATTTCAAAATCAGCATAAAATTAACAAGTTATCGATGATGTTTAAATTTAATTAACAATTATTTAACATTTTTTAAAATTATTTAACATTTGTATTCTTGTACACGTAAATAATAAGGTATTGTTCCAAATGTTGGGTAGTAAGATTGTGTCTTCGATCACTTAAAATATTTTTATAAGTGGAAAAAGACCGTTCCACATCCACTGAGGTAACTGGACAGTATTTGAATTTGGGTGCTATGTTAGCCCTTATTGTTTCTGGCAAAAGTTCACCAGTCCCATTAATAAAACTACCAATTTGACACAAAGGTTCAAAGCCTGGGTTATGGCACAAAATGTTTTCAAACTTTTCTTTAACTCTACGCGGGAATACATCTGGTAATTGGAGTTTATTTGACAGATTTTATTCATTAACTGAATTGATTGGGTCAACGCCAAACCTCAAGTTTCAAGCGTTTTAATACCCGCAGGTATCTGGGAAAAGTGAGTGCTAATCAAAGCTATGTTTTTTTTAAATATCAGAATCGTTAAATGGTTCCTTGGATTGACGAACTGCCATAGCCTCTGCACTATCAAAGTCATTTACTACACCTTTGATGGCCTCGAAATGTTCATTGTAAAATAGTACATTTGGCAGTTTTTCTTTATAGGCGTTATTGCGAGCAGGTGCCTTAAGAAACACTTTGTTTGCTGATGAAATCAGTTTATTTACATTTCCAAACGTGGATCGTACTTCTTCAGCGAGTCGACGGACTCCGTGAACAAAGCACGTCACATGAATTAAATTTTGATAAAATACTTGGAGGACTTTGGCTGCCTTGATCATATAGGGAGCAGCATCTGAGAGAAATATAAACACTCTTTCATCTGCAGAAGGTTCAGGAAATATTTTTTTAATACCCTCATTCATAAATCTGGCGATCGTAGAATGATTTGTCTTGTCAAGTTTTTCGCAGGCCACCAAATAGGAAGAAGAAGGCTCTAATCTTAATACACCCACAATTAAATTCGCAATATAGCGACCACAACTGTCGGTAGTTTTATCAGCTGAAATCCGAATAATGTCATCCTAAAGTTCATTATGTATTTCTTCCAGAACATGTTGGTAAATTGCTGGCATGTAATTTTTACGCAGTGTTGATTCGTCTGGTATTTTTTGATTCAAGCAATATTTTCGCAGAAAATCTTTGAATGTAGGATTTGTAAGTTTGTAGAGAGGAATATTACTTGCAAGCAATGCTTCACATAAATCCATGCTAAAATGTTTTTTTTGTTTGCCTATAGAAGTGGAATCACTGCTACTTGCTGCTGTTATAAGTTGTTGTCGTGGGTCTTTTTTTTTTGCAATCCTGCGATATGGTCAATTTGAAACTTTTTTGTGCACGAAACATTTTTCTCGCAAACTCGACAATATAAAACATTTCCGTCGTATGTAAATGTTCCAGGATAATCAGCTACCCACGAAGAGACACTTTTTTTTGCGGGTGGCATGGTACACGTTAAACTTTAACACACCACCTTAAAAATTGCAAAAAGACTACACTGATGTAAACGCGTCAACAATAATGTTAAAACTGATATCTTGTTTTAAAATAAAAATTCGTCTTCGAGAAAATTGTTTATTTGATCCACGCTCAAACAAACTACTTATCACTTAATATCCCGACCAAGAAACAAAGAAATAAAATACAGTCGTAATTTTGGGTATTCCCCGTAATCGATGTTTAGACTATTGCAGGTAATGTCCCGGCGATAAGATCGGTTCCAGACGGCGACATTAACAATATCCTGAGCAATTCAACTGCCTAGTAATACCGAGAAATATCGTAAATATAGGGAAAACATGCATCATTACTAGATTTTGGGTAAAATATGCAATAATCGGTGAGAATGGTCTAAATATGCAAATGCATATGAAAATATGCAAATCCATATAATCTGGTCTCTAGTTATACGAGGCTGGTTTGAAAAGTCCGTGCAAAAATAAA
Source organism: Pachyrhynchus sulphureomaculatus (assembly GCA_019049505.1). Taxonomy (NCBI): domain Eukaryota; kingdom Metazoa; phylum Arthropoda; class Insecta; order Coleoptera; family Curculionidae; genus Pachyrhynchus; species Pachyrhynchus sulphureomaculatus. Next base: position 20,481,609 of record CM032456.1, read on the forward strand.
AACTACTTATGTGTTTGGGGTAAACCTTTTTTATTTTTCTACATAGTCTCCTTTTTAGGCTTATACACTTCGTCCAACGATGTTCTAGTTTGTTGATCCCTTCCGAATAATAGGACTTGTCCAAGTCTGTAAAATATCCATTAGTGTCTGCAATCACCTCCTCGTTTGAATAAAATCTTTGTCCCGCCAGCCATTTCTTCAAATTGGGGAACAAATAGTAGTCCGAGGGAGCCAAGTCTGGAGAATAGGGGGAATGTGAAACGAGTTGGAATCCTATTTCCATTAATTTTACGACCACAACTGCTGAGGTGTGTGCTGGTGCGTTGTCGTGATGGAAAAGGACTTTCTTGTGGGCCAATCGCGGGCGTTCTTCTTGCAGCTCGGTTTTCAAACGGTCCAATAACGATGAATAATATTCACCTGTAATAGTTTTACCCTTTTCCAGATAGTCGATGAGGATTATCCCTTGCGAATCCCAAAAGACAGTCGCCATAATCTTTCCGGCCGAAGGAACGGTCTTCGCCTTTTTTGGTGCAGATTCCCCCTTGGTAACCCATTGTTTAGATTGTTGTTTGGTCTCAGGAGTATAGTAATGTATCCATGTTTCATCCACAGTGACGAAACGACGCTTAAAGTCCTCCGGGTTCTTCTGGAACAGCTACAAACCATCCTTGCAACACTTCACACGATTCCGTTTTTGGTCAAGCGTGAGCAATCGCGGCACCCATCTTGCGGATAGCTTTCTCATGTCCAAATGTTTATGCAAAATATTATGTACCCGTTCAGTCGAGATGCCCACAGCACTAGCAATCTCACGCACCTTAACTCTTCTGTCGTCCATCACCATAACATGGATTTGATCAATGATTTCTGGAGTCGTAACCTCCACAGGCCGTCCAGAATGTTCAGCGTCACTTGTGCCCATATGGTCAGTCCGAAAATTTTGAAACCACTTATAAACTGTTCTAATCGAAGGTGCAGAGTCACCATAATGTTTATCAAGCTTCTCTTTAGTCTCCTGAGGCGTTTTGCCTTTCACAAAGTAATGTTTAATCACCACACGAAATTCTTTTTCGTCGATTTCTTGAAAATCACTCGACTTCCTTGAGTCACACGAATGCCAAACACAAAGAAATAGACCAATATGGCTGAAACTTGGTGTGCGTTCATTCAAGAGATGCTACTAACTAAACATGACCTCGATACGCGCCGGTGGTGCTATCTCTCGGACTTTTCAAACCAGCCTCGTAAGCGTGGACATATTATTATTATTAAGGCGTGACATTTTTAAAAGTAAACAATATATGTTTAAAATCATTTCACCGGACTCGTCTATTTTTGCAAAGTCATTTGCTTTTACAGCTCGTCAAAAAAAATTGTATAGAATTTTGATCTTCTTCTTCAGCCTTCATTGACCAATTTTATCTTTTCACTTTTGATGGTCCCGTGCCTGTCTCAGGCACACAAACCCGGTCGTTCATTTGATGTCATCAGTTCAACGTGTAGAAGGGCATCCTCACGACCGCTTACCCATGTATGGTCTCCATTTCAATTTAGATGGGGACCATCATATTTCTGAAAATAAAAAATAATGTGCCCAGCATAGCTCCATTTGAGTTCAGCCACCGTCTCTGCTACATCTCTAATCTTAGTGATTGGCCTAACATACTCAACATTTGTCGTTTTTATGGCACGTTGTGTTGTCTTCAGTTCCTTCATAGAGTACTTGGTAAGTGTCTAAGTTTGGGCACAGTAAGTCAGGACTGGCAAGATGCACTGGTCGAAGAGCCGAGTCGGCAGGTACATAGTACACATTTTACGAAAGTCAACCCAAGCCAATCTTTTTCTTCTATAAATTTCGGTTGTTTGAGTTTCACAGCCCAGTTTTATTCTATTGCTAAGGTACACATAATCATCAATTTTCTCCAGAGCAGTGTTTTCAATAGTGATGTGCGGGTCTTCTTTAAACATTACTTTGGTTTTGGTTTAATCCAATAATCAATAATTCTCTCCAAGGTGGGTCAAACATTGACCATGGTATTTTGCTTGAAAAACTCTCAAACTGTGGAGTTAATGGCAATTTATTAAACTTTGGATTGTTGTAGCTTCTACTTGATGGAAATTCATTATAAATATATAATAAAAGACTGTTTTTAGTCAATTTCCACTGGTTTATTTAAATTGCGATGACGCGTTTCGCTGTCGATGCAGCTTCTTCAGATCTACATTTTACACTGTCAAGTTAGGTTTAATATTCAGTTTTATATAATTTCTTAATTATAATATTACACCTAATTAAATTACATTGATAGTATTGGAAAATCCATACAGATTTGGAGTTAAGAGAATAAATTCAATAATAGTGAATTGCTTAAATCTACCTGGTCGTTGAGTAAAGTACATGTAGTCCTTAATCGATTTATTTGCATAGTCTCTAAAAGGTTTAGTTTTAAACCTTTTTGTTGGGTGTGTAAAATTTTGAAATTCTTGTTAAATGTGTGATTTTCTGTTAATAGATGATTAGCATATGTTGAATTAGATTTTCTATGGATGAAACTTTTTTCGTGTTCTGTAATTCTTTGTCTAAATGTACGTCCAGTTTGTCCGATGTATGTTTTAGGACATGACCCACATGTTAATTGATAAACCCCTGATTTGTTGTCTTTATTGATTTGTGGTTTGTAGTTTTTAAGGTATTTCCCTATAGTATTGTTAGTCTTGTACGCAATGTTGATATTTTTTTGATTTAAAAATTTCCCCAGTTTTTCCGTTGGTTTGCCGAAATAGGTTAAGCATTTAAAAGTGGTATTTCTGTCCTTAAAACGTGGGTACATTTCTGAGATAGCCTTGTTTCTATGTTTTTTTTTTTTATCGATACTATTGATTAAAGTAACCGAATAACCGTTGTCCTAAAACATACATCGGACAAACTGGACGTACATTTAGACAAAGAATTACAGAACACGAAAAAAGTTTCATCCATAGAAAATCTAATTCAACATATGCTAATCATCTATTAACAGAAAATCACATATTTAACAAGAATTTCAAAATTTTACACACCCAACAAAAAGGTTTAAAACTAAACCTTTTAGAGACTATGCAAATAAATCGATTAAGGACTATAGGTACTTTACTCAACGACCAGGTAGATTTAAGCAATTCACCATTATTGAATTTATTCTCTTAACTCCAAATCTGTGTGGATTTTCCAATACTATCAATGTAATTTAATTAGGTGTAATATTATAATTAAGAAATTATATAAAACTGTGAATATTAAACCTAACTTGACAGTGTAAAATCTAGATCTGAAGAAGCTGCATCGACAGCGAAACGCGTCATCGCAATTTAAATAAACCAGTGGGAAATTGACTAAAAACAGTCTTTTATTATAAATTTATTAAACCTGCTGAAATCTTACTTAATTGGTCATCAACTGATAGTAAATTATCGTGGTTTTGAGTCGGTCATTATTAATGCTACCTCTGGTGTTCCTCAAGGGTCCTGTCCGTTATTGTTTAACATATTTATAAATGACATCACCCGAGGCCTTAACTCGTCCTCTTTGCTTTATGCTGACGATCTGAAAATATACCGATGCATAGACTCTCTCCATGATTGTGTAACTCTTCAGGATGATCTAGATACTTTAAATCGTTGGTGTATTCGTAATAACTTATATTTGAACACAAAGAAATGTTTTTCTATGTCTTTCACTCGAAAGAAATTACCAGTAAATTTTTTATATAATTTAAACCATAATGATCTTGAAAAATGTTATCGTTTCAAAGATCTTGGTGTAATGTTTGATACTAAACTCAGTTTTGTGGATCATATAAATGAGATCATTGTTTCTTCTTATAGGTGTATGGGTTTCATTATGAGGAATTCTAGAGACCTTTCAAACATTGAAACCCTCAACACTTTATTTAATGCTTTGGTACGTTCTAAACTGGAATATGGTTCAGTTATCTGGTACCCAACATATGAGATCCACATTAATCATATTGAAAAAATTCAAAGACGATTTGTGAAGTTCCTCTGGTTTAAATTAGATGGTATTTATCCACCATTGGGTTTCCCTAATGATGTTCTATTAAAAAGATTCAATATTGTTAGCCTTTCTCGGCGTAGAGAATATGCTACAATCTTGTTTTTATATAAAATCTTGAACAGAATTGAATGCCCTTGCACCCTCTCAAGTATTAGGTTCCGTGTGCCATCTCCACACGCTCGCCTAAACCATTCCTTTTTCTACATGCCTGTTCCAAGAACAAACTTGTTGATGTACTCGCCGATATACGTTATGTGCATGAATTATGAAAGGGTCAAACATAGTTCGATATTTTCTGTTGCAGTATGACATCTCTACGTAGGTCATGTTTAACTGTGGATTAGGTCTGTCTCTTTTTATTTTATTTTTCTTTAGCTTGTAGTGTAGTTATTAGAATTATTAAAATGCTGATTCGATAAATACTTATCTATTTGTACTTGTTATATTTGAATGTTCCTATCCTATAATTGGATTGTTCTGTAGGATAGTTGTATTAAATAAATAAATAAATAAATAAAACATTGGTTGCAATTCAGCGGGATTCTCGCAATTAAGACAATATCATTTCCCATTAATCAAAACACTTCAATTGTTCCAGTGCAAGTTCTTGAGTACGCCTTCTAAAGTTAATGTAGCAGCTTTGGAAAGAGAGTATCCCCAAGCCTTATGCCTCTTTTTATGGGAATAGGCTTTGTATATTTTTCAGCTTGAACAGTAGAAGTAGCATTGTCATATATAAGTATCTGGGTATATTTATATTTGACTCTGGCATGATTACGAGCATTCCTCATAGCCAAATGTTCCACACTATCAAATGCTTTGTGGAAATCCACAAAACCTAGGCAGTTAAGATCTTCGTAAACAATTTATAGATTTGCGAAAATATACTTCTAAATTAGAATAGAATTATGACATTCTCTCAAAATCAGAATGTACTTTCATATAAATCAGTTCATTAGATTTTAAGTTACGTTCTATTAAATTGTACATTGTGACTTGAGCTTAAGAGAGACCTCTCAAAGGATACTTACTGGCAGAAATAGCCTTTGAGCAGCACAAGGCTTAAAAAGTTTTCTCCATTCATTCGCGTCCTTCGTTGGAAAATTCAAAGGCAACACTCTATACGTGAATGCATTATTTGTGAATGATCTCCATTCGCCCAACTGTCAAATAAAATAAATAAATAAATAAATAAATATAAGATATATATATATATATGTAATATATTATTACATGATTGAATTAAATTTATTGGTTGAATCACAAGTATTATTTTACCAGCCAATAAAAATTAAGTACTAAAAACTCAGGATAAGACTAAAAGTCATGAAATAGTAAAATCAAATAAAATATCACAACACAGTACATACCAACAAAAACATTCACATCCAGGTGTACAAGTATGAAATGCGGATTTTTTTTCTAAAATAACCGGTCAAGTGCAAGTTGAACTTGCGCAATTAGTGTTCCGTACGTTGACTGCTTTTAAAATAAAAAATTTCGTTACAGATGCATAAAATGATCAGTGACTTTACAAAACACACCCCAAATGAGTTTTCAACAAAGTTTGTTTCCAATCTTTAATAAAATCTGATGACCTTGACATTTTTGTTTTTTTATGTATGAGATAAATTACACTGGTCAACAAAAAAAAAGAAAATTGCTTGTTTCCTGTGATTTTTTTTGTTTCTATCTCAAATTGACGCGTATTTTTTAAATATGGCAACAATTTTTCTCTAACAGCTTTTGTTTTTGAGTTATAGCTAACTACCCTCATTTACTATTTTTACTTAGATTTTCGTTATTTATTGGACACTAAAATATATTTTGTTCTTGTTTTAGATATGGCTTCGTCAAGAAGATGTTGTGTGCTTAATCCCGATTGTTTTTGCTATATTTGTGGTGAATATATATTTGCAAAATATCGAAAACCTATATCGGACTTTGTGAAAACTGCGTATTATCAATACTTTAAAATAAAATTGGACAATGGGTTCCTCATATTGTATGCCAGAAATGTGTGGTATGTCTACGGTTATGGTCCAGTGGAAAAAGAGATGCAATAATGTTCGTAACACCCATGATTTGGCGAGAACCTCGAAACCATCATGACGATTGCTACTTCTGCGTTGTGAAAATAAACGGAATTAACCCTGGAAATCGAAGTAAGTGGTCATATCCTAACTTATCTTCTGCTCAACGACCTCAATTAAAATCACAAGAGGTTCAACCCAGCACATCTAAATCTTCTAATGATCCAAATCTCTGTGAACCCGAACGAAATACATCAAGTGAAGACTCTGATTCAGACTACAAATGTAGCCTTTCAGAACCTCAACCATTTAATCAGAAAGAACTAAATGACTTAGTAAGAGATCTGAACTTACCAAAAGAAGCTTCTGAAATTTTAGCATCTCGTTTAAAAGAAAAAAATCTGTTACCGTATTTTTCTCAAAAGTTATATTCTCATTTAGTTTTTTGTAACGATGTTGGTGGTATTTTGCAGCAGATGGGATTAAAACAGTACCAACCTACTGATTGACGTCTTTTCATAGACACCAGCAAAAGAAGTTTAAAGTGTGTTTTGCTTCATAACGGTAACAAGTACGGATCTATACCTATTGCACATTCGACGACTTTAAAAGAAGAATACGTAAATGTTTCTAAGGTTATGGAAAAAATTAAGTATCAAGACCACAAATGGGTCATTTGTGTTGATCTGAAAATGGTTAACTTTCTTTTAGGTCAACAAAGGGGGTACACAAAGTTCCCTTGTTTCATGTGTTTCTGGGATAGTCGTGACAAACAACACCATTGGTCACAAAAAGTTTGGCCAGTGCGGGAAGAGCTAAAAGTTGGTACAAAAAATGTTATAAACGTGCCTTTAGTTAGCCGAGACCGCATCATACTTCCACCACTTAATATTAAACTCGGCATAATGAAACAGTTTGTGAAGGCGCTTGACAAAAGTGGCGAATGTTTTAATTTTCTTTCACGCAAGTTTCCAGGATTAAGTTCAGAAAAATTGAAAGCTGGTATTTTCGATGGGCCACAGATTAGGCAACTCGTGAAAGATCCTAATTTTGTCAAATCAATGACTGAAGTCGAATCCAAAGCTTGGAATTAATTTGTTTTGGTTATGAGTAGCTTCCTAAGCAAAAAGAAATCTGAACTTGCAAGAGCTAGGGTGCAACATGAGCATAAAAATCCACTTCCTGCACTAGCATTTAGACCGATTTCCACAAAATCTGGGTAAGTTTAGTGAGGAACAGGGTGAAAGATTTCATCAGGATCTTCGGACAATGGAAGAGCGTTATCAGGGGGCGGTGGGACTCACACAGGATGGCAGACTACTGCTGGAGTTTGCAACGAGATCTACCTAAAGTCGTTCATTCAAGGAAATCTTATAAAAGATCATTTGCTAGTGTTCAATAGAAATTTTGTTAACATAATGTATTATTTTTTTGTATTTTTTTTGGCAAAATAATAAAACTGTATATTTCAAAAGGTAAAGCTCTTAGCAATCTCCCAGTATTTTTTTCATAGTCAGGGCCATAACCCAGGGCCATAACCCAATAACAGAAAAAAAAATAAAAGAAACAAGACTTGTGTTGACCAGTGTTATTAGAGGTAATGCACTCGTGATAATTTTCGTTCAATCTACACCTCGTGGAGAATATTCCAGAATTTTTTCAAAATTTTTTGATAAGTACTTTTCGAGATAAGGCGGGGGACAGCGATATTCCGCGATTTTTTAAAAATAATACAAAGAAAAGTGCGCGCAAGTATTACATTATATATATATTTTTTACTCGTGTTTTCACAAGCTTTCATTTGACACCACACTCGATGACCTAGTAAAAATTATTTTTTTTCACTTCCGATTTCACCCCCCAAAACTAACCCTTTAAGTCAAAATTTAACTCTCAAAACTACATGGCTCTGATGAGGCCATCAATTCCTATATTATTACCAGATTTCCACTTCCTATGACAAATAGTTTCGGAGAAAATCGGGGTGTAACAGACGGACAGGCACCGAAGTGATCTTATAAGTGTTCCGTACGGAACACTAAAAACATGTTAAATTCGGAAGAACAATAAAAAGTGCTTTATTCAAAGTATGCTCCATCGCTTGTTATACATTTTTCCCATCTTTCGGGCAATTTGTGAATGTCACGCCAGCAAAAATCTTTCCCTTTTGCTGCAAACCATTCATCGAGCCATTTTTTCACATCTTCGTACGAACCAATGCGCTGCTCAGCAAGTGCGTGACCCATCGATGCAAACAAGTGGTAATCGGAAGGAGCCAAGTCTGGTGAGTAAGCCTGCTGTATACCAGCAACACTCTGTATATAGATGTTTTCTTTTCCAATTATTATTAGTTAGTCACTGTAGTTATTTTTAAAAGATTAGCTATAGAAAGTAAAGTATTGACAAATAATTTTAAATGATAAGATAATTAAGTCGTCGATCGAAAATAAAGGCAAATCGCCCTTAATGTTTAAATAATCAAACATGACGTATTTAAAAGTAGAAATTCCTAATATATAAAAAGGGATTTCACAGAACATTCACAGTCATTCAACATCCAGTATTCATTATTCTTTATTCGTAACTCCAACCTTTTTTTCAGTATAGTTTAATATTAATTTATAACATTTTTTATTAATAAATAAGTCAATAATAAGTAGATACAGTGTTCATTTTCTCAAGAACAAACCCACACCGAGAACACAACAAGCCGCATGGGGTAGAACTTTCCAGCTGAGTGCTTCCAACGTGTCGCGAACTGGTTTTGCCGTCGATGTGGATGGTGCGCCTGGATCTACCCATGATTTTTTGCGCTTGGGATTCTCAAAATAAATCCACTTTTCATCCCCTGTAACTATACGATGCAAAAACGACTTCCTTTTGTACCGAGCGAGCAAAATGTCACACGTGTTTTTGCGCTTTTCCATTTGCCTGTCGTTCAACTCATGTGGTACCCATCTACCGGTCATCTGAATCTTTCCCATCTCTCGTAGCCGATTGGAAACAGCTTGTTGACTAACCCCCAATTGCTCGGCGAGTTGTTTTTATGTTTGCGAATCATCTTCGTCCAACAATGCTTGCAATTCCACATCTTCGTATTTTTTTGGCGGTTTTCCACGTTCCTTGTCTGCAACATCGAAGTCACACGTATCTTGCGATGGAGCATGTTCACCATAAGCTTCTCGAAGTAATCGGTATAATTCAACAGTAGTTTTCTTCAAATGAAAACAAAAAATTAATGCTGTCCGCGAATGTTCTTTGTTCAGTATAAATTTTGACATATTGAACACAACACAACACTATGCACACACTTTTCCAATTAATCATTCGTGCGCGTCTGACACTTGTTGATGACACAACAAAATGGCGCAGTGTCAAATCTTTATAACACAAGCTGCATTGGTGCACCATCTGTTGTCTGAAATCCGCCTTTCATGCTTGTACGCCTGGTAAAAATTTAAAAAAAAAAACATTTAATTGTCTACTAATGTTCTGTAAACAATTTTTAATAAAATAATAAAAAATTTGTTTTCAAATATTTCTTTCTTCAGTTCCTTAAAATTTCAGGAGTAGTGAATTAGTCACTATATCTTAGGAAAAACACTTTTCTTTCTGATACAATTTCATTTTACAAAGTTAAAAGCAGTTCTGGATTTTTTTAAATTTATATAAGAGTAAACTAAAATGAAGGAAAGCCCGCCAACATGTAAGAATATTGATATTACCAACTCAAAAATAAGAATACATAAAATTACAAAAAAGTCACTAATAGGGGTGGATAAAACTTTACCTTTTCTTTAAAACTTTCTATTAAACCATCTTCGGCAATGACAATAAAATTTATCTTTTCTTTGCTAAACATTAAAGCTGATTTTATTAATGTTAAAGTTTCTCGAAGACGATCTCCACATGCTACTGCTGCAACAACAATATCATTTCTGAAAATAGAAAAACTACTGATATAAAAATTGGTGCACACAATTCAAAAATTGGATATTAATATAATAATAATAACATAGAACTTTAGTCATAATCAATCAATATCAAATAAACTAAAAAGTATTAGTATATAAGATATTAAAAATAATATTAACAATTAAATTATATTTATAAGAAACTTAAAGTGACAGTAACACATTATATATACCTGTATATGTTTGATTATAAATATTATACTTAAAATTCATTATTACAGCTAAAAACCAAGAAAAACTCTCATAATATTATTGAAAATATACAAAACTTATCTATACCAAGAACATTCAGTAGTTTAATTTTTAAACTAGCTAAATTCCAATATAGGAGTTCAAAGGGTTATATTAAACAACTTATTTAATTAATTTGTTAAATAATTATGTGGAAAGATTATTTTTAGTGTTCCATACGGAACACTTATAAGATCACTTCGGTGTCGGTCCGTCTGTCTGTCCGTCTGTCACACCCGATTTTCTCCGAAACTATTTGTCATAGAAAGTTGAAATTTGGTAATAATATAGAAATTGATGGCCTCATCAGAGCCATGTAGTTTTGAAAGTTAAATTTTGACTTAAGGGGTTAGTTCAGTTTTGGGGGGTGAAATCGGAAGTAAAAAAAAAAATTTTTTACTAGGTAATCGAGTGTGGTGTCAAATGAAAGCTTGTGAAAACACGAGTAAAAAATATATATATAATGTAATACTTGCGCGCACTTTTCTTTGTATTATTTTAAAAATATCGCGAAAAATCGCTGTCCACCCGCCTTATCTCGAAAAGTACTTATCAAAAAATTTTGAAAAAATTCTGGAATATTCTCCACGGGGTGTAGATTGAACGAAAATGATCACGAGTACATTACCTTTAATAATTTATCTGGTATATAAAAAAAACAGAAATTTCAAGGTCATCAGATTTCAGTAAAGATTGGAAACTTGTTGAAAACTCATTTGGGGCGTGTTTTGTGAAGTCACTGATCATTTTATACCTCTGTAATAAAATTTTTTATTTGAAAAGCAATCAACGTACGGAACACTAATTGCACAAGTTCAACTTGCACTTGACCAGTTATTATTCATTGATACTAGGCCTTTAAAAATTCATAATTGTACAGTAGACTGCTGTATTAAAACCTTTGTTCCACGTTTCATCTTAAATTTTGTGATAATGATCATATTTAGTGATACTCACAATACAAAATGTAGTAAATATATTAAATAGAACTGATCATCTAGAAGTTTCAACATCCACAATAGTATCTAGATATATTAAATCAAATGTCTAACTTTTGTAGGAAATTAAGAGAAAAAACCAACAATAAAAACTTTAGGGTAGTAAAAGTTGTTATATAAAATTCATTAAAAATTTTCATTCATTGAAAAATCACAATGTACTACTGATGAGCTTAAAACTTTAACGAAAAACTCATTTACTTTTAAATCACTTATGAGTTTTTGGTTACCCTAGCATTAATTAAATAATTAAATCTAGTTTAGTGATTCCTTCTTTGAAGCCCTAACAAGAACAAATTTGACTGGTGAAAAAAATTACACAAGGGAGGTCATTGCATTTTAATAGGCCTTTTTGATTCAATAAACTAATAGTACATGAAACTATGAAAATATTATAAGAATGTGTACCCGAAGCAACTGTAATGTAACCTAATAATTTCAAATGTATTGTAACATTCATTTTTTCCTAGATTTTAAGACCATGTAATGTTACTGATTTTTCACTTCAAATTGTACTTATTTTCATTTTTGTATCGAACGGTATATTAACAAGAGATTCCAAGCCGTTCGGTATATTAGTGTGCTGTGCGGGTTTCTGACCGAATCTATCGGCACGCCGGGATTGGTTGAAAATGTATATCCGGATTTTTGGTTCCGGCGTCGCGATATGACCGAAGGAAGGCCCACGGCTTATTTAAGGGTCCGGTAGGACAGGGATCGAGGCTGTGTACCATCAAGCCGCAGCCAGGCTAATTTTCATCGGGGCCGCCAAGTAGGCTTCCTTCGACAGAGCTGCAGTAAAGGCTCATAACTACAATCATGAGAGCTAAATAAAGCACAAGTTTTTTTAAACGAAAAGCCGTAGTGGGCTCTCTAAGTGTTTACTAGAAAAGTGTGAAATCGGTCGTGTTCCATCGAAGCCGAAATCAAAACAGTAAGTTACCAAAAACATCCTTCCATAGACTTATCCCTGAGTAGTGCCTTAACAGCAATTCGAACTGACTAAAAAGTGAAGTGAAAAGCACTATTTTTCGTCCTCGGGAGTAGTCAGAGTTTAGAATTTAAATGTCATAACTACCTGTTAGGCTAAAATTTTTTAATAATCCTGTAAAACTGCAAAGGTTAGAACTTTTTATTTTTAAAAATCATGAATAAATTTTCTTTTTGTTGATTAAAGCTAGTGTCTCACTGAATACCTATCTTACTTTTCAGGATAAGAACGGCTGTACCAAACTGATTTTTTTATTTACCAACAGTACACCCTTTCAGTATTTTTTCATTTTTTTAGCTGAAGTTAGATCCTTTTTATTTTAAAATGAATGGTGCCCAAAAAGTCGTACAGCTGAGGTTTCTTTAAAAATAGAAAATAATTCCAAAAAGACGTACAAAAATTATCTCTTACCCATATCTCTCTACCAAAGAAAACTGAGCTAGTGTGTGTTTAATTTCTTTAGTTCTTTTAAAATCAGGATTCACTCAATTCATTATCAGAAATTAAAGCGGGGCTGCAAGAAAATTGTGCTCAAGCGTGGGACAAACAACTTTTCACAGGGTACAAAAGTGCGGGCAAGTTAACACCTTACAGTATATATCAAAATTACTTTTATAAGTAAAATGGGTATTTCCGTATCAATACCGCATATGAGAATAAAAGAATTAAAATCTAATGATGTACGCTATAATTTCCACAAAGCGGACTATTTGTCTTTATATCATATGTTACATGCCACGGATTGGACATTTCTTAAATCTTATGATAATGTTAATCTAGCCCTCAACGGTTTCCATGAGAAACTATATGACATATTTAATAAGTGCATACCTAAAACTAATAATAAATCAAAAAATTATCCTACTTGGTTTAACATAGAAATAATAAATAAACTCAAGTATAAAGCAAAATTGAGAAAAAAATATAAAAGGACTAATGATTTACTGGTATTGTTAGAATTTAAAAAAATACGGGCTCAACTGAAAAAGGATATAAGAAGTGCTCAATGTGCGTACTTGATAACAGTACAGAACAATATTGGAATAAGCCCTCGTTTATTTTGGTCCTTTATAAATAACAAAAAAGGGTCATTGCACATACCAAATAAAATGTTTTTTAATATAGAGGAGTTTAATGGAGGGGATGAAATATCTAATGCATTTGCTAATTACTTTGAAAGCGTCTACTCTAATGATTTAGGTAGCAGTAATGATAGTGTTGAAAGTGTCAATCATCACTGTGTTTTAATTGACAAAATTGATATAGTTAATGTTGTGGAGACATTGAGGGAGTTGAAGGACGATAGAGCAACAGGCCCAGACGGCATTCCCCCATACATATTTAAGGGCTTTGAGGATATATTAGGTTATCTGCTATTATTTTTGTTTAATTTGAGTCTTAAAACAAAAATGTCTCCCCACCTGTGGAAAAGAACAAGGGGGATAAAAAAGATACAAAGAGCTATAGACCAATTGCAATGCTCTCAATGGCAGCTAAAGTTATTGAAAAGATTATTTATAACAATATATCAACGTCGGTTCATCACAGTATAAGTACTTATTAGCAGGGCTTTATGGAGGGTAGATCTGTCATTAGTAATTTATTAGCGGTAACGCAGGCAACGTCAGATGTCTTAAATCGACACGGTCAAATGGATATTGTATATACAGACTTTGAAAAGGCATTCGATAAGGTCTCATTTGTGATATTGTTGAATAAGCTGGAGAAGGATTTTGGATTCCACGTGAATTTGATTGAGTTTTTAAAATCTTACCTTTACAATCAATGGGGTATGAGTCCAAACCTTTTACACCTACATCCAGCATTCCGCAGGGGTCCAACCTAGGACCTCTGCTCTTTTTACTTTATATCAACGGCATCACTGGTGTAGTTAAAAATGCATCCTGCCTGTTATTTGCTGATGACTTAAAACTTTATTATGAAATCAGATCGCCTGCTGACTGCCGGATTTTGCAAAATGATATAGACAACGTTGCAAAATGGGCAATTGACATTAAGATTTACTTTAGTAAAAGTAAGTGTGCTGTTGTTTCTTATACTAGAAAACTGAAGCTGATAAAGTTTACATATAGTATTGAGAATGTCCCACTTTTGTATGAGGATAAGATAAAGGACTTACGGGTGATTTTTGATTCCAAATTGACGTTTAACTATCATGTAAGTTATACAGCAAGTAAAGCAAACAAAATATATGGCTTAATTGTCAGAAGCACAAAGCATTTTAGAAGTACAAATTATGTTAATTATGTTATTTAAATTAAGTTAATTTAAGTTCTAGTACTTTGTAATTGGAAAAATCTCTGTGATCAATCTGTAAAGTGCAGTAAATAAATAAATAAAGAAATTAATAAAATGTGCTTAAAAATGTTAATGATCATTTCCATGTTTCCTGACGGTTATTGAATTGCATTTAGTCATATTTCTCCTTTTTGTCAGACACTAGAAACCCTATAAAAAGGCAAGACATGCTAAACATTCCCTCGAAGCCCTATTTCAGAGATGTAGGCATAGTTTTTCTATAACAATATTTTTTTCTTAGTAGTACACAGTAAATTTTCAGGACGATTAGAGAGTGACTTGCAGGCACTTGTACTTATTATTGGTAAGGCATTTTTTTAGCTTATCAGAAATAAATAATTGGAAATTTGGACAATAACATGAGATCCAAAAAAAGAGTACTATTGTCCAAGTAAAAGTGATCATCTAATACCAACAGTGTTTGTCTAAGAAAATATGGAACTAGGTGTCTAGGCTAAAGCCAGGAACCAGATAATTAGCTATATAAATCCTAAGATCTTGAGTCAAGTCTATGAAAATGGGGTAAATTTTGGTGACATTAAAACGAAATTACTCACCTTTTAAACGATATACTTTCCGTTGTAGTTTCGTGTACACTTATGGATAACTCTGAATATACAGATTCTCTATGACTTATTTGCTTAATACTATAGAGATAAAATATTATCAATAATATAGATACTATTACAGCTACATTCAAGTAAATGTATAATCGCATTTTAACAATCATATTTCTATTAAAAATAAATACATTTTAAATTTTTGTTTTTGTTTTTAACTTTGATAGTGTCAAACTTTGCCAGTGGTATCGGATATTTGTCCGATTACGCAAGTAAACAAAATCATTTAATAATCCGATAATCAAAGTAATACGACATAGAAGAATGAACTGCATCGAGTTTGTTTGGTCACAAAAAGCGAATAGACTATTTCAGTACAATGTCGAACATATTCTTATATATAATACAACTTGTAGCTGCGTAGCTTCCCTGAGGTACTCGACGAGGCACGTTTTAACATTATGACGGTAGCCAGCCGGCGTCGTTTTCCGGTGACGTTTTGTTGTACGTGTTTGTCTTCCTGTAGTGATGGCTTACATTTTTTGTGATAAGAGATTCGGGTTAGTTTTATATCTACTATAAGGTAC
This sequence comes from Pachyrhynchus sulphureomaculatus, assembly GCA_019049505.1. Taxonomy (NCBI): domain Eukaryota; kingdom Metazoa; phylum Arthropoda; class Insecta; order Coleoptera; family Curculionidae; genus Pachyrhynchus; species Pachyrhynchus sulphureomaculatus. The sequence continues at coordinate 20,497,359 of CM032456.1, forward strand.
GTAGATAATACGTATTATATAGCATTTTAAATAAAATAAATCACTACTTGCTAATGGCACACGTGGGGCAACGAAGATATGGAAGCATAAATACATCGTTACGCTAATTGGCTGGAGAAGTCTATTATTATGTGCTACCGACCTATCGTAAAAGTTGACCTACGATATATATATTTGTTATATATTAGGGAAGTAGGATTGAAAGTAGTAATACATATTTGTTTAGATTAACTACATATTCTATATTTCAGCGTTTGCGTCGCACGTAATGAATATTTATAAATGTAAAATAAAAATCTTGGTACTGTGCTACAAACGGATACGAATGATAAAAAAATAGATCAAGTGAGCATCCTTAGGATCTGTTGTCTCTTTAAACACATTCTTCTTTTTTAATAACGTTAGTGTTTTCGTATTATTTATGTGCTATTATAATATTGCAGCCATAAATATATAAGAAGAAGTGTCATTTGGAAATCACTTGGCTGTCAAAAAAATTTTCACTTCACGTTTTGATTAACCATCTTCTATTTGCCATGGCAGATGTCCAGGTAATATCTTTTTTTATTATTATATATTAAACTTTTAATAAATGGTAACTATTTTTTTAGCTGACAAATGCGCTAAAGGATTTAAATATAAAAGTTCAAACTTCTAGTTTAAAGGAGAGAAAACAAATAATAGATAATGTTATAAATGTTTTGTTAAATCCGGGTAAGTTTTATTTGAAAATACAGTTTGTTTTATAGTTAATCATTTATGTTTAATTTAGGTATCAACGAGAGTATCGCTAAAGGAATATGCAGGGTAATACCCTTAACTTTACACCGATATAGAGATGGAGCTTCTCAATCTTTTATCAGGAAATTAATTGTTGCTTTAATAGAAAACCATCCAGATGTATCAGTAAACTACTTTATTGGGTTGTTTGCCGATTTAGCCTCTCAGTTTAAAACTATAGTTGTAACGTAAGTATCTAATGATTTTAATAATGATTTTTATACATAAAATGTCTGTTTTATCAAAATTCTACTTTCATTTTGTACTGTTTTATGTTTCTCTTTGGTAGTAAGACAATTTTATGTGGCAATTTCAGCATGCCCTAATTTTAACCCTATATCACATTTTTATTTTATACATGAATCAGTGTATTTTCATCAAACTTTTGATCAAAGGTTTTACAATTATTTAAGTATTAAATTAATAGTTTTATTCTCTTAAAATAGGATTTAGGTTAGGATTTTTTCAGCTATCTCATTTTAAGTGGTTTAAAATTATATTTTATCAATGTTGTTAAAAAGATCTATATAGATTTGAGTCACATTAATACCAATACAGATGGTGGTGTTTTACTTTTTATATATTGCCAATATTTTCACAATATTGTTGGAATGTCACAACTTCCTAATAAATTTAGGTACTGTTACTTTATACAATTTGATAAGTACTGCCATTTTCCATATACTCCATGTACATGTATTCCCAGAAGTAAGACACATTATGGACAAAGTTATATTATGATGAAGTAACCATCTATATTAAAAAGGTATTACTAAAATATTCATTTTCTATTTAGATCAAAACATTTTGTCTAGACAACCTATATCTGAAAAATTAAATTATAATTCAGTATATCTAAAATATTGCAAATATATCAAAATCATCCTTGATTGGTATCAAAAACCAACTGCTGACAGATACTTGAATTTTTTCTTAAATCATCCAAACAATCAAAAATATAACACAGTAGTGGCAATGAGGAACAGAGTGATCCACATTAGCGATGATACTTTCTTACAAAACAATTTAAAGAAGCTTTTCTGTATTTTTTCGGAATAATGGATATGCCAAACATATTCTTAAGAAGTTGATTTATAATTCAAACATTTTTGACGGTCCCACTGAAGAGTTAGGTCCAGAGGTTAAATATAAGAAATTATCCTATATACGTGGCCTCACAGAAAAAATTATTTCTACTTTTAAAGACTACTCTAACATTAAGATAGCAATATACAATCAAATATGCAACTTTAGCTTGTTTAGTCATGTAAAAACAGAAGATTGTGAGATTGTGAAGTAGCTATATTGGACAGATATCGCAGTGGCTGAAGCAAAGACTTACACAGCACAAGAGTGATTGTTTAATGGGAAAAAAATCTTGCGCTGCTGTAGGTCATGACTTAAAAAACGGGACACAGATTTGATTTTGAAAACGTTAAAATTTTAGAATATGCGAATAATTATAAGAAGCATTTATTGCTCGAAATGTGTCATATTAGAAGAGACAAAAGCTTCATTAATTATAAAAGAGATACCAACAATCTAGGTAACATGTACTGCGACATCTTAATGAGCTTTTGAATTTTTCTTTGTTCTGTAAATTCAAATAACAGCAACTACCTAGTTTTCCATAAAGGAGATCACAACATCAGACCACTGTACATAGTCTGATAAAAGGATCTTAAAAATATAAGTCAGTGTCTAATTGAATACCGTAGAATTAAGTATGTTATGTTAGTCTGGTTGTAAAAATGTGTTATTGTTCTATATTTTTGACAAGAAATCTTTTATTCTAATTGGTAAGTTTACATTGTACGTTTTTTTATGACTTCCTAAGTATAGATTACTGCCTTGTTTTTTAGTGATAACTCCTGATGAAGCCAAAAATTGCTGGCGAAATATAGAGTTTCAAAACAGCAAAAGAATATAATTGATATATAGACCGCTTTCCCGGTATTTCCTACCACATTACATTCTGATGGTCGAAGAAAGAAAAATGTAGGAGACAAAAAAAATACTTTCTAGAATCAGCGTGAATTTTTTCAGAATTTCTGAAGCACCTTTTAACAATCTGTTATTTTTTGACGATTTTTTCATTCTAAAACAATTTGCCGGTGTATATATGTAGGTCAAAATATCAAATTGTTAAAAGTGCTTCAAAAAATCTGAAAAAATTCATAGTGATCCTACTAGTAAAAACAAGTATTTTTTGTCTCTTACATAATTTCTCTAAAAGTTTTAATTTTCAAGCAAAAAATTATTGAATATCTAAGATATGGCAAATATGCTATAATAAATATCTCCGAAAATTGAGGCCCTAAAAAAACTTTTCCTACAACAGTTGTAGGTTTTTTGGGAGAGAATAAGATTATCAGAGAAAACTTTTGGTTATATTAAGAAACTACATTTTCCTGTAGTTTTTCTGAAATTTTTTGAAATCCATTTTTAGTTTTGGGTCGGTATTATGCCCAAATCAGCACACTTTCTTAATATACCACTCAAAATTTAAAACTACTCCATATCATAAGCTTTAATCTGGACCCGATTGTGTCCTCATAAATTGCCTCAATTTATGGACTAATAGGAGTGTTCAGTTGACAAAGAATGACCCATATAATATTGCTCCTTTTTTAATAAGAAACTTTGGATTTATTCATCAATAATTATAAGACGGTTATCAGAAGAAATCTTTGTTGAATTATCTAAAAGGAATTAAGAAATGTAAGCAACACAATCATCAGCACTTATCAATAAAGCTGCTATGACAATTAGTTAAGAGGGCAACAAATGAGTATGTCATGAGGTGAAAATACATCAGGATAATATTGGATTTTTGAATGAAGACTGTAAATTTATTGAGTTTTTATTCCTTTGTAAAAATATAAGGGTTAGCTTTAGAATCTTTTTATTATTCTAAATTACAAATTTCTTTTAATAACCCTTCACTCTAATCAGTAACTCTGGTAGATGTTGAAAAGGGTTTTCTTATCAGAAGTATTGTACTAAATATAAGTTTTGGTTGTTGTGTTGTCATTAAGTAACTATAAATCAGGGGTGGGCAACCTTTTAACTAAGGGGTGCTAGTTTTCATCCATACAACATTTTGCGTGCCGACATAGGTAGTTACTACAACTAAAATTAACAAAAATTAACTTAAAATATTGCTTTTAGAAGGTTTAATTACAAAAAAATTTTAACATTTAACAAATAATTTTATTATACTAGTCCTAAGAGCTAGTGTGAACCCTGTGCTTGAAGTTCTTCAGAGAGTTTTCTTATATTCGGTTCATGTCTGGTTATTTTCAGTGTCACACATGCTTCTGAGTGGTCTGTTGTCAGCCTGCTTTGGTACGGGTTTAAAATCACTCTCATATGGGAAAAAAGTAGTTTACAGATATAGGATGATCCGAAAGCTGTAAGCATGGCAAACGCTACTTTCTTAAGATAAATAAATTTCTCTGGTAAACTCATCCAACAACTGAGTATCTCGTTTGAATGGTTCTGGCAGTCACCTTCTAATACCCTTCTTAAATCTACAAATTTCATGTTCCATAACTCGGAGCTTTTAAATTCAATGCATTGAAGATCCAAATCATTAATGTCCATCCATGAGAAAAGAGATATGTCAAAGCAACTGCTGGAAAAATCCATTAAATCTGGTTTGATTAAAAAAAGCGAACATAGGACCATGTTTATCAAAATCCTGACCCCTCTCGATAAACTCCTCTTTTAAATTAGTCATATATTTAAGAATTTCGTCTATTAGTGCACCATCGTCGACACTGGATATATAAGTTTTTAAATTTGGAAAATATTTATATGTGTTTGTAGTAATATCGCTAATAAATAAATCTATTTTTAATTTGAATGATTTCCAGGATTCGTACAAATCCAGAACTGTTTTGCCTGAACCTTGTAACTAAGTTGAGTTCACTGAGATGGTTTGTAATATCAGTAAGAAACATTAACATACAGATCCAGTTCTTATCTTCTAGTTCAGGATAGGCATCCACTTGATTTTTTCCAACAAGAACGATTTAATTTCGCCCAGACATTGCACAAATCTAGAGAGCACTTTACCACGGCTGAGCCAGCGCACATTGTTGTGCAATGGTATATCTGAATATGCACTTCCTAATTCCTGCAGAAACGCTTTAAATTGTCCATGGATCAGTGAAGAACGACCGACAATGTAGTTAACTATTTTTACCACCCTATCCATCACGGATTTTAAACTTCCAGCAGAGATTTTAGCGCACAAACTCTCTTGGTGAATTATGCAATGAAAATTCAAAACTGATCGACCCATGCGTTCAGTAAGAAGGGAAACAAATCCTTTGTCTCCCACTCATTGCAGGAGCGCCATCTGTCGTTACGCAAAAAAATTTATTTAAATCAATGTGCCGCTTTTTAAAATGTTTAACAAATTCTGAAAATATATCCTCTCCTCTTGTAGTTCCCTGCAATGGGAGCAGACAAATCAGCTCTTCATAAACACTGCCATCATCGAAGTATCGCGCAACGATTGCCAGACGGGCAATGTCATTAATATCGACACTTTCATCCAATGCTACACTAAATACAAAACTCCGTTTGATAGCGTCTCTGCTGTTTTTGGACATTTTGTGTCATTTCGGTAATTCGTCTCTCGATGGTCCGCGCTGATGCCAGTTTATCCCTAATCCTGGCCAATATTGTATCCTTATTGGGCATATATCGTCGAATAAAATCTCGCCAGTACTCAAAAACGTTTGCTTCATAAATTCTCCGTCAGTGAACTGTTTCTCGTATTGTTTTACTTGCTCTTTGTATTGCCTCCCTTTTATCAGCGTTATCTTTAAATGACGATTCATGTTTTATCTGGAAATGTCGTTGAACATCAGATGTCCGGAAAACTACGCTTTCCCGACATAGGACACAAATGGCCCGATCGTTTTGCTGTACAAAACCGTAATCTGTTGTCCATGAAGTTTGAAATGATCGTGTTGATGTTTCTTCGCGGTCATAACGCAACGTAATTGTAATTTTTAAACTTTTTGACGACTATTGACTGGAACGGATGTTACTTCTATACTAGATAATCCAAACGTGTAGCCGCTTGCTATATATAGAAAAATAATGTTTCCAGAAAATTCCAATAATTACGTTTATTAAATTTCTTGGAACAAAAATTATTATCTACAACGCGCCCATTGCAATCAAAGGGCCGCCTAGAAGTTAAATCTAACAAAAACTAAAGTTCGGCAATATAAAAAGAGTTGCGGGGCGCGCGTGGGAACGATTGAAGTCAAGTCAAACAAAAACCGCCTTATAGCGGCTCTTTTTATCTGAATTGAGGACGTTTATTTGTGTTTTTGCCTAGGCTTATATTTTGAGGCTTGCCGAAATTAAAGCCAAACCAATGCATTCAGTAAAATTATAAATTACAAAATATATATTTTGTAGTTTTTGGTAATAATACTTAGTGACCTATATAATATATCATTTTTGTTTGTATCATTAAAGTAATACTGTCTTCGATTATTTACTTAATTTCGAAACATGTTACAGATTACATAATTAATGTGTAAACTTTGTATAGGTACGCGTGCCATTCAAAATTGCTTGGCGTGCCAGAGATGGCACGCATGCCATAGGTTGCCGACCCCTGGTATAAATAATAAATAAAGGTTTGTTAGGAAGATGTGATATAATAGCTTATTTCCATTGATTATTCCTACCATTGTCACTTCTTTATTTATTTTAATTTAGAACTTGAGTAAATCAATCAATAAATGAGTTTTGATTAAACTTCTTAGTTTTCGTTTTTAATGAATTTATTTTTAACTTTTTAGGCCAAATATTAGCCAAAGTGCTCTTTGTGGCCTTGAATGGTCGATCTTGTTGTTACAATATGGCTGGAAAATCCGTGAAGATGTCATTAAGAGTAATAGCTCACAAGTTATTGAAATGCAAGCTATTCTGCTTATGTCTATTGTTGCTGCTGGAAAGAAAAAGAATACAAAGAAGGCTCACATTTTAGTATGATAATTTTGTGCTTAACTTTCTTTTTATTATCTTATAAACTTCTTCTTTTTAGATCGACAATCTGTTATCATCAGCATCAGATATCAGTACATTATACCTTGACACTTTAAAATCCATGGAACAAACTCATTCTATTGTGATATTAGAGTCAGCATTGACGAAAAGCTTGGTAGCTAGAAAGGACTCTCATGTAACTGACTATTTGGTTTGTATTATTTTTATTTTTACTTATTAAATGTATAATCTACATTATTGATAGATAAATCTAGGACAGGGGTGCTCAAACGGTCGTTCGCGATCGACAAGTCGATCGCGAGTGCTTTTTAAGTCGATCTCGAGAAAAAAATTCCGATATAGAACTATTTACAGATTTTGTTTTAGGTAACTAAAACAAAATGTAATGAATAAACTGCTAAAATTTATTCGATCCACAATTAGGCCAGAATAACCCCCTCATCACTTTCTTTTATCGTAATAACCCCCTGCTAGCGGCAAAAGGCGGCTTTATCGAAGGAACGCGCGGTACTTGTCAAAGAAAAGCCACGTTTTTGATTCCCGCCGATTTTTCTAGAAACTTCGGGCGGCGTGTTTGACGAGAACATTCGGGACTTCGTTCGCGCTGATATAAATGTTGCGCCTGCAGGAATAGGAGTTAGTCTGAGTTGTAACTTGAAGGCGATACATCGATACAAAGTTTATTAATAAATAGTCCAAAATGAGTGCGGCGAAGAAAAGTAAAACTTATCATTTTAATAACGATTGGGAGGAAGAATTTTTCTTTTGTATGGTAAAGGATAAGTGCATTTGTCTCATTTGCCGTGCGTCAGTTAAAATACCTAAGCGTGGGAACTTAGAGAGGCATCATAAAACGGTTCATAAAAACTATGGAAAGGATTTTCCGTCACAGAGTGAATTAAGAAAACGAAAAGTACGTGATTTGATAACTTGTTTGAAAAAAGAACAAACCATGTTCACAAGACCAGCCAAACAATCAAAAGCTGCAACGATCGCGTCATTTGAAATATCTCATATATTGGCGAAACACAAGAAATCATTTGATGATGGATTGGTTGTGAAGGAAGCATTTATTGAAGCGGGTGAGACTTTATTTGGAGTTTTTAAAAATAAAACAGAGATTATGTCTGCTGTTAGAGAACTTCAGTTATCTCGTCCGACTGTCACAAGGCGTGTTGAAGTCATGAGTCAGGACATGGCAGATAACCTAAAACATGATATCATAGAATGTACATGCTTTTCTTTACAGTTCGACGAATCCACCGATATGACAGACACTGCCCAGCTGTGTATTTTTATTCGAATGGTATTCAATGACATGTCGGCTAAGGAAGAGTTTTTGACAATGATTCCTCTGAAAGGAAAGACCCGTGGCGAAGATATATATGACGTTTTCTTCAATTTTGTAACAAACTACAAGCTACCAATATATAAACTAGTGTGCATTACAACCGATGGAGCACCAGCAATGACTGGAAACAAAAACCGTTTTGTGGCATTGTGTCGAGCTAATGATGATTTCCCTTCATTTTTCTCCTTCTATTGCATTATACATCAACAAGTTTTGTGTTCAAAAGTTCTAAACATGGAGGAGATTATGGGCATTGCAATAAAAATTGTGAATTCTATCCGTGCACGTAGCTTGCAACGACGGCTCTTTAAATTCCAGTTGGAAGATAGTGAGTCAGCTGAACACACTGATTTAGTTCTTCACACGGACGTCAGGTGGTTGAGTCGCGGAAAATTCCTAGAAAGGTTTCAAGAATTATTGCCCGAAATAACAACTTTTCTGGACGAAAGAGGTGATGACACTCAGATGCTGAAAAACGGAAAATGGCTGACTGATTTGGCATTTTTGACAGACATCACACTGCATTTAAAACACCATTAATTTGGAGCTTCAAGGTAAAGGAAAAACTATTATTGAGATGATTAGCGCAATAAACGCATTCAAAAGTAAATTGCAACTTATGATAGATCAACTGAAAAGAAAGGATCTCAAAAATTTTCCGTCTTTGAAAGCAAGAATTCCTCAGTCGAATTATGATATTTATGAGGCAGAATTATCAAATATTTTGGGCCAATTCGAAATACGTTTTTATGATTTCAATAAATTGGCAAATATCGCATCATTTATGAGTTATCCTTTTTCGTGTAAAAAACATTGAGGAATTAGCTACTGAAATAGCAAGTCAGTTTAACATGGACTCATGTTCTGTTGAAAATGAGTTAGTGCAGATATACATCTCAAAGCCACAGCATCTGATACAAAATTCTGGTGTTTTATATCTGAAGATAAATATCCGAATCTAAGGCATATCGCCCTTCAACTGACGGCAATGTTTGGGTCAACTTACTTGTGCGAGTCTGCTTTTTCTGAAATGAAGATAATTAAGTCAAAATATCGCAATCGACTAACTGACGAACATATGTCATCATGCTTGCGATTAGTACTCGGTAATTACGTACCATCTTATGAAAAGTATGTTGAGGACATGCAGTGTCACGCTTCAACATCCAAAGTCACTCTTTAGTTAAGTTTAGACACTAGAACTCGTTTGTTTTGTAAGAACCAATAAACTCGCAATTTTGAATAATTATGAGTTTTTTCATTGACATTTTAGAGCAGACCTACACTTACCTTGACTAAAAAATGCATATTGTGCGGAAAACTAATATCTATGCCACGATACACCCTACCTAGACGACAATTCTGCATCACACTTACTTGCAGCCTCTCAGAGTCGATCGATCGTAGTCTAACAATATTGAGGTAGATCGCCAGCAATTCAGGTTTGAGCACCCCTGATCTAGGATATGAATTGAGAACCTAATGTTAGGAACAATACATACGTACAGGGTCAGTAATTATAAATGGACTACTCCTCTAACTTGCTTAATTTATTTATTTAAAACTGAGCCAACACAAAGTTATAACACATGGGCTGAAAAGTCCCGGGCCTAACAAAGAAAATACGGTTTTTTTTGGTTCAAAATTAGCTTTATTCATCAACGTAATCTCCATCAAGAGCAACGCAATCATTCCAGCGCCGCTCTAACATTTCAATACCACTTTTGTAGAACGATTTATCTTTTGCCTCAAAATAGGCCTCAGTTTCAGCGATAACCTCTTCATTCGTGCGAAATTTCTTACCGGCGAGCATTTTTTTCAGGTCTGCGAACAGCCAGTAGTCGCTGGGAGCCAAATCTGGCGAATACGGTGGATGTGGGAGCAATTCGAAGTTCAATTCATGTAGTTTTGCCATTTTTTTGATTGACTTGTGACACGGTGCGTTGTCTTGATGAAACAAAATTTTTTTCTTTGCCATATGCGGTCGTTTCTTTGCAATTTCGGCCTTCAAACGCTCCAATAACGCTATATAATATTGACTGTTGATGGTATTTCCTTTCTCAAGATAGTCGATGAATATTACACCACGCACATCCCAAAATACCGAGGCCATAACCTTTCCAGCCGATTGTTGTGCTTTCGGGCGCTTTGGACGAGGTTCACCAGTTGCTGTCCACTCAGATGACGATCGTTTTGATTCCGGAGTGAAGTGATGGATCCATGTTTCATCCATTGTCACATATCGACGCAAAAATTCCGGTTTGTTACGTTTAAACATGTCCAAACACTGCTCAGAATCATCAACACGTTCTTGTTTTTGATAAACAGTGAGCAAACGCGGCACCCACTTTGAACAGAGCTTTCTCATAGTCAAATGCTCATGCAATATAAAGCCAACACGTTCTTTTGATATCTTTACGATGTCAGCTAACTCACGCAACTTCACTTTTCGATCATTCAAAACGATTTTATGGATTTTTTTGATGTTTTCTGGTGTTACCGCCTCATTTGGACGTCCACTGCGTTCTGCATCATCGGTGTCTCTACGACCACGTTTGAAGTCAGCAAACCAACGTTTTATTGTTGTTTCTGATGGAGCGGAGTCCCCATAACACTTTTCAAGCCATTGCTTCGCTTGAACGGTATTTTTTCCCATCAAGAAGCAGTGTAAAATTAAAACACGAAATTGTTTTTGATCCATTGTTTTGAAAATAACAAAAGTAGTCACTCTTAGCACAATAACTCACAAACTAATGAATAGAATATGATGAAATTTTAACAGCTGTCTTTTGAAGGTTAGTATTAACTGAAAAAAAGGTGACTGCAATAAAACTAGCGCCATCTATGTGTTAGGCCCGGGACTTTTCAGCCCATGTGTTATAATGGAATTAAGCTAGGGTTTGTTTTTTGTCTTCCATAAAATCTTGTATATTGCCAGTGTGCTCGTCTTTTGTATTACCCATTTTTAATAAATTTCCACTCTCCGAAAAAAACATTTTTACTCTAATGCTTGGTGTTAACTTTCAAGTATTAAAATCCTTAACATAAACAAATGCCATCGCCAAATTTCGCCAGAATTTGAAAAAACGTTTTTTCTTTCTTAGTTTGCTGACTAACACTATTAGAATCTGTATTGGTGTTTCAAACCTGAACTAACACCATTAGAATCTGTATTGGTGTTTCAAAAATTAAATATATAAGGTGTTTCTTTTAAAAAATGTGAGGTTTGTGTCATATCTCAAAAACGGGAAGCTCTACTATTTCTAGAGTTAATTGATTGGTCCGTTACTTTGTGACAGTACATTTTAACAATAAAACTACTTAATTACTTTGTTAACTGTCACTAAATATATTTATAAAGATTTTACAATTGCGTTATCGCGATTTCGTAGTACAACTACATTGTCAAATGCTTAACTAAGACTAAAACGGATTTTTGGTATTTTATGTTTATATGATGAACAGATGTGGGTCTATTATATGTTAAAACAGTTGGAACAGAACAGAATTTGCTACGTCTAATTGACTATTTAGTAAATTTATATTATGTTCCTTTGAATGTCTGTAAATTTCTATGGATTCTAAGAAATTGAGTTTTGACCTTTTAGGTGCCATATGGAGTATTTGTAAACAATTGATATTGGGAAAAGTATGGCCTGTTTCTAAGAAATGTTTAGCAAAGTGTGATTTTCAATTTCTTTTTTTTTCATTTTTACAATGTAGTTGTACTACGAAATCGCGATAACGCAATTGTAAAATCTTTACAAATATATTTAGTGACAGTTAACAAAGCAATTAAGTAGTTTTATTCTACTATTTCTGTTTCAACCCCGTTAAATAAATATTAAAAAACGCTGCAATAAATATTTTTGCTTATTAAATTTATTAAAAATCTGCTGTATTAAATATTTTTGCTTATCTCTTCAAATACGTGAGTTAGAGGGGGTAGCCCATTTATAATCGACAACCCTGGACAATTCCATTTGCGTTATCACAGAAACATTGTTTATAAGATGAATAAGAATTAAAAATTTATCCACACATAAAATCTACTTATTTTCATTGTACTGGATCTTGTTCATAACTAAAGATATTGTAGAAGTGTTCTTTGGCTTCGGTTGAATGAGCAGTAGGCAAAGAGCCTAGCTTGTTACCATTATGCAAGAGTACATATTTAAAACTACATTTTGATGAGTCTATAAATAATTGCCATTCATTTGAGTCATATTTTTAGTGTTCCGTACGGAACACTTATAAGATCACTTCGGTGTCTGTCTGTCTATCTGTCTGTCTGTCACACCCGATTTTCTCCGAAACTATTTGACATAGAAAGGTGAAATTTGGTAGTAATATAGGAATTGATGGCCTCATCAGAGCCATGTAGTTTTGAGAATTAAATTTTGATTTAAGGGGTTAGTTTTGGGGGGTGAAATCGGAAGTGAAAAAAAAAATTTTTACTAGGTCATCGAGTGTGGTGTCAAATGAAAGCTTGTGAAAACACGAGTAAAAAATATATATATAGTATTATACTTGCGCGCACTTTTCTTTGTATTATTTTTAAAAATTCGCGAAAAATCGCTGCCCCGGGCCTTATCTCGAAAAGTACTTATCAAAAAATTTCAAAAAAATTCTGGAATATTCTCCACGGGGTGTAGATTGAACGAAAATTATCACGAGTGCATTACCTTTAATAATTTATATGGTATATAAAAAAACAAAAATTTCGAGGTCATCAGATTTCAGTAAAGATTGGAAACAAACTTTGTTGAAAACTCATTTGGGGTGTGTTTTGAGAAGTCACTGATCATTTTATACAACCGTAACATAAATTTTGACTTAAGGGGTTCGTTTTGAGGGGTGAAATCGGAAGTGAAAAAAAATTCTCTTTACTAGGTCATCGAGTGTGATGTCAAATGAAAGCTTGTGAAAACACGAGTAAAAAATATATATATAATATAATACTTGCGCACACTTTTCTTCGTATTACTTTTAAAAAATCGCTGTCCCCTACCTTATCTCGAAAAGTACCGATCAAAAAATTTTGAAAAAATTCTGGAATATTTTCCACGGGGTATAGATTGAACGAAAATTATCACGAGTGCATTACCTTTAATAATTTATTTGGTATATATAAAAAAAAAAAAATTCAAGGTTACCAGTTTTCAGTAAAGATTGGAAACAAACTTTATTGAAAACTCATTTGGGGTGTGTTTTGTGAAGTCACTGATCATTTTATACCACCCTAACAAAAATTTTTATTTTAAAAACAATCAACGTACGGAACACTAATTGTGCAAGTTCAACTTGCACTTGACCGGTTTTTTTTTGTAATCACATTGCAGCTATTAGACCAGGAATATTACTGCAAAATACAAAATCATCCTCTTCAGAAAAGAAAAGGAGTAAATTGTTTTCGCTAGTGCAGTAATACGAGATATTCGTTTCTTTTGTCAATAGATGTCTTTCTTTTTAATCGGGGAACTAAAAGTTCTGATACCTTTTTAGATAGTCCTAGATCTTTGACCAAGTTATCTAGGTCACTTTGATTGAGTGGTCGAGGATCTCCGGGGCAAACAAAGTTACTATCCTTGCTATCTTCACTATCATTGGTTGCCTGAATTCATTTGGATGTTCCTGGGATGTAGATGGCTGTGGCAGTAATATATCACTGAAACTTACAACAGGTCTACTAATAGATTGTAAAGTAGGATAATTCTTCTTAGAACGGTTGTTGCGGTGTATACCCGTAATTTTCACAGCACAAAAATAAGTCATCATGATGATTTGATGGCTCACACCAGATCATTGGAGTTTTGTACTTGAAAAATGGTCTTTTCTTATTTGCCCATAAACGTTAAAACTCAACACAGCTTTTACACGCCAAACTAGGAATCCAGGGCTTGATGTTTGTCTCTAATGGAAAGCCAAGGTAGTCAACATATGCTTTTTTGAACAAAGTCCGACACATTCAAACGGAATTCTTTAAACATATATACAATTTGAGCGAAGATTCAGAATCAACGACTTCAAATTAGTATACAACACTTAACAGATGTTATGTAACAAAAAAAAAAAAAAGTTCGATTTTGTGTGTGTGTAATCTAAGCTAATATTTTGGGAGGACCACTGGCGCAGTAGGTAGGTGAACTTACTGTTGATCAGAGGGTCGGAGGTTCGATTCCTCCTGTCTGCCTGGGTGTTTGTGTTTGTTTAACAGAGTTTTTCATATACATAAAAAATGCGCTGGCAAATTAGCCCCTAGGGAGCAGAAGCCAATAATCAAAAAAAAAAAAAAAAAAAAAAAGCTAATATTTTTTGCAAAGTTAGTATAAGAATATTAATGGGTCAAGCTAGCAATATACAATTGAGTTACTAAAAGTATCAATTAATATTATGTGTTTTGATTTTATAGGACTTTTTCTTGGATTCGTTTTGTAAAAACTTTATTAGTTGCAAAGTACCACCTCTACCGACAACAGTACAAGCATGCTACCCGTTATTAGAGCAAGTGACTTTAGACAAATTTAAAAAAACGCTATTACCTTCTCTTCAAAAGGCTATGTTAAGAAATCCTGAAGTTATTCTGGAGACTGTAGGACTGGTTGTCTCCGGCGTCAAAATTGATTTAAGTGGTTGTGCTGTTGATATTGGAAATAGTTTGATAAGTAAGTTATGCAATTTTTAGTTTTATAATTATTAATTCCATATTTGCAAGTAATTTCTGATTCCCTAAGCGCTCTCAAAGCCATCAATTCTAGAAATCTCAATTTCAACTATATCAGGCAAATTCTGGATTTGATGTACACGGCCACCTTGAAGAAACGTACCATATCCTTGCTTTGGTTGCCCAGTCACATAGGCAACCCTCATAACGACAGAGCGGATTATCTTGCTAAACTTGCCATAGAAAGGGGCAGTATGAACATGGGAGAGAATCACTACTCTGATTTTAACATCTTCATAAAACACCTACACAGCTCTCTCTTCCAACTCAAATGGGACTTGGAAGAACCCAACAACAAATTATGGTCCATCAAAACCAATGTATTTCCTCCCCTTAACTCCACAGAATTGAACCGAAGACATAATGTAATAATGAGAAGACTGGCATTGGGACACACCTACTCCACACATGTACACCTATTAAAGAGAGATCCCCCTCCACTCTGTCCTAAATGTGACTCCCCCTTATCAGTGTTACATCTAATCGAATCCATTCAACATCAAAACTTGAGAGACACCCACGGCATCCCATCCAACATCACCATCCTCATAAAATCTTTTGTCCCACTTAAAGAAAAGATAACCAATTACTTAAAAGAATTCAACTTCATAGTCTAATCTATTTATACCAAACTAACTCTAGTGGGCGCTAAATGATCTTAGCTGTCGATGCGCCCTGCCCAACAGAAACAAACAAACAAATATTTGCAAGTTTATGATTAATTAATAGACCAACGATACATCAAAGATTGTCTTTGCGGCAATTGTAGCATGTACAGTTCTACACTAAATGTTAGTGTATTCCAGAAAGGTATTTCCGAGAACTATTGAATATTGATGTATTTATTTATAAGAACATAAGACAAGCTCTTTCAGCCTAAGCAGAAGAGCATGTTCAGGGCTCAGAATCTACAAGCTAGAGAATAAGGCTGGCAAATTATGATAAAGGAACTCACCAACCAAACTCACTTGTTAAGAAGCTTACTACTAGCCAGCTGAAAAATATACCGTAGGCACTATTTAAAAATCACATTCATTATAAAACTTAGGGGCTATACCAGTGTGATAATTTCAAAAAATCGACTTTTTTACATATTTCGACGCTTCTATATGTATGGAATAAGAGGTCGAAATATCAGAGTTGGCCTATGTCTATTTTTGAAAATACTGCTGTCGCCAGGCACAGCTGCTCGGAGGCGATAAACTCGTTTTTGGACGCGTAACGCGAACCGGAGCATATGTTAAAATTCCAGTGCTGTGACGTCATCACGTAAGTGAAAGTTAAAGATCTGGTACTTCAGTGAACTCAAAATAGTCACAAAGGTAGGTATGTGGCAAGAGATCATTATTTATGTGTTACACGCTAGTCATTCTTTAAACGCATTTTTCTCAAAACTGCATTTTTTAAGTTTAATGCCACTGTAACTCGAAAACAATTTATTGTATCGACTTAGATTTTTTTGCGTGTTAAGGACATGTTTTGTCGTACCATGAACCATGGATTATTTGATTGGACCAAAAATATCAATTTGGCGTGTAAAAAACTGACACTTTTTGGCGGAAATTTTATACTTTTTTTTTTCTAAACGCCGCCATTCTTATAATTTTCAATATTTTTTAAAATCCGTTGCAAATGATACGGAAAATTATTGTATTTTAAGATCATTTTTTGTTTTTTTTTTATTCCATTCAATGTGAAGGCGCCAATCACGGCAGCAGTGGAGCTATTTTTTTTTACCTATCCCGGTACTGGGGCATAAGTCCCGTAAATTTCACAATTTTGTGCGTATTTGTAAACAAATAATAAATAAGTACCCACCATTTTAAAACATTTGAGTCAGTAGTTGTTTTTTAAAAATTCTAGAAAAATATCCTTATTTTTAAGTAGTTTCAGTGGTATAGCCCCTTAAAAACATACTAGAAACATGTACTTAAAAAATAAAAGGAAATAGTATACAACTTCCATAACAAACTTCATATGGACGCATACTTTTAAAAATGAACTCCAGACTAGATCATAATAAATAATATAGAAAGCGGTGGGAAATCTTATTTCTATAATTTGGTGAAAATGATAATATTCGTCATCATAAATATTTAAGCTAGTATTATATCGGGTGGCGCATAAGTAACGCTATGATTTATTTAATGAATAACTTTTTTCTTTCTGATTTTATTTAACGTTGGCGTTTATTAAAATTTAGAATATAATTTGGAAATATGTTCACATTATGTTTTGAAGATAATATCTTTTAAATGGTGCCCATTGTTTGCTTCGACCTGACGTGCTCTTTCCAAAGCATTTCCCATAACTTTTCTTAGAATTTCAGGTCCCAGCGCCCTCACTTCTTGGATATTCGCCTTAAGCTGTTGGATGGTTCTTAGCTTATTGGCATATACCTTACTCTTTGGGTAACCCCATAGAAAAAAATCGGGAGCCGTTAAATCGAGCGAACGCGGTGGCCAGTTAAAATCAGAAAAACGCGATATTATTCGATCGGCAAAAATTTCGCGCAGGAGAGCCATAGTTGGACGAGCTGTGTGAGCTGTGGCTTGTTGGAACCACAATTCTGGATTGTTCTCTACCTCGGACCTTAAAAAATTTTCAATCATTGCCCGGTATTGAATGCCATTCACATTAACCGGAACTTGTTCGTCGTTTTCGAAAAAATATGGTCCAATGATCTTTTCTGAAGTTATTCCACACCATACTGTGCATTTAAGTGGGTGCATTTGATGTTCAACAATTATTCTTGGATTTTGGGTGTCCCATATTCTGCAATTTTGTTTATTCACGTAACCATTGAGGTGGAAATGGGCCTCATCGCTCATTATGAGTTTGTGAATAAACTCGTTGTTTTCTAGGCACAATTCTTGCAAACAGCGACTATATTGAATGCGTCTTTGTGCATCATTTGGTTTTAACTCATGAACCAATCGAATCTTATATGGGAAAAGGTGTAAATTATGTAAAATTCTTTGCAAAGACCGCCTAGACATCACCAACTGCTGAGAACGTCGCCTGGTGGAAGTTTCGGGGTTTTCCTCAATACTTGCTTGCACCCGAGCAATGTTCACATCATTTCGAACTGCACGAGGTCTTCCAGCACGCGGAAGATCACAGACAGCCCCTTGTTGCCGAAAACGCTGAACCAATCGGTAAATCGTTGGAGCGCTAGGTGCATTTCGAACATGAAAGAAATTTCGATATGATCTTTGTGTCTGAATAATCGAATGCTGACTTTCATAATAAAATTGAACAACTTTGGTTCTTTGTTCTGTGCTGAGTCTTTCCATCATAAATTTCCTAAGTTAAGTTAATTCTGAAAAAAAAAAAATAAAAAAAAGACGTTAACAAAAAATTTATTCACTTATTAAATCATAACGTTACTTATGCGCCACCTTATATTATTAAACGTCCCGGACTAACGTTATATAGCAAAAATACGTATTGATTCGCACCGTATAGTAGCATCGACCTTCCAAAGTATGTTCGATCAGTGAAAAAAAAAAAAAAGTTTTGACCGGTGAATTCGGGTGCAAGAGGCTACATTGAAGGTAACGGGAGTCACGAAGCCTGAATATAACTACTTAGATTTTATAACGTTGTTTCGGATACTATATATGTGTTAGACTTGTGATTAATACCATATGCTGACAATATTTAATCAGTTTTTGGTAATTTTTTACGTTCCTTCAGTAGCTCAATAATTAGACTTTCTCATAAAGTTTGGTTTTTTAGTCCTACAGTTACTTCTTGCATCGACCAATTGCAATACTCTCAACGGCAACTAAAATTTTTGAAAAGACTATTTATAACAGTATATCAACGTCCGTTCGTCACAGTATAAGTATCTATCAGCACGGCTTTATGGAGGGTAGATCTCTCATTAGTAATTTATTAGCGGTAACGCAGGCTACGTCAGATGTCTTAAATCGGCGCGGCCAAATGGATATTGTATATACAGACTTTGAAAAGGCATTCGATAAGGTCTCATTTGTGATATTGTTGAATAAGGTGGAGAAGGAGTTTGGATTCAATATAAATTTAATTGGGTTTTTAAAATCTTACCTTTATAATCGTGAACATGTAGTAAAGATAAAGGGGTATGAGTCCAATCTTTTAAACCTACATCCGGGATTTCGCAGGGGTCCAACCTAGGACCTCTGTTACTCTGTATCAACGGCATCACCGCACAGTGCGAAATTTAGGAAGTTTAGCGGAACTTTATTCAATTTTTGAAATACGTAAAACGCATAAGATTACACTGTGTGTAATTTTTTAAGTTATGGAAAAATAACCATATACGGACACCACTACGTGATAGTAGACCAAAAAAAAAGACCCGTGTCTCCCAGTTTTTCCGAAAGTCATGCACTTTTTTTTTTATGGGCCCCCAAAGATTTGAGGCCTGGGTGTAATTTTTGCAAAAAACTCATCATATTCTGAGGCTCATATCTTGCAAACCGTTCGGAATTTTAATTTACTTTCTGTGGCAAAGTTGTAGCCCTTGTCATAAGGAACAAAAATTGTGAACATTTAAAGTAAAAAAAACTTCATCTTCAAGATCAAAATAGCTAAAAACTGTAAAAAAATTCGATTTTTTTTACCTTTTTTTCCCTGTTTAGGCCCATAGCTAGCAAACCGTTCAAAATTCAAGGAAACAATCAACTACAAAAATGTAGCTAAGATCTTAGTAAACAACTTTCTAGAATATATGAACTTCCTAGGAATGATTCTTAACACTGTTTAGGTAGCCGCAAAAGTTAAAATTTTCCCGAAAAATCTACTTTTTTAAAGTTTTTTTTGCGATTTTGATCTGGAAGATGAAATTTTTTGGATTTTATATGTTCACAATTTTTGTTCTTTTTGACAAGAGCTACAACTTTGCCTCAGAAAGTAAATCAAAATTCCGAACGGTTTGCAAGATATGAGCCTGAAAGACACGGGTCTTTTTTTACCCGAGGCTCCCAGTTTTGGCCCAATTCATGTACTTTTTTTTATGAGGCCCCAAGGATTTGGGGCCTCGGTGTCATTTTTGCAAAAAACTGATCATATTCTCAGGCGCATATCTTGCAAACCGTTTGGAATTTTGATTTACTTTCTGAAGCAAAGTTGTAGCTCTTGTCATAAAGAACAAAAATTGTGAACATATAAAATCCAAAAAATTTCATCTTCCAGATCAAAATCGCAAAAAACTTTAAAAAAGTAGATTTTTCGGGAAAATTTTAACTTTTGCGGCTACCTAAACAGTGTTAAGAATCATTCCTAGGAAGTTCATATATTCTAGAAAGTTGTTTACTAAGATCTTAGCTACATTTTTGTAGTTGATTGTTTCCTTGAATTTTGAACGGTTTGCTAGCTATGGGCCTAAATAGGGAAAAAAAGGTAAAAAAAAATCGAATTTTTTACAGTTTTTTGCTATTTTGATCTTGAAGATGAAGTTTTTTTTTACTTTAAATGTTCACAATTTTTGTTCCTTATGACAAGGGCTACAACTTTGCCACAGAAAGTAAATTAAAATTCCGAACGGTTTGCAAAATATGAGCCTCAGAATATGATGAGTTTTTTGCAAAAATTACACCCAGGACCCATAAAAAAAAAAGTACATGACTTTCGGAAAAACTGGGAGACACGGGTCTTTTTTTTTTGGTCTATTATCACGTGGTGGTGTCTGTATATGGTTATTTTTTTTCGTGTTGCACTGTGTTATTCATTATTTTGGTAGGTTAATATCCCACCTCTAAAACCTCATACTCAGTTTGGGGATTAACCCTGCGAAACAACTGCAAAATGCACCTGAAAGTTGCATTACTTATTCGATCATACTTTTTGCCTACAGAAAAGCTATTCGATTTGTTTAAGTTAATAGAGTGGTACATACAAACGGCAAGTCAGTAGGCCATGATTTTTTCTTCATTTATTTTATAAGAGAATTGTCAATTATTGGCATTTAAATAATTGCAAAATCTTTTCTTACTCGTGTGTGATTTGTTCGTGAAAAAAGTGATTTTTAAGAAGTAAGTAAAATTTACATTTTTAACTTCAGTGGAGACTTTAAAAAGTGATACTACATAATACCAGAAACGCACAAAATTTGAAACGTTTTTTTTCCTCTGTTGGAAACACAAAAGATCTTCTGCGATATTTTGGGATCTTCTTTTAAATTAAACATTTTCCAGAATGACTTTGCAAATTTCATATAACAGCATATTCCAAAAGTGGAAGGAAGAACCGACATCGGACGCCATCATTGGTTTTCTTTTGGAAAAAATAGGCTCACCAATGCTAACATCTGACGCTCTTTGCAGTTTGAAGGCAACTCTTCGTGCGCTGGTTTGTAAAATACAAAAAAGGTGGAGGGAATCCAGTCGAAATTTAGCATCATTTCTGAATAAAAATGCTAGCTGGCTTGAAAATAATGTAAAATTTTCAAATGCTGTAAGGGATGCATTGCCTAGTGGATCGAGGACCAATGCAGGCAGACCTAAAAAAGAATTTAGGGATTGTCATCCTAAAGTGCATCATCTTTTGAAGTCCGGTAGTCGAGACGAGTTAGCCAAAGCAACTGCAACAAAGCTATACCAATCTGGAAAACGAAACTCTGCAGCGATTGTCAAGGAACTGGCATCTGGTTCTCCAGAAAGGGGTAGCAAAATCAAGAAGGCTCGCATGTCTTCTTCAAACAGCCCACGAAAATTAACTCCAGACCAGGCTCTGGCGCTACTTATTGATGCAAACTTATCGTCAAATCAGTACAACATTGTTCGAGATCAAGCAAAAACTCACCGTTGCACTTTGTATCCACCTTATTATGTTGTAAAAGAGGCAAAGAGATTGTGCTATCCAAAGGACATAATAATAACTGAAGTTTCAGCTGAAGTATCAGTTCAGTCGCTTATAAATTATACCGTAGCAAGACTTTGTACAGGGCTAGAACGGATTCTTAGAACTTTATCAAACGTTAAAGCACTAAATATTATCGTAAAGTGGGGTTGTGATGGGGCGGAACAAGTTAATTATCGACAGAAGTATATGGACAAACATAGCTCTGATGATAGTATGTTTAGTGTATCAATGGTACCAATCCGAATGTGCTCCGTAAATGATAATGGTGATAATCAGTCAATAATTTGGAAAAAAAACCCTGCTTCTTCTTCCACACGATACTGTCGCCCCATTAAGTTCGTTTTTTTTGCCAAAGGAACAGTCAGTGTAATTACCTCAGAAGTAAACAAAGTGAAAGAACAAATATCTCAACTTACTCCAACCACTATACTTGTAGATGGCAAGCAATTTCAGGTTTCAGCAAATATGATCTTTTGTATGATTGACGGTAAAGTATGTAATGCTGTATCATCCTGTGCATCATCACAGACATGCTACTTATGTGGGGCTAAACCTAGTGAAATGAACATCTGCGATATACCTCAAAAAAATATAAATGAATCCTTTTTATCCCTTGGACTATCACCCCTCCATGCATGGATAAGGTTGTAATGTATTTTACATATATCGTATAAACTGGATATTAAGGCATGACAAGCTCATGGAGCAGAAAATAAAAAAAAAGTTGCAGAGAAGAAAAAAATACATTCAACAAAAATTCAAAGAGGAGCTTGGCTTGCTTATAGATATGCCAAAACAGCAGACCCGAAACAAACGATGGTAATACCGCGAGGAAATTCTTTAGAAATGCCGAAAAGTCTTTCGAAATAACTGGCATTAATTTAGATTTGATCAAGCGTTTTCATGTGTTGTTAGAGTGCCTAAATTGTGGTCTTAAAATTGATTCAGAAAAGTTCGGCGAATATGCAACAGAAACTTTGGAATTGTATTTGAAAGAATATTTCTGGTACTCAATGCCCGTAAGTGTGCATAAAGTCCTTTGTCATGGAAAGGATATTATAGCATCTTGCATTCTTCCGATCGGACAATTTTCTGAAGAAGCTCAGGAGGCAAGAAACAAAGACTGCAGAAAATATCGCGAACTTTTTACTAGAAAAACATCCCGAATTGACACAAATACGGATTTATTTAATCGACTGCTTATTTCATCGGATCCGTACATCGCTAGTCTTCGTAAAGCCCCCCCAAAACCAAGCATAGTGAAGTTACGCCAGAAGTTTTAGAGTTGTTAAACAGATTTGCAGACCCATGTAATGATTGCGAGTCTTCAGACGATTGCAATGAGTCTCGTTCTGAATAGATGTTCAAAATGTTGTTACAAAATGTATGTTTTTTTTTTTAATTGTTCTATAATAAAAAACCCAAATAAACTGAAAAACTTTAAATAAAATACATTAATTTTTATTAAGAATTTTAAAAAACCAACAAATAGAACTGTTTTACTGGTTTAAATAATTAAGTTCCGGTAAACTCAAGAAATTTCGCACTGTGCACCGGTGTGGTTAAAAATGCATCCTGCCTGTTATTTGCTGACGACCTAAAACTTTATTATGAAATCAGATCGCCTGCTGACTGCCGGATTTTGCAGAATGATATAGACAACGTTGCAAAATGGGCAATTGACAATAAGATTTACTTTACTGTAAGTAAGTGTACTGTTGTTTCTTATACTAGAAAACTGAAGCCGACAAAGTTTACATATAGCGTTGAAAATATCCCAGTCTTGTATGAGGATAAGATAAAGGACTTAGGGGTGATTTTTGATTCCAAATTGACGTTTAACTATCATGTAAGTTATACAGCAAGCAAAACGAACAAAATGTATGGCTTAATTGTCAGAAGCACAAAAGATTTTAGAAGTACAAATTACATAAAACAGCTATACTTATCCTATGTTAGAAGTATATTAGAATATGCGAGTATAGTAGGGTCACCCTTTTATAATTGTCAGAAGCGAACACTTCAATTGATACTGAATAAAATGATGCGTTACATGCATTATAAACAAAGCGGTTCATATAACTCTATGATCTCTTCTACACTATTGCATGAACGCTATGGGATGGTAACCTTAGAGAAGCGTAGAAAACAATATTGCATGCTCTACTTGTACAAAGTAGTGAATGGTCTCATTTATGACCCGGCATTTCTGTCCAACTTATATTTCAGTCTGCCAACGTACACCACAAGAAATCATAGCACTTTCTATATACCAGATGTAGCCCATAATGACAATCACCTGGGATCTCGATTGTATAATGCTTGCATGCTATACAATGGAATCCAGAATAGTATCGATATATTTAATGATAAGTGCAGTCTTTTCAAAACTAAATTGCGTGCGTTGTTTTAAGTGTATGTAGATTATTATGTAATATTATTTAAATTAAGTTAATTTAAGTTCTGGTACTTTGTAATTGGAAAGATCTCTGTGATCAATCTGTAAAGTGCAGTAAATAAATAAATAATTTATAATTGAGTACATGCTATAATTGCTGATCCGCCTACATGCGGTATATTGTTTTATAGAGACATGGAAATGCATTTACGGACGAAATGTAGGATTCGTGGCTCCATCCGGAGAACACCCTACCCACTAAAACCACATCTCTTTATCATCTTGCACTTTACACCAGTAACCGCTCACGCATTTCTTCGGTGCCAAGGTTGTCCCGACAACGTTTGTGTTAGGACATAATCACCTTCTCCATACGGCCTATTCGTCCATGCTTATATATCAGGTATTAGCCTATAGCCCAGCGATCGTACGTGTGTATTTTCATTGAGCAACCAGTATTGGTTGTTAAAAAAAAAACTGAACACCTACTCATTGTGAGACTCATCTTCAAGATTTATTGTGAGACAACACGCATTGTGTCACATTGCTGGATGGCACCATCATCCAAAAACTTTTGGTAACTTTTAATGCTCCAATCATGTTTACGTTTATGTAACTTAATATAAGTCTAAGGGCCATTTTATCGTAAGAAAATTTTTTATTTTTATTTAGCTAATTTACATTCAAAGGATGGCAAAGCGAGAGCTGATTCAACGACAAGCTGTAAATGTTTAACAGAGAAAATTAGCGATACAAAGGCCATAGAAGAATTACTAAAAAAGACTTTTGCAGTATATCATGGTTCTGATGGAAAACTGACAGTTGCTGAACATAAAATAGGAGTTTTGCAGGTAAATTTTTGTTACTGATAAATTTTTTTTTTCGTATTACTTGTTATTAATGAATAATTTATTACTACACTCTCTTTCAAATTATATAAAAACAACACTATGTTTTAATTTCCAATATATTTAAAGTCACTTGACAATTGTTTCACCATACAATGGCTGCTTCAGAAGTAAATAGAAAAGAAAAATATTTAGTAGTAATCCTGGTTAAATTGTGCTTAAAACTATCCTTAATTACCTAAGATTATGCTAATCATTTTATTATATTATTTACAGACAAAATTATTTTAAGAATGCAAATCTGTGATACTATTTCCGAGAACTAATAAAGATTAAGTAAGGGTGAATGGTTTAAGTCTACCTGTTCGTTTAGTAATTGATTGGAGTTTTTCCATTTGTTAATTTCAAGACATTCAAGCAAATTTAATTTTTTAGGTTTATTTTCTACATGTAGGATTTTTAACGTATCATCAGAATTATGGGATTTGTTTATTATATGGGTTGCGTAATGTGAATAGTTCTTATTTTTTAAATAACCACGTTTATGTTCTTTAATGCGAGTTTCAAAAGATCTACCAGTTTGTCCTACGTAGGTTTTAGTACAAGATCCACAATTTAATAAATAAATTCCTGATTTTAAGGAATTCTTAGATTTGGTTTTGTTATTCAAAATTATACTCCCTAAGGAATTACTGGTTTTGAATGCTATTTTATTGTTCTTTTTTATTAAATGTTTGGAAATTGTTCTAGTTATTTTCCCCTCTGTATGTGAGTGTGCTAAATTTTCCTTTTTTGTCATTAATTGTGGGATAAATTAGAGATATTGCTTGTTTAAAGGATTTTTTATTCAAGATATTATCTATAATGTTGGAGTCATATCCATTATTAATTGCTATTTGTTTGATTATGTTGAATTCTTTGTTAAAATTAGTTTTAGTCATGGGGATATGTAACAATCTATGTATGAAAGAGTTAAAAGCTGCCGTTTTATGAGGATACGGGTGGGATGAGCTATTGTGTATGACTGTGTCAGTATGTGAAGGTTTGTGAAAAATCGAGAAATCGTGTTTATTGTTCACTTTTGATATAGATATGTCTAAGAAATTTATAGAGTTATTGGTTTCTAATTCTATGGTAAATTTAATATTAGGATGCAAATTAGTTAAGGAGGATTGTTAGTTGTCTATCTGTTCCCGTGAAACAGGAAATGATATTGTCAACATATCTATACCAGTAAACAATATTTTTTGCTTACCGCGTTTTGATGAATTTTTAGTTCTAAAAATGATCCATGAAAATTTCCGCTAGTAACGGACTTAAAGGATTACCCATTATTAGACCTTCTTTAGATGTATAAAAGTTGTCGTTGAATTGAAAATAGTTTTGATCCAAACTCGTCATAAGTAAATCTAAAATATCCCGTTTAATAATTTCGTTTACTTTACTCTTGATTCAGAGCTTATCTACTAATTCTATGACTTCATATGGTGGGATACTAGGAAATAAGTTTTTTGCATCAAATGAGATAATTCTAGAATTTTCCGGTAAGTTAATATTTTTAATTCTATCGATTAGTTCATAGGTATTGGCTATACTATATTTCGGTTTAAATTTGCAATGTTGTCGTAGTAAAGGGATGAGTTTTTGTGATAGTTTGATTGATGGTGCCTTAAGAAACGATACAACTGGTCTAATAGGGAAATCCTTTTTATGTAATTTAATTAGGGAATATAATTTTGGAGTCTGTGGGTTCATTATTGTTAAAGTGCTTTTTTCAAAATCATTGAAAATTGTGAGATCTTTTAAAGTAGATTTTATTAGTTTTTGGTAGACTTTTATTGAGTCATTATTTGATACTTGAAATTTGTCTGTGTTAAGAAAAGAAAGAGTTTTAAATATATATTGTTCTCTAGAAATAGCTACCACAGACTTACCCTTATCAGCTCTAGTGAATATTATGTTGTTTTCTTTGGCTTTGGTTTTGATTGATAGTGCTGTTTTCTGTTCTTTAGCTTGTCTTGGTTGTGGTTGCTCAAATAATTCTTTTTTAATCTTGTTGGCTATCATGTATTTAAAATGTGGGTCTTCATTAGATAACGCTAATTCACATTCAACTCCGAGGATTTCTCTTGATTTTTGGGTATCCTCCAATTGTCAAGTGACTTTAAATATATTGCAAATTAAAACATAGTAGTTTTTATATAATTTTATTATGAATTTCCAACACAATCAAAGACACTCTTTAGTACGTCATATTTTTGAGGATCACAATGAGTGGAGCACAAAGAGTAATACTGTATACTTTTTGAACTGTAGCTAGAAGGGAGACGTTCAATAAAAGATATGATTTAGTGTATTAACTATTTTTAGGTTGTTTTCTAATTATATATGTTTTTTATAGGGCGCTGGAAATTTTAGTTTTAACACTGTGCCGTTAGAAAATCACCCAGATATGATATCGAAAGCCACAACACACTTCATAAAAGTTCTAGAAAGTGAAGTACATGAAAAAACCTTATGTTTTGCATTAGATATGTTATCACTGTGGACAAGTAAAATAACCACTGACGTTCCAAAGGCTTTAATTGACATATTTAAGGTAATTATCTCAAACTGGCCAGACAACGTGATAGAATTTAAAATTTTTATTTTACCAGGTTTAATATACTAACTATAGCGTATTTATATCAGAAAAGAAAATGAGAAAAATATCCTCCATGTTTTTGAAATTTAAGAGGTAAGGCCAGTCCAGGTCGTAGGAAATAAAAAGGACCAGTCACGTGTATGTCAAACCTGCACAGTCAGGGTTCATACGGGGATTGCTTTTAAAATAAAAAAAAAAATTATATCCCTAAATGAGTTTTCAACAGTTTAAATTTTTAAATGAAATGAAACGAATTACTTTATTTGTCACTTTTTTTTTTTATTTATCTGCTACTGCAGTTTCCTATGTTTTCTACATTGTCGAGCGTAATACAGTAATACCCCGCTTAGCGCGACCCCCCGTTACGCGCGGTTTCACTATAACGCGAATTTCAAATTTCGCGCTCATGTAGTCATTAACTTCTCTATGGTCGCGGGGGGATCCCCGCTTTCTCTGAATATTCTCTTTGAAGAATTGGGAATTCCCTGTCCTTCGACTTTGTTCTATGGGGATTTCCTCGTTCGTTTCGTGTGTTCATTTGTTCCGTAATGTTAGTTCGGTCGGCTGGCAGTTTTGTTTTAATATTTATTGGAGATACATACATACATAATTTAACCCTACGTTAAAAATGCCGCCTGTAAAGAAAAAAGAGCGTAAAAGCGTCACTTTGGAATTGAAGATGAAAGTGTTAAGAAGAATGGAAAATGGAGGCAAAGCAACAATTGTTGGGAGAGATTTTGGACTCTCAGAATCGACTGTGAGAACGATTTATAAAAATCGGGAAAAAATTAAAATCTCCAGCGAAGGTTCAACACCTATAAGTGCAACAAAACTTTCTCGTTCGAGATCATCTATCTTAGAAAGAATGGAGAAATTACTGTCAGTCTGGATCGAAGATTTGAATAAGAAGAACACACCACTAAGTCAAGATCTCATATGCACAAAAGCAAAATCTTTGTATGAGATGCTGAAAACAAAAGAAGGAGAAGGGAGTGCCACTCCGACTTTTGCTGCCAGCAGAGGCTGGTTCCATCGGTTCAAGCAGCGTTCTAATCTTCACAATATCCACATAACAGGCGAGGCGGCCAGCGCGGACATTCAAGCTGCAGCTGAGTTTCCAGACAAGTTTCAAGACTTCGTTAGACGAGAGAAAATTCCTGCTTGTCTCATCTTCAATGTTGATGAGACCGCACTTTACTGGAAAAAAATGCCATCTCGAACATTCATTTCTAAGGAAGAACGTCAAGCCAGTGGTTTCAAAGCTGCGAAAGATCGACTAACACTTCTGCTGGGTGGTAATGCCACTGGTGATTTCAAACTGAAACCTTTACTAGTGTACCATTCAGAAACACCCCGTGCAATGCGAGGCACAGACAAGACAAGTCTACCAGTTGTGTGGCGATCAAACAGAAAGGCGTGGGTTACACGGGAAATTTTTCAAGAATGGTATTCTAATAGTTTTTTGCCCATCAGTCAAATCATACTGTGACAGAAATGGGCTTGAACCTAAAGTTATATTACTCTTAGACAATGCCCCAGGACATCCAACCTCACTTGATACGCCCAGAGACTTAAAAGTGTACGTAAAGTTCCTTCCACCAAACACTACGTCAATATTACAACCTATGGACCAGGGAGCAATAGCAAACTTCAAAGCTTATTACCATCGCCGCACTTTTAGCCAACTAATTCATGAAACTGACGGGGAAGGAAGACAGTCTATGCGAGAGTGGTGGAAGTCATACAACATTATGAAGTCTATTCACAACATAGAAGAGGCTTGGAAGGAAGTTAAAATGAGTTGTATGAATGGGGTGTGGCGTAATCTTTGGCCAGATGTAGTGGAAGCACCTAGAAGAATTGTCCAGATGCAGAGACAAGTGCTTGAAGACATTGCTGCAATGATTGAGGGGTCTGAACTTGAAGATGTCACGGTAGAAGATCTCGTAGAACTTGTAGCAACGCACGACGATCCTATTAGCAATGAAGATCTGATCGAGTTACAGAATAATCCTATCTACGATGAGGAAGAACAAGTAGAAGAGAAAGTTTTATCTTCAGGGGAAATACAAAATGCACTTTCAAAAATTTATTCAGGTTTGGACATATTGCAGAGTATAGACAATAATGATGACCGTGTCTTGACCGTGTGTCAAACAATTAAAAACAGTGTTGGATGTTATGAACGTATTTTACAAGAACGTAAACAAAACGTTACCCAAAAGACAATAGATGTATTTTTCCGTAAAAAATAAGAGTATGTATTGCATAAAGTGTTCTTAGAATTAAAGTGATTGATTAAAATGATTTGTATTTTTTTGTATTAAATTTTGACTATGTTTAATCATAAACCTCGATATACGCGAATTTCAGTTAACGCGATTTTTTTCGGAACGTATCCCTCGCGTAAAGCGGGGTATTACTGTACTACAAACTAAAGTGGTTTATTTATGATTTATAACAAATTTCCAGGTACAATTTGGAATTACCCATCATTAAATTACCATGAACTTAATGATGGGTAATTCCAAATTGTTAGGAATAAAAATTTAAACAAATGTTTAAAATCACCACTTATGTTATATCTTTGTTTATGTTCCTTTATTCTTTTATAAAAAGATCTGCCTGTTTGTGCTATATACATTTTATTGCAAGTGCCACAGCATAATTCGTAAACCTCCGTTTTATTTTCTTTTTTTTATTATGTTGTGGCACTTGCAATAAAACGTATATAGGACAAATAGGCAGATCTTTTAATAAAAGAATAAAGGGGCATAAACAAAGCTATAGAATGAAAAATAACAAATCTCATTACGCTAAACATTTAACAGATGAAAATCACGTTCAATGAAGATTTCAAAATTTTGCAAAATGGAAAGAAAGGGAAATTAGTGAATTGTTTAGAATAGGTAGAAATTAACCGGAAAAAATCCTCAGGTTTTTACTCAACGATCAATTAGATGGGGGAGGGTCTCCCTTATTGAACTTGTTCTAGATATTAAGGTAAATATTGTTAATGAATTTAGTACGTGTAATTAGGTAAATTATATATTCTGTAACATACTTTGTTACTTAATTTACATCGTGCTCCAGACACAGTGTGTCGAAACAATTGTCAGCAATAATATAATAAACATAAGTGGTGATCTTAAATATTTGTTTAACTTTTTATTCCTAGTTATTATGGATCTCCATCAAGTAACGGCTAAGTCAGTTCCAATTCCAAATTGTACCTGGAAATTTGTTATAAATCATAAATAAACCACCTTAGTTTGTAGTATTACGCTTGACAATGTAGAAAATCTTTCAAAACTGCAGTAGCAGATAAATAAAAAAAAAGTGACAAATAACAAAGTAATTCGTTTCATTTCATTTAGAAATTTAAAATTTACTGTCACAAAGTAACGGACACCTCTATTATACCCTTTCAACAGTTTGTTTCCGATCTTTATTGAAAACTTATGGCCTTGAAATGTTTGTTTTTTTTTAGATACCAGATAAATTATCAAAGTTAACGCACTCGTGATAATATTCGTTCAATCTAGACCTTATGGAGAATATTCCAGAATTTTTTAAAAATTTTTTTAACAGTACTTTTCGAAATAAGGGGGGACAGCGATTTTTGACGAGTTTTTAAAAATAATACAAACAAGTATTACACCATATAACACATGGGCTGAAAAGTCCCGGGCCTAACACATAGATGGCACTAGTTTTATTGCAGTCACCTTTTTTTCAGTTAATACTAACCTTCAAAAGACAGCTGTTAAAATTTCATGATGTTCTATTCATTAGTTTGTGAGTTATTGTGCTAAGAGTGACGCTACTTTTGTTATTTTCAAAACAATGGATCAAAAACAATTTCGTGTTTTAATTTTACACTGCTTCTTGATGGGAAAAAATACCGTTCAAGCGAAGCAATGGCTTGAAAAGTGTGATGGGGACTCCGCTCCATCAGAAACAACAATAAAACGTTGGTTTGCTGACTTCAAACGTGGTCGTAGAGACACCGATGATGCAGAACGCAGTGGACGTCCAAATGAGGCGGTAACACCAGAAAACATCAAAAAAATCCATAAAATCGTTTTGAATGATCGAAAAGTGAAGTTGCGTGAGTTAGCTGACATCGTAAAGATATCAAAAGAACGTGTTGGCTTTATATTGCATGAGCATTTGACTATGAGAAAGCTCCGTTCAAAGTGGGTGCCGCGTTTGCTCACTGTTTATCAAAAACAAGAACGTGTTGATGATTCTGAGCAGTGTTTGGCCATTGTTAGAGCGGCGCTGGAATGATTGCGTTGCTCTTGATGGAGATTACGTTGATGAATAAAGCTAATTTTGAACCAAAAAAACCGTGTTTTCTTTGTTAGGCCCGGGACTTTTCAGCCCATGTGTTATATATTTGAACCATATATATATTTGAACTCGTATTCTTACAAACTTTCATTTGACACCCCCACTCGATGACCTAGTAATTTTTTTTTCATTTCTGATTAATCGCCCCCCCCCCCTCCCCGGAAACTAACCCCTTAGGTCAAAATTTAACTTTCAAAACCATCAGTTTCTATATTTGTGTCTAATTTTACCTCTCTATGTTAAATAGTTTCGAAGAAAATCGGGTGTGACAGACGGACAGATATCGAAGTGATCTTATAAGTGGTAATTTTTATATTGAAGAGTACAACATTTTTTTCAATCTTTTTAATTCTATAAGGTAGGTTCAGAATCCAAGACGACATGGCGCCTTTTATGCGAGGCCTGAAACGGGCGAAACGATGGCTCCCGCAGATTTCAACCAAGAACAAAGAACCCAAAAATTTTCATTAATATACAGTGTCGTGCAAAAGTTTCCGGCCAATGACATTTCCTACTCTAATTTATTAAAAAAAAAGTCCAATTATTTTTAATCATTATGAGATGTGAGTATGAGGTATAGGAAACAAAATAATATAGTAAAAGAATATTATTTATGTTTGTGAATATATTTATTATTATTATTCTTATATTTATATGTGCAAAAGTTTCCGGTCACTTTGTACTGCGAGAAAAATTATTAGTTCATATGCTCTATAATAGACCTAAATTATATTTTTATGTTAATATTTTGTAGCCATACCCTTTGCAGCGATAACAGCCGCACAACGATGTAGCCTTGACTCAATTAATCGATTAATACAAGCAGGTGAAATTTTATCCCATTCTTCCTTCAATGATTTGAATAATGCGGCTTTATTTGGATATGTATGCTTTCGAACTTGACGATCTAGCATTTCCCATAAGTGTTCTGTTGGGTTCAAGTCCGATGATTCAGATGGCCAGTTAAAACTCTCACATTTGAAGCAGAAAACCACTGTTTTAACAACTTGGATGTATGTTTGGGGTCATTATCCTGTTGAAATATCCAATTTTGCGGCAATGTTTCTTCAGCATATGATAACAAATTGTTTTCTAAAATGTCCTTGTAAATATCAGTGTTCATATTTCCAGTGATCTTGATCAATGGACCGACTCCTTGTGCAGAGAAAATTTCCCAAACCATTACACTTCCTCCACCGTGTTTTACAGTAGGAATTTGGTACCGAACATCATTTCTCGTACCAATAGGACGTCGTACATGTTGTCTACCATCGCTTCCAAAAAGATTAAATTTAGATTCGTCTGAGAAAGCTACTTTTTTCCAATCTTTGATTGTCCAATTTAGGTGATCTTTGGCAAATTGTAATCGGGCCTTCTTATTCTTTTTACTGATTAATGGTTTATTAATACCTATACGGCTAAAAAGTCTTACATCATGTAGTCTTCGTGTCACAGAGTACTACGACTAACATTAGCTAGGTTTTCATCTTTTAGCTCGCGTGCAATTTGGGCAGCAGTTTTCTTGACATCCGCAGTTGATTCTCGTTTAATGATACGATTTTTAGACGTTTTTTTTCTTCTTCCACTACGCGGACGATCTTTTAAACCATATCCACAACGATATTTTACAATAATATCGTTCACGGTTGATTTACCTATCGATAATAATGAAGCAATCTCACGAGAGGATAGTTCCTTCTTTTGAAAATTTTATTACTCTCTCACGAATTTGGATTTGCATATGCCGAGCCATGTTTATGCTCCCACGACTTTTTATGAACTAAATGTGAACATTCAACGCGCTATTATTCGTAAATACGTCTTTGAACGTCCTATTGCGTCAATGTATATTATGTGGCCGGAAACTTTTGCACATATAAATATAAGAATAATAATAATAATAAATATATTCACAAACATAAATAATATTCTTTTACTATATTATTTTGTTTCCTATATCTCATACTCACATCTCATAATGATTAAAAATCATTAGTCTTTTTTTAATAAATTAGAGTACGAAATGTCACTGGCCGGAAACTTTTGCACGCCACTGTATGTCAAAAACTAGTGGATAACAATGGAAATTTGAAAATATCGTTTTTTCGAAAAAATGGTGCATATTTGAAAAAATAAGGTTCATTTTTCACCCAAAAATTTGTTATAACTAGTTAGTAACTATAAGTTTATAACTTATCGCAAAATTCGTACGTTATCCACTAGTTTTTGACATATATGTATTAATGAAAATTTTTTGGTTTTTGGTCTAGGTTGAAACCTACGGGAGCAATCGTTTTGCTCGTTTCAAGCCTCGCATAAAAGGTCCCTTGTCGTCTTGGAATCTGAAGAGGCCATTTTGAATTAAAAATATTTAAAAAAATATTTTTATACACTTAAATATTTGTTTAATAAAGTACTTAAAATAAATTTTTGACTGCATTTATTATACTCTACAAAGAAATTCCGGAAATTAGTATTTTTTCCTGGGACCTGGAGTAGCCTTAAACAGTTTTCTTTTTATTGTTCAATAATTACAGAGCTTAGTTTAGGGATTACAAACCAAAACTTATTAAAGTAATAAATTAAAAAGTAATAATAATAAAATTAAACTCTTCATTAAATATCAACAATACTTCGGTATATAATAAGAAAAACAATTATATTCTCAAAATTATTTTTCCCAAGAGATGTAGAACAAACATGTCACTTATATTTTTAAATGAGGTATAATAAACATAATAAAGAAATACTTTAAATGATGAAAAAAATAAATAAATAAGCATCTTTTACATCAATACTTTTTCCCAGAATGGAATGGGGCTCAAAACATCTACACCATTAGTAAAGATATCCTACATCCAGTGCATGCTCAGTACTTTCACTGCAAATATGATATCTCAAGCTGTCCCTTTGATACCCATATTGCTAAAGTCAGTTGAAAAAGCTGTTTCTCAACCAACTCAACCATTATCCGTTAGCGAAGGACTATGCGCTTCTTTACTGTTAATAAAATTAAGTGGAGCAAAAGTTGACAAAGAAAATGGTTTGTCTACTATGTGGAATTGTGTAATTGATATGGACAAGCAAATATTTGTGTCGGAGAAGTTCCTACAAGCTGCGAATGAGTCCAGTAAGTGCCGTTTTATTTATTTCTTATTTGCACCTTTTATTGATGGCGCTAAGCATTTATTTACGAATTATCTACATCAGAGCTGTCCAAACCTCAGCCCGCGGGCCATATGCGGCCCGCGACTCATACGAGGCTGGTTTGAAAAGTCCGTGCAAAAATAAAAACTACTTATGTGTTTGAGGTAAACCTTTTTTATTTTTCGACATAGTCTCCTTTTAGGCTTATACACTTCGTCCAACGATGTTCTAGTTTGTTGATCTCTTCCGAATAATAGGATTTGTCCAAGTCTGCAAAATATCCATTAGTGTCTACAATCACCTCCTCGTTTGAATAAAATCTTTGTCCCGCCAGCCATTTCTTCAAATTGGGGAACAAATAGTAGTCCGAGGGAGCCAAGTCTGGAGAATAGGGGGATGTGAAACGAGTTGGAATCCTATTTCCATTAATTTTGCGACCACAACTGCTGAGGTGTGTGCTGGTGCGTTGTCGTGATGGAAAAGGACTTTCTTGTGGGCCAATCGCGGGCGTTTTTCTTGCAGCTCGGTTTTCAAACGGTCCAATAACGATGAATAATATTCACCTGTAATAGTTTTTTACCCTTTTCCAGATAGTCGATGAGGATTATTCCTTGCGAATCCCAAAAGACAGTCGCCGTAACCTTTCCGGCCGAAGGAACGGTCTTCGCCTTTTTTGGTGCAGATTCCCCCTTGGTAACCCATTGTTTAGATTGTTGTTTGGTCTCAGGAGTATAGTAATGTATCCATGTTTCATCCACAGTGACGAAACGACGCTTAAAGTCCTCCGGATTCTTCTGGAACAGCTGCAAACCATCCTTGCAACACTTCACACGATTCCGTTTTTGGTCAAGCGTGAGCAATCGCGGCACCCATCTTGCGGATAGCTTTCTCATGTCCAAATGTTCATGCAAAATGTTATGTACCCGTTCAGTCGAGATGCCCACAGCACTAGCAATCTCACGCACCTTAAATCTTCTGTCATCCATCACCATATCATGGATTTGATCAATGATTTCTGGAGTCGTAACCTCCACAGGCCGTCCAGAACGTTCAGCGTCACTTGTGCCCATATGGCCAGTCCGAAAATATTGAAACCACTTACAAACTGTTCTAATCGAAGGTGTAGAATCACCATAATGTTTATCAAGCTTCTCTTTAGTCTCCTGAGGCGTTTTGCCTTTCATAAAGTAATGTTTAATCACCACACGAAATTCTTTTTCGTCCATTTCTTGAAAATCACTCGACTTCCTTGATTCACACGAATGCCAAACACAAAGAAATAGACCAATATGGCTGAAACTTGGTGTGCGTTCATTCAAAAGATGCTACTAACTAAACATGTCCTCGATACGCGCCGGTGGTGCCATCTCTCGGACTTTGCACGGACTTTTCAAACCAGTCTCGTACTTGTGCGGCCCGCGAAGCGATTTTTAATCTTTAGTTTTGTAGATGAAAAATCGCGTCGCAATATAAAAGAAAGCCAAATTCACAAAATATTCGGTATAATTTTGTTCATTTTTCTGGAAACCCAAATAAGTAGTATAGATAGAGACTATAACTAAGTATAGATTTTCGCCATTAAATGAACTATTAAAAATAAATTATCTTTTAGATAAGCCAATCAGCCCCTAATTTGTTCAGTGAAATTAATGAAAAAATAATAAAAAAATTGTTGAATAATAGCCCCTGTATTTTTTATTTGCCTTTCATTGAAGACTGATATTTAGTTTCTGCGGCCCGCCAGTCCATGTCGTAATTTGTATTGGCCCGTAAACGTCTCCGGCCTGGACAGCCCTGATCTACATTGAAGTAACTTTAAATCAGTTACCGTTATTTCATTTATTCTTTTTCTGGCGATCTTTTATCAGTTGATTTATATCATCTGCGACCAAAATTAGCTTGATTCTAAAAAATTTAAACGCCAAAACGAAAAAAGAGAAAATATCAAATAATTTACTTAAAATTACAGTCGACACTCTATATAGTGAAAGACCAAAATGTTGACCGAAAATTTCACTATAGAAAGTTTTTCACTATATAAAGAAAAAAATCCGTATATATTGATATGTATGTATTTTATATTGGTAATCATTTACTTGTATTTTATAAGGTACAAGCAAGAAAAAAAAACTGCAAAATTGAATTATTAGAAAAGATTTGAAAGTTTAAATAGTACATAGCATGTACAGGGCTAAATAGATACATAAAGTCCGTACGTTATATCTTTACCCGTGCGTCATAGTTTTCAGGCCATGTATCAAACGACTATTATATTATTTGTCTCTTTTCACCAATAAATCGTAGGTATTGGTAAAAAAAGAGACAAAAAATATAATAGTCGTCTGGGATATTGCCTGAAA
The DNA here is from genome assembly GCA_019049505.1 of Pachyrhynchus sulphureomaculatus. NCBI lineage: Eukaryota > Metazoa > Arthropoda > Insecta > Coleoptera > Curculionidae > Pachyrhynchus > Pachyrhynchus sulphureomaculatus. The sequence goes on from CM032456.1 coordinate 20,534,858, forward strand.
ACTATGACGCACGTGTAAAGATATAACGTACGGACTTTATGTATATACAGTCCCTGGCCAAATTATTAGACGCACTGCAAGATTTCATGTAAAATATTAATTACCGAGTGATATTGTACCGTTTTATTATTTTAAATTGATTTGTTTTTTATTTTTATATTATCCAATCAATTACATATTTATTTGACATAAATAAAACAACATTAATTTAGAAAAGCATAAGTTTATTAAGTTTTAAAGAAAAGTGAAATTAATGTTAGTAAAAGTCAATATTTAGTTGAGCCACCTCTAGCCGCTATCAAAGCTTTAATTCTGCGCGGCATGCTATCAATGCAAGATTGTACTGTCTCCTGCATTTGAGGATGATGATTCCACATATGAATAATCTTTTCTAGGAGCTGGGTTTTGTTGGTAATCACATCTTTAGCCACTTTTCTTTTCATCAGCTCCCACACATTTTCAATGGGGTTCATATCAGGGCCAATCCAACAGAGGGATATTTTTAACAGACCGAGCAGTGTGGCAGGGAGCTCCATCTTGCATGAAAGTGAATGGTTCCCCATTTGGAAACCATTCTCTGAGCTGCGGAATCAACCGATTTTGTAATACTTCTTTGTACTGATCTTGCCTCATTATTCCTTTGACGACGTACAGACGTCCAGTGCCCTTGCCGCTGATGACTGACCAAATCATCACTTTGGTGGGATGTTTAACCGTCGGGACGACACAATCAGGATGAAACTTTTCTCCATGACGACGACGCACATACTGAGCTTTATTCTGCAAAATTTCGAATGTGCTTCCATGTTTATTTGCTTTATTTAACTGAAAATGATAATAATGTATCAATTATTGATTAAATTGCTGTATCTTACCGATCTCCAGAAGTCCACATCTTTGTCTTGCCATTGTTTGGCCCACTTCAGGCGCTTTGCTTTCATTGCAGCTGTTAACTTGGGCTTCCTGGCGGGGCGACAGGCCTTAAAATCTAATTCTTTCAATTTTCTTCGAACAGTGCGCTCAGAAGCATTTACGCTAGCATCCTGGAGTTGTGATTTTATTACCTTTGTGGTAGCAAATCTGTTTTCTACACAAATTTTCTTCAAACATCTCTCTGATCGTGGAGTGAAAATTGGTTTTCTACCGCATCTTTTCTTTCTTTTCGGGCTTAATTCCTTCCCTGGCTCAATTTTCTTTTTTATGCGTCGTACACTAGCTTCAGAAACCTCCAATCTTCGTGATATTTCTCGGTTTGTAAATGTTTTCGCAATCACAAGGGCCTTCACTTCAGCTTTTTTTTACGTGGTGAAAGATCGCCTTTTCTACCCATAATGAAAAATAGTCCAATTACTTTTTTAAAACACTGCATACAAAATAAACTAATAACTGAGTAGTATAAAACTGTTAAACAAACAATCACAGTCCATAAAGCCACAGAAACACGTCCGTACCTGACTCGATTCCGATCGCGACTGATACAGGTTTGTACTTGTTTACGTTCATGTATCACTTTGTCAACACAGTGTTGCTATATGTTAAAAATAAATACAAATATGTAGTCTACAACAATTCTTTTAAATAAAAATCAATAATATTGTAGTTTAAATATACCATTATTGCATAAAAACTCTTAAGAAACATAAAATTACTAAAAAAAAAAATACAGTGCGTCTAATAATTTGGCCAGGGACTGTATGTACTATGTACGAAATAAAAAGAATAATACAAAATCTGTTAATACATATGTACATACTACGTACATACGTAGTAGGAAAAATAATCAGTTATTTTCTTTTGAACATTACTTTTGAAAAATAATTGTTGCTTAACAAAATTCTCGCATTTATTCAAATGCATAAAGATTTGATCAGGTACACTTCCCTGGCCCCTGAGAGTAGTTCGCACAATGTCAAATGCATTTCTTATTTCATTTTCACTAAATTTAGCAGGACATTCCCCGGTTTCAGTTTCTTCTTCATGATCTTCTATACTTTTTATATCGTCAATTATGTCTTGGTCAGTTGGGAGATCTGTCGTGCCAACATCATTGTCGATTTCTAAGAAATCTTCAAGTAAAAAATCTGCGTCGACGGTAGCAGTTTTTTGTAGAATACCCTTTTTAAGGTAGCGCGATCCATTTCGTCTTCTTCTTCCCATTCGTCAATTTTTTCAGTAAAACCTGCTTTAGAAAAGCAGTTTTTGATAGTTTTCTGAGAAACATTTTCACTTCATACTTTAGCGACTTCGGTTATACACTCTTTAAGGGTAATCAATTTTTGGACTGGAAGGTTGTTATCAATCGCATTAACAATTTTGTGAACAATTCTGTTTCGGTAATGATGTTTTATGTTTTTTATAATACCTTGGTCCATAGGTTGCAATTTGGAGGTCATGTTTGGTGGAAAAAAAGATCAATTTAATATTCCATAATTTTTTACTTACAGTAACTGGATGTGCAGGACAATTGTCTATAAACATCACAATCTTTCATTTTTGGCTTTTCATTTTCGTGTCCAGTTCTTTGATCCATCTTTCGAAAATCTCAGAAGTCATCCATGCCTTTTTATTATTGGCGTAATCTAACTCCAGAGATTTAACTCCTTTTAAACAACGGGGATTTTTGCTTTTACCTATGAGCAGTAATTTCAGTTTTTCTGAGCCATCCATGTTTGCTCCAACCATAAGTGTCACCCTTTCTTTACTTGTTTTAACACCAAAATATTTATCACTTTTAAAAGCAAAAGTTTTATTTGGCAAACATTTAAAAAACAAACCGGTTTCATCACAATTGAAAACGTTTTTTGGCTCGTACTTTTTCAATGCACTTTTTAAAACAGTTTCAGTCCAAATGTCACAGTCCTCCTGACTAACGCTTGCACTCTCGCCAGACACCGTCTTGAAAACAATTGAATTGCGAGTCTTCCAGGTACTCAACTACCTTTCACTAGCTTGAAAATGAACGCAGTTAAATTCTTTAGCAAATTGTAGAGCCTTTTGCTTTATTAAATTTCCCGATATTGGTACGTTTTGATGCGTACGGGCCACCTGAAACCATCGTAAAACTGCTTCATTTACATCCTCGTAAGTATTCACCCGTACTCGTTTTCGACTGCTTGGAACACTAGGTTTCTTGATGATACTGTCGCGACTTTTTATTATCAGAGAGGCGCCATTTGGAGAAACACCAAATTTTGCAGCAACATCAATTTTTTGCAGCCTTTATCAACTTCCTCCAAAACTTTAATTTTCTCAGCTAAACTTAAACACACTCGCTTGGACATTCTACTTGATTCTTAAACAAAAAGAAACTGAACCTGAATTTGCGAATTACTAGGCCTTGACTATAAAATGGGTTTTTCCCGGGGTTTCTATAAAATGGGTTATTCCCTGGGTTTCTCACAGAAATCTACCTGATTTATTGCCAACCATTAGGCGTTAAGAACCTTTTCAAAAGAATGCGTCATAAAATGGAATTCGTGCTAATGTTAGATAAAAATGGGAAACCCGAAATGGCCAAGATCTCAATAAATGCATAAAAATTTATACATAAAATTCTGGTAAAAATTTTATTATATAGAGTGTTACTATTTTACAGATTCACTATATGCAGGGCTTTTTACATGAAATTTCATTAAAATATTCTAGGTCTTGAAAAAATTGCACTATAAAGAGTTTTTTCACTATATAGAGTTCCACTATAAACAGTGTCGACTGTATTTAATTACTTACATATTTTTACATTAATGGCTTTTTACATTATTTTAGTTTTACCGTACGTCATACAGCTTTGTGAAAAACTTTTGGTCGAATATCCAGAAAAAATAGGCAACAAAACTGAACCTCTAATTAGAGCAGTCATATACTCCGTTTTATATCCACAAACTCCTATTCGCCAAAAATGTTTAACAACCGTTAGAAAAATGGTTGAAGGTTTAGGAGGTGCCGAAATATCTAAGGTCATTTTAAAGCAGTTGGAACTATTATTAGAGACGGACAAAATACACCTTGTAAAAGAAAGTGGCGATAATGTTGTAGCGACAACGTCACATGCAATTGTTCAATTTATAACGACTGTATGTTCTGCATCCGGATTGATATCGGAACATGCACAGTCAGTTGCAGTTGCAGCAGTTTTACCGGCACACCATCCGACAGTAGTAACCTTAATACCAGGTTTGTGGATCAAAATAATTAAACATCTGAATTGTAATCCGAAAAATTTAGTTGCCCAACGTGCAAAGCAGTTAAGAGAAATGTTAATTGAACAATATAAGATTTCAAAGGTATGTATTTTATAGTAACTTTTATATTGCTTTCAATTTCAAACACAAAACAGGTAGAGGCTATAAAAAATATAAGTATCCATAGATTTTCGCCATTAAGTAAACTATTAAAAATAAACTAACTTTTAGATAAGCCAACCAGCCCCTAATTTGTTCATTTTTTTTTTTGGGTCTAGCATACGTGCTGCAGGGAGGTCCCTAAAGCGCTACAGGAGCGACATGTGTGCGGAAAAAAAAAAACGATTCACGTTGTTCTTGAATCGCTGAAAATTGTACTCGGAGGGAAACACAGTCCTGGGCAAATTATTCCAAAGGGATGATGTTCTCCATATAAAAGACTGCTTGAAAAGCGTTGTACAAGGAGTAACAAGCTGAACCTCATACAGATGTGAAGTATCAGAGCGACGTGTATTTCTAACATGCACCGCTCTGTTAGGAATTAAACGGGCCACATCTTCCGAACACTTTCCATGAAAATACCTGTAGAATAGGCTCAAGTCGCCAACCGTTCTTCGATGTTCCAGCGGATCAAGGCCGCCGGTCAGTTCCGGGTCTCCAATCAGACGAACAGCTCTTCTCTGAACAGAATACAACAAATGCAGTGTATGTTTGGGAGCGGAGCCCCAAACATGGGAGCAGTATTCCATAGTTGGTCGAATTTGAGCTTTGTAAAGAATTAACAGTTGTTGTGGAGTGTAAAGCTTTCTGGTTCGAAATAATATTCCCCACTTTTGAGAAGCTCTCCTTGCTATGCCTGCTACAAGCTCATGCAGGACATATTTGCTCCCAAATTAACGTCCAACAAATTGAGTGACGATGTTAGAGGAATGGAGTGCCTCGCCATAACTATGTCGGGTTCAGCAACGTTAGCTTTTTTAGAAAAAAAACTGCCGCCTGGGTTTTTGTAGCGTTAAATTCGACTTGGTTACTGTCACCCCAAGATAGAATTTCTTTTAGATCTTTGTTAAGTTGAACAACTTCCCGCTGTTTGTGGACACTCGTCTGAGCAGCCGATGTCCGAGCTTTCAAAGTGAATGAAGAGATAAGCTTACTGTCATCTGCAAAGCTGTAGGTTGAATTTCCGGTCTTTTCCAGCAGATCGTTAATGTAAATGAGAAAGAGAGTAGGAGACAGTATGGAGCCTTGGGGCACACCGGCGTTGATAGTGAAGGTGTTAGAAAGAAATCCTAGGAATAAAAATTTAAACAAATGTTTATGATCACTTATGTTTATTATTGCTGACAATTGTTTCGACACACTGTGTCTTCTTCTGGAGCACGATGTAAATTAACTAACAAAGTGTGTTTCAGAATACATAGTTTACCTAATTACAAGTACTAAATTCATTAGCAATATTTACCTCAATACCTAAAATAAGTTCAATAAAGGAGACCCTCCGCCATCTAATTGATCGTTGAGTAATAGACCTGAGGATTTTTTCTTATTAATTTCTACCTGTTCTAAACAATCCAGTAATTTTTCTTTTTTTTCGTTATGCAAAATTTTGAAATCTTCATTGAATGTATGATTTTCCTCTGTTAAATGTTTGGCGTAATGAGATTTGTTATTTTTTCATTCTAAAGCTATGTTTATGTTTCGTTTATTCTTTTATAAAAAGGTCTGCCTGTTTGTCCTATATACGTTTTATTGCAACTGCCACAGCATAATTCGTAAACCCCCGATTTATTTTCTTTTTTTGTTTTGCTTTTATTATTTTTAATATATCGAGATAATGTGTTATTTGTACGGAAAGCGATATTTAAATGATTTCTATGGAAAAAAATTTGAATTTTATTAGTTAGTTTTCCGGTATAGGTGAGTGTATGAAATTTTTCTTTGTTTAGTTGTTTGTACGGGTACACCAGTCCTGTTGCTCTTTTAAATAGTTTTTTCATTAAAATATTATCTACGAAATCGCTACTATATGCATTGTTTATACTAATTTGTTTTATAATATGTAATTCTTTTTGAAAATTTTCTTCCGTTAATGGTGTATTTATTAGTCTATGGATGAAACTACTCAGTATATATCACCACTACACCAAACACTTTATTTTTGCACTCGACGCGCGTTTCGCTAACCATGTTAGCTTCATCAGGAGCGATGATTGACTGATGAAGCTAACATGGTTAGCGAAACGCGCGTCGAGTGCAAAAATAAAGTGTTTGGTGTAGTGGTGATATATACTGAGTAGTATCATTGTGCCAAAGATTCCACATTCCCAACTTAGTATGGATGAAACTATTATAAGCCGAGATTTTATGTGTGAATGGGTGGTTAGAATTAGCGTGTATAGTTATATCTGAGTATGTTGGTTTATGGAAGATTTCAAAATCGTGTTTATTCATTTTGTTTGATATTTTTAAATCTAGGAAATTAATCGATTTATTTGTTTCAATTTCTGTTGTAAAATAATATTATTATGAAGTTGATTAATAAAATCTAGAAAAAGTTTTAATTGTCGATCTGTGCCTGTAAAGCAAGTCAGTGTATCATCTATATACCGGTACCAATAAAAGAAATTTTTAAAAAGATGAGAATTAGTGATTTGTTCTTCTAAATGGTCCATGAAAATTTCAGATAAAATCGGACTAAGAGGGTTTCCCATTATTAAACCTTTCTTACTTACGTAAATGTTATCGTTAAATTCAAAATAATTCTGATCTAAGCACAATGTTAAGATATCTAATATTTCTTGTTTAATTATTGAGTTAACATTATTTTTATTGAGTAATCTTTGGACCAAACTTACAGCGTCTGATGGTGGTATAATAGGAAAAAGATTTTGTACATCAAACGATATAAATCTGGAGTTACTTGGTATAATTACCGGATTAATTTTTGCTATCAATTCATTACTATTTTTAATACTATACGAGGCTGGTTTGAAAAGTCCGTGCAAAAATAAAAACTACTTATGTGTTTGGGGTAAACCTTTTTTATTTTTCGACATAGTCTCCTTTTAGGCTTATACACTTCGTCCAAGGATGTTCTAGTTTGTTGATCCCTTCCGAATAATAGGATTTGTCCAAGTCTGCAAAATATCCATTAGTGTCTGCAATCACCTCCTCGTTTGAATAAAATCTTTGTCCCGCCAGCCATTTCTTCAAATTGGGGAACAAATAGTAGTCCGAGGGAGCCAAGTCTGAAGAATAGGGGGGATGTGAAACGAGTTAATTTTGCGACCACAACTGCTGAGGTGTGTGCTGATGCGTTGTCGTGATGGAAAAGGACTTTCTTGTGGGCCAATCGCGGGCGTTTTTCTTGCAGCTCGGTTTTCAAACTGTCCAATAACGATGAATAATATTCACCTGTAATAGTTTTTTACCCTTTTCCAGATAGTCGATGAGGATTATCCCTTGCGAATCCCAAAAGACAGTCGCCATAACCTTTCCGGCCGAAGGAACGGTCTTCGCCTTTTTTGGTGCAGATTCCCCCTTGGTAACCCATTGTTTAGATTGTTGTTTGGTCTCAGGAGTATAGTAATGTATCCATGTTTCATCCACAGTGACGAAACGACGCTTAAAGTCCTCCGGATTCTTCTGGAACAGCTGCAAACCATCCTTGCAACACTTCACACGATTCCGTTTTTGGTCAAGCGTGAGCAATCGCGGCACCCATCCTGCGGATAGCTTTCTCATGTCCAAATGTTTATGCAAAATATTATGTACCCGTTCAGTCGAGATGCCCACAGCACTAGCAATCTCACGCACCTTAACTCTTCTGTCATCCATCACCATATCATGGATTTGATCAATGATTTCTGGAGTCGTAACCTCCACAGGCCGTCCAGAACGTTCAGCGTCACTTGTGCCCATATGGCCAGTCCGAAAATTTTGAAACCACTTATAAACTGTTCTAATCGAAGGTGCAGAGTCACCATAATGTTTATCAAGCTTTCTCTTTAGTCTCCTGAGGCGTTTTGCCTTTCATAAAGTAATGTTTAATCACCACACGAAATTCTTTTTCGTCCATTTCTTGAAAATTACTCGACATCCTTGATTTACACGAATGCCAAACACAAAGAAATAGACCAATATGGCTGAAACTTGGTGAGCGTTCATTCAAGAGATGCTACTAACTAAACATGACCTCGATACGCGCCGGTGGTGCCATCTCTCGGACTTTGCACGGACTTTTCAAACCAGCCTCGTATTTAGGTGGGAATTTGTCAAAACCTCAATCAATTTATTCGATAAAGAAAAAGTTGGCGCTGTTATGTATGTAACTACCGGACGAATTGGTGAGTTATTTTTATGTAATTTAATAAGGGAATATAGTTTTGGAGCTTGAGGGTTCATCGAGACAAGTCTGAATTTTTCATTCTCTGTGAAAATGCTTATGTCTTTTAGCACATCTTTAATTAATTTTTGGAAAGTTATTGTTGGATCAAAGTTGATGGATTTGAATACGTCTGTTTTTAGGAAATCTATTGTTTTTTCAATGTAAATTTGTTTCTTTACAGCTATTACAGTTTTTCCTTTATCTGCTCTCGTAAAAATTATGTTATGTTCATTACTTTTGTTTTTTTATTTGGTTAGCGATCTTATATTCATTATGAAATTTACCTGGGAAAAATTCACACTTTTCTGTGCGTAACATTTTAGTAATTATATGTTTATTCGTAACATCTAGTGAATTACTACTACAGGCTATTTCACATTCAGCACCTAAATATTTTCTAGTTTTAGTACAATCTTTGATTCGTAAATTATACTGGAAACCTTTTTCTAATAACTGAATTTCTTGATTATTAAAGTTAAGATCTGTTAGGTTCACAAATTTGTCGTAGAAAACATGGTCTGAGTACTTGTCTCGATGAACCCTCAAGCTCCAAAATTATTTTCCCTTATTAAATTACATAAAAATAACTCACCAATTCGTCCGGTAGTTTCATACATAACAGCGCCAGCTTTTTCTTTATCAAATAAATTGATTGAGGTTTTGACAAAATATTGTAAATTCACACCTAAATATAGTATTAAAAATAGTAATGAATTGATAACAAAAATTAATCCGTTAATTATACCAAATAACTCCAGATTTATATCGTTTGATGTACAAAATCTTTTTCCTAGTATACCACCATCAGACGCTATAAGTTTGGTCCAAAGATTACTCAATAAAAATAATGTTAACCCAATAATTAAACAAGAAATATTAGATAGCTTAACATTGTGCTTAGATCAGAATTATTTTGAATTTAACAATAACATTTACGTAAGTAAGAAAGGTTTAATAATGGGAAATCCTCTTAGTCCAATTTTATCTGAAATTTTCATGGACCATTTAGAAGAACAAATCAGTAATTCTCATCTTTTTAAAAATTTCTTTTATTGGTACCGGTATGTAGATGATATATTGACTTGCTTTACAGGCACAGATCGACAATTAAAACTTTTTCTAGATTTTATTAACCAACTTCATAATAATATTACTTTTACAACAGAAATAGCAACAAATAAATCGATTAATTTCCTAGATTTAAAAATATCAAACAAAATGAATAAACACGATTTTGAGATCTTCCATAAACCAACATATTCAGATATAACTATACACGCTAATTCTAACCACCCATTCACACATAAAATCTCGGCTTATAATAGTTTCATCCATAGACTAATAAATACACCATTAACGGAAGAAAATTTCAAAAAGAATTACATATTATAAAAGAAATTAGTATAAACAATGGATATAGTAGCGATTTCGTAGATAATATTTTAATGAAAAAACAATTTAAAAGAGCAATAGGACTGGTGTACCCGTACAAACAACTAAACAAAGAAAAATTTCATACACTCACCTATACCGGAAAACTAACTAATAAAATTCAAAATTTTTTCCATAGAAATCATGTAAATATCGCTTTCCGTACAAATAACACATTATCTAGATATATTAAAAATAATAAAAGCAAAACAAAAAAAGAAAATAAATTGGGGGTTTACGAATTATGCTGTGGCAGTTGCAATAAAACGTATATAGGACAAACAGGCAGACCTTTTTATAAAAGAATAAACGAATATATACATAGCTCTAGAATGAAAAATAACAAATCTCATTACGTCAAATATTTAACAGAGGAAAATCATACATTCAATGAAGATTTCAAAATTTTGCATAAGGGAAAGAAAGGAAAATTACTGGATTGTTTAGAACAGGTAGAAATTAATCAGAAAAAATCCTCAGGTCTATTACTCAACGATCAATTAGATGGGAGAGGGTCTCCTTTATTAAACTTATTCTAGGTATTAAGGTAAGGTAATTGTTAATGAATTTAGTACTTGTAATTAGGGTAAACTATGTATTCTGAAACATACTTTGTTAGTTAATTTACATCGTGCTCCAGAAGAAAACACGGTGTGTCGAAACAATTGTCAGCAATAATAAACATAAGTGGTGATCATAAACATTTGTTTAAATTTTTATTCCTAGTTATTATGGATTTCCATCAAGTAACGGCTAAGTCAGTGCAGTATTTAGAAAGAAATCCGTCGACCGCCACTCGAAAAGAATGCTCACTGAGGAAACATGAGAGCCACAAACAGAACTTTTCAGATATACCACAAGAACGCAGCTTAGCTAACCGCCCATCGTGCCAAACACGATCGAATGCCTTGGATATGTCAAGAGCAACCGCATTCTGCAAAGTGTTCAATTGCGTTGTTCCAAACATGTGTTACATAAGTCAGAAGATCTGTTGATCTATGTTTACGAAAGTCATATTAGTGATCGCTAATAATGTTGAATTCTTCAAGATATTTTAGAAGATGTTGATTGATAGCCTTTTCCATGACTCGTCAGTAGTTATTTGGCAAGGTCTTCTGACCTTTTTTAGGTATCGGTTGAACTGTGGCACATTTCCAGCAAGAAGGAAATATTCCCTTTCTGTAGGATAGGTTGAAAAGTCTACAGAAAACTGGTGTTAGTTCTCTCGCACAGTTTTTGTGAAGTATGGCAGGTATTTCGTCAGCGTCAGAAGTTTTTTGGTGTCTAGCTTCATTAAAATACGTTTTATGATACGCTGTGTGAAGACATCATCGGGCATCCTTGACTGCACTATCGGAATAGTAGGTGGTGTTTTTTCTTGGAAATCGACAGTAGAATATGAAGCAAAGAATTCAGCCAACAAGTTCGCTTTTTCAACAGGTGTCGTTGCAGTAGAATTATCTGGCCGTGTGAGTGGTGGTATTGTGGATTTGGTGAAATTTTGGCTAACTGCCTTAGCGACTGACCAAAAGGACCTGGAATTGTTGGGACAAGCGAGAAGTTTGTTTCTAATTTGCTGATTCATTTCATTCATTCATAGTACTGAACCCATGAAATTCTTAAAAACAGTTTTTCGTACATATTACGCGTAAATCAAAATACGTTGTAATTAAGTGGATAAATTTTAGGTTACAATTTTGACATCAAACATTATATTTAAAATTCTAATGAAGCACTTCAGTAACAAATTTACTAAAAATCAATTATTTTGATTTTCTGATTTATAATCGGATCAAAAAATTTACTAACTAGGACAGCACTAGAATTTGCAGATTGCTTAATTGTCCCGATAAAACTAATAGTTATTTTTGATTATTTTGATGTGCCGAATTGGAACTAACAAGCCATTTGATTGTGCAGGTCGGGCTATTAAAAAAACCTAAGTGAAAGTTCAAATAAAACAAAAAGCCGGTCAAGTGCAAGTCGAACTTGCGCGTTGGTTGCTTTTAAAATTTTGGTTACGTAGGTATAAAACGATCATTGACTTCACAAAATACATCCCAAATGAGTTTTCAACAAAGTTTTTTTTTCCGTTCTTTGTTGAAAACTGATGACGGACCATCTATACCTTCGAGCTGGAAGGTGCGCCTCTGCAATTACGTGTCAGCCTTGCTGACCGCTTTGTGTGGAAAAACTTTAAATAAGTCGGCGACAGAGTGCAGTATAAGCATCTATTTTGTCATTGTCTTCCGTTAGTACCTGGATGAGGACTGAAATTGTGTTCTTTGTATTTGCTGAACCTAGCCCAACTGATGAGCCGTGTTACGGCGAAACACGTCTTGGGATGGTCCGGCAAATACAAAGAACACTTTGGGAGCTTCTGAAGTGCGGATCTTTCGATTCGCCTTTGGTTGCTTCACCAACGCCATTTATGCCTTTGGGCGGGAAGCTCGAGAAGATGCGCTTCTGCAATTAAGTGTCAGCCTTGCTATCCGCTTTGTTTGGAAAAACTTTAAATAAGTCACCGACAGAGTACAGTAAAAGCATTTACATTTAGATAATGTTAAGTATTCACAGTGAAGAATTCGTTAATAAAACAAAAAATCTAGTGCTCAGTATATATCACCACTACATCAAACACTTTATTTTTGCACTCGACGCGCGTTTCGCTAACCATGTTAGCTTCATTAGGAGCGATGATTGACTAAAGCTAAACTACAAATCTACCCTATTTATACTTAGCCTAACCCTTGAATTAATCAAGCGGAACTAATGACATAGGCAAGGCCGTCAGTTCCGGTCAAGTAACCAGTAGAGGGGACTATAAGGAATAGGCCCTCTGTCTTTATTTAAATTACTTTTACATTTTATGATTTCCATACTTTCGTATGCGTTCAACAATCTCCTATCAGATACATTTTTTATTAATCTTAGATTATGTAATCTAAGTTGGGAATGTGGAATCTTTGGCACAATGATACTACTCAGTATATATCACCACTACACCAAACACTTTATTTTTGCACTCGACGTGCGTTTCGCTAACCATGTTAGCTTCATCAGGAGCGATGATTGACCAGTCAATCATCGCTCCTGATGAAGCTAACATGGTTAGCGAAACGCGCGTCAAGTGCAAAAATAAAGTATTTGGTCTAGTGGTGATATATACTGAGTAGTTAGATTATGTAATAATACAGTATGATCAGCTTCAAGGGCATGTTCGGCAATGCTAGACTTTTCTGTTCTACTGTATTTTAAGTGTGCCAAATGTTCTTTAAATCGTGTTTTTATTGACCTTTTAGTTTGCCCAACATACTTCTTGTCACAATCATTACAACTAATTTCGTAAATTCCACTTTTCTCACAATTAGGAATCTTATCTTTGGGATTTCCTAAGATATTCCTCAGATTGTCTGGTGACTTATAGACTAAAGTGAGGCCTACCTTATTAAATACCTTATTGAGTCCCTTGCTATATTTCGGATTACATATATACTTGGTGTTATTTTCTTCGCGTGTAAAAAAGGTGGAATTCTGAATATTAAACCTAAACTTATGTCTATTTATTAGCTTATTTACTAAATCATCGTCATAACCATTAACTCTAGTTATATTTCTAATACGATTCCTTTCTTTATTAAAGTTTACTCTATTCAGAGGGAAAGTGACCAAACGATGAACTAAAAAAATGTAATAAGGCTAATTTATGTTGTTTGTAATGAATCATTAGGAATATATCTATCTGTTACTGTGTCCTTCCTATAGATATCAAATTGTAATCTATTATTATTTTTAATAATTAAAATATCTAGAAAATGCAATTGTCCTTTGTTCTCAACTTCGTAAGTGAATTTAATGGAGTCATACCGGCTATTTAATTTAGAAACAAAATCATCAATATTTGCTTTCTTTGTATCAAAAATCGCTAAAATATCATCCACATACCTATACCATACCCTTGGGAAATGTTCGAATTCTTGACTGGCTTCGATTTCAAACTTACTCATGAATAAATTGGCTATGAAAGGTGATAAGCAATTACCCATAGCTGTTCCTTCTTTCTGAACATAAAATTGATTGTTATATTGGAAATAATTTTGTTCCATACAAAGTTTAGATAATGTTAAGTATTCACGAATAATTTCGTCTTCAAAGTCATTAATTCTAAGTAATTCTTCGAGATATTATAAAGTTTGTAGAATTGGCACACTTGGGAACAAAGAACTAAGATCAAAAGAAATTAAGACTTCACCTTCATTGAGAACTAGATTTTTTGTTTTATTAATGAATTCTAACGAATTCTTCACTGCGAAAGTATTTAATGGTAAATTCTCAAGTTCTTTTGTTAACCATTTGGATATTAAATATGTGGGTGATCCGACGAAAAATCTAGTTCTTAATGAAGGTGAAGTCTTAATTTCTTTTGATGTCAGTTCTTTGTTCCCAAGTGTGCCAATACCACAAACTTTACAATATCTCGAAGAATTACTTAGAATGAATGACTTTGAGGACGGCATTATTCGTGAATATTTAACATTATCTAAACTTTGTATGGTACAAAATTATTTCCAATATAACAGTCAATTTTATGTTCAGAAAGAAGGAACAACTATGGGTTGCTTATCACTTTTCATAGCCAATTTATTCATGAGTAAGTTTGAAACCAAAGCAGCCAGTCAAGAATTCAAATAGTTCCCAAGGGTATGGTATAGGTACGTGGATGATATTTTCGCGATTTTTGGTACAAAGAAAGCAAATAATGATGATTTTGTTTCTAAATTAAATAGTCGGTATGATTCCATTAAATTCACTTACGAAGTTGAGAACAAAGGACAATTGCCTTTTCTAGATATTTTAATTATTAAAAAATAATAATAGATTAGAATTTGATATCTATAGGAAGGACACAGTAACAGATAGATATATTCCTAATGATTCATTTCATTGCAAACAACACAAATTAGCCTCATTACATTTTTAGTTCATCGTTTGGTCACTTTCCCTCTGAATAGAGTAAACTTTAATAAAGAAAAGAATCGTACTCGTATTAGAAATATAACTAGAGTTAATAGTTGTGACGAAGATTTAGTAAATAAGCTAATAAATAGACATAAGTTTAGGTTTAATATTCCGAATTCCATCTTTTTTACACGCGAAGAAAATAACACCAAGTATGTCTCCATACCATATAATCCGAAATATAGCAAGGGACTCAATAAGGTATTTAATAAGGTAGGCCTCACCTTAGTCTATAAATCATCAGACAATCTGAAGAATATCTTAGGAAATCCCAAAGATAAGATTCCTAATTGTGAGAAAAGTGAAATTTATGAAATTAGTTGTAATGATTGTAACAAAAAGTATGTTGGGCAAACTAAAAGGTCAATTAAAACACGGTTTAAAGAACAGTGAACAGAAAAGTCTAGCATTGCCGAACATGTCCTTGAAGCTGATCTGAAGATAATCTAAGATTAATAAAAAATGTATCTGATGGGAGATTGTTGAACGCATACGAAAGTATGGAAATTTATAAAATGTAAAAGTAGTTTAAATAAAGACGGAGGGCCCATTCCTTATACTCCCCTCTACTGGTTACTTGATCGGAACTGATGGCCTTGCCTATGCCATTAGTTCCGCCTGAGTAATTAAAGGGTTAGGCTAAGTATAAATAGGGTAGATTTGTAGTTTAGCTTTAGTCAATCATCGCTCCTGATGAAGCTAACATGGTTAGCGAAACGCGCGTCGAGTGCAAAAATAAAGTGTTTGGTGTAGTGGTGATATATATTGAGTAGTAAAATTTTCAATGTTATCAGTTTTCAGTAAAGATAGGGAAAAAAAAATGTTGAAAACTCATTTGGGATGTGTTTTGTGAAGTCGTTGATCATTTTCCACCTCCGTAACAAAAATTCTGTTTTGAAAGCAATCAACGTACGGAATACTAATTGCGCAAGCAATACTTGACCGGTTATTATATAATAAATTTTTAAAATCTGCACTTCATTTGATTTTTCATAAAGTTTTCTATTTTAGACGTATGAAAATGCATTAGCAACGCTACTGTCGCTTAATGCTGAAGTTATACTACCAAATCTATTACAAACAGTGAGAACAAATTTAGAGGATCCTAGGTTATGTCAGATTACAAAGGACGATTATTTCACCTATTTAACCCCAGAGGGCGAGTTATATGACAAGAGCGTGATTCCTGGCGATGATAGCAATGCGGAAATGAATTTGAAACGAGAAAGTAAAGCTTATAGTTACAAAGAACAACTTGAAGAATTACAGTTGAGAAGAGAATTGGAAGACAAGAGAAAAAAAGAGGGTAAATATAAATTCCCTCAGTATACACCGAAACAATTAGAAGCAATAAAAAATCAGAAAATAAAAGAAGAAGGCATAAGAAACAGATTAAAAGAAGTAAGTAGATCTAAAAAAGAAATATGTCGAATCGTGGTTATAAGATTGAGCTGCATTGTAAATTTATTTATCCTAACAATTCAATATCATTTAATTTTGAAGTTACTTGAATTTTTCCATATAAGATATTTGGCTGTTAAATATCAGTAAAGTTAGCAAAATGGGAAGGTTCAAGCCGCACTCAAAGTTCAGTAAAACTGAATTTAAGTTGATACTGCATAGAATTTTTGTATCTTCAGCGAAACTAAAATCAAATTTCGATAAATATATGGTTTGTCTATGTTCGTCTCGATCGTCTTTAATTTCTTAACAACTAAAATTTGCTAGAAACGTCTAGTGGGTCTTTAATAATAAATTCGGCATATAATAAAATATTAAAATATATTATATATGGCATATTATATCGTTTTACTATAGTTGCTATGCTGCCGTCCTACCGTTTTTTTCCACTGGCGCACTATATTTTGTAAAGTCGATGCTGTCATTGCCTCCCACGCTGATTGCGATTCGTGTTGTCTCGTGTATGATCTTAAAAGTCATAGAGTGCCAAATCAGGAGAATTGGGGCTTGACAGTCATGGAATTCTTCGCTAAAAACTGTTACGTACTTCCTTGCCGTCATTGCTATTTCCACTTCCTTGCCGGGGTTTATCAACATGCAATCCTATTCGGCTTCAAAATTGACTTTGTACAAGTTTTTTTCTTGTCTTCTCTACCTTTTTTTATCTTCCGGAGTTCTCGCAGCCCATTTTTTAAACGAAAGATTATATGAAATATGTAAAACTAACTCCATGCACCTAATCCATGCATGCAACGTCGACAAACCGTACTCGTAAGCATTCATATTATCTGGCTTTGATTCAATCTTCTCCAAATTATACATATCGCTTGGTTTAGCCCTACACACCGTACACACAGCTCCAGAACTTGTGTCAGTTAGAACTTGTGTAACTTTTCCATCCACCATAGTTAAGAACAGCTCGTGATTTATTTCAATTAGCTGGTCCCCCATGTGTATCTCAGAAATTTTCAAATTATTAATTTGACCCCGAATATCACCGACCACCGAACGGGTTTTCTCAGGCGTTTCTTTTGCAAATTCCATCAGAATTGGTCGGCAATATCGAATAGAAGAGCAAGCCGGATTTTGCCAAAGAACCTCTTTTGTTTCTGTATCAATCAGCTTTATTGGTACCAAAGACGCTATAAATAAATTTGCATCTGAGACCAAGTTACTTTCATCTGTTAAAATTTGTTTATATTCACTTTGTCCCGATGAACCATCACATCCCCATTTGGTAAACAATTTAAGATTTCTTCTTGTTGGGTTGTAAATATTTTCAATTTTTAAGATACGGGCAGTAGTGTGATCCAGCAAATCTTGTAGATTTACTTTAGCGCCTGTATCGGTTATTTCAGTGCTGGAGGGTGGAGGAAAACACAGTTTTTTTGCGTTTGTTAATATATTATATGACGGCAATATATCGAAGTTTTTGTTAATCAGACTTGCTGGAAGTAATCCGTATTGTGATTTCGAAAGATTTAAATCGGCAAAAAGACTTAAAACTTCATCCGTCGTAAAATGAAACTCGCAATGCAACAATTTTTCCTTTATGATCTTTTTTTTCATCTCTATCACAATTCCGCATCATTGCAACAACAAAAGCTTCCAATTCTCCTTCAGACCGCAATCCTTGGACGTATGCGTTATGTATATTCTCGAGTCCATATTCTTGAATTAACTCCATATTCTTCCTTTTTTTCGATTTCTCTGACAGATCTTCATAAGACTTTGATGGACGTCCACGTTCTCCAGATGTTGTAGGTTTGATATCCATTGGTATTTCGCCGAACTGTACCTTAAATTCACCGTCTAACCACGTTGTATTTTTATTAAAGAAACGTTCTTTAGTTCGGTTAGATGTGGTCCAGCGATTGTTAAAAGCTGATATAAGCGATTTTTTAATACTTTTCACAACTAATTCACTTTTTGAAGACGACAAATAATGGTGTTCTTCTAAGTATTTTTGAATATCTTCTCTTTTTGTCCCATGGTCAATGAAAAATTCGCATAATACTCGTCGAGGCCCAACAAATTCACTCATTTTGTTGTATAGATACTTCGCAAATATTGTTTTTACCGAGGTTGGTGAAGACTCTATGTCGAAGCACAATAAAGTACTGGTAAATGACAATTAAATCAATATCTTTTATACACTTAGTTGGGAATGTATAATCTTTGGCACAATGATACTACTCAGTATATATCACCACTACACCAAACACTTTATTTTTGCACTCGACGCGCGTTTCGCTAACCATGTTAGCTTCATCAGGAGCGATGATGAAGCTAACATGGTTAGCGAAACGCGCGTCGAGTGCAAAAATAAAGTGTTTGGTGTAGTGGTGATATATACTGAGTAGTAACTTTTATACAATTCCGTGAGAAAAATATTATTATCTGCGGATAGTCACATATTTATCGCGTTCTTATATGATATGTTATGATTTCCAATAACAGTATTTCCACCTTACCTAAACTTTAATTTAGGTAGTAATCTATCTTTATATATAAAACACAAAAAATATTTCTACCTACCCAAGGCAGCTCTACCAGGTAGTAGCAGTTCGGCAATAGCAACAAAGCCGAAAAAAATCACATATATTTTGTTGGTAGCAAATTCTCTCAAAAAATCAACCACTTTATGTATGTATGTAGTTCATTCTCTCAAGAAACAACCACTTTATGTATGTAACACATGGGCTGAAAAGTCCCGGGCCTAACACATAGATGGCGCTAGTTTTATTGCAGTCACCTTTTTTTCAGTTAATACTAACCTTCAAAAGACAGCTGTTAAAATTTCATGATATTCTATTCATTAGTTTGTGAGTTATTGTGGTAAGAGTGACGCTACTTTTGTTATTTTCAAAACAATGGATCAAAAACAATTTCGTGTTTTAATTTTACACTGCTTCTTGATGGGAAAAAATACCGTTCAAGCGAAGCAATGGCTTGAAAAGTGTTATGGGGACTCCGCTCCATCAGAAACAACAATAAAACGTTGGTTTGCTGACTTCAAACGTGGTCGTAGAGACACCGATGATGCAGAACGCAGTGGACGTCCAAATGAGGCGGTAACACCAGAAAACATCAAAAAAATCCATAAAATCGTTTTGAATGATCGAAAGTGAAGTTGCGTGAGTTAGCTGACATCGTAAAGATATCAAAAGAACGTGTTGGCTTTATATTGCATGAGCATTTGACTATGAGAAAGCTCTGTTCAAAGTGGGTGCCGCGTTTGCTCACTGTTTTATCAAAAAACAAGAACGTGTTGATGATTCTGAGCAGTGTTTGGCCATTGTTAGAGCGGCGCTGGAATGATTGTGTTGCTCTTGATGGAGATTACATTGATGAATAAAGCTAATTTTGAACCAAAAAAACCGTGTTTTCTTTGTTAGGCCCGGGACTTTTCAGCCCATATGTTATGTAGTTCAATGCGGTAGTTTGTAAACAAAATTTTGACAACTTGCTGGGATGTAAACAATAGTCACCTATTCTAGTGATATTAGCTGGTAAAGCTGCCTCGTACCTACCTACCTACCTACATATCTGCCTGCCTACCTATGTTCGCTTTAGACGCTAGTAGACAATATTATTTAAGAATAAAATGTCAGAAATAATCTATTTTTCAAAAAATCTCCTGAATCAAATTTTTTTAAATATTTTGCATTTCCCTCCCCATCAGGTATTTTTCGTCCCATTTAAAACGGGGCAGATTCGGGCAATTTTTTTTTTTTGCCTTGACTTTTATATGAGCTGCTCTATGTGGTGGTATCAAAATTACGACATCGGCAGACATCGCTAACTGTCAAAAGTCTATTTAAAGTTTCTAATAAGGTTAGGATATTTGATACTGCAAAAACAATCGTGTACCTCTCCAGTTTTTACATAAATGTCTACTTAAATGCTTTTTAAATAAGGTACTTAATAACCATTCTAACCATATATCACACTTACATATTTACATTGAAAATAATGAAAATATGGCCATGTAAACTGGTGCAATTCTGTTCTACATAATCGACATTATTTTGAGCGTCAACTTGCAAGTCAAGTTTTATTAAGAAAAAATGAGAAATAATCTATTTTAAATTCTATATACGAGGCATGTTTTTTAAGTAAGTACCGTTTTGCGATTCCGCCGCCGCAGCGATACGGTCGGCGTTCCGCGCATGCGCGCTGATAACCTACATCTCATGTCTACGCACTGACGCCATTACAGTCTGATTCTTCATTGTATACGTTGTTTACTGAGTGTTTAAGATGCCTCCGACAATCGTGAGTCCCGCCGATTGTGAAGTACGGGCTGTTATACGATTTCTTAGTGCTAAAGGCGTAAAACCGATCGATATTCATCGTGAGATCTGTGAAGTTTACGGACAAAACATTATGAGTGATGGAATGGTAAGGAAATGGGTGAGAGCATTTAAAGATGGCCGCACAAATGTGCATGATGAAGAGCGGAGTGGGCGTCCTTCGGTCGTTAATGAAGATTTGGTGCAGAAAGTGGACGAAAAGGTGAGAGAAAACAGACGCTTTACAATTTCATCATTGTGCGACTGCTTTCCTCAATATTCTCGTAGTGTTTTGTATCGCATTGTGACCGAGAACTTGAATTACCGGAAATTGTGTTCACGTTGGGTTCCAAAAATGTTGACGGATTTGCACAAAACCCAACGTTCATGCAGTGCATTGACTTTCCTTGAGCGGTACCACAATGAAGGTGAACATTTTTTAGACCAAATTGTTACTGGTGACGAAACATGGGTGGCCTACGTCACACCAGAATCGAAACAACAATCCATGGAATGGCGACATTCATCATCACCCAAAAAAGTGAAGTTTAAGCAAACAATTTCTGCCCGCAAAATCATGTGCACAGTTTTTTGGGACAGAAAAGGAGTATTGCTAGTGGAGTTTCTGCCTCGTAATGAGACAATCAATGCAGCGTCTTATTGTGAGACATTGAACAATCTGCGTCGTGCAATCCAGAACAAAAGACGTGGCAAGTTGAGTAAGGGTATCGTTTTGCTGCATGACAATACCCGTCCACATGTGGCTAATCGGACCAAAGATCTCATCAAATCTTTTAAATGGGAAACTCTAGATCATCCTCCATACAGCCCTGATCTGGCGCCAGCGACTACCATTTGTTCCTGCACTTGAAGAAGCACCTGGGTGGTCAGCGTCTTCAAGACGATAACGAAGTCAAAACATTTGTGATACAGTGGTTAACAAGTCAGGCGGCAGAATTTTATGAGGAGGGTATTCAAAAAACTGGTGCCACGTTATGACAAGTGCCTCAATATTCACGGAAATTATGTAGAAAAGTAGATTAAGGTACAGGCTTTCATGTAAAAATAAAATTATAGCGATATCTTTGCACGTCTTTCTTTAATTCCAAAACGGTACTTATTGTCCAGGAGACTTAGCATTTTGCTGCCGATTTTGAGATAATAAGCTATAAATTGGTGTATACCTTCGTTTTGGCATTGTTTATGTGTAGTCAAAAGTCACCGATGATAGCTTGTTCGGTTCATCAAAAAAACGAAGGTCAAAGGTCACAAAAAATTGGTTTTTCAACAATATCTCGTTTTTTATGCTCTAAATCACTTTGGGACCTATTATAAAAGTATTTTTTTCTAAGTCTAACCGTCTTTGAAATAGAGCGCGGAGAGTAGGAAGTATTTGGTCGTATGCATGATAACGCTACGTTAGCTGCATAATGCAATACGTTGTGCAGTTTATACGTTAATAATTTACTAAAAATGTTTAAATAATCAACGAATTTCAATTATTTACTTGAAAATAAATGATATTTGTTTACAATATTTAGAAATAACATGTGTTTGATTAAATTTAGTAAATATTAGCTTAATTGCATTCTCATTATATTTTTATTTTCTCTGCTATGAAGTTGTAGAGATTTTCAAAATCGTTCTCCGAATTATTTATAATAAACGGATGGAATCATACTACTTTATGGCAGGATCTATGTAGTCAATTACGGACCGTATAATTTCCAAAAATGTTGGGTCCCTCATAGATACAATGCAGGTACATTTGCACTAATCAGTTTTAAATTTCGGTGATTTGTGCGATGTCGTAAATTTACAGTTTCGAGCGGATGATAATTCTAATTTATGGAGCTTATGCATATTATAATTTGAGAAATTTTAATATATACATAGAAAGTATTCGGATTAGTTAGTCTAGGGACTGCTCTGTAAAACCAATCAGCGGTGTGCACCACCAAGCAGCCATCCCCCTCTATTGAGTGGTTGCAAGAGAGCGAAAATACGAGAATATAAGTTCAAGAATTTTACCTTCTTAAGGCATTAGTGCGTGAAGCTTCGAAGAGCTAGAGTTTCTTCAAATTCACGTATATTCTCATATATTCTCTCTATACATCTTTACGATCAATGTGTGCGCGTATGTGTGTCGTCGACTACCTGTGTAATAGTTCACGTGTTATAGACGTAGAGGACCACGCTTGACAGAGGGGGGCCTCTACCAACGGTCTTTTATGTTTTCATATAGTGAGTTGGGACAGATGTTACATAAGACTTGTACCGTTCTCAAGGCTTCTCCTTTTATTTAGTTTCACTAGACTTCTCTTCAGTGTAAAACTGAATTTTGGCAAATACAGACATACGATTTCGGGTAAAATGGCTGAATTGTGTTTTATATGTGAAAAGTTACTATCAGATGACAAAACTGTGAATGTTTCGCGTGGCTTACAAGTTTTAAAAAATGCAAGTATTCAAAGAAATGACGGTAAAATTGACTATTTGAACACTTTAAGTTCTGTAAAAGTGCATATTAACTGCAGGAAACAGTACACCAGTGAACATAGTATAACTGCATATAAGCGACGCCTGGAAGATGATGAACCTTCGACATCAAGTCCACCTCGTAGACTAAGAACTGAGCCTTTTGACTTCGCAAAATTGTGCTTGATTTGTGGCCAAACAGCTGATGAAGGAGAAGAAAAACGTAAACATCAAAAGTATAAGCGCGTCATTAGTAAGGTACAAACTATAAATATGAAAGACAATATAATTAAAAGAGCAGTTGAACGAGGTGATTCTTTTGGAGAATTAGTGAAAAGTCGCGTAATTAGTGAATTTGACTTGATTGCTGCCGGAGCAAAATATCACACTATTTGCATGACTAAATTCTTTCATTCAAAGCCGTCTAAACATGAAGAGCCGAGCCGAAAAGATGAAATCGAAGTAGCAATGCAAGAAATTTTTTCTTTTATTGAAAATAACGAAGATTCACAATTTACATTGAAAGAGCTTCGAGATGTCCCTACGCAGTATTTGCCCGATGATGCTACTATTATTTCCAATTTAAGACAGAAATATTTAAGTAATATAGTAATCACGGTGAAGAATAGATCATTCACTATTATAAGTTTTCGCGACACGCAAGCTGATCTATTATCACAAAAGTAGTATGAAAATAAAAAAAAAACTCCGGAAGAAGAACATTTTTAGTAAATTATTAACGTATAAACTGCACAACGTATTGCATTATGCAGCTAACGTAGCGTTATCATGCATACGACCAAATACTTCCTACTCTCCGCGCTCTATTTCAAAAACGGTTAGACTTAGAAAAAAATACCTTAGACCAATCTTGTAGAGAATTTTATGCTCTACAACTTTTATAATAGGTCCCAAAGTGATTTAGAGCATAAAAAACGAGATATTGTTGAAAAACCAATTTTTGTGACCTTTGACCTTCGTTTTTTTGATGAACCGAACAAGCTATCATCGGTGACTTTTGACTACACATAAACAATGCCAAAACGAAGGTATACACGAATTTATAGCTTATTATCTCAAAATCGACAGATAGGCTCTTTTTTCAGCTATATTGCCTGGACTATTACTTAAAAAAACATGCCTCGTAATATGTATTAGACATTCAGTTAGATATGTGCATTAACAAAATATTCAATATCGAACACTCGCAAAACCTATTTTTGAGACGGTACGCACGATTCTGTCCCATAGTGCGCTGGTCAATCCACTATTGTAGTACCATCCATAAAATTTTTACTTTTATTAAACAATAATTTTCTTTGTTGCAGTTAAATGAAGTGGTAATAAAAAGCGTTTCGATGATAAGCGCAGCTGCCACTGGTAACCCTGTAAAACTCTCACTCTATTATAAAGACTTATTACCAGTAATACTACAAGACTTACAATCTCCATTAGCCGCACCATACTTAACAGAACTGTATGCAAAATTACATAAGACTGTTTTCTCAAAAGACTTAAATACTTTAGGCGAATTTATTGCAATGGTCACTTTAAGACTATGCAAGCCCCAGTGCGACATAGATACCAACTGGGAAGATGAAAACCTGTATAAAGCAATGGTACGAGTTGTTAGCCTTATACACGATAAAACTGTACCGAAAAGAACCAATGAAGACGAATCTACCGCTGAGTGCTTTACCGTTCCAACATTTAGTTACACGTTTCCATTATTAAAGTATAGTTTATCCTCTGGTTATGCGAAAAAAATCATGACCAAATTATACACGATGGCTTACAGATAATTTCGGAACATTCAAAGTTAAGGGGTAGGGAAGAAAACAATGGAGCTGATGTTTACCATCCCCGGAATTTGCCTACGAAGCAAATGTTCCTCTTGCTAGTTGATATTATTTGTAAGTATCGTAGTATTCAAAATAGTGTGTAAGAACGATTTTTTAAAAATATTTACTACACTTGTGATTTCATGAAGAAAAAGAAAAAAACCCTTTTGAAAGTGAGTGATAACGAATGATACACAGCCCCACAAAAAAAAAAGTGGGGTATACTTTTGATGCGATATATCAGATCCGTAGTATTTTTGGCCGCTGATCACGAATCTGACGTCAGAATATCGCCATCACATTTCAATTTTTTTCTAACCTCAAAAAATAGGTAAAAATTAGTAAAAAATTAAGAAAAATATACTCCTAAAAAATTGATTCAAGCTTTTTCATGAATCCAAAGATGTATTAATATGTATTCGGACACGCTAAGCTAATATTCATCGGTTGGATTGAGCCATACAGTTCTGTTTTCTTTCTAACCTCAATAAATCAGACAGATATAGTGCTTCTCGAATGCAAAAACGAATTCAAATTAAAATTCAACCGATCCTTACCAAATTTGGTACACGGGGTTTTTTTTGGGTTGCTGATCATGAATCTGAGGTCGGATTTGCAAAATTCAAAATGGTAGATCCAAGATGGCGGACAAAATTTTTGAAAACCAACCGATTCCTACCAAATTTGGTATACAGTTGGGGAATCCTCAAACCTGATACTCTTAAACCCTAAACCCTGAAACCTTAGACTCCCACACCCTGTAACCTCAAAAAATAGACCTTAATAACCCTGTAACTTTAAAAATGAGACCCAATAAACTCAAAACCAGGACTTTTAAACCATATACTCTCAAATAGTAGACCCTTAAGCCCTAGAATTGCGAAGGTTGGACCCGCGCCTAACTTTCCTTTTTTTTGGCTGTATCTTGTTCTTTTTTCCGCGAATGACCTATTCAAAGGCTTTCTGCCCAAACGCTTTTGAGAACTTGTTTCTCTTTTTAGCGACCAGCAATAGTCCGCTAGCATATGGTCATCCCATCGTCCTTGATACCGATTTTCTATGATTTTCAGATCTTGGTGAAAACGTTCCCCTTGCTCCTCACTGTAGTCACCAAGATTATCTGGGAAATCATCGATGTGGGAGTCCAGGAAATGTAATTTTAGATTCATTAAGCAACCTAATGTTTGAAAATTTTTTTACCATTTTCTCGACTATTTCTTTGTACTTAGGACTTTTATTATTTCCCAAAAAGTTTGTTGCGACTTCTTTAAAACTAAGCCAAGCAGCTTTTTCAACTTTATTCATTTTAGTAACAAATAATGAATCTTGAAACAATTTTCTTATTTGTGGCCCGTCAAATACGCCTGCCTTAATTTTAGCTTCAGAAAATTTCGGAAATTTTTTATGCAAATATTTGAAACATGGGCCGTTTGTATCTAATGCTCTCGTGAATTGCTTCATAAGTCCAAGCTTAATGTGAAGCGGGGGAATATGAACGTTTCCTGGATCTACCAATGGTGGAAACAATACATTATTTTCACCAGGAGTGAACGATTCTCTTGTTGGCCAAATTTTTTTCTTATAATGACGTTCCCTGTTTCTGCTATTCCACAGACATTTATAACAGGGATAAAGTGTAAACCCTGACTGTTGGCCAAGCAATATTATTACAATTTTCAGATCTCCACAAATTTTCCAGTTATGATCGGAATGGGAGCGTAAACGTTGGTATTATGCAGCAAAACTGCCTTAATGCTCCGTTTAGAAGAATCAGTGAACAGTCTCCATTCGTCAGGATCGTATGAGTTATTTTGAAATTCATCCATTAGACCTTTTACATCGGTACAATATGAAAGTGACAATTCCTCGTCCATTGTGAAATATTTTCGAAATTCTTCATCTCTGTTTCTATAATAAGAAATCGTAGCTTCTGGCTTAAGTAAATGTCTTTTCTTTAAAAAGGAAGCAAGATGCTTTGAGCCATCTTTGGATAAGCCTAAATCTCTGATTAGATCACTAAGTTCTGACTGTGATACGAGTATTGGTTCTGGTTTACGGTTGTATGGTAGAAATTCTTTATCTGTGTCACTAGTATATGATAGGTTGTCACTAGAACATTCATTAGTAACAGTGTTTGAATCTTTTTCGACAGTCTCAATGTTTTCGGCATGAACTGATAAGGTAAAATCATTTGTTTCCATATCATCAGCATCAAGTGGTTCAGGAGGCGGAATTAGTTTAGTTGGTCTTGTTACTGTCGAAACATCGTTATAAGTAATAGTGCTTTTATTTTTTCGGTTATGCCTAGATACAACATTCATACAAAAGTAGCAATCATTTTCACTGTATGGTGTATTCCATATTGCTGGTCTGGAATATTTAATCGCCTTCTTATTGATGTACAACATTATTTTGCAAGAACTGCAAATGATGTGGGGAACCCAATCTGTATCCTGGTGCTCTATTTCAATGTTAAAACAATCCTTATATAACATAAGGTTTTAATCTTATCCGTTATCGGTGACCCCATTTTACTCAATACGTGTTGACAGCAAATATAACAAAATGAATCACTGTTTTTATCGCACTTATGAAAAGTCCTTGTACCGTGAGACCGTTTTCTTGTAGCATTATACTCTACATGAGCCAAGTCACCCACACATGAAGAGCTACGGTCGCTGGATGACGACGGCTGCGGGCCCGCTTTCCCACCCTGACCAACCGCCGATACTGGGTTTCCGAGTCCCTGCATCGTAATTCTCTTTCTTCTACCTGCCATGACGGCATCTAAGCCGTTATCCAGGGACTCTGCCGGCTAGTGGAGTAACACCGTTGCCCACCGTCACCACGTGGAGGTGCCCTGGCTGCAGGTAGAAGAATAAAAATCGACCGATGAATTTTCTCGGCGTTCAAAATGGCGCGAAAACATCTGCCATCTCGAATTTTGCAAATCCAACCTCAGATTCGTGATCAGCGACCCAAAAAATCTCCGTGTACCAAATTTGGTAAGGATCGGTTGAATTTTAATTTGAATTCGTTTTTGCATTCGAGAAGCACTATATCTGTATGATTTATTGAGGTTAGAAAGAAAACAGAACTGTATGGCTCAATCCAACCGATGAATATTAGCTTAGCGTGTCCGAATACATATTAATACATCTTTGGATTCATGAAAAAGCTTGAATCAATTTTTTAGGAGTATATTTTTCTTAATTTTTACTAATTTTTACCTATTTTTTGAGGTTAGAAAAAAAAACTGAGATGTGATGGCGATATTCTGACGTCAGATTCGTGATCAGCGGGCAAAAATACTACGGATTTGATATATCGCATCAAAAGTATACCCCACTTTTTTTTTTGTGGGGCTGTGTAATTTAAATTAGATGACATTTTTAAAATCCTTAAAATTTAGTGCCCAACATGCCTGATGGTATTCTCAGTTCTTACCTTAATTGGTTTTCCTGATCTGGGATTATCCTGAATTGAGTCTTGGCCCCATCGAAACTGTTTAAATCAAAATTTTACTTTGAGGCTACTCTTTAGTGAGAATTCCTTGTTTCTTTGTTCTCTACAAACCAATATTTCGATTATTTTTTCGCTGTAGGTCAAACCCCAAAAATTTATTTATTGTCCAATATCTGCTAGTTATTTATACATCTTTTCTCTATATTTACCAACTAAGAACTATTCTACGTTTCTATATACTCAAATCTAATGTGTAGCAGGATTTTGGGAGTTGCAACAGTAAAACAAGGGTTTAGCGTCAAATAATGCGCAGCCCTGACCGCCACTTACACCTGTCACTATACCAGGTGTACAAGTATGAAATGCGGATTTTTTTTTTTTTTAAAAAAATGTTAAATTCGGAAGAATGATAAAAAGTACTTTATTCAAAGTATGCTCCATCGCTTGTTATACATTTTTCCCATCTTTCGGGCAATTTGTGAATACCATGCCAGTAAAAATCTTCCCCTTTTGCTGCGAACCATTCAACGAGCCATTTTTTCACATCTTTGTACGAACCAAAACGCTGCTCAGCAAGTGCGTGATCCATCGATGCAAACAAGTGGTACTCGGAAGGAGCCAAGTCTGGTGAGTAAGTCGCTTGGGGTAGAACTTCCCAGCTGAGTGCTTCCAACGTGTCGCGAACTGGTTTTGCCGTATGTGATGGAGAACTGTCATGAAGTAAAATGACTTTGTGTTGCCTCTTTCGGTACTCTGGCCTTTTTTCAAGCAGCGAGCGGTTCAAATCAGTCAATTGTTGTTGGTAACGTTTAGTATTAACCGTTTCCCCAGGTTTTAACAGCTCATAATAGACCGCGCCCCTCTGGTCCCACCAAACACAGAGCATCTGCCAAAGCTATTCGGTCTTGCGGTCGATGTGGATGGTGCGCCTGAGTCTACCCATTATTTTTTGCGCTTGGGATTCTCAAAATAAATCCACTTTTTATCCCCTGTAACTACAGTCCCTGGCCAAATTATTAGACACACTGTATTTTTTTTAGCAATTTTATGTTTCTTAAGAGTTTTTATGCAATAATGGTATATTTAAACTACAATATTATTGATTTTTATTTTAAAAGAATTGTTGTAGACTACATATTTGTATTTATTTTTAACATATGGCAACACTGTGTTGACAAAGTGATACATGAACGTAAATAAGTACAAACCTGTATCAGTCGCGATCGGAATCGAGTCAGGTACGGACGTGTTTCTGTGGCTTTATGGACTATGATTGTTTGTTTAACAGTTTAATACTACTCAGTTATTAGTTTATTTTGTATGCAGTGTTTTAAAAAAGTAATTGGACTATTTTCATTATGGGTAGAAAAGGCGATCTTTCACCACGTAAAAAAGCTGAAGTGAAGGCCCTTGTGATTGCGAAAACATTTACAAACCGAGAAATATCACGAAGATTGGAGGTTTCTGAAGCTAGTGTACGACGCATAAAGAAGAAAATTGAGTCAGGGAATGAATTAAGCCCGAAAAGAAAGAAAAGATGCGGTAGAAAACCAATTTTCACTCCACGGTCAGAGAGTTGTTTGAAGAAAATTTGTGTAGAAAACAGATTTGCCACCACAAAGGTAATAAAATCACAACTCCAGGATGCTAGCGTAAATGCTTCTGAGCGCACTGTTCGAAGAAAATTGAAAGAATTAGATTTTAAGGCCTGTCGCCCCGCTAGAAAGCCCAAGTTAACAGCTGCAATGAAAGCAAAGCGCTTGAAGTGGACCAAACAATGGCAAGACGAAGATGTGGACTTCTGGAGATCGATAAGATACAGCAATTTAATCAATAATTGATACATTATTATCATTTTCAGTTAAATAAAGCAAATAAACATGGAAGTTTATATATTTTTCCTATTTTTGACAGGTCTGCTTCAGTGACGAAAGCACATTCGAAATTTTGATGGCACACAAAATGGCGTAGTGTCAAATCTTTATAGCACAAACTGAATTAGTGCACCATCTGTTGTCTAAAATCCTCATTTCATACTTGTATACCTGGTAGACGTGCATTCTCTGCAGCAGCGGCGCAACAGTCCGCGTATTACTGGCTAATTGTCTAGTAGCCAGCTCCACACTGTTTTATTTTTATTATTTTTTTGAACTCTATTACCATAATCCAATGGGCGTCCCAATTCTAATGAGTAGCTAAATTTCGGACTGGTGAAATTGGCAAAATAAGTACTCGTTAGATTCAAGTAAACACAGTATGTATTGTGTGTTTTGCGCATATATAGGTACTCTCCTAGTATGCCTTACATTGGAATCGCGTATCCTAAAATTTTATAAATTTCCGCAAAAGACAAAATACTGATTTTATTATATTGTTTCATTTTGGTCATAAATTTAAATGTTCATGGGATTTGGAGCATGTATGTCCAGAGACATTTTTTTAAGTACAGTAGAACCCCGGTTATCCGAGGTAACGTGGAGGGGGGGGCACCCTCCTCGGATAATCCGGATTTGTTTTTTGTTCATTCAAAAAATTAACACCAATACTTTAAACCGATGTATTAACGTTTTTAACATATAAATAGGTACATACATTATAAAACAGTGAAATAGGTATCTATGTGCTTCAGTTTCATATTCTTTTTCTCGCTGCAATGTTTCTCCATCTATTAAGAAGAAGCAAATCTGCTGAGGTTGCCTCTGGTTGTTCGATATACCTCTAACTTTTTTCTTTTTCTTCTATCTCGCTGTCAAAATTTGAACAGGACATTTCTCCATGGCTTCTCAATTTCAAAGCTAATTCATTTAGTGGAGTATCATCTTCACTGTCATTATAGTCCTCAAAATCAATAACTTTTGACCAAGATTTTTGATGGTAGTACGCAAGCTTGACTTACCCAGTAAATAACATTTTTCAGTGTAACCGTTCTCATCCCATTGATAATATCATCCTTTTCTGTGTATTCTAACAGATGTTCAAGATATAAACGTCTATAATTTTTTTTAATGTTTTCGAGGAAGCCTTGAGTTGGTTGCATTATGCTGGTTACATTTGGAGGAAAAAATTTTACAACAATTTCGCCCACATGAAATCCTTCTCCAGGGTAAGAGGGGGCATTATCCATTAACAAAATTTCTTTAATAGGAAGACGGTTTCTGTTCAAAAATTTAATCACAGACGGCACGAACTCTTCTTCAAACCAGTTAGTAAATAAGGTCGCATCCATCCATGCGCTCTTCTGACTTTTTTAATAGACTGGTAGGGCTTTGGGTGAGATGTCTTTTAAAGCTCTTGGACGTGCAGACTTACCAATCACCATCAGTGGGATTTTGTGCTTGCCAGATGCATTGGGACATACCATTATAGTTAATCTTTCCTTACTTCGTTTGTGCCCAGGAGCTGATTTTTCCTATCAAGATGCCAATGTTTTTGATGGAAGCATTTTATAATTCAGACCAGTTTCGCCACAGTTGTAAATTTGATCACATGTTTATCCACAATCTTCGATTTGCTTTTTAATGTTCTGCTTAAACTTCTCAATTGATGACACATCAGCAGAAAGTTTTTCACCACATACAGTCAGTTGTCGTACACCGTACCGTTTTTTTCCAGCGGTCAAGCCATCCAGAACTGGCGGTAAACTGATCTATCTCTGGGAATTGCCTACTAATCATTATTGCTTTCTGTTGTAAAATTGGACCTGACAGAGGCACACCTTTTGATCTCTGTTTGTTAAACCACATGAATAAAGCTTCGTTAACCTTTTCATAGACGCCGGTTTTCATTGGTTTTCTTCCTGAGGACGAGGAGGCTTGATTTATACACTACTCTTCTATTTTTGTGCGGTTTCTGTTCCAATCTTGAACTATTACCTCACCTACTCCATAATCTCGTGCAACAATATTAATTGTCTCTCCTGCTTCAATTCTTCTGATGGCTTTTAATTTTTCTTCAATAGGAACGCCGATTCTTTTACGCTTGTTTTGCTCCATTATAATACGACAAACAAAAATTCAAACAAAGCAGTTCGTATTAATTACACTTAACTACCAGAACTCCAACCAAATAAATTATGTGAGTATACTCGTACTTCACCGTGGTAAATGCTATAACGCACTGCCTTCACGCAAATTTACATGCTGAAAGAGTCCAAAAACATAAATAGGGGAACCTCTCACACGGACCAGGGGGGTTCCCTGAAGGCCCCGACGATTTTAAATGGAAATATGTACACGCATATTTTAGAAGCTCGGTTAATACGCAGCATAGACGCGCGTACCTCGGATAATCAGGTTCTTAGATTGGCTCGGTTAATCCGGAGCTCGGTTAATCGGGGTTCTACTGTATCTCACTTATTCACAATTTAAAAAAAAAAAGTCGTAAAAAATGCGAAACGCAACGAATTCGTACGAAAGGTCGTCAAAGTACCTAGAACAATGGCAGTAATTTAACTACCAAGCAATATTTTTGTCAGACTTCATTTTCATGGCTAAGAAGAGAACTTAAAAACACATTCGTACATACAGTCTGTTATGTAAGAACGTGTCCGCAATAATTCATTTTTGGTAGATGCAATTCTAGCTATTCGACAAAAAATCGGTAGAGGAAACCTTTCTCTACGACGCATTTTAGTAAAAGTATCAGTCGATTCCGAACTTTCGTCGAAATCACGTAAGATCCAAAATGAGACGCCCGTTTGTGCGTCAGTTCGAGGGAGTCTTTCTTTGTTCCCATCCGCGGCCGCTAAATACATGAAAAAGTCAGTGTCGTTTGTGAAGAAATGGGCAAATCATTTTAACGAGACGAAAAATGTCGACGACTTGCCAAAACGTGACTCGGTAAGCAAAGTCATTCCAAAAGTCGAAAAACGAATCGTGTCTTTGTTTTCACGAGACCCGAAATTGACGCTGCGTCAAGGAGCGGCAAAATTAAGAAAATCAGGTTCGACTGTACCCCACGGGACCATTCGATAACATCTTCGTGCTCATGATGTCAAATTCTGAAGCACGTTGAAGAAACTTTTGCTGGACGAAAATCACGTCGCGAAACGGCTCACTTGGGCCCACGATAAGATACTAGAGTGACCTTCACAATCGCCGTACGCCAACCCTATTGAAAACGTTTGGTCCCTTTTAAAGAGAAAGCTCAGAGGAAAGACTCTGGGGATCTTGACTCAGTTGTCTCGCGAGATTCGAAAAATTTGCTGAGTATGCAGAAAATCTCGTCGACAACGTGCCTCGAAGATGCCAGGCGATTATTGACGCAGGAAGCGATTGGACAACTTACTAAGGTAATTGCGCTGTGGTTAACACACCAATGGCAAAAAATGTTCTCGAAACACATTTTTTTTCAAGAATACGAGCGGTCACGTTCTTACTTGACAGACTGTACATATGACTACATACATGTGATCAGAAAAGTTGGCAACAAGTGTTAGAATTATATAAAAACAACACTATGTTTTAATTTCCAATATATTTAAAGTCACTTGACAATTGTTTCACCATACAATGGCTTCTTCAGAAGTAAATAAGAAAGAAAAATATTTGGTGGTTAAATAAACTATCCTTAATTGCCTAAGATTATGCTAATCATTTTATTATATTATTTACAGACAGAATTATTTTAAGAATGCAAATCTATGGTACTATTTCCGAGAACTAATAAAGATTAAGTAAGGGTGAATGGTTTAAGTCTACCTGTTCGTTTAATAATTGATTGGAGTTTTTCCGTTTGTTAATTTCAAGACATTCAAGCAAATTTAATTTTTTAGATTTATTTTCTACCAGTTGTATCGTTTGTTACTGCACCATCTATCAAACTATCACAAAAACTCATCCCTTTTTACTACGACAACATTGCAAATTTAAACCGAAATATAGTATAGCCAATACCTATGAACTAATCGATAAAATTAAAAATATTAACTTACCGGAAAATTCTAGAATCATCTCATTTGACGTACAAAACTTATTTCCTAGTATCCCACCATATGAAGTCATAAAATTAGTAGATAAGCTCTTAATCAAAAATACAGTAAACGAAATTATTAAACGGGATATTTTAGATTTACTTACGACGTGCTTGGATCAAAACTATTTTGAATTCAACGACAACTTTTATACATCTAAAGAAGGTCTAATAATGGGTAATCCTTTAACTTCGTTACTAGCGGAAATTTTTATGGATCACTTAGAACTAAAAATTCATCAAAACGCGATAAGCAAAAATATGGTTTACTGGTATAGATATGTTGACGATATCATTTCCTGTTTCACGGGAACAGATAGACAACTAACAATCTTCCTTAACTTCTTAAATAATTTGCATCCTAATATTAAATTTACCATAGAATTAGAGGCCAATAACTCTATAAATTTCTTAGACATATCTATATCAAAAGTGAACAATAAACACGATTTCTCGATTTTTCACAAACCTTCACATACTGACACAGTCATACACAATAGCTCATCCCACCCGTATCCTCACAAAATGGCAGCTTTTAACTCTTTCATACATAGATTGTTACATATCCCTATGACTAAAAATAATTTTAACAAAGAATTCAACATAATCAAACAAATAGCAATTAATAATGGATATGACCCCAACATTATAGATAATATCTTGAATAAAAAAATCCTTTAAACAAGCAATCTCTCTAATTTATCCCACAATTAATGACAAAAAAGGAAAATTTAGTACACTCACATACACAGGGAAAATAACTAGAACAATTTCCAAACATTTAATAAAAAAGAACAATAAAATAGCATTCAAAACCAGTAATTCTTTAGGGAGTATAATTTTGAATAACAAAACCAAATCTAAGAATTCCTTAAAATCAGGAGTTTACTTATTAAATTGTGGATCTTGTACTAAAACCTACGTAGGACAAACTGGTAGATCTTTTGAAACTCGCATTAAAGAACATAAACATAGTTATTTAAAAAATAAGAACAATTCACATTACGCAACTCATATAATAAACGAGTCTCATAATTTTGATGATACTTTAAAAATCTTACATGTAGAAAATAAATCTAAAAAAAAAAATTAAATTTGCTTGAATGTCTTGAAATTAACAAACGGAAAAACTCCAATCAATTATTAAACGAACAGGTAGACTTAAACCATTCACCCTTACTTAATCTTTATTAGTTCTCGGAAATAGTACCATAGATTTGCATTCTTAAAATAATTCTGTCTGTAAATAATATAATAAAATGATTAGCATAATCTTAGGCAATTAAGGATAGTTTATTTAACCACTAAATATTTTTCTTTCTTATTTACTTCTGAAGAAGCCATTGTATGGTGAAACAGTTGTCAAGTGACTTTAAATATATTGGAAATTAAAACATAGTGTTGTTTTTATATAATTTTATCATGAATTTCCAACAAGTATCGGCTAACACAATCAAAGAACAAGTGTTAGTGTTAGTTTATTTTGCAATTTTTCAGAATTAATTAACAGTGTATTAAAAGGAACTTTTTGACCTGAAAACTCTAACAAAAAAAATAAAATCAATAGTTTTTAAGGCTTATATTAAAGACTATCAGAATATAAATAAAAAAGTTTATTAAAATTTTTTCAAAGGAAGTGTAAGTTTTTTAATTAATTAGTTTTAAAGGGGAAAAGATAACACATTTTCAATCTTCAGGCTCAAAAAACCTAGTAATTGAACTCTTACTTGTTATTGCATTTTCGGACTTCGATACTTTTACACATTTTTATTGATTGCCCATTTTGTTGAAGATTGGTAAAAAGTGGGGCAAATCTTTTTTGAAAGGTTTGAATTTCGAGAGATCTTAACTGCGCGTCAGCTCGCTACTGACTGCAACTCCGTTAGACAAATCATTTGAGAATAATGCTTGTCAACAAAATAAACATTTTAACGCGATATCTAAATACAACAATCTATTAAACCCCTTTTATAACTACTTAATATGAATACGTATATGTAAAACAATTTTTTAGCATGCCGGTATAATTTACAGTTCCTGTAATTTATTTTTAGGCAGTAGTTCTGCTAGAGTACAGGCTCAGTCAGAAGCATGTCTTCTTGATATTGCAAACAGTGTAAGTGGAAAACCTGGATGCGCAACGGCGACCCTGGATGAAATTGATGTGTTGTTAACGGCATTGCAAAGTCCTATTGTAGTTGTTAGGGATGCAGCGCTTAGGGCACTTATCATTATTGAATCGTCCTTGCCAGATTTTGAAGCCGACTATGAATATGCTCTTAAACTTAACAAACGCATTTGGATTGCAAAATTTTGATGAAAATGAGGAAAACAGGTAAGAAATTTCTTGTTGTCACCACCCATTTAAATGTTTTCAAGTTTAAACAGGTTGATATAGCAGTACAAAATCGAAATTGAGAAAAGTGGCACCTCCTTCTCTCCTTATGGGCGAGATCACAACGCTGGCATATTTTCGCTGAAGCCGTAGCGGGGAAATGGGTTGAGACTAGCAGGTGCCTTATCCAGAGGCTAAGTAAATCAACCCACCGCAGGACATTTATTTTTAGCGAGTAATTTACACTCCCTGATTCGATGCCTCCATAGTAAGATCTTCTTGTTTGTCCTTGGTGGTCTACGAACCTTTTCACGGAGATTTTGCAGGTTGAGCTCCATCATGAAGTATTTGCTGTGATAAGCTTCTTTTTTCCGAATGCAGCTAACTTGTAGGACTCGGTAAGAGCGAAACAAACACTGAAAGCTCATCATCGTAGCGGGTCAATCCAGATAGTCTGCCTCTTTATAGAGTTTTCAGTTTGTAGACTTCTGACTCCTGAACTCCGTCGGTGGCTCTGCCTAGGCTTGATTTTGAAAGAAGGTATGACTGTGATTCAATAAGGAGATTTCTATGCATACCCTCTATTGTTTCATACTGCCTGTAGTGAGTCTAAGCATGGTATCAAGTCAACTACCGACTCGCTTCTGATATTGAAAACATAGAACTACTAGAACTGTTGTATTTTCTTAATGGTAGGGAAAGTATGTCAAACTTACTACAATTTCCCTACTTCAACCTTAATTATCTAGTTGTAGCTTTATCTCTACCATATCTCTTGTACGAAAATCTTGCACTGGACGCACTCTTACGTTATTCGCATAAATACATACCCGTGGGTATTATACCGCTGCGCCCCCACATACCTCTGATTTGATTTTTGGTTTTCGAATCGAAATTAAGTTTATGTCAAGCTCTTTTACGCACCTACATTAGAAACCATGTTATATATTCACTGGCGAAAAATTAATTACTATTATTAAAGACTAGAGCTATCATCTACGAGGACAACTTACCATTGTCACCCGCTTTAACTGGGATCTGTAGACCTTTTAGATTTTTGGGATTAGAAGGTACTCAGAGAGTTCCTTCAGAGGGTACGATACGAGGAATGCCAGAGATTTCCATGTTGGTTTTCCTAAGGTGTGGAGGGGAAGGCTCTGTAAGGGCTCGTTGAGGATGTCCTGCCTAAAAGTTGGAGAATCAATTCTCGCCTTCCAGGGTTTTTTCATGTTTCCTTTTAACCATTTTTGTACTATGAGAAGCCAGAGAAAGGGTGATCGACCACAGCAATGCTCCGCTTGCTGTGGGTGCTTTCTTCAGGACGTCGCCTGGTATCCTAAAAATTTCGTTAAAAACAACTTTGCACTTATTCGTGAATTAATTCAAGGTATCTGTATAGGCTAACCGTGTAGACCGTTTACCATGCTCCACAGTAAAGTAATAAGTAGTTGGATTTTTATAAGAAAATTCGATAAACCTAGTTATTTTTTAGAATCCTTGCCGAAAAGTTGTGGCGTACTGCGCAGATGGAATTTCCAGCTACATTAAGTACAGAATTAATGGCTGATATTGAACATCCTGTGGAAGGTGTACAAACCGCGGCAGCTCAAGCTCTCGCTGCCTTATTAGAGACTGATCTTGATCAAGTACAGCCTACAATTAAAATGTTGCTAAACTTATATTCGGAAAGACTGAAGGTATGCTAAGCTTTGTAGAATTTGAATATTTGACAAATTATGTTGTACTTGCAACATATATCAGTTATTAGTTTACGTTAAATACCCTGCATATTTATAGATGCATAATGGAATTCTTTATTAAAAATTATGTATTCTATGTAGCATATTTTATTTATTACAGTCAGTTGTTATATGAAGTTTCGA
Organism: Pachyrhynchus sulphureomaculatus; assembly: GCA_019049505.1. Taxonomy (NCBI): domain Eukaryota; kingdom Metazoa; phylum Arthropoda; class Insecta; order Coleoptera; family Curculionidae; genus Pachyrhynchus; species Pachyrhynchus sulphureomaculatus. The sequence continues at coordinate 20,573,604 of CM032456.1, forward strand.
ATAAACAACAAACTTGTGAATTATTTCTTATCGTGTTGAAATAACATTTAGCATACGAGGCTGGTTTGAAAAGTCCGTGCAAAGTCCGAGAGATGGCACCACCGGCGCGTATCGAGGTCATGTTTAGTTAGTAGCATCTCTTGAATGAACGCACACCAAGTTTCAGCCATATTGGTCTGTTTCTTTGTGTTTGGCATTCGTGTGAATCAAGGAAGTCGAGTGATTTTCAAGAAATGGACGAAAAAGAATTTCGTGTGGTGATTAAACATTACTTTATGAAAGGCAAAACGCCTCAGGAGACTAAAGAGAAGCTTGGTAAACATTATGGTGACTTTGCACCTTCGATTAGAACAGTTTATATAAGTGGTTTCAAAATTTTCGGACTGGCCATATGGGCACAAGTGACGCTGAACGTTCTGGACGGCCTGTGGAGGTTACGACTCCAGAAATCATTGATCAAATCCATGATATGGTGATGGATGACAGAAGAGTTAAGGTGCGTGAGATTGCTAGTGCTATGGGCATCTCGACTGAACGGGTACATAATATTTTGCATAAACATTTGGACATGAGAAAGCTATCCGCAAGATGGGTGCCGCGATTGCTCACGCTTGACCAAAAACGGAATCGTGTGAAGTGTTGCAAGGATGGTTTGCAGCTGTTCCAGAAGAATCCGGAGAACTTTAAGCGTCGTTTCGTCACTGTGGATGAAACATGGATACATTACTATACTCCTGAGACCAAACAACAATCTAAACAATGGGTTACCAAGGGGGAATCTGCACCAAAAAAGGCGAAGACCGTTCCTTCGGCCGGAAAAGTTATGGCGGCTGTCCTTTGGGATTCGCAAGGGATAACACAGGGCAACAAAAAAATATTTTTATTTTGGTGCCTGGGATTTTAGAGCTGATTTTAACTATATTTGGGACGCTAAATCTATACATGCAATCCGTTTTTCTCTATCAGCTCTACTTTTTTAGATACATCAACTTATCTACCAATGTGGTTTTTATTCAGTATATTCATTTATGAGAGTTCTAAAATTATTATATATTCATTAATGTAAATTCCAGGTAAATCTATAAATAGTGGAACCATTGCCTATCAGGTACCTGAACTGACCCTTTTAATCACCTAACTCGGGTAAGTCTCGTCAGTTTGTGCGTTCTTACTAATGAGAGTAGATCGAATTCGGCGTGTTATTTTATGTTAAGAAAAGAGTGTTTTTGTGTTATTGAACAGAATTAAAATGAGTTCAGGTTCCAGTTCAAGAAGAAGTTGTGTAAATCAACCTGATGTGTTTTGCTATATATGCGGAGAATACATGTTTCAACAAAACAGACAAACTATTACTGACTTTGTAAAGCGAGCGTATCTTGGATACTTTGGAGTTAGGCTTGGTGATCAGGACAAAACGTGGGCCCCGCATCTCGTATGTAAAACTTGTACAGAGCATTTACGGCAGTGGACTACCGGGAAAAGAAAATGTCTAAAATTCGGCGTACCAATGGTTTGGAGAGAACCAAAAAACCACTTCAATGATTGTTATTTCTGTTTAGTAAATACTAATGGAATCAATCGAAATAACCGCAGTAAGTGGACTTATCCCAATTTAGACTCGGCAATACGCCCTATCCCGCACTCAGATGAAATACTGATTCCAACATTTCATCAGCTACCACATATCTCTGATGACGAATATTTTCCCTCTGATCGCTCTTCTGATGCTAATAAAAGTTCTGATGCTAATGAAACTAACAGTGACTATGAGGGGACGTCATCAGTTCCTCAACGCTTCAATCAAAATGAATTAAATGATCTCACTAGGGATCTCAATTTATCGAAAAAAGCTTCTGAAGTACTGGCTTCTAGGTTGAACGACAAAAATTTACTGGAACAAGGAACCAAAATTACCTTTTACCGTACAAGAGAAAAAGATCTGCTACCATTCTTTTCTCAAGAAGACAATCTTGTATTTTGTCACGAAATTAGGGGCCTCATGAAAGAAATGGGACTTTCTGAATATATTCCAGATGATTGGCGCCTATTTATTGACAGTTCAAAGCGAAGTTTAAAATGCGTCCTTCTACATAATGGGAATAAATATGGTTCAATACCACTAGCTCACTCAACGAAACTGAAAGAAGAATATAATACCATAGCTTTGGTCTTGCAGAAGATAAAGTATTACGAACATCAATGGATGATTTGTGTAGACTTAAAAATGGTAAACTTTCTTCTTGGGCAGCAAAGTGGTTACACAAAATATCCGTGTTTCTTGTGCCTCTGGGATAGTAGGGACAAAACACACCACTGGGTTAGAAAAGATTGGCCTCAGAGAGAAAACATGGACGTTGGGGAAAAGAATGTCATTAACGACGCTTTGGTTGAAAGAGAAAAAATCATACTTCCTCCGTTACATATAAAGTTGGGCTTAATGAAGCAATTTGTAAAGGCTCTTGATAAGAATGGGTCTTGTTTTGCATATATAGGGGTAAAAATGCATCAGTTGAGCACAGAAAAACTCAAAGCAGGGATATTTGACGGCCCACAAATAAGACAATTAATTAAGGATCCTGCCTTCATAAATTCAATGAATCAAGTTGAACGAGAAGCTTGGACATCATTTGTTGCAGTTGTAGAAAATTTTCTAGGCAAACATAAAGCTCAAAACTATGTTGGAATGGTTAACAAGATGCTTAATAGTTTCAAATCCTTAGGGTGCAATATGAGTATTAAAATACACTATTTACACAGCCACTTAGACCGTTTTCCAGAAAATTTAGGAGACATGAGTGACGAACAAGGTGAAAGATTTCACCAAGATATTAAAGTTGTGGAGGACCGCTACCAAGGAAGATGGGACATGCACATGATGGCAGATTACTGCTGGAGTTTAAAAAGGGACTGTTTAAAAAAACATTCAAGAATGTCGCGGAAAAGAAGCTTTCCAAGTGTTGAGTGACTATTTCATTTCTTCAATGTTTTTTTTTTGTTTGTAAGTACGACATAATATTGTATTTTGTATAACTAAAATAAAAATTTCGTATCTACTTTTGTTTACTACACTTACGGATTTGAGTTACAATAATGTAACTTATATTTCTCTAAAATTGTATATCTTAAAAATTTGAGCTCCTAGGTACAAATGAATACGTTATTTGAATTCAGGACATCAAATTGATATAGAATCAGCTCAAAAAACCTCGACACCAAAACAGCTGTTCCCCTGTGTAATCCTCATCGACTATCTGGAAAAGGGTAAAACTATTACAGGTGAATATTATTCATCGTTATTGGACCGTTTGAAAACCGAGCTGCAAGAAAAACGCCCGCGATTGGCCCACAAGAAAGTCTTTTTCCATCACGACAACGCACCAGCACACGCCTCAGCAGTTGTGGTCGCAAAATTAATGGAAATAGGATTCCAACTCGTTTCACATCCCCCCTATTCTTTAGACTTGGCTCCTTCGGACTACTATTTGTTCCCCAATTTGAAGCAATGGCTGGCGGGACAAAGATTTTATTCAAACGAGGAGGTGATTGCAGACACTAATGGATATTTTGCAGACTTGGACAAATCCTATTATTCGGAAGGGATCAACAAACTAGAACATCGTTGGACGAAGTGTATAAGCCTAAAAGGAGACTATGTCGAAAAATAAAAAAGGTTTACCCCAAACACATAAGTAGTTTTTATTTTTGCACGGACTTTTCAAACCAGCCTCGTACATATGCGTCGTGACTTTTTTGGTTAATTCCGAGCGTTCAAAAAAACTTCTGACTATTCAGTTTTGAATAGAGTATATAGGTGTTGTTGTATATATCATTGAATCGGACTTAACGAGCGTTGCGATATTTGCTGAAACATTTTTTTTTTCTAAAACGTAGGGAAAGAGTAGGAATGTTGTAACGTGTGAACTGCCCGCACTTTGTGACGTCATTTTTTGTACCCTGTGAAAAGTGGTTTGTCCCACGCTTGAGCGCAATTTTCTTGCAGCCCCGCTTTAATTTCTGAGAAGGTATTGAGTGAATAATGATTTTAAAAGAACTAAACAAACACTAGCTCAGTTTTCCTTGGTAGAGAAATATGGGTAAGAGATAATTGTTATACGTCTTTTTGGAATTATTTTCTATTTTTAAAAAGCTTCAGTTGTACAAATTTTTGGGCACCATTCATTTTAAAATAGAAAGGATCTAACTTCAGTTAAAAAAATGAAAAAATACTGAAGTGTTTTACGGTTATTACTAAAAAGAATTATTCTAGTACAACTTTTCTAATCCTGAAAAGAAAAATAGGTATTCAGTGAGACACTAGCTTTAATCAACAAAAAGGAAAATTTATTCATGATTTAAAATAAAAGTTCTAACCTTTGCAGTTTTAAGGAATACAAAAAAAATTCTAGCCTAAAAGTAGTTTTTATAAATTAGAGTCCCTAAATCAGAGATATTACTTCTAAATCTTGACTACACCCGAAATCGAAGAGTCGTGATTTTCACTTCGCGATTTTTCAGTTCAAATTGCTGTTAAGACACTTATTTGCGGGGAATATATTTATTGATGTATGTTCTGGTAACTTACGGTCTTCCTATGGGCTTCTAGGCCTTCAATGCAACACGAAACTGATTTCACACTTTTGAGAAGAGCTTACTTTAGCTACTCCATTTAGAAAAACACACAAAACCCACTACGGCTTTATGATAAAAAACTCGTGCTTAACTTGGCTCTCGTAGATATTGTCGTAAGCCTCTACTGCGGCTCGGTGGAAATTAGCCCCTGCGGCTTGATGTTACTAAGCCTGGCGGCGGCTCGATGGTCTCTGCCTGGCGGCGGCTCGGTGTTCTAAGCCAAGATTCGCGTCCTCCGGACCCTTAAATAAGCCGTGGGCACTCTCTCTGTAATATGGCGACGCCGGAACCAAAACTCCGGATACAAACATTTGACCAATCCCGGCGTATCGATAGATTCGGTCGCAAACCCGCACAGCACACTATATAACGAGCGGCTAGGAATTTCTGATCAATATACCGCTCGATACAAAAATGAAAAGAAGTACATTATTATGAGAAAAATCAGTAACATTATATGGTCTTAAAATCTAGGAAAAAATGAATGTTACAATGTTCGTAAAAATTTGTGTTAAATAAATAATAAAGATCAAATATCTGTATTCCTTTATTATATTGGTGTATGTGGTTTCCAAATTATAGTTTTAATTTAGTTCACTGAAAACTTTCTTTTTCGGGTTCGTTTAAATGTCATTAGAGACCATCCATAAATTACGTCACGCAAATTTCTTAGTTTTTCGACCCCCCCTCCGCCCCTTATGTCACAGGTTGTCACATTCGAGTAACCCCCACCCCCTGTTGTGACATCACATTTTTTGTCAATTTTAATTTATTACTGCTTGCAATGCAGCCGTAGTAGGTACCCATAAGTCGTCACAAAAGTCTCAAATCCTCCCTGCCCCCTATCACACCGTGTCACATTCTATAAAACCCCTTCCCCCTCAGTGTGTAATGTAATTAATGGATGGTCCCTCACAGTATATTTATTTGTTAATTTGAACTTGTTTGCTGACACTAAAACCACCACTGAAAACGTTTAGTTTTAACCCATTACAAAGTTTTTCTCTAAATTCTATAGATACAGTAGAACCCCGATTAACCGAGTCGCGATTATCCGAGCTCCGGATTAACCGAGCCAATCTAAGAACCTGATTATCCGAGGTAGGCGCGTCTATGCTGCGTATTAACCGAGCTTCTAAAATATGTATGTACATATTTCCATTTAAAATCGTCGGGGCCTTCGGGAATCCCCCTGGCCCGTGTGAGGGCTTCCTCTATTTATGTTTTTGGATTCTTTCAGCATGTAAATTTGCGTGAATGCAGTGCGTTATAGTGTTTACTACTGGGAAGTACGAGTATACTCACATAATTTATTTGGTTGGAGTTTTGGTAGTTAAGTGTAATTAATACGAACTGCTTTGTTTGAATTTTTGTTTGTCGTATTATAATGGAGCAAAACAAGCGTAAAAGAATCGTCGTTCTTATCGAAGAAAAATTAAAAGCCATCAGAAGAATTGAAGCAGGAGAGACGATTAAAGTTGTTGCACGAGATTATGGAGTAGGTGAGGTAACAGTTGGAGATTGGAAAAGAAACCGCACAAAAATAGAAGAGTGGTGTATAAATCAATCCTCCTCGTCCTCAGGAAGAAAATCAATGAAAACCGGCGACTATGAGAAGGTTAACGAAGCTTTATTCATGTGGTTTAACCAACAGAGATCAAAAGGTGTGCCTCTGTCAGGTCCAATTTTACAACAGAAAGCAATAATGATTAGTAGGCAATTCCCAGAGATAGATCAGTTTACTGCCTGTTCTGGATTCCTTAACCACTGGAAAAAACGGTACAGTGTACGACAACTGACTGTATGTGGTGAAAAACTTTCTGCTGATGTGTCATCAGTTGAGAAGTTTAAGCAGAACTTTAAAAAGCAAATCGAAGATTGTGGATACACATGTGATCAAATTTACAACTGTGACGAAACTGGTCTGAATTATAAAATGCTTCCATCTAAAAACATTGGCATCTCGACAGGAAAAATCAGCTCCTGGGCACAAACGAAGTAAGGAAAGATTAACTATAATGGTATGTTCCAATGCATCTGGCAAGCACAAAATCCCACTGATGGTGATTGACAAGTCTACACGTCCAAAAGCTTTAAAAGACATCTCTCCCAAAGCCCTACCAGTCTACTACAAGAGTCAGAAGAGCGCATGGATGGATGCGATCTTATTTACTAACTGGTTTGAAGAAGAGTTCGTACCATCTGTGACTAAATTTTTGAAAAGAAATCGTCTGGAGAAGGACGTCATGTAGGCGAAATTGTAAAATTTTTTCCTCCAAATGTAACTAGCATAATGCAACCAATGGATCAAGGCATCCTCGAAAACATTTTAAAAAATTATAGGCGTTTATATGTTGTACATCTGTTAGCACACACAGAAAAAGAGGATATTATCAATGGGATGAGAAAGGTTACACTAAAAAATGTTATTTACTAGGCAAGTCAAGCTTGGGATTCTGTGCGTACTACTACTATTCAAAAATCTTGGTCAAAAGTTATTGATTTTGAGGACTATAATGACAGTGAAGATGATACTCCATTAAATGAATTAGCTTTGAAATTGAGAAGCCATGGAGAAATGTCCTGTTCAAATTTTGACAGCGAGATAGAAGAAAAAGAAAAAGTTTATTTGAATTAATGCAAAAATTAAAAGGTTGCGAAAATGTGACAAGAGAAGATGTTGTTGAATGGATTACAGCAGATGATTTAGAAGAAGAAATGAGTATTGAAGAAATAACGAATGCCTTTCAGGAAACTGAAAAATCAGATGACGATGACGAAACGGCGGTGGATGAACAGTCTCCCACTAAGATCTCTCATCAAGAAGGTTTTGCTTCTTTGGAAAAAGCTTTGAGATATATCGAACAACAACCAGAGCCAACCCCAGCGGATTTGCTTCTACTTAATAGATGGAGAAACATTGCAGCGAGAAAAAGAAGATGCAATATGAAACAGAAGCGCATAGATACCTATTTCACTGTTTTATAATGTATGTACCTATTTATATGTTAAAAACGTTAATACATCGGTTTGAAGTATTGGTGTTTATTTTTTGAATGAATAAAAAACAAATCCGGTTTATCCGGGTTTTCAGTTATTCGAGGAGGGTGCCCCCCCCCACGTTAACTCGGATAACCGGGGTTCTACTGTACACATTTCAACCCTACTTAGTCACAATGCATTCCAAAAATGTTGAAACTGATAATAAGATTGCTGCTTACTAACATTCCAATAATTATTCTTATTTTTGTAGATGGTACCGGCAAAACTGGATGAATTTGGTAGAGAAATAGAAAAAGCTATTGATACCTGGTTTCCAAGAAGAGGCGTTGCCCTTGCCATTGCTGAGTTAGCTCCTCTTATTACTTCAGACCTTGTTGGAGACTTGATGCAATTTTTTGTGTTTACATCGTTAAGTGATAGAAATGAAACTGTAAGGAAAGAGATGTTAAATGCTGCACTTAAAATAGTCGATTTACATGGAAAGGTATGCTTCTTTTATTAAAAACATTGTAACTAAGTTCCATAATTTGAGTCGAGGCTATATCTATGTCGGAAAATCAACTTTGTGATTTTCAGTCGTCAGTTAGCGTTACTGTTCCGGTGTGTCGTCGTCAGTTGGTCTTACCGCTAATACATACGTAATGTTAACGGAACAGTAGTGTTTTCCTTTCACGTCATAGTTCTCTTTACCAACGAGTATTCGTTTAATTTCTAACTACGCTTACACGCATTCTGGTTATTTATTTTATCTCGAGTTTTATTGGTGTCACATACTCTGAGATGCCCAATGACCCATGAGGTAGCGCCCAAGATTTAAACGTTGGTTAACTTAACCGAAAATTACTACTACACCAAAATACCGTTACTCATTGTTTTTCGCTTGTTAATTGTCTGGTGTTCAGTTAGATTTTCACGTGTTTCTTGTTCCTGTCCCATGTATTCAGATACGTCAGGGTCTCTGTACCATTTCTTCAGTTTATATTGAGGTAGTTATTATCTGCTAGTCGAAAAATAGACGCAGCGGCCGGAATTCCGCACCAGTCCCTGATATTCCGGAACCATGAGTGCTGCTTTATACCGAATCCTCGCCGACCTTCCATTTTTCCCTGAAGAATAAGTTTTGGAATCGAGTAGCGGTCGCCTCTTAGTATATCTCCCAAATAAGACCCCTTTCTTTGTTTTACGATATTAAGTAGTTGCATCCCCACCCCGACCCTTTGAAGCACTTCTTCATTGGTTGGGTGTTCTATCCAAGAAATTCGTACCAAACATCGCAGTATCCAGAGCACGAAACCTTTGCTACAATTCAATGATCTCACTTTTAACAATCCTGTCTCTGTACCATATAAGAGGACCGGCCAGACAGCATTTTATTACTCGTAGGCGAAGGGCGAGTGGCAATTGTCTTTAAAGCAGCATAGTTTTCAACTTTAGGAAGGTATCCTTTGCCATGCCAATCCGCAGTTTAACCTCCCCATCAGAATCCCATGGTTCGTTGATGACAGAGCCAAGACGGTTTGTTTTCGATCCGATGACCCATCTGACTGCGTCAAGGAGGTTTCCGATGTTATTTTGGCCGGTATGGAGGTTTACATCCCTTTTTCGAAGGAATGCCCTTCCAACGGCAAGCCTTGGTTTGACCGAAAATGCAAAGAAACTGTTGCTTCTAAACATCTTGCATACCGACATTGGCGTGAAAATCCTAACACCATAAATCGTAACACCTTTGTTCGTGCCAGGAACAGATGCAAAGACATTATCGACGAAACCAAGGAGGCACACAATCAACGGATTAGAAACAAACTTCTCGCTTGTCTCAACAATTCCAAGTCCTTTTGGTCAGTCGCTAAGGTAGTTAGTCAAAATTTCACCAAATCCACCATACCACCACTCACACGGCCAGATAATTCTATCGCAAAGACACCTGTTGAGAAAGCGAACTTGTTAGCTGAACTCTTTGCTTCACATTCTACTGTCGATTTCCAAGGAAAAACACCACCTAATATTCCCATAGTGCAGTCAAGGATGCCCGATATTGTCTTCAGGCGGCGTATCATAAAACGTATTTTGATGAAGCTAGACACCAAAAAGGCTTCTGGCGCTGACGGAATATCTGCCATAGTTCTCAAAAACTGTGCGAGGGAACTAACACCAGTTTTCTGTAGACTTTTCAACCTATCTTAACAGAAAGGGAATATTTTCTTCCTGCTGGAAATGTGCCACAGTTCAGCCAATATCTAAAAAAGGCAAGAAGACCTTGCCAAATAACTACCGACCAATCGCACTGCTTTCAATAATATCGAAACTCATGGAAAAGGCTATCAATCAGCATCTTCTAAAATATCTTGAAGGATTCAACATTATTAGCGATCACTAATATGACTTTCGTAAAAATAGATCAACAGGAGATCTCCTGGCTTATGTAACACATGTTTGGAACAACGCAATTGAACCCTTTGGAGAATCTCGAGCGGTGCTCTCGACATATCCAAGGCATTCGACCGTGTTTAGCACTATGGGCTGTTGGGTAAGCTACGTTCTTATGGTATGTCTGAAAAGTTCTGTTTGTGGCTCTCATGTTTCCTCAGAGAGCGTTCTTTGCGAGTGGCACTCGACGGATTTCTTTCTAACACCTTCACTATCAACGCCGGTGTACCTCAAGGCTCCATACTGTCTCCTACTCTCTTTCTCATTTATATTAACGATCTGCTGGAAAAGACCGAGAATCCAATCTACAGCTTTGCAGATGACAGTACACTTAGCTCTTCATTCACTTTGAACGCTCGGACATCGGCTACTCAGACGAATATCCGCAGACAGCAGGAAGTCATTCATCTTAACAAAGACCTGGAAGAAATTCTATCTTGGGGTGACAGTAACCAAGTGGAATTTAACGCTACAAAAAACCCAGGCGGCAGTTTTTTCTAAAAAAGTTAACGTTGCTGAACCCGACATAGTTATGTCGGGGCACTCAATTGCCCTAATATCGTCACTCAAATTGTTGGGCGTAAATTTGGGAGCAAATATGTCCTGGCATGAACATGTTGCAGGCATAGCAAGGAGAGCTTCTCAGAAGTTGGGAATATTATTTCGAACCAGAAAGCTTTACATTTCACAACAACTGTTAATTCTTTACAAAGCTCAAATTCGACCAACTATGGAATACTGCTCCCATGTTTGGGGTTCCGCTCCCAAACATACACTGCATTTGTTGGATTCTATTCAGAGAAGAGCTGTTCGTCTGATTGGAGACCCGGAACTGACAGATGGCCTTGATTCGCTGGAACATCGAAGAACGGTTGGCGACTTGAGCCTATTCTGCAAGTATTTTCATGGAAAGTGTTCGAAGGATGTGGCCCGCTTAATTCCTCCCAGAGCGATGCATGTTAGAAGTCCACGTCACGCTATACTTCACGTCCGTATGAGGTTCAACTTGTTACTCCTCGTACAACGCTTTTCAAGCAGTCATTTATATGGAGAACATCATCCCTTTGGAATAATTTGCCCAAGACTGTGTTTCCCACCGAGTACAATTTACAGCGATTTAAGAACAAGGTGAATCGCTTTCTCCGCACACGTGTCGCTCCTGTAGCGCTTTAGGGACTTCCCTGTAGCACGTGTGCTAGACCCATAAAAAGAAAAAAAAAAAAGATATTTGAATTTAGTAACCCTTTCAATCCCTTAATATTTTATAAAGAGAGATGCATCCTCTTGGAGGTGTCTACTAATTACCATAATATTGGTTTCCCGATATTTATACGTAGGCCATACTCCTCGCCAATATCATTCAGCTTATTGACTCGAATTTGCAGACCTTCTTTGTTTATCTTCGGTAATTTCGTAATAGATAAAAACATAAAGATGCTGTTTTTGCCCATAACTTTGAATCAAATCATTCGTGATAAATTTGATGTAAGATGTAATGAAACAGACCTAATTAGTCAGTCATTCCTAGTTTCGTAAGAATCTGTACCGTTTATCAGTGAATAATTTACCTAATTTATTAAATGTGTAGCGGAGGTAGGTGAAAAAGAAATGAAGTTACTTTTTATGTTGTTTTTTGCTAGATTTTGATAAATGTTTGTTTATTTATCAGAAAAGTGTAAATATTTTTTTGTTGTGTAATTTAGGCATCAAATTTTCTAAATTCAGATTAACCGTTAATATTTTTTTGTAATCAATTTGAATGCACACCGTTAAATATTTTTTAATCTTAAAGTAAAAATAATGATATGAATTTTCTTTTAAGGATACAGTTGGAACTCTTTGGCCTGTTTTTGACAACTTTATGAGTAAGTCATCAAAGTCGGCCCATTATGATGCTGTCAAACAGGCAGTTGTGGTATTAATGGGATCGCTTGCTAGACATTTGGATAAGGATGACGAGAGAATTAAACCAATATTTTCCAGACTTATACAAGCCCTGTCGACACCATCACAAACAGTAAGATCTTTTGAACGTAATGTTATATTCTATATATCAGATAATGGCGTTTTGGTGACCTGCATACCGTAGTGTAGAATAAAGAGTTCTAAAAAATATATATTTGTGAAGTCTTATAGAAGCTGAATGGATTCGCAGAAAATAACCGCGATTTCTTTTTAGCGATGAAAATATCCTTGTATTTTAAATTCATTCATATGTATGAACTTTGGTGAGTATAAAATAAGAGTTTAAATTGTACAATAATAAACTTGGTGCGTTTATTAAACAATACATTTATTAATCTATATCAGTCTACTTGACAATGACATGTAATAAGAGAGAGAGAAAAAATATATTGAGTACATATCGGTACAAAAATTGTAAAAAAAAATGGATATTGTTTATTATAAACTACAATTTTTCTAATAAAACGTAAGCATATAATGTAAAACTATCAGACTTATATAACCGCGCCTGTATACCTATTAGACTACACAAAAATAAGCAGACAGTTTACTAATTTATAGTCTTAATATTCAGATTTGTGGTTACTGGCTTATTCATATATTATTCTATTGTTATATATTTCCGTCATTATTTCACATTTTCATCATCGATATGACACGTAGGCTGAAAAGTTTTTAGTCTAGCTACTTAAACCCCATTTTTTTTTGCATAATTCGACTTTATTCATCAATATACTATCCCTGAAGAGCGATACATTCAGTTCAACCCGCCTTCAAAATAGGCCTCAGTTTCGGCGATAACTTCTTCATTGGAGCCAAATCTCTTTCCCGCCAGCATTTTTTTGAGGTCTGCGAATAGATAATAGACGCTGAGGACCAAATCTGGAGAATACGGTGGATGAGGAAGCAATTCGAACTTCAATTTATGCAATTTTGCCATCGTAAACTTTAACTTGTGACACGATGCATTGACTTGAAAGAGCACTTTTTTTTTGTTTATTTGGGGCAGTTTCTTTGCGATTTCTGCCTTCAAACGCACCAATATTCGCTATTGATGGTTTTTCCCTTCTCAGTATAGTTTGTGATAATTATTCCATGCGCATCCCAAAATACTGAGTCTAAAACCTTCCAGGCCCGGTTGTCTCTTTGGTCGCTTCGGTTGGCTTTCACCGGCTGCTGTCCACTCAGCTGACTGCCGATTTGATTCCGGTGTATAGTGGCGGATCCATGTTTCATCCATTATCACTTATCGCATGAAAAAATCTTTTTTATTGCGCTTAAACAGGTCCAAATAGCGCTCAGAATCATCTACACGTTGTTGTTTTTGGTCCACTGTGGGCAAACGCGGTACCCATTTCGAACATGCCCAAATGTTTATGCAAAATATGACCAACACGTTTTTTTGATATCTTTAGGGTGTCATAGCTAACACCCTAAAGATATTAAAAGAAAGGTGAGATAGCTCTCACGCCATTTCACTTTACGGTCATCCAAAACAATTTTGTGGATTTTTTGGATGTTTTCTGGTGTAACCACCTCATTTGGGCGTCCAGAGAGTTCAGTATCATTTGTATCTGTACGACCGCGTTTAAATTCAGCATACCAGTAAATGGCGAGTGATTTTCCAGGCGCAGAGTCCCCGTAACACTTATCAAGCCATTGCTTTGCTTGAACGGTATTTTTTCTCATCAAAAAACAGTGTTTAATCAGCACACGAAATTCGATTTTTTCCATTGTTTTGAATATATCAAGAGTAGCGTCACTAAAACCACTGTAACTTGTAAACTAATCGTCGAAATGTCATGAAATTTTGACACGTATCGTTTGAATGTTGGTACTTCCTAAAAATCATATGGATTTTTTGAAAAGGGCGACATCTATGTGTCTGGCCAAAAACTTTTCAGCCTACGTGTTACGTTATGCACATCAAATTACATTTGAATATCATCAGATTTGTGTGATATTTTACAATATTGTGTTAAATATACATATATAGAGTGGATTGAATTCGGGTAAATTTCTATGAAATGGTTGGAAATTTTGTTAAGCGGCATGACCGTTGGTAAGCGTGATTCTTGTAACGGTTGTGTTCAAAATTTCAAACAGTTGCAATGGTTGTTTTTTGGCAACTATCGTAAGTGATCGGTGTTACACGTTTCGTAAAAATGGATAAAGCCGAGTATCGTGGAGAGATAAAACATTCAAAAAACAGGGTACTGCGCTCAGATAGAAACTGAACTGAAGTAGTTCATGGTGACTCTGCACCAGCACTCCAGACCATTTGTTCCTGGATAATTGAATTTCAACATGACCGTACGAGCACTGCAGATGCAGGTCGTTCAGGACACTCTTCTAAAGAAATGGGTGGCAAACTTCAGGGTATCGTTATGGAAGATCCTGCCTGAAGTTCTAAAAATAAAAAAGCTGGGTGCGCAATGGTTGCTACGTTTATTGACTTTAGACCAAAAATGTACAGGGAAGGACATTTCAAAATCGTGTTTGGAAAAGTTACAGAGTAATTTGAAGGACTTCTGGCATCGTTTTGTGACTGTAGACGAAACGTCGAATGAACAGGTTATCTGTGCTGTAAACAAGTATTACGTGCAGTTTGAATCTATTTTTTTTTTCTGTTTTCATATATATATATATATATATATATATATATATATATATATATATATGTATATATATATATATATATATATATATATATATATATATATATATATATATATATGTATATATATATATATATATATATATATATATATATATATGTATATATATATATATATATATATATATATACAAATTGTAAAAAAGTATATCGGGAATGTGGTCTGTTGTCAATATTTTATTAATCACTCAATTGCTGTTATAAACTCGATATTTCGCGGAATTTTTCGGCTTTTTCAAGAGTAACTACATTAAAAAACAAACACATCATGATTCCAAAAACAGTTGTCAATATAAATAAAATGACTTACCAACTAGAGCTAAAATAGTTTCAACATTACAACAAAACATAAATTACACATGAAGGCACACAACGATCTAATCTGCACAACATTTTAAAACAGAATAAATTTCCTCCTAAACCATGAATACATTTGTTGATATATCTTCGCTACAGCGTGTTAAAACTGCGTTTTTTCGTCTTATAAAAAGTGGCTACTAGGGTTCAGAATGTTACAATAAAAGTTACTTAATCTATTGGTATCCGTCCTATAGTTAATTGAAGATTTATCTTTATTGATGTGACTCATCTCAAGGAATAAGCGTCTCCTCTAATCCGATTTACGCTCCAATATTTTAACATTGTCAAAATCAAAGCAATGTCCAGTACTTAAATGGTGGTCAACCACAGCACAAGATCTTTTTTCTTTGAACAATCGCTCCTGTGTTGGGTCATCCTTTGTTTGATCCATTGTGATGTTTGTCCAATGTACGTGGAGGGGCAATTCAAACATGACAATTTATAGGCCGTGTTAATACAATATGGTACAGGTGTTTTTTGTTTAACGTGGCTGAAATTTTATAGTTATTTAAGAGATTATATTTTGCTATTCTTAAAGAGGGATATTCCTTAAATATTTTTATAGTTTTATCCGTCAGGTCTTTTATGAAGGGTAACTTTCTATATTTTATGTTATTAGGGGTGTCCTCTGTTGATCAGTCGTAACAGCAGGTATTAAAGATAAGTTTTTTGAGTATATGCTGAGGGTAACCATTATTTATAAAGACCGAAAATAATTTCTTCAAGTTCTTTTGGTGAAAACTGCTATCACTAATGTTAGTTTTTCTATTTCTCATTTCTATTACCATGTTGAAGTTCTACTTTTTCGGGTGATTGGAATAATAGTTAAGAAATCTACCAGATGTGGTTGGCTTCTGGTACCGATCCAAAACAATACTATTTTCATATGTTCTTATAACCTTTGTGTCGAGAAAGGGAACACTGCGGTCTATTTCAGTTTCAATCGTGAATTGTAATCTATTGTTCACCGAATTCAAAACGTCCAATGTCGC
Organism: Pachyrhynchus sulphureomaculatus; assembly: GCA_019049505.1. NCBI lineage: Eukaryota > Metazoa > Arthropoda > Insecta > Coleoptera > Curculionidae > Pachyrhynchus > Pachyrhynchus sulphureomaculatus. The sequence continues at coordinate 20,589,657 of CM032456.1, forward strand.
CTGAATGGAATCTTCTGGCATCGAACAAATAATGTCATCAACATATTTGTAGATGAACCGGAATTCGAATGGTAATTGTGGAATTATAGTATCTAAAACAAAATCCAATATTATGGTAGCCACAATGGGACTAATGAGAGACCCCATGGGAGTTCCAAAAATCTGTCTATAAAACTCACCATTCAATCCAAAATAAGTGTTGTCAAACATAAAGGTGATTAACTTTAAGAAATTTTCTTTGGACAATGTCGTGTGTGTTTTTATTCGATCCCATCCACATTCTAACAACTGAACAACCAATTCCAGAGAAATGTTAACGAATAGGGAAATTAGGACATAATTATATGGTAATGTCATGTTCACCATTCGGTCAACAAATGTGAAAGTATCAGTAATGTTGTAATTCGTTCGTTCTCCAAGTGCCGCTTTCAAAATGTTAGTTAAATATTTTGAAAAATCATATGTGGGTGTATTTATGCAACTTACAATTGGTCTGAACAGAACACCTACTTTATGTACCTTAGGCAAACAATACAATTTCGGAAAAGAGGGATTATATAAATTCAAGCCTCTTGTTCAGATATTTCTTTTTTAAGTTTTAAGCTTTTTATTAAGTTATTGTATTTTGTTTGGACTGTTGTAGTTGGATCACGTTCTAATCTAACGTAAGTGGACTCGACAAGTAAGAGAGTTTTGCTTTTTTCAATATAGTATGTCTTGTTCATCGCTACCGTACCACCTCCCTTAACAACAATTGAATGATTAATAAAATAGTGACAAGAGATCGCATTCCCGATATACTTTTTCACAATTTAACTATTACCACGGTCGATAAAAAAACTTGGTAAAATATATATATATATATATATATATATATATATATATATATATATATATATATATATATATATATATATATATATTAGCTGTTAGCATTTTCTGTATGGAAAAACCCCCCGTTCCGGACCTGGTTGAAAAAAATTAAGATAGGCCGAACGATGCAATATGAGAAGGAAAATATTAATTATTGATAATTGTGGCAGGCAGACTGGCTTGTTTACATTACGTAGATTTAACTATAGTTAAGTTACTGTTATTGATATGTCCTAAAACCATTAATATTAGTTATTACGACAGATATGACCATAGCTTATAAAAGTGTTTATGTAACCCTAATGAGATTTAGGTAACAGGGATCTTTTGGTGCGCACTATGAATTATAGTTTAATAGAGCCGGAGTAGTCGGCCAGCTTTGTTAGATGTCTGATTGCAATTGTTAATAAAAGTTATTGTTGTTGAGATTTCTCAAAAGTGTTTAAATTAATTTTTTTTTAAATAAAAGCTAACATATATATATATATATATATATATATATATATATATATATATATATATATATATATATATATATATATATATATACAGGTTCAGGAAGCAGTAGCCAACTGTTTACCACCTTTAGTCCCATCAGTTAAAGAGGAGGCACCTGGATATATTAATAAACTTCTTCATCAATTACTCAAAGGAGACAAATACGGTGAAAGAAAAGGTGCCGCATATGGATTGGCAGGTTTAGTTAAAGGAATGGGAATATTGGCTTTAAAACAACATGACATTATGACTAAACTTACAGAGGCTGTTCAAGATAAAAAGAATTATAAACACAGAGAAGGTAAGGGAACGACGAAATGTTATTCTTTGAGTTTGTAGCGTAATTTTTAAAAATCCAAAACAACAAAAAATGTTGTATTTCTTTTATATCAAAGAATTTTAAAAATTATTTAAAAAATGAAAGACTAATCAAGGTTTAAAAAATGGACTAGTTTAACAGTGTGATCTTATTCTCTCATACGGAAAATTAAATAAATTTTGTTTCCTATTTTAGGTGCATTATTTGCGTTTGAAATGCTTTTCCAAATGCTGGGAAAATTGTTTGAACCCTACATTGTACATGTTTTGCCACACTTGTTACAATGCTTTGGCGATAGTAGTCAATATGTACGGGTTGCCGCCGATGATACATCAAAAGTTGTCATGAGCAAGTTATCTGGACACGGTGTGAAGTTGGTATTGCCTTCTTTGTTGGAGGCACTGGAAGAGGATTCATGGAGAACAAAAACGGGTAATGGATAATTAAAGTAATATTTATTACAGTATTTTTTTTTTGGCTTAAGGAAAGTAAAGGCAAAACGATACTCACGGCACATTTAACTCTAAGCTAAGTTTTAATAATAACCCTCAGGGGCTAGGGGAATCCCAGGATTCTCCTAGTACGGGCATTGACGATCCCGAGGTACCTGAGTCATGTTGTGCTGTCTTGTGTTGTCCAGATTATGTGTAACAAAAACGCAATCTTAAGGTGTTTACCGTGCTGAGAAGATGAATGGCTCAGCGTTTATGAGTCGCGAACGGTTCCCCCGGATACCGGGCGCCCTCCGGGAGTAAGTAGCCTTGCTGTGGCATCCAGGCTCTGCCACAGTCGACCCCTCTTTCCTAGGATACTCGTGGGAATACTATGTTAAAGAATAATAATTATAGTAATGATAATGGAAGGGTGTTGCGGAGGCGGACCCCGGTCGTACAAACAGCTATAGCAACACCACAACAACAACAACCACAGACGACCCAAACAACCGCCTCAGCCGAAACTACTCCCGATAGTTTTACCAGATCCGACATTGTAGGTGATGGAAATTGCCTTTTCCGTGCAGTTAGCTTACACTTGTATGGCCACCAAAACCATCATGAGAAACTCCGAGAGGTTGCTCTAAGACATTTACAACAAAACTGGTCGGAACATCACACATTTTCATTAATTGAAGTCGACGATATAAAAGACTTCAATAACTACTATAATTATATGAGGAAAAATGGCACCTATGGAACGAGCCTAGAGATACTTGCCCTCTCGGAAACACAAAATAGCAACTTTCATATCTTCTCAAAACAACGAAGAACAAGACATACAAAAATAACTTTTACGGACAGGCCAACAATAATAAGCACGGGAAAATACAACAAAACTATTTACCTTCTACTAACAGGCAACCCAATGTCGGGACACTTTGAGCTTCTGACACCACAAAACATTGAGAACATTCCAGACAACAGCAGACCAATAAAAGAAGCATCGGGCGAGCGACGTAACGGTCGAGGACGTCGCGGGAAATGGCAGCTCGACCAAAACGATGAAGACCGGGCAACCGAAAATGGACCTGCCCAAAGTGTTGTGCCGGCGAGTAAGCCGACACCCACCAAGGTGGGAAAGCTACAGCAACGCATGAGTTGCACCACAGGAACCAATGAACACGTCATGCGTTGCTGTAATGAAATCACACCTGACAAAGAAATCACTGACAAGAGAATCACTCGCCGCTTGGACCCACCACCACCAATCCCAAGCGCAACCGATGTAGATGCGGGACAAATACAACCACCAAAGCCAGGCCAAACCGCGTATGTTTTGCAAGGACAACATGCAACTACCAAGACTGGCAAACCAAGACAGCGGTTAAAGTGGACAGATGAAATGAGTAGAACAGTGATGCGCTGTTACTACACCGCCACCAAACTAGAAACAGTGACATCAGGCTACAGACTGGAACTACACAGACTTTTCTTGACCGAATATCCACATCTGCAATTACTTGTTACAGAACAGAGAGTAATAGACCAAAAAAGAGTTATTACCAAGAACAATCGCCTCACACCTTTCGAATTGCAAACCATCAAAGATACAGTAGCTGCTGAACTCAACGCAGACCAAGTAGCTGCTGAACTGAACACAGACCAACCAAACAATAAAAACAGTACAGCAGATACCGAACCAATCTCACACACACAACCACCCAGTCGAAAACAACAAGACCCACCACCCAGCAGGAGCATAACTCAAAATAATATTTCAAAGCAAATAGCAAGCACCACACGACACCATATCACAGACGACAAAATGAATGACTCACCACCCTCAACAACATCTATACAACATCACCCCGAATCACCTCTCATACAAACACTCAAAGCAGAAATGCAGTCACATCTAGCTCGATGGTCAGGCAGCGACCCTACAACAAGAAATCCCATCCCTCGTTTAATTTTCAAACAGAGCACTCAAATAATACTCAACACAATAAACAAGCACATAATACCACAGTACATAACAGACTTAAGCACGATCGAAGACATTCACACAATAATATATGCAGCAGCAATCACCACTATAACACAAAATAATCAAAAACTCCCGCAACGACGAAGAGACCCCAACAGCTTAAAACCTAAATTTAAATGGCAAATAAGAATAGAAAACAAAATCAACAACATCAGAAGAGATCTGGGACACCTTACCCAGTTTATGAACGGGAACGCATCCAAACGTGTCACACAGGGTGTAGACAAGATCAAATCTAAATCTCTCAACCGAACACTGCCAGAAATCGTTGATACTTTGAAACAAAAACTATCCGTATATGCTGCAAGACTCCGTAGATACAAAGAATCAAACGAGAGGAAAGACACCAACAACCTCTTCCGAAGAAGCGAAAAACAGTTCTACCGAAAAACTATGTACAACGAGCAGACAGTAGTAACTGAACCACCAAACAAACAAGAACTCGCAGATTATTGGAAAACTGTCTGGTCAGAACCCAAATTACATAATAATAACACCCCCTGGATCAAAGCCGAAGAAGATAAACACAAACGTGTGACAGAACAAGAAAATTCCACACTAACTACAGAAGAAATTACAGAAACAATCAAACACACACACAACTGGAAATGTCCTGGAATAGACAATATACAAAACTTCTGGTACAAACAGTTTACCACCACACACGAAGCACTCACACACCAAATCAACAAAGCCATTCTACAACCACACACATTTCCCACTTTCCTTACACAAGGAATAACATACGTTAAACCCAAAAGCTCAGACACCACAAACCCGTCAAACTACCGACCCATCACCTGTCTTCCAACCCTATACAAGATCATCACAGCCGCAATTTCCAAGAAAATAGAACAACACCTAACAGACAACAATATTATCACAGAGGAGCAGAAGGGATGCAGGAAGGGTAGTCGAGGATGCAAAGAGCAGCTGATCATAGATAGCGTGATTATGGGACAAACCAGAAAAGAACACAGAAACCTACACATCGGTTACATAGACTATAAAAAAGCCTTCGACTCCATACCCCACAGCTGGTTAATCAGAGCCCTAGAAATCTATAAAATCAACCAACACCTCAGGCAATTTCTAGCGCAAATTATGAAAACATGGAAAACCAAAATACGCCTAGAAACACAAACCGAACGCATCCAAACAGAAGAGCTGTACATCAGACGGGGTATATTTCAGGGAGACTCGCTCAGCGCTCTATGGTTTTGCCTCTGTCTCAATCCACTCTCAAATATACTAAACAGAACAGAGCATGGCTTCAATATCAGACACCAAAAAGTGAATCAACATAAAATAAACCACCTCTTATATATGGATGACATAAAACTCTACGCTGCCACAAAAACACAGCTGAAAGAACTCCTCAAAATCACAGAAATATTCACCTTAGATGTCAATATGGAATTTGGTATAAGTAAATGCAAAGTGCTCCACATCAACAAAGGCCAATGGAAGTACCACCATGAGACAGAAACCATCAACAATGAAACACTCGATAACATGTTTGACAAAGAAACATACAAATATCTAGGCTTCCAACAAAGCACCAAACTCAACCATACTCACATTAAAACAGAGCTCAGAACCGAATTCAAGAACAGACTGACGAAACTTTTACAAACAAAACTCAACTCCAAATATCTCACTAAAGCCATCAACACGTTTGCTATACCTATACTCACATATTCATTTGGTATCATCAAATGGTCACAAACAGACTTAGAAAATATTCACATCCTTATACGGTCTCAATTCACCAAATACAGGAAATTACACCCCAACGCATGCAAAGAAAGACTTACCATCGAGAGGAAGGCAGGAGGAAGAGGAATTATAGACATCAGATCATTACACACAAAACAAATACGAGCACTTAGGAAATTCTTTCACACCAAGCAAACCAGCCTCCACACAGCAATAGTCAAAGCAGACAAAAACTATACCCCACTCGACTTATCCCGGGTAGACCACCCAGCAGATACACACAGTCACATCCAATTACAACAGGAAAAGATGAAAACCTGGTCAGAAAAAACACTCCACGGAAAACACAGATATCACATAGAACAAGACCACGTAAATAAAAAACAATCATACACTTGGTTACTGGATGGGCAGCTATTCCCTGAGACTGAAGGCTTCTTACTTGCCATCCAGGATAAAGTCATATTAACCAGAAACTACCAAAAGCATATCATCAAAGACCCGACTATTGCAGAGGACAGATGTAGGAAATGCCACCAGCAGAAAGAAACGATCGAACACATAACGAGCGGATGTAAAATATTGGCCGGAACAGAGTACACAGCCAGGCATGATTCAGCTGCCAAAGTAGTTCACCAAGCACTAGCCACAACATACAAACTCATAGAAAACACAGATCCCTACTACAAATACACGCCAACATCCATACTTGAAAATGAAGATTACAAGCTCTACTGGGACATCGGTATCCATACAGATAAAACAGTCTCCGCCAATAGACCCGATATTAGTTTTCAGTGCAAAAAAGAAAAAGTCACCTATCTAATTGACATAGCTGTCCCCAACGACACAAACATCCAAACGAAATACACAGAAAAAATTTCCAAATACACAGACCTTGCAACGGAAATAAAAAGGCTATGGAAACAAGAAAAAGTCATCATTGTCCCCCTCATTATATCAGCTACAGGCCTCACACCAACAACATTCACACCACACTTAGTACAATTAGGACTCAACACAAACATACACAAAAACATTCAGAAGTCAGTGATTTTGAAAACATGTAACATTGTCAGGTCATTCCTTAATACACAATGGTAATGCGTTTGTGCTGACTTGGTTTGCGCCCGTCAGCCAAACATGGAACCACATTGACCAAATGTGAGAAAGAAAAACGAGAACAGTCATAATAATAAGATCATCATCAGATCATTACACACAAAACAAATACAAACACTTAGGAAATTCTTTCACAGCAAGCAAACCAGCCTCCACACAGCGACAGTGAAAGCAGACAAAAACTACACCCCTCTCGACTTAGCCCGGGCAGACCACTCAGCAGACACACACAGTCACACCCAATTACAACAGGAAAAGATGAAAACGTGGTCAGAGAAAACACTCCACGGAAAACACAGATACCACATAGAACAAGACCACGTAAATAAAAAACAATCATACACCTGGTTACGGGATGGGCAGCTATTCCCTGAGACTGAAGGCTTCTTACTTGCCATCCAGGATAAAGTCATATTAACCAGAAACTACCAAAAGCATATCATCAAAGACCCGACTATTGCAGAGGACAGATGTAGGAAATGCCACCAGCAGAAAGAAACGATCGAACACATAACGAGCGGATGTAAAATATTGGCCGGAACGGAGTACACAGCCAGGCATGATTCAGCTGCCAAAGTGGTTCACCAAGCACTAGCCACAACATACAGACTCATAGAAAACACAGATCCCTACTACAAATACACGCCAACATCCATACTTGAAAATGAAGATTACAAGCTCTACTGGGATATCGGTATCCATACAGATAAAACAGTCTCCGCCAATAGACCCGATATTACTTTTCAGTTGAAAAAAGGAAAAGTCACCTATCTGATTGACATAGCTGTCCCCAACGACACAAACATCCAAGCGAAATACACAGAAAAAATTTCCAAATACACAGACCTTGCAACGGAAATAAAAAGGCTATGGAGACAGGAAAAAGTCATCATTGTCCCCCTCATTATATCAGCCACAGGCCTTACACCAATAACATTCACACCACATTTAGTGCAATTGGGACTCAACACGGACATACACAGAAACATTCAGAAGTCAGTGATTTTGAAAACATGTAACATTGTCAGGTCATTCCTTAATACGGAATGGTAATAGCGTTTGTGCTGACTTGGTTTTGGCCCGTCAGCCAAACATGGAACCACATTGATCAAATGTGAGAAAGAAGAACTTTTTGTAATAAAATAATAATAATCTTTATTGTCTAACAGATATATCATTTACAAGACAATTAAGCATAAATAACATAATACAAAGGAGATAGAGATAAAAAGAAAAACAAAGTACCAGTATAGAATAAAAGACACAGATAATATAAAAATCACATAGAAATTATATAAAACTGAAAAATTAAATTTAAAATGATACACTTGGAATAAATATCTATACATGCAACAATTTATTTTTTAAGCATTTGGCAAATTGCGCAAATTACAGGTTGTTCACGTCAATGTCGTTACAAGTACTGTTGAAAACGCTCATAGCTTGAAACAATGGTGTTTTGATGAGAAAATTAGTTGATGCAGTAGGTAAACAGAAAACTGGAGAGGTTCTGACCAATCTATTAGGAACGTGAAAGTTTACTTGAAATAGTAAGTCAGGAGAGTCAATAAGAGATTTATTTACACAATTTTATAAGAAAACAGACCAGATGGTAATTTCTTCGATTCGTCAATAAAGGCAGCTGAAAACGTTCAGTTATAATGACCTCATTGACACCCCTATCAGGATACACATCATCATATTTTAATATAAAAAATTTGGCAAACTTTCTTTGAATATTCTCTACCTGTTTAATATACTTAGCGTGTATTGGATTCCAAACAACTGCACCATATTCAAGCCGTGAAAGCACATAGCTGGAATATAAAGTTTTTAATGTTTTACTGTTATGAAAACCACTTGAATTACGTATTATGAAACCCAACGTCCTCATCGCAGTAGTGCATATCCAATTAATATGATGGGCAAATGAAAGTTTAGGATCAAAAATAATTCCAAGGTCCTTGAAGGTATTACAACGTGTAATATCTTCATTATCCAATTTATACTGGAAGTCGATGGTGCTAAATTTATTCGAGTAAGTCAAAAAGAAGCACTTACCGACATTCAATGGCAGCCTATTCAACTCACACCATTGCTGTAACGACTCCATATCATGTTGTAATGAAAGGCAATCACTAGAGTCTCTTATGGTGCGGAAAAGCTTTAGGTCGTCAGCAAACAAAAGAAAATTACTAGTTATGTCATCACCAATGTCGTTAATGAAGAGTGAAAAAATTAAAGGTGCAAGGTTGCTACCCTGTGGTGCACCACTTGTGGCACTAAACGTTGAGGATTTATGTCCACGAATTTCGACGTACTGCAAGCGGTTACACAAATAGGACTCGAAAAAAGTAATTAGGTTATTACTGAAACCCAGTCTATCCAGCTTATGTAGAAATATGGAATGGTCAACCCTATCAAAGGCCTTCGAGAAATCATTGTACACAGCATCAACCTGCATTCGTTTGTCCAAAGCATTGCCTGTAAATTGAGCAAAACAAGCCAAATTACTTATTGTACTACGTTTGCTAAAAAAACTATGTTGATTTACAGAAATCAGGCTATTAACCTGTGCAAAAATACACTGATATACTGACATCTCAAAGACTTTGGCGAATATTGGTAATAAAGATACCGGTCTATAATTAGATATATCATTTGCGTCACCCTTTTTAAATACGGGAATGATTTTGGCCTTCTTCCATACGTCAGGAAATCTGTTCATTTTTAGAGACAAATTGAATATATAAAATAAAGGTAACAACAAAGCATGAGCACAATCCTTCACAATAAGGCTGGGAATATTATCATGGCCACAAATAAGTTTATCTTTCAATGCCGTTAGTATAGTTTGCTCTGGCAAACAATCAAGAGCGATACATAAATTTGAGGTGAAGACATCGTTTTTGGAGACGCGATCTGACGGCGCACTATATACACTCCCAAAGAAGCCGGCAAATGCATCAGCAATTTTATCCGGCTCAGAGAATTGAAGATTGCCCAACTTAAGCACATCAGGCAAATAAGTTGCTGATTTTTTAGCTTTAATAAACAACCAAAACGTAGTTGGATCATCAGTGATGGAATCCTCTACTTTAGAGATATAGTTTTTATACGCCAACTCGATCGATAATTTAACATTACGTCGTAGATATTTAAACTCTCTACGATGACAATCTGAATGAGAATATTTGAGCTTCCTAAAAATTCTGTGTTTACGCTTTATGCCTTTAATGATATCAGCTGTGAACCAGACAGGAAATGTTCTTTTACGAATGACCGATTTAGTTACACACACATCAAATATACCAAACAAATTCCGGTAGAGTAAACCGCACGCCTCATCAACATCCTTCAGAATATAAAGATCTAACCAGTCGATATTTAATATCATTTCATAAAGCTTCGGAAAGTTAGCCTTCCTGAAATTGTACTTAGTTTGTGATAAGTTGACAGGAACATTATGGGATTTAACTTTGAGAGATAATGAAATATAATGAAAAATCACATAGAAAAAATAACAGCAGAGCAACACAAATGTTCGGATTTATCTTAAGAAATTGTAAGAATACACTTGTACTTAAAAACTTGTTTATGTCTTTGGTAAAAAGCAAATTGGAATATGGTTCTTTGATATGGTCACCAATTTATAGTAAATATATATTTGTATTGCAGCAAGAGCAAAGAAAATTTTTAAAATATTTTTCTTCAAGAGGGGATGGAGTGTACCCACAGAGAGAACAGACAATGCAATATTTTTGTAGCGGTTTAATTTTGATAGCCTTCAGAAACGTAGACAATTTCATTCAATAACATTTTTGCTTAAAAATTTTTAATGGCAGTGTTGTCTATCCTTCGTTGAAAGAACTCAAGTTTTTTATTCCCAAAGGTCTTGGTAGATCAAGCAACTATTTGTATTTGTCGAGAGCTATTACGAATGTTATGTTTGGATCAACAGCATATAAAATCTGTTTAATTTATATCCGAATAGCACATCAATGTGATCTTGGCATACACTTTAAACAATTTGATTTTTATACTGTGACAAATGAATGTATACTGTGTTGCTTCGAATGTCAGTGCCATCTGCACGTGTGTTCGTTGTGCTATTTTTATTTACTTTGTTAAGTATAGACCAGAGGTTCCCAAACTTTTTTTTCTCGTAGACCACTTTCAAAATTTTTACTGGTTTCCGTGGACCCCCTGCTGCTACATTCCTACCATATTCCTAAAACACACACAAAAAATGTGAAGATTAGATCTAACGATGGAAATTTGCGTCGTGGCTGAGTTCCAACCCTAAATTCGGAGTGGTAAAAATAAAAAGAAAAATAATATATTTTCTTATGTTCTATTTATTAAAATAATATGATTACAGACTTAATACAATTAAAATTAAACATTAATAACGTACCGTAACTTCAACAATGCAAATCAACAATTAAAAAAAAATAGTCATAATTTTAATGGGAGGGATGTACTTGATGGATTGACAGCAAATTATCAATATTTGGCTTCAGTTTTGCAAGAAATAACCGCAAATATCCCCGTTCTGTGATATTCAATCTGCTCCTTTTTTTTGTTAATAGGTTTGTAACGACACTAAAACTTTTTTCGACAAGGTATCACGAGGGAAACGCTATCAAAAGTTTTCTCGCAATTTCCCAAAGCCCAGGATATTTTTCGGGTATTTCTGCCTGCAGCCAAAATGTTTGATAGCCTTTTTTAAATTTCACCTTCAGCTCCTCATTGGTGCTAAGCTGGAGTAGCTCCTCTTGTAATACCATATTCGCCACTTCCGTTTCATCAAATGCATTTATGATTTATTTCCATCGTCAGAATATCTTCAAATCTATTTTTGCAGGACATTTAAATGTTGAACGTATGTCTGAATATCCTCATCAAGACATTCTGCCTGTGACAAGTTTGGAAACTGGAGAGAATTCGCGCCGACTAATATTTTTCTTCATAAAATTTCAATTTTTCAAGAAAAGCCGAAATTACACCCTTTGTTTTTATTAAATTTAGGCAGTCCCCTTGTAACTGCAAGTTAATGTCATTAGATTTTTTGAACAAATCTGTCAGATACGCGATGTCTGTTTTCAATTTGATCAGGTTTTCTTTTAAATCTGGATCTTTACTTTCCAGAAACTCTAAAACTGATTCAAAAAGTGAGTAAAATCTTGTTAATGCACCTTTCGACAACCAGCGTACTTCAGTATGTAAGAGCAATCGTTGGAAGTCTTCATCATTTTCGTCGCACAATTGTGCATATAAACGGGTATTCAACGCATTGCTTCTTATTTTGTTAACTGCTTTAATCACAAATTGAAGCGATTGGTGCAATCTATCACTCAAATTTTTCGCTACCAGGTGTTGTCGGTGGATAACACAGTGAATTGCAATTACTCCTGGTATAATTCTTTTAAGATGGCTTATAAACATACGATATCGCCCGAAGATGGCAGGAACTCCATCTGCTTCCACCGAAATAATGTTTGTAAATGGAATCGATTTTTCCTTAAAAAAATCACTCAGGACATTAAAATATTGATTCGCCTTTAGTGACCGTCTCCAAAGTTTTCGCGAATAGCAGCTCTTCATGGATTTCTTCGTCCATAACAAATCGAACATATGCCAATAATAATGCTTCATTACCAGGTAAAGTTGACTCGTCCAGTTGAATAGAAAAATGAGTTGTTTGCAGATAATTACACAAGAAGCTTTCAATATCAGAGCTCATTTCATCAATACGTCTTTTATACAGTGTTATTACTCAAAGGAATTCTTTTGAGTACGTCAAATGGAGGTTTGTGCAGAACAGTTTTTAAAACCTCTTCAACAGCGGGTAAAATTAACTGTTCTCCGATGATGTGCGGTTTTCCAGATTTCGCTATAAGCAATGAGATATTGTAAGATGCCCGCAAGCCATCATCGTTACTTTGAGACGTTGAAGCGAACATACTGTGCACAGTGGGTCTCTTTTCATATTTTTCCTTTAATGTTTGAAAATATTTTAAATCATTACCTATTTTATCAGGATGACACCTTCTTAGATGATCTTCGAGCTTCGATGGTTTCATAGAGTCATTGCTCAAAACTTTGTTGCATAAAAGGCATATGGGCAATCTTTTGTCTGCCTTTGATGGAAGAAAACCAAATTTCAAATAATCAACACTGTACTGTAGACATTTCTTCTTAGATTCAGCCATGTTTCGTATCAGTTACCTACCTGTAAAGAAAAAAATGTTTGTTTTAGTAATCATAAGGCGACTTTAACAGGATATGGCTATTTTAACAGAATAAAATAGGATTAATTAATTATTGCAATGAAAAAGCCAAAATGCCAGCGACAAAACTGATTTTAATTATTAAAAGCAATAAACTGCTAAGACCCATATAGAGGTTTTCGCAAAACGGCTAAATCTATTTTGATGTAATATAAAATATTTTTTGATTAATTATATTTTGATACATTTCTGTAAACTCGAGAGAAAATACTTTTAAAGAATATTTTGACATCAAAACGCCGCGATTTTAATGATTTATTTATTACTTTGATGTACGTTACGAGTGGTACATAAAGACACGTACAATTTATGAAAATATTTTTAGTCATTTAGCATTAGCAACTACGAGGGCACTGAAATATGTACAAACATGCAGGTCAATCATATATCTCTCCTTTAGTGAATCACCACAGTCGGGTAAATAAATAATTTTATAATAAAAAGTACTAAAAGTTCAATCTTTCTCGGCTTTCCGTTCTTTTATAGAAGTATCGAATAATGGCCCTGTTCAGTATTTAATTTTTATTACGTACCTACTACACGCAAACATAACAAATATAATATTATTACAATATAAAATAAAAATATGAATAACAAATAGGCAGGTACTTACTTTTTCCGGCACTGGCAAACACTGACATCGATTCACTCACACTTTTCTTCCATTTTTCACCGAAATACAGCCTGTCAAAAATCACCGAAAAATTTGGAATCTTTTTTGCTCCCTTAATTTTTTTGAGTAGTGTATTGTCTACAATGATAGGTAAAGCCAAGCCAACATTTTTGTTCTTTACTATCGAAACCAGATAAATTTTCGTGGACCCCCACTTACAATTTGTGAAACTCCATTTTTTTTTCGCGCCAACGTAGACCCCCGTCGAGTCTCCCGTGGACCCCTGGGGGTCCACCTGAACCACTTTGGGAATCACTGGTATAGACTTCTCGCTCTATATGGCCCAATAAATGACTTCGTGTTGGGCTCGGTTATAAATAAATTTAGAACTTGTGAACTAGAATAATAGAATAACAGTTTTGTTATGTAATATATCTATTATGTTGGGAATGTGGAATCTTTGGCACAATGACACTACTCAGTACATATCACCACTACACCAAACACTTTATTTTTGCGCTCGACGCGCGTTTCGCTAACCATGTTAGCTTTATCAGGAGCGGGTGCGAGTGCAAAAATAAAGTGTTTGGTCTAGTGGTGATATATACTGAGTAATAATATATCTATCCTTATATAGATTAGTTAACTGACAAGAACTGAATATGAAGTTAAAACAATTATATAGATAATAATAATAATAATAATATATGGACGACATAAAACTCTACGCTGCCACACAAACACACCTGAAAGAACTCCTCAAAATCACAGAAATATTCACCTTAGATGTCAATATGGAATTTGGTATGAATAAATGCAAAGTGCTCCACATCAACAAAGACCAATGAAAATGCTACCATGAGACAGAAACCATCAACAATGAAACACTCGATAACATGTTCGACAAAGAAACATACAAATATCTAGGCTTCCAACAAAGCACCAAACTCAACCACACTCACATCAAAACAGAGCTGAGAACCGAATTCAAAAACAGACTGACGAAACTCTTGCAAACAAAACTCAACTCTAAGAATCTCACTAAAGCCATCAACACGTTCGCTGTACCTATACTCACATATTCATTTGGTATCATCAAATGGTCACAAACAGACATAGAAAATATTCACATGCTTATACGATCTCAATTCACCAAATACAGGAAATTACACCCCAACGCATGCAAAGAAAGACTTACCATCGAGAGGAAGGCAGGAGGAAGAGGAATTATAGACATCAGATCATTACACACAAAACAAATACAAGCACTTAGGAAATACTTTCACAGCAAGCAAACCAGCCTCCACATAGCGACAGTGAAAGCAGACAAAAACTACACACCTCTCGACTTATCCAGGGCAGACCACTCAGCAGACACGCACAGTCATATCCAATTACAACAGGAAAAGATGAAAACGTGGTCAGAGAAAACACTCCACGGAAAACACAGATACCACATAGAACAAGACCATGTAAATAAAAAACAATCATACACCTGGTTACAGGATGGGCAGCTATTCCCTGAAACAGAAGGCTTCTTACTTGCCATCCAGGATAAAGTCATATTAACCAGAAACTACCAAAAGCATATCATCAAAGATCCGACTATTGCAGAGGACAGATGTAGGAAATGCCACCAGTAGAAAGAAACGATCGAACACATAACGAGCGGATGTAAAATATTGGCCGGAACAGAGTACACAGCCAGGCACGATTCAGCTGCCAAAGCGGTTCACCAAGCACTAGCCACAACATACAAACTCATAGTAAACACAGATCCATACTACAAATACACACCAACATCCATACTTGAAAATAAAGATTACAAGCTCTACTGGGACATCAGTATCCATACAGATAAAACAGTCTCCGCCAATAGACCCGCAGTGCAAAAAAGGAAAAGTCACCTATCTAATTGACATAGCTGTCCCCAACGACACAAACATCCAAACGAAATACACAGAAAAAATTTCCAAATACACAGACCTTGCAACGGAAATAAAAAGGCTATGGAAACAAGAAAAAGTCATCATTGTCCCCCTCATTATATCAGCCACAGGCCTTACACCAATAACATTCACACCACATTTAGTACAATTAGGACTCAACACAAACATACACAAAAACATTCAGAAGTCAGTGATTTTGAAAACATGTAACATTGTCAGGTCATTCCTTAATACATAATGGTAATAGCGTTTGTGCTGACTTGGTTTTGGCCCGTCAGCCAAACATGGAAACACATTGATCAAATGTGAGAAAGAAGAACTTTTTGTAATAATAATATTCCTTGTTATACATAATTTACCATAGTAAATCAAGATGGGTTCACAAAAGAGTATAAACTCGAAGTTTTAGATTTCAATATATGGTATTAAAACCTAATAGCCTGTGATCATGGGCATATTCTCATAAAATGTTAAAGCTAACTTTGAGTATCGTCAAAAATGTATGTCAAATGTCTCAACACTAACAAGACCTTGGTATGCTAGATGCCCTATTTCTTAACATCATTAATTATCTTCTTGAAAACTTGCTGTAATGCCTGAGCCATAATTTTCTAAGAGATTCAGAAGTTTACAGGCCAATATTTATGGATTTTTGTCCAATGCATTTGAGTTTTTTTTTACATTTGAATTTTATAAATATTAATATAAATAAATTGACATTGAAATTTAGCCATTTTATTTATTTTTGCGTTTAGGATCTGTGGAACTTCTTGGTGCTATGGCATATTGTGCTCCGAAACAACTGTCTTCTTGCCTACCTAGTATTGTTCCCAAGCTTATTGAAGTTTTAAGCGATTCACATATTAAAGTCCAAGAAGCTGGAGCTACTGCTTTAAAAGTTATTGGTTCTGTAATAAGAAATCCGGAAATTCAAGGTTAGTTACTTTTTTCTGTATCTTTTAAATATTTTTTTTTTAATTTTTACAAGTTCCAACTAATATAAAATACTTTATTTAAAGGCTGTAAACACTGCTACCTTATTTTTAATGTTCCGTACAGAACACTTATGTGTTCACTTTGGTTCGTTTTTTTGCGATTTCTGTCTTCGAACGCACCAATAACTTTATATAATATTCGCTCAGCATAGTCGATGAAAATTGTTCCAAGCTCATCCCAAAATACAGAAGCCAAAACCTTCCCAGCCGACTGTTGTGTTTTTGGTCGCTGGATCCATGTTTCATCCATTGTCACATATCGCATGGAAAAATCGTTTTTTTATTGTGCTTAAACAGATCCAAACAGCGCTCAGAATCATCAACACGTTGTTTTTGGTCCACTGTGAGCAAACGAGGTACTCATTTCGAACAGAGCTTTCTCATGCCCAAATGTTCATGCAAAATATGACCAACACGCCCTTTTGATATCATTAGGGTATCGTCTATCTGACTCAATTTCACTACGGTCATCCAAATTTATGGATTTTTTTGATGTTTTTCGGTGTAATCACCTTATTTGGGCGTCCAGAGCATTCAGCATCATTTGTGTCGGTACGACCGCGTTTAAATTCAGCATACCAGTAAATGATGAGTGATTTTCCAGGAGAGCAGAGTCCCCGTAACACTTATCAAGCCATTGCTTTGCTTGAACGGTATTTTTTCCCATCGAAAAACAGCGTTTAATCAACACACGAAATTCGATTTTTTTCCATTATTTTGAAAATATCAAAAGTAGCGTCATAAAAACCACTGTAAACTAATCATCGAAATGTTATGAAATTTTGACACATATCGTTTGAAGATTGGTACTTCCTATGGATATGGATTTTTTTGAAAAGGGCGACATCTATGTGTCAGACCAAAAACTTTTCAGCTTACGTGTTATTTTACCATTAAATTAACGTATATTCATTGTTCCAGCTATTGTACCGGTACTTCTAAAGGCACTCCAGGACCCTTCAAATAAAACGTCAGTATGTTTACAGACCTTACTGGATACTCAATTCGTACATTTCATCGACGCTCCTTCGTTGGCCCTAATAATGCCAGTAGTCCAGAGAGCATTTATGGATCGTTCGACAGAAACAAGAAAGATGGCTGCCCAAATTTATAGGCAACATGTATTCCCTCACTGATCAAAAAGATCTAATGCCATACTTGCCTACAATTATTCCCGGACTGAAAACGTCGCTGTTGGATCCCGTGCCAGAGGTTAGATCAGTTAGTGCTAGAGCACTGGGTGCGATGGTAAGAGGCATGGGGGAGTCTAGTTTTGAGGACTTGCTGCCATGGCTAATGCAGACGCTTACTTCCGAGACTAGTTCTGTTGATAGATCGGGTGCCGCTCAAGGGTTATCAGAAGTGGTGGGTGGACTAGGTAAGTATTATATTTTTAGTAATTTGTCTAGGGATAGGCGACTGTACTAGTTAAAATATTTTATGTTAAAACAAGAACATTATAACGTAGGTAATATTTTTCTATAGGTATTAATTTTCGAGTCATTGATAAAAATCCCTACTCTTCTAGACCGACCCTAAATAAAACTAATTAGGTATGGTTGATATTTCAACTGCTAACTGCAAGATGGAAACATCTTCGCCTTTAAAACTGAGTATTCATAAAACTGTTCAGTATTAATGCGTGGCGCAACTTCGAAAATATTTTTCCGTGAAAAAAGAAAATATCTCTTAATATATTTTTTTTATAATGCCGCCCAGTAATCAGACTATGACCTGTAATTAGAAAGCAAACATCAAACCAAATGGATGATCAGTTTAAGAAGCAAATAAGAACAGAAATGGCGAGTTTTGAATCTCAATGGGTTAAGATGAAGAATGAATTAATAGCGGTACAGGAGGAAGAAATAGGTCGAGAGAAGAATAGAAAAAAAAACAGGAATGGATGACATAAGAAATACTAAATCTGATGGACGAAAGACGATTACAGAAAACAAAAGATGTCTTAAAGTACAACGAACTAAACAGAGTAATACGTCGAAAATGTAGAGAAGCTGAGGAAATCTGGTTAAGCGGGAAATGCCGAGAAATAGAGGAACTGCAAGAGAAATATGACAGTCAGTCTATATAAAAAGGTGAAAGAATTGGGAGGAAAAAAAACAAGAAACAATTCTGAGAATGAAAAGTAATGAAATTATAGTGGATGTTAAGGACAAAATAAAGACATGGGAGCAATACATAGAACAACTTTTCAATGGACATAGATCAGAAAACTTACAGCTAAATAGGGATAATGAGATAGGATCAGAAATAACAAGAAGAGAACTTATTCATGTTATACAATTACAGAAGGATGGAAAAGCAGTTAGTCCAGATGAGATAAAGGGAGAAATCCTCAAAATATTTTCATATAAAAGTCCATTTATTAATCGACTGGTAAGCTTATTTAACAAGATCTATGAAACTGGACAAATCCCTCTTGGCTAAAGTCGACTTTCATCTCAATTCCTAAAAAGTCAGAATCAATGTAAATGATTATCGTTTAATAAGTTTAATGTCTCACGTTATCAGGGTATTCCTGAGAAACATCCATACCAAAATATATAGAAAATGTGAAGCATAAATAGGAATTTGGATTCGGAAAAGGCATGGGTACCCGGGAAGCTTTATTCTCATTGAATGTATTGGTGTAATGCACGAGAAATTATAATAAAAATTCTAGAAACATCAAATATAGACAAAAGAGATCCAAAAAATTATTAAAAATCTGTACTGGAATCAATCAATGGGAGTTAAAATTTGGCTGGAAATGCCCTAAAGCATAAAAAAAATAACCCAGGGTGTAAGACATGGATGCATCCTCTCACCACTTTTGTTCAATCTTTAGTCTGATGCTGTGTTTAATGAAGCCCTCTATCAATCTGTTGAAGGAATAACAGTTAATGAGAGTACACTGAACAACATACAGTATGCTGATGATACTGTCCTATTAGCAAATAATATCAAAGATCTCCAGACCAATCGAGTCGTAACAGCCAGCGGAAGATTTGGATTAACTATTAATATAAGAAAAACCAAGTGGATGGTATTAACAAAGAAAAATTTGCCAGCAGAATCCCTCGAAATCAGGGGCAACACCGTAGATCAGGTCTCCACATTTAAATATTTGGGAACCAATATAAATGGCAAGCGGGACACCAGAAAGGAAACAATCTATTTCCGAATTGAACAGGCCCGAGTAACATACATGAATATGAATAAATTTTTCCATCGCACAAGTCTCAGTCTCTAACTCCAAATGAAAATGGTGAGAGCATATGTATTCTTCGTGCTATTGTATGGATGTGAGTGCTGGACCCTTGACTCTGGCTCAGAAAAACGACTGGAATGTTTTAAAATGTACATTTATAGATGTCTTCTTCGCACCGGTACAGAAAATAAAAAACAGAGAAGTACTGGAAAGAATGAACAAAATGAAAGAATTACTAACAACCACTAGTTGTTCATAGATCCAACTTTGCCTTACATTCCCCCATCGCACGGCTTCATGCCAGAAGCAATATGGCTGATGTTGATTTTTTTATTGTGTCACTTGGTGGCCTCAGGCGAATATTGTCGGATGTGGGATTTGAGGCAGTTATGACACTCGCGAATGTTTGTGCATTGTGTTTTGTGCCTTGGTTTCTTGTTTGTTATCTTTCGGTTGTTGCTTTCTAGGCTTTCATTTATATTCATTTATGTTTACTCTAAGTTTTACTTCTTTACTCTTTTTTTAAAATTTTGTCTTGTTTTTATTACCTTAGTTGAGTTAGTTAGTTAGTTTAGGTAATTTTTTTTTGTTGATTTTTTATTTGTCAAATTTTTATTATACTGGGTTACCCGTAAAGAAATAAATAAACCATAAAAACAAGAAAAACGCCAATACTTCGGACCGAAAGTACGAATTGCTACGTCTAATTATTGAAGGCGAAATAAAGGGCAAACGATCGATCGGAAGACGACAAAATACTTAACTGAGGAACATGAGAAAGTGGTTTGAATGTGCTTCGAGTGATATTTTTCGAGTAGCAGTTTTTAAAGTTCATTTAGCTACCATATGTGGATCGCCAACCTTCGTGAGGAGACCGCATCGTAATAGGAAGAATCAGTCTATGAGATTGTGTCATCAGAACAGCAAAAACTTAAGACGCAAGGGATTAAAATAAAAACCTTCATACCAACACATTGTCAATTGGTTCGAATTTTACTTTAGATTTTTTTAGGTGTTGAAAAACTACACAAACTTATGCCGGAGATTATAAGTACGGCCGAAAGAACAGACATCGCTCCACACGTTAAGGACGGATATATTATGATGTTCATTTATATGCCTGTCGTGTTTACAAACGAATTTACACCATACATAGGGCAAATTATCAATCCAATACTTAAAGCTCTCGCTGACGAAAATGAATATGTGAGAGATACTGCTTTAAAAGCTGGTCAAAGGATTGTTAATTTGTATGCTGAATCTGCTATTTTGTTATTATTACCGGAGCTTGAGAAAGGTTTGTTTGATGAAAATTGGCGAATTAGATACAGGTGAGTTTAACTGTTATAATTTTTTTCGCTTTATTTTAAATTATCATTGATTTTAGTGTGAAATCAGTAGAGGTTATAAAAGTATGTTTTTAAATGAGTAAAATTATTTAGCGAATTATACCCCAGAGCTAATAGATAGTTGCCGTATATTTAAAACACTGTTTCTGCCTATTTAGAGAAAATATTACTTTACAAAACTTCCAGCAGTATTAATTAGTGTAGTAAATAAGTGTTACATTTTAGTTCTGTTCAACTTTTGGGAGATCTGTTATATCGTATATCCGGAGTTACGGGTAAAATGAGCACTGAAACAGCTAGTGAAGATGATAACTTCGGAACAGAACAATCCCATATGGCTATTATAAGAGCGCTAGGTGAGTTGGTCGAACCATAATAATTCTGAACTCGTATCTACACTGTCTGTCTTATCAGGGAATAAAATACTCTTCGACCATTAATTAAAATTAAGTCCGGCCGGTTTTGCTGTTAGCGGATAGGTTTCTCAAAAACCGTATATATATATATATATATATATATATATATATATATATATATATATATATATATATATATATATATATATATATATATATACAGTCCCTGGCCAAATTATTAGACGCACTGCAAGATTTCATGTAAAATATTAATTACCGAGTGATATTGTACCGTTTTATTATTTTAAATTGATTTGTTTTTTATTTTTATATTATCCAATCAATTACCTATTTATTTGACATAAATAAAACAGCATTAATTTAGAAAAACATAAGTTTATTAAGTTTTAAAGAAAAGTGAAATTAATGTTAGTAAAAGTCAATATTTAGTTGAGCCACCTTAGCCGCTATCAAAGCTTTAATTCTGCGCGGCATGCTATCAATGCAAGATTGTACTGTCTCCTGCATTTGAGGATGATGATTCCACACATGAATAATCTTTTCTAGGAGCTGGGTTTTGTTGGTAATCACATCTTTAGCCACTTCTCTTTTCATCAGCTCCCACACATTTTCAATGTGGTTCATATCAGGGCCAATCCAACAGAGGGATATTTTTTGCTGCCAAAAAAGCTTTAACAGACCGAGCAGTGTGGCAGGGAGCTCCATCTTGCATGAAAGTGAATGGTTCCCCATTTGGAAACCATTCTCTGAGCTGCGGAATCAACCGATTTTGTAATACTTCTTTGTACTGATCTTGCCTCATTATTCCTTTGACGACGTACAGACGTCCAGTGCCCTTGCCGCTGATGACTGACCAAATCATCACTTTGGTGGGATGTTTAACTGTCGGGACGACACAATCAGGATGAAACTTTTCTCCGTGACGACGACGCACATACTGAGCTTTATTCTGCAAAATTTCGAATGTGCTTTCATCACTGAAGCAGACCTGTCAAAATAGGAAAAATATATAAACTTCCATGTTTATTTGCTTTATTTAACTGAAAATGATAATAATGTATGAATTATTGATTAAATTGCTGTATCTTACCGATCTCCAGAAGTCCACATCTTTGTCTTGCCATTGTTTGGCCCACTTCAGGCGCTTTGCTTTCATTGCAGCTGTTAACTTGGGCTTCCTGGCGGGGGGCGACAGGCCTTAAAATCTAATTCTTTCAATTTTCTTCCAACAGTGCGCTCAGAAGCATTTACGCTAGCATCCTGGAGTCGTGATTTTATTACCTTTGTGGTAGCAAATCTGTTTTCTACACAAATTTTCTTCAAACATCTCTCTGACCGTGGAGTGAAAATTGGTTTTCTACCGCATCTTTTCTTTCTTTTCGGGCTTAATTCCTTCCCTGACTCAATTTTCTTTTTTATGCGTCGTACACTAGCTTCAGAAACCTCCAATCTTCGTGATATTTCTCGGTTTGTAAATGTTTTTGCAATCACAAGGGCCTTCACTTCAGCTTTTTTACGTGGTGAAAGATCGCCTTTTTCTACCCATAATGAAAATAGTCCAATTACTTTTTTAAAACACTGCATACAAAATAAACTAATAACTGAGTAGTATAAAACTGTTAAACAAACAATCACATTCCATAAAGCCACAGAAACACGTCCGTACCTGACTCGATTCCGATCGCGACTGATACAGGTTTGTACTTATTTACGTTCATGTATCACTTTGTCAACACAGTGTTGCCATATGTTAAAAATAAATACAAATATGTAGTCTACAACAATTCTTTTAAATAAAAATCAATAATATTGTAGTTTAAATATACCATTATTGCATAAAAACTCTTAAGAAACATAAAATTACTAAAAAAAATACAGTGCATCTAATAATTTGGCCAGGGACTGTATATAATTTTTTGAGTACTTTCCACCATAAATAACTCATAAAGAAGCTGTTGAGATATTTGTAAGAAATAATAAGACATAACTTAGAATTGTTTTTACTTATGAATAGCTACGTTGAGTTGTTTTAAAATGTATTTGCACATTTTATCCACAGAAACGACATTTTTTAAAATTAATTAATAATTACATATTGACATTTTGGCACCTAATCAGATGACATTGTCAAAAGTAGTTATAAAAATTGAGAAAATAAGGACTCTATTTTTAACAATATTAAGAATAATATAATAACAAGTATTATTTCGTATAATTTTTAAGTAAAAAATATTCTTTGCCAAAAAAAATGTAATTTTTTGACATAAGCCTATTAATTCGTTACTTAGTAACTGAAAATGTCATATATGTTACAAGCTTGGCTTTTTTTGGCGCTGCTTTTTGAATTTTGCGTTATTAACGAATGTCATTTTCTAACATGTAACAAGGTTAGTCGTTAGTTAACAACGCTAGATTTAAATTCCACCATTACAAAAATTAAGTTTGTGTGCGACATTTTCAATTACTAAGTAACGAATGAATAGGTTTTCGTAAAAAAAATTATTTAAGATTCTAGTTATTATTATTTCCATTATTTCTACTAATTTATATTGTTTTCAATGTTGTTAAAAATATTTCTTTATAATTTTTAATTTTCTTAATTTTTATAACTTCTTTTGACAATGGCGAAAAATCAGATGCCAAATGTCTCTTTCTCCAATCTTCAAATACATCGGAATTCATATTTTCGTGATAATCTCCCGTTTTCTTGGGTACCAACTTCTTTTTCATATAATCCAGAATAATTATTAGACCAAAAATGCATATGCCGCAACAGCTTACTGAAGCATGTAGATCGACACACTTTCGAAAAATTTAATTTAAAACTATCGTTTGTTATTTAGGTGCGGAAAGAAGAAACAGAGTACTAGCTGGGCTATATATGGGCAGATCTGACGTAGCTCTTATGGTACGTCAAGCTGCTCTACACGTATGGAAAGTGGTTGTAACAAACACACCAAGAACTCTTAGGGAAATCCTGCCAACACTCTTTGGTCTGTTATTGGGATGTTTAGCAAGTGATAGTTACGATAAAAGGTAAAAAACCATTTTTTACTATTATATAATGTAGGGCAATCTGAGCTATTTCCAATACCGCTACAGTGCTATTTTACGTTAAGAGAGAAATACGAGAAGAGGCACGTTTTGCGTATTTACATATATGGCAGCACGGAGCGTTTTTTACTCTGACACGTTATTTTTTATGAAAACAGCACGGGCTTTAGGGAAATCACTGTCGGAGTATCGATTCCCGTTGGTTTTTTCTTACTGCAAGTTATAACCGGTGGGAAATACGTGGTATCGGTTCATCATCATCATCAGCCTCTTTCTGCCCACTGCTCGAAATAGGCCTCCTTCATGTTCCTCCATATTCTTCTGTCTTGTGCCGCCTCACAATATCGCTTGCTGACATACTTTTTCACACCATCCAACCAACGTTCGTGCGACCTCCCAGCACTCCTCTTGGATATTCTTGGCCTCCAATGAGATGTTCTGTTAGGCCATTCGTCTAGGTTTTTTCTAACCATATGTCCAACCCAGTGGGTTGGACACGTGAACTGACCACATAACTAAAATTAAATAGAAAGTTGCTTCGAATATATTAGGTTATACGCCTTTTTCGGGTTTCTTGGAGCCGAGGAATCTGAAAATGTTGTTACTTTGTGTTTTATTTGTTATTTTAACAGAATTCCATGTCCTGACTCATGACTTCAACACGCCTTGTGACAGTCGGACGAGATAACTGAAGTTCTCTAATAGCAGACATAATCTCTGTTTTATTTTTAAAATCTCCAAATAAAGTCTCACCCGCTTCAATAAATGCTTCCTTCACAACCAATCCATCATCAAATGGTTTCTTGTGTTTCGCCAATATATGAGATATTTTAAATGACGCGATCGTTGCAGCTTTTGATTGTTTGGCTAGTCTTGTGAACATGGTTTGTTTTTTTTTTCAAACAAGTTATCAAATCACGTACTTTTCGTTTTGTTAATTCACTCTGTGACGGAAAATCCTTTTCATAGTTTTTATGAACCGTTTTATGATGCGCGTTCCCACGCTTAGGTATTGCAACTGACGCACGGCAAATGAGACAAATGCACTTATCCTTTACCATACAAAAGAAAAATTCTTCCTCCCAATCGTTATTAAAATGATAAGTTTTTACTTTTCTTCGCCGCACTCATTTTGGACTATTTATTAATAAACTTTGTATCGATGTATCGCCTTCAAGTTACAACTCAGACTGACTCATATTCCTGCAGGCGCAACGTTTATATTGGCGCGAACGAAGTCTCGAATGTTCTCGTCAAACACGCCGCCGAAGTTTCTAGAAAAATCAGTGGGAATCAAAAACGCGGCTTTTCTTTGACAAGTACCGCGCGTTCCTTTGATAAAGCCGCCTTTTAACGCTAGCAGGGGGTTATTACGATAAAAGAAAGTGATTAGGGGGTTATTCTGGCCTAATTGTGGATCGAATAAATTTTAGTAGTTTATTCATTACATTTTGTTTTAGTTACCTAAAACAAAATCTGTGAATAGTTCTATATCGGAATATTCATTATTATTTTTACTTTTTGAAATTTATTTAACACTTAATAATATTATTATATTTAATAATATATTATATTAATTATATATTATATAATATTAATATAAATATAATATTATATTATTATAATATTATATTATAAACGGATGGGCGAAGGTCGATCTTAGGTGGGATCTTAGACTAATAGTGTTGTCTGTCTCTTTCGATCACATGGAGAAAGAGCATGCGCACTCTCTTACATTCGATGCCTACGCCATGAGCAGCTGCTACGCTGCGTCCTTTTCTTTCACACTGAACAATACACGCAGTGTTTCTCTGTCGCGCGCTACTTAAAATTGCGACAACCGTGAGTCTTGACCGAATTTACTTAGATAACCCCATACCATCGTATTTGTAATAAAATTAACTTTATTTTCATATAAATTTTAATTGGTAAACACATGAGCGTAAGTATATATCATCAATTTACGTGTTCATACCTGACAACCCAGTAGTAGGGACCAGAAAAAAATAGGCAACCCAACGGCGTATTGTCTGTCCCTTATATCTCATACTTTCTCATTTTATATTGATTTCGTTTGGTTTACAGATGAGCGTAAAAGTAAAACATTAATTACATTAATTTTTATTAAGGGCAGCCTTGACTTAATTTCTCTAGGCAACCCATTTGCAATGTGTTTGTTCACATATTAAGATTGCTAAAAAATATGTTTCACTCGGTAAACGGATGAGCGAAGTTCGATCTTAGGTGGGATCTTGTACTATTTATATTGCTAAATATATATAATATATCTTAGGTCTATTTAAAACTTAATTTTTACAGGCAAGTTGCCGCAAGAACATTGGGTGACCTAGTAAGGAAATTAGGCGAAAGAGTTCTTCCAGAAATTATCCCTATCCTAGAGAGAGGACTACAATCAGATCGGCCGGACCAACGCCAAGGCGTGTGCATCGGTTTATCCGAAATTATGGCTTCTACCTCTAAGGATATGGTACTTACGTTTGTTAATTCTCTGGTTCCAACTGTAAGAAAAGCCCTCTGTGATCCACTACCAGAAGTTAGACAAGCAGCTGCAAAAACATTTGATAGTTTGCATTCAACTGTCGGTGCAAAGGCGCTAGATGATATTTTGCCCACTTTATTAAATCAACTGGTTAGTATACTGAATTTGTTTAGGTTTAAGTAAGGACGGTATGCTGAGCGTTCTTTTTTTTTCACTTCAAACAGAATAGAACATTAAACTTAAAAAATTGTCTACTAAAGAAGGAGAATTTCAGTTTTCGCTAGTTAGTCTATTAATTGCCTTAAATTTTGGCAGACAGCACTGCAAGCAGAACCGACATAATAGATCACGTGCTTGTCAAAATTTGATCAAGTCGATGAGATCAATCATCTCATCGTTAAATCATAATAACCTAATGTGCGTTGTGATTCTCGAGCGCGCAGAAGTTGAGAAGGGTTTTGAGAATACTTGCGCGGGGGCCACAGTTCCTTTTAAATGCAGCTGTTCAAACTGCTGTACTTATGCGATAGAAAATTACTGACTAACGTCATGTCGGCGGTCTGATACAGAAAATGCTTAACTTAGGACTCTTGAAAGTAACATTTTTATTGTATTTGTATCCCAAACGATCTTACTGTTAATATTTGCCAACATTTACTTTTACAAAATTCTAAGAATTCCTCGATAATGTGACACTTGACCTAGGAGATATATATATATATATATATATATATATATATATATATATATATATATATATATATATATATATATATATATATATATATATATATATATGATATATACAACGCAGGAACTACCTACTTACAAGTTTTCTGGCAAAACTTGTGAGGTCTGTTATTGATTGCCCTGAATTATTGTCCCAAATCATGTTGCAAGTGCCTGTTCGTACAATGAGATCCCCTCGACTTTTAGTGTGTGTACCCCATATTATAATTTTCTATTAAAATCACCACTTTACCGAGCAATGGCGTTTTATAATGAGACATTTCAAAACATTGATGTTGTCCATTTAACGCTTCCTCAATTGCTTGGACTCTTCAAGAACAGGTTATTGAGATGATCCAAAATTTTTATTTAGCATACTTTTCTTATTGTGCGATGAATGGGCTGAGCAGTATTTGTGGTGTGTAGTTGTTGAATTTTTGTAAAAATTATTATTATAACTTAAGTAGGTCTGATACTTTTTTCACCTATTGTCATATTGTCTTGTAAATGGATGTAGTTCTGTTAGACAATAAATGCTTATTATTATTATTATATATATATATATATATATATATATATATATATATATATATATATATATATATATATATATATATACACTCCTGGACAAAATTAATACAACAATATATTAAATCATACAAATCTCTATAATGAATTAATTTTAATAATTTTTTATGAACATTGGTTACACTACATACTAGTAGCAAAATTAATGGTGTAACTGGGACACTAGTAGCGTGTGTTGCCTCCTCTACTTCGGATGACAGCGTTTATGCGTCTAGGCATGCTTCTAATTAAATTTTGGATAAAATCTTGAGGAATTTGTTCCTATTCTGTGATAACTGCTTTTTCAAGTTTCCTCAGGTTTCTAGGTGCAGGTATATGACGTTTCACATTTTTCTTAAGGTGATCCCATACATGTTCTATCGGATTCAGATCCGGGCTTTTTGGTGGCCATTGCATAATCGGTATATCAACTTGATTAAGATAATCGAGTACCTCCCTAGCCACGTGAGGTCGAGCGTTGTCTTGCATAAACAGGAAATTGGGCCCCACAAAATGACCGAAAGGCATCACATGTTCTATTACAATATTCTCAAGCATTCATGGATCTCGTACGGACAGGAACTAACTCTGTGCGAGCATCAAAGCAGATGCCACCCCAGAACATAATAGAGCCACCGCCGAATGGAATCCTTGCAGAGATATTGCAAGGAGCAAACCTCTCTCCTGGTCTTCGCCATACTCGCTCACGACCATCTGGAT
Organism: Pachyrhynchus sulphureomaculatus; assembly: GCA_019049505.1. NCBI lineage: Eukaryota > Metazoa > Arthropoda > Insecta > Coleoptera > Curculionidae > Pachyrhynchus > Pachyrhynchus sulphureomaculatus. The sequence continues at coordinate 20,619,026 of CM032456.1, forward strand.
CTTTTAGACTAACCCTAGTTTCATCTGTGAAGAAAAGTTGTTTCCAATCATCCACAGACCAGTTTTCGTGATTTCGAGCAAAACGTAACCTGGCAACTCTGTTCTCTCTAGTAAGCAAGGGCGCAGTGGCTGGTCTCCTACTGTTTAATCCAGCTTCATTTAACCGTCTTCTAACTGTTTTAGAAGAAATTGTGACATTGCGAACAGCTTCGAGTTCGTTTCTTATTATAGAATTAGTGACAGTCCTGTTTCTTAAAGCATATTGTCTTATAAAACGTTCATCTAGGTCGCTAGTGCATCGTTCTCGTCCTTGCCCTAGCCTTCTAGAATAAGTTCCTACTTCATTCAAGCGTCTTACCATACGACTTATTGTGGAACGATGTTTGCCTAACAAATTGGCAACATAACTCTGACAATATCCCTCGTCCAATAAAACTGAGGCTTAAATTCCTTGTTCGATTCATTTTTCTAATTCTTCGGGGTCAAAAATAAAACAGTCTACCACAAAAACGTATTACTTCGAAAAAGGGAACAATTTATAAGCTTACTTTTAAAGAAAATCTATCGCATTATTACAGAAAATTGTTTATCTTCTAAAAAATTCTTTAGTTTTTCTTAAAACTGTAAATCTAAACGAATTGTTTTGATTTCTGTCATGAACAACGATACAAAATATGCATAGCCTACTATTCAAATAATCGATAAACTTTAAAACTGACATAAACAAAAGATAAATTTATTTTCAAATTGTTGCGTTAATTTTGTCCAGGAGTTTATATATATATATATATATATATATATATATATATATATATATATATATATATATATATATATATATATATATATCTATATATTCTTCGAGTGCCTATCCATTCCAGATGTTGGCAATTATCAGCGCTATCTTCACCTGGTCACTGCTTAACGAAGCAGATCTGTTGTTGATGTGGAAAACTAAGTTCTCAAATTTTTCAGCCACGGAATTCTCCTTCTGCCGACACCTCCCTTTTCAACGACTTTCCCCTTTAATACTAACTGAAGCAAGCCATATCTTTGTTCGTTAAGCATACTATGCTCGAGATGTTCTAATTTACGTATTTTGATGTTGGTCACGACTTCTGTTTCTTTTTCATCCTTTGTAATACTTGCTCATTTGTGACATGATCTACTCAAGATATTCGCAATATTCGTCTATACGTCCACATCTCAAAAGCATTAATCCTTTTGCCGGCTGCTTCAGTTATTGTCCAACTTTCTACTCCATATAGTTATACTGTGAATACATAACTACGAAGGAGTCTGATTTTTGTCTCTAATTTGGGATGGTGGTTTTAAAGAGAGGTCTTAGATTGTTGAATGCTGTTCTTGCTTTTTCTATACGGCCTTTCATTTCTCCAGAGTGGTCCTACTGAGCATTAACAGCTGTACCCAAGTATATGTGTTTTTTACCTGTTCCATTTTTGTGGATCCTAAGAGTAGTTGGCCAAGGTGAACATTGCTCTTGCTAATTACGATATATTTCCTTTTCTTTTCGTTCAGCCGAAGTCCGTATCCTTAACTACATTATTTAAGAGCTACTGTAGACCCTCCGATGAGTCTCCATACCTGATGTTATTTATGCATTGTCCGTTTACATTTTCGAGAGCCTCACTACATATGGCCTCAGAATAAATATTAAATAGCAGGAGTGACAAAATGCGTCTGTCAGACACCTCCTCCGAACAACTGCCCTCTAATCATAGACTTTGACTAAATCAAAGACTAATATTTTCTTGTTTTTAGAACGACGACGACCCACATGTAGTAGAATGCACGCTTGACGGTTTAAGACAAGTTATGGCTATAAAATCCCGAGTAGTTTTACCTTATTTGGTTCCACAATTGACAGCTCCACCGGCAAACACGAAAGCACTGTCCATTTTGGCATCCGTGGCGGGAGAAGCATTGAACAAATACCTGCCGAGAATTTTGCCAGCACTTCAAATGGCTCTAGCAACTTCAAAAGGCACTCCAGAAGAAGCACAGGTACGTTAAGATGTTCGATATCAACGTTTGTTGGTTATATTTTAAAGAACCTGTATCTTGATTATTTGTGGAAGTTGTAAATAACGTTAAATATGAAAGTTGTAAGTAATAAAATTAGGTTTTTTTGATACATACAACGTGTCTCAAAAATGAGTGGCAGAAAGAACTAACATGGTTTTTTTTGTAACAAAACTACCTGTATATTTTAGTATTTGAATTTTATGGTTAATTCTAAACACATTACATATAATTATACTTAAATTGCATAGTTTATATTGAGTTGAGTTCATAGTAGACATTTTTGGATAGAATAGAATAGAATAGAAATATGCTTTATTGTCCTAAAATACAACGTATTTGTTGACAAAGCAAGCTTAACTTAAATTATTATTATATTAATAAACACAAATTCAAAGAAAGAAAAAATAAGGAAACAGAACAAGATTAGTAGTCGATGCAGTAAATACAAAATAAAAGAAATAAAAATTACACATATGTCAACCCAAATGCCAATCGCTCAACTACTGTTATATGCTTATTCCAGTCTATCATTGTAGAATTCCTCAAGTACATAGTACGCCTTTTTTATAAGTAGAGCCCTAGTCTTTCGTCTAAAGACTCTCTCGCAATTCAATCCTCTCAATTTGAGAGGCAGATGATTATATATTTTTTTGCCATTATAAACAATTGCAGATTTGACCAGCTTTGTTTTCGGGGCCGGCAATGGCAGGACGAACGCTCGCCTAGTGCCGTGCCGGCTGACTGGCATTGCCTCAAGACGATGTTTTTTAAAGATCATGATAGCTGTTTCCAGGATAAATAGGGCACAAAGAGTAAGAATCCCTAACCTGGAAACAATGGTCGACATGACTCTCGCAACCCAGCTCCTGAAATATATCTAATAGCTCTCTTTTGCAATACAAAAACAGAACTAAAGTGAACTCGAGAGCACCAAGCCCAGAAACAGATCCCATACCTCAAATGATAGAGAATGAAAAACTAACATTGAAACATGTGAATCGTTTTGCTCCAAATTGTATCATTTAAATGATATAATATTGCCAGTTAAAGTGTAATAAATATCCCTTTTAAGGTACCAATATCTCAGAAACTATTTAATTTAGGTATAGAGGATGTCACATAGAAAGTGTTTATATTTAACAGTAAAATCCAAATATTCAAACACGTATAGATGTGCTCTTAGACGCCTTTTTTGAAACTACGTGTGTATATAAATGTTAACAAGAAAAATAATTCATTAGCTGCTATTACTGTAAAGTAACATTTCTTTCTCTTAGAGCAGTCCAGATATATATAACTCCGTATAGACGATGGACGATCAGGGGTTCTTCAACTAAAATAAGGAAAAAAGAGAAAAGGAAAGGGTGAAGAGTTCCTTTTCTCTTTGAAATTTTGATAATCTATAAAACCTTGTATCATTCTAATTCGGCTAGACTCGAATACTTATACAAATTAGAAATATTTTATATTGTCGATGTTAAAAATATCAGCTGGTTGTTTTATTCTCCGGAATATGACAGTATTTACACCTCGACTGGGGTCTATATGTTATATATTTATATATATATATATATATATATATATATATATATATATATATATATATATATATTATATATATATATATATGTATATATATATGTAATATATATATAATATATATATATATATATATATATATATATATATATATATATATATACAGTTGTGGTCAAAATAATAGCAGTGCTTACTAAATTTTTATCAAAACCTATTTATTAAGGTTTTTTAATAGAACAACTAAAACATAAATATGGTCCCACCTAAGATGCATCAAAGTAATATAAGGCTAATTAATTAAATTCTTAAAAATCAAAGAAAAACGACAAATTTCTAAAAATTATGGTGGACAAAATAATAGCAGTGTTTTACTAAAATTACTGTTAAAAAAAACTGTACAACTAATTAACAATATTTTTCTTTTATGAGCATCAGACACACCTAATACTTAATTGTAAACCCTTTATTGGCTATGACAGCTTCACAACGTTGCGGCATAGAGTTAACCAAATCTTGACATCTAAAAACAGAAATGCTTTTCCAAGAACCTCTAATTACAGCCCATAGCTCGTCTTGATTCTTAGGTTTTTCACGTGCTACGCTATCTTTAATATCGCCTCACAGATTTTCTATCGGGTTCAGATTTGGGCTTTAAGCTGGCCAATTTAAGACATTAATTTTTTTCTTTTCTAAAAATTGTTTATACAATCGACTGCTATGTTTTGGGTTATTGTCATGCATAAAAACCCATTTAACTGGCATTTCATATTCTGCATAGGCAACATAACGTCCTGTAAAATTTCAACATAAACACTGGCGGTCATTATGTTTTTAATCCAAAATATAGACCATACTCTGAAGTAGGAGAAACATGCTCATACCATTATTTTTGAACCTCCATGTTTAACTATCTTAATAGTGTACCGAGGCTGATATGCGGTTCCTAAAGGGCGTCTAACGTATGTTCTGCTGCCTACATTTCCAAATAATACAATTTTGCTTTCGTCGGACCACAGTATATTACGCCATTTAAATAGAGGCCATTCAATATGTTCCTTCGCGAGCTCTAATCGCCTCTTTCTGTGTCTTTTATTTAACAAGGGTACCTTACGCGGACTTCTTGCTGGTAACTTTGCTTCTTTAAGTCGTCGTTGTATCGTCTTAGGAGCTACATCCATTCCCACAATCTCCTGAAGTTGTGTTGACGAAGCAAATGGGTTTGCTTTTGAAGCGCCGAACTATAAGTGTGTCCTGTCTGGATGTAGTTTTGCGTTTACGACCGCGAGTTTCAGGTGTAGGTTGCCATCTTAAAGCTTTTGCTACCATTTTAGCTGAGCATCCCAAAATATTTTGAATCTGCATGTAAGATTTTCCATCACGACGCAATTTTCTTATCAATTCACGTTTTTCTTGAGAACAGTGCTTCTTCCTTCCCATAGTTGTATTGAAAACAGAAAAAGTGTTGATGGATGTGACACAAAACTATTCTAAATTTTGACAATTTAACCGAACACAAGGAGCAAAAACCATTTAGGTTTGAAACACACCAGTGTTAAGCGAACACTGCTATTATTTTGACCAAGCAAAATTCATCTCCTGCTACAAAAAACGTAAATACTTTGTTTATATTTATTTTTATATACATATTTTTTATTGAAACCTCAGCACAGTTGATAAGTTTTTAAATGATAAAATATTTTTTGCCTTAATGGAATTTTGCAGTTACCTTTCAACAGTTTTTAGTTATTTTTATTGAAACACTGCTATTATTTTGACCACAACTATATATATATATATATATATATATATATATATATATATATATATATATATATATATACATATATACGAGGCATGTTTTTTAAGTAAGTACCGTTTTGCGATTCCGCCGCCGCAGCGATACGGTAGGCGTTCCGCGCATGCGCGCTGGTAACCTACATCTCATGTCTACGCACTGACGCCATTACAGTCTGATTCTTCATTGTATACGTTGTTTACTGAGTGTTTAAGATGCTTCCGACAATCGTGAGTCCCGCCGATTGTGAAGTACGGGCTGTTATACGATTTCTTAGTGCTAAAGGCGTAAAACCGATCGATATTCATCGTGAGATCTGTGAAGTTTACGGACAAAACATTATGAGTGATGGAATGGTAAGGAAATGGGTGAGAGCATTTAAAGATGGCCGCACAAATGTGCATGATGAAGAACGGAGTGGGCGTCCTTCGGTCGTTAATGAAGATTTGGTGCAGAAAGTGGACGAAAAGGTGAGAGAAAACAGACGCTTTACAATTTCATCATTGTGCGACTGCTTTCCTCAATATTCTCGTAGTGTTTTGTATCGCATTGTGACCGAGAACTTGAATTACCGGAAATTGTGTTCACGTTGGGTTCCAAAAATGTTGACGGATTTGCACAAAACCCAACGTTTAGGCAGTGCATTGACTTTCCTTGAGCGGTACCACAATGAAGGTGAACATTTTTTAGACCAAATTGTTACTGGTGACGAAACATGGGTGGCCTACGTCACACCAGAATCGAAACAACAATCCATGGAATGGCGACATTCATCATCACCCAAAAAAGTGAAGTTTAAGCAAACAATTTCTGCCCGCAAAATCATGTGCACAGTTTTTTGGGACAGAAAAGGAGTATTGCTAGTGGAGTTTCTGCCTCGTAATGAGACAATCAATGCAGCGTCTTATTGTGAGACATTGAACAATCTGCGTCGTGCAATCCAGAACAAAAGACGTGGCAAGTTGAGTAAGGGTATCGTTTTGCTGCATGACAATGCCCGTCCACATGTGGCTAATCGGACCAAAGATCTCATCAAATCTTTTAAATGGGAAACTCTAGATCATCCTCCATACAGCCCTGATCTGGCGCCCAGCGACTACCATTTGTTCCTGCACTTGAAGAAGCACCTGGGTGGTCAGCGTCTTCAAGACGATAACGAAGTCAAAACATTTGTGATACAGTGGTTAACAAGTCAGGCGGCAGAATTTTATGAGGAGGGTATTCAAAAACTGGTGCCACGTTATGACAAGTGCCTCAATATTCACGGAAATTATGTAGGAAAGTAGATTAAGGTACAGGCTTTCATGTAAAAATAAAATTATAGCGATATCTTTCCACGTCTTTTTTTAATTCCAAAACGGTACTTACTTAAAAAACATGCCTCGTATATATATATATATATATATATATATATATATATATATATATATATATATATATATATATATATATATATATATATATATATATACAGTAATACCCCGCTTAGCGCGACCCCGTTACGCGCGGTTTCACTATAACGCGAATTTCAAATTTCGCGCTCATGTAGTCATTAACTTCTCTATGGTCGCGGGGGGATCCCCGCTTTCTCTGAATATTCTCTTTGAAGAATTGGGAATTCCCTGTCCTTCGACTTTGTTCTATGGGGATTTCCTCGTTCGTTTCGTGTGTTCATTTGTTCCGTAATGTTAGTTCGGTCGGCTGGCAGTTTTGTTTTAATATTTATTGGAGATACATACATACATAATTTAACCCTACGTTAAAAATGCCGCCTGTAAAGAAAAAAGAGCGGAAAAGCGTCACTTTGGAATTGAAGATGAAAGTGTTAAGAAGAATGGAAAATGGAGGCAAAGCAACAATTGTTGGGAGAGATTTTGGACTCTCAGAATCGACTGTGAGAACGATTTATAAAAATCGGGAAAAAATTAAAATCTCCAGCGAAGGTTCAACACCTATAAGTGCAACAAAACTTTCTCGTTCGAGATCATCTATCTTAGAAAGAATGGAGAAATTACTGTCAGTCTGGATCGAAGATTTGAATAAGAAGAACACACCACTAAGTCAAGATCTCATATGCACAAAAGCAAAATCTTTGTATGAGATGCTGAAAACAAAAGAAGGAGAAGGGAGTGCCACTCCGACTTTTGCTGCCAGCAGAGGCTGGTTCCATCGGTTCAAGCAGCGTTCTAATCTTCACAATATCCACATAACAGGCGAGGCGGCCAGCGCGGACATTCAAGCTGCAGCTGAGTTTCCAGACAAGTTTCAAGACTTCGTTAGACGAGAGAAAATTCCTGCTTGTCTCATCTTCAATGTTGATGAGACCGCACTTTACTGGAAAAAAATGCCATCTCGAACATTCATTTCTAAGGAAGAACGTCAAGCCAGTGGTTTCAAAGCTGCGAAAGATCGACTAACACTTCTGCTGGGTGGTAATGCCACTGGTGATTTCAAACTGAAACCTTTACTAGTGTACCATTCAGAAACACCCCGTGCAATGCGAGGCACAGACAAGACAAGTCTACCAGTTGTGTGGCGATCAAACAGAAAGGCGTGGGTTACACGGGAAATTTTTCAAGAATGGTATTCTAATAGTTTTTTTGCCCATCAGTCAAATCATACTGTGACAGAAATGGGCTTGAACCTAAAGTTATATTACTCTTAGACAATGCCCCAGGACATCCAACCTCACTTGATACGCCCAGAGACTTAAAAGTGTACGTAAAGTTCCTTCCACCAAACACTACGTCAATATTACAACCTATGGACCAGGGAGCAATAGCAAACTTCAAAGCTTATTACCATCGCCGCACTTTTAGCCAACTAATTCATGAAACTGACGGGGAAGGAAGACAGTCTATGCGAGAGTGGTGGAAGTCATACAACATTATGAAGTCTATTCACAACATAGAAGAGGCTTGGAAGGAAGTTAAAATGAGTTGTATGAATGGGGTGTGGCGTAATCTTTGGCCAGATGTAGTGGAAGCACCTAGAAGAATTGTCCAGATGCAGAGACAAGTGCTTGAAGACATTGCTGCAATGATTGAGGGGTCTGAACTTGAAGATGTCACGGTAGAAGATCTCGTAGAACTTGTAGCAACGCACGACGATCCTATTAGCAATGAAGATCTGATCGAGTTACAGAATAATCCTATCTACGATGAGGAAGAACAAGTAGAAGAGAAAGTTTTATCTTCAGGGGAAATACAAAATGCACTTTCAAAAATTTATTCAGGTTTGGACATATTGCAGAGTATAGACAATAATGATGACCGTGTCTTGACCGTGTGTCAAACAATTAAAAACAGTGTTGGGTGTTATGAACGTATTTTACAAGAACGTAAACAAAACGTTACCCAAAAGACAATAGATGTATTTTTCCGTAAAAAATAAGAGTATGTATTGCATAAAGTGTTCTTAGAATTAAAGTGATTGATTAAAATGATTTGTATTTTTTTGTATTAAATTTTGACTATGTTTAATCATAAACCTCGATATACGCGAATTTCAGTTAACGCGATTTTTTTCGGAACGTATCCCTCGCGTAAAGCGGGGTATTACTGTATATATATATATATATATATATATATATATATATATATATATATATATATATATATATTATATATATATATATACAGTCCCTGGCCAAATTATTAGACGCACTGCAAGATTTCATGTAAAATATTAATTACCGAGTGATATTGTACCGTTTTATTATTTTAAATTGATTTGTTTTTTATTTTTATATTATCCAATCAATTACCTATTTATTTGACATAAATAAAACAGCATTAATTTAGAAAAGCATAAGTTTATTAAGTTTTAAAGAAAAGTGAAATTAATGTTAGTAAAAGTCAATATTTAGTTGAGCCACCTTTAGCCGCTATCAAAGCTTTAATTCTGCGCGGCATGCTATCAATGCAAGATTGTACTGTCTCCTGCATTTGAGGATGATGATTCCACACATGAATAATCTTTTCTAGGAGCTGGGTTTTGTTGGTAATCACATCTTTAGTCACTTCTCTTTTCATCAGCTCCCACACATTTTCAATGGGGCCAATCCAACAGAGGGATATTTTTTTCTGCCAAAAAAGCTTTAACAGACCGAGCAGTGTGGCAGGGAGCTCCATCTTGCATGAAAGTGAATGGTTCCCCATTTGGAAACCATTCTCTGAGCTGCGGAATCAATCGATTTTGTAATACTTCTTTGTACTGATCTTGCCTCATTATTCCGTACGTACGTCCAGTGCCCTTGCCGCTGATGACTGACCAAATCATCACTTTGGTGGGATGTTTAACCGTCGGGACGACACAATCAGGATGAAACTTTTCTCCATGACGACGACGCACATACTGAGCTTTATTCTGCAAAATTTCGAATGTGCTTTCGTCACTGAAGCAGACCTGTCAAAAATAGGAAAAAATATATAAACTTCCATGTTTATTTGCTTTATTTAACTGAAAATGATAATAATGTATCAATTATTGATTAAATTGCTGTATCTTACCGATCTCCAGAAGTCCACATCTTTGTCTTGCCATTGTTTTGGCCCACTTCAGGCGCTTTGCTTTCATTGCAGCTGTTAACTTGGGCTTCCTGGCGGGGCGACAGGCCTTAAAATCTAATTCTTTCAATTTTCTTCGAACAGTGCGCTCAGAAGCATTTACGCTAGCATCCTGAAGTTGTGATTTTATTACCTTTGTGGTAGCAACTCTGTTTTCTACACAAATTTTCTTCAAACATCTCTCTGACCGTGGAGTGAAAATTGGTTTTCTACCGCATCTTTTCTTTCTTTTCGGGCTTAATTCCTTCCCTGACTCAATTTTCTTTTTTATGCGTCGTACACTAGCTTCAGAAACCTCCAATCTTCGTGATATTTCTCGGTTTGTAAATGTTATATATATATATATATATATATATATATATATATATATATATATATATATATATATATATATATATATATATATATATTAGTCCTGGCAGTTTGAGTTGCGATTTGTTTTCTTCAGTACTGTTTAATGTTTATCGCAAAGAAAGTTTGCTTAAATTTTTTTTTGTGGTCATGTTTCCCGTACAGGGCTTTTCCTTTAAGCCTTTGTTTTCTTCACTATTGTAATTTATTTTTCTTATAGAAGGATCAGTCGTAAAGTCACATATGATGTACCTTCCATTTCTCTTTTAAATTCGGAAATCGTTCGGTTCAGCCGATGATATTCAAACACGGAAAAAGGGGTCCCTTTCCCTTTGTTCGACTGTAACCATAACTGTAATCGACCTTTTATTTTCGCCCCGACATTAAATTATTTTCTTTCTATTTGTTGTAGCAATTAGAATATTGTCAAGCTGTCGTTCTATCAGTAATAGATGACGTAGGTATCAGGACGATAATCGACACGATGTTAGAGAACACGCGGAATGAAAATGCTGATCAGAGAAGAGCTGCTGCTACGTTACTTTGCGCATTCTGTGCTAATTCAAAGGCACAATATTCGGCCCATGTGCCACAGTTGCTGAGGGGATTAATTCACTTGTGTACTGACAGCGATAAAGATGTGCTGCAAATGTCTTGGGAGGCATTAAATGCTGTAACTAAGGTAATGTATTTTGTGTCAATAGTTTTCAAACAATTAAAAAAATCGAGTTTTAAAAATTTTCTTTTATTTTTTTTGTATTTAAAAATTTTAGTATATATTGTAAAATAATACGATAAATTATATAACACGTGCATATTTTACCAGTATTAAATATTTCGGTAAATTAATGTAACTTTCAAATGTAACTATGTACCAAGAGTATAAATGGAAGTTTTGCTGTTAAAAAAACATATATTTGAAATCAGAAGCTTTGCGTACAATTCTTAAAAAATTATTTAAATAACAGAAAAATATCATTCTTAACAAGCAACGAAGCATAGAAAATAAGAGTTGTAATTTTCTATTAAAATGGTTTTTTGTTTGCCAAATTATCCAATTCTACTATTTCGTAGTACACAAACTATAAATACACTCCTGGGCAAAATTAACGCAACAATATATTAAATCATACAAATCTCTATAATGAATTAATTTTAATAACATTGGTTACACTAAAAGTTAGAAAAAACTTATTCGGATACTTTAAAAGTGAATTAGCTACCAAATTTCTCTATAAGATTCGAATTAAAATTATTCTTAAGAGCTAATAACAAAATCGTTAAAATTATGTAATAATGAAAAAAAAAACTGGGACACTAGTAGCAAAATTAATGGTGTAACTGGGACACTAGTTGCGCGTGTTGCCTCCTCTACTTCGGATGATAGCGTTTATGCGCCTAGGCATGCTTCTAATTAAATTTTGGATAAAATCTTGAGGAATTTGCTCCCATTCTGTGATAACTGCATTTTCAAGTTCCCTCATGTTTATAGGTGCTGGTATATGACGTTTCACATTTTTTTTAAGGTGGTCCCATGCATGTTCTATCGGATTCAGATCCGGGCTTTTTGGTGGACATTGCATAATCGGTATATCAACTTGATTAAGATAATCGAGCACCTCCCTAGCCACGTGAGGTCGAGCGTTGTCTTGCATAAACAGGAAATTAGGCCCCACAAAATGACCGAAAGGCATCACATGTTCTGTTACAATATTCTCAAGATAGTAGTCAGCATTCATGGATCTCGTACGAACAGGAACTTACTCTGTGCGAGCATCAAAGCAGATGCCCCCCAGAACATAACAGAGCCACCTCCGAATGGAATCCTTGCAGAGATATTGCAAGGAGCAAACCTCTCTCCTGGTCTTCGCCATACTCGCTCACGACCATCTGGATGTTTTAGACTAACCCTAGTTTCATCTGTGAAGAAAACTTGTTTCCAATCAGCCACAGACCAGTTTTCGTGATTTCGAGTAAAACGTAACCTGGCAACTCTGTTCTCTCTAGTAAACAAGGGCGCAGTGGCTGGTCTCCTACTGTTTAATCCAGCTTCATTTAACCGTCTTCTAACTGTTTTAGAAGAAATTGTGACATTGCGAACAGCTTCGAGTTCGTTTCTTATTATAGAACTAGTGATAGTCCTGTTTCTTAAAGCATTTGTCTTATAAAACGTTCATCTAGGTCGCTAGTGCATCGTATTCGCCCTTTCCCTAGCCTTCTAGAATAAGTTCCTACTTCATTCAAGCGTCTTACCATACGACTTATTGTGGAACGATGTTTGCCTAACAAATAGGCAACATAACTCTGACAATATCCCTCGTCCAAAAAAACTGAGGCTCGCACTACCTCGTGTTCAGTTAAATTCCTTGTTCGATTCATTTATCTAATTCTTCGGGGTCAAAAATAAAACAGTCTACCACAAAAACGTATTACTTTGAAAAAGGGAACGATTTATAAGCTTACGAGTACTTTTAAAGAAAATCTATCCCATTATTACAGAAAATTGTTTGTCTTCTAAAAAATTCTTTAAAACTGTAAATCTAAACGAATTGTTTTGATTTCTGTCATGAACAACGAAACAAAATATGCATAGCCTACTATTCAAATACTCGATAAACTTTAAAACTGACATAAGAAAAAGATAAATTAATTTTCAGATTGTTGCGTTAATTTTGTTCAGGAGTATAGTTGTAAGTTGAAGTTGGTTCTGCAAACCGTCCATATACAGACTTAAATATAGTTTTCTCCTATATTCTAGACGCTTGAACCAAAACAACAAGCTACCTATGTATCAGATGTAAGGCAAGCTGTAAGGTTTGCTATGTCAGATATGAAGGGATCATCAGATGTATTGCCTGGATTCTGTCTACCTAAGGGAATTGTTCCCATCTTACCTATTTTCAGAGAAGCGATTCTTAATGGCGATGGAGATGAAAAAGAAGCTGCAGCACAAGGTATATTTATTTTACTTTTTAATTGTGAATTAACTTAAAAGGGACGAACTTGAATTGAACTAATTTAGGCTGATTGCTAATTAAAATAACCGGCCAAGTGCAAGTCGGACTTGCGCAATTAGTGTTCCGTACGTTGATTGCTTTTAAAATAAAAATTGTTGTTACGGAGGTATAAAATCATCAGTGACTTTACAAAATCCACCCCAAATGAGTTTTCAACAAAGTTTTTTTCCGATATTTACTGAAAACTGATGACCTTGAATTTATATATATATATATATATATATATATATATATATATATATATATATATATATATATATAAACAGTTGACACTCTATATAGTGAAAGACCAAAATGTTGACCGAAAGTAGAAAGTTTTTCACTATATAAAGAAAAAATCCGTATATATTGCTATGTATGTATTTTATATTGGTAATCATTTACTTGTATTTTATAAGGTACGAGTAACAAAAAAAATTTCAAAATTGAATTATTAGAAAAGATTTTATTAAACATTTGAAAGTTTAAATAGTACATAGCATGTACAGGGCTAAATACATACATAAAGTCCGTACGTTATATCTTTACCCGTGCGTCATAGTTTTCAGGCCATATAACAGACGACTATTATATTATTTGTCTCTTTTCACCAATAAATCGTAGGTATTGGTAAGAAGAGACAAAAACTATAATAGTCGTCTGGGATATTGCCTGAAAACTATGACGCACGTGTAAAGATATAACGTACGGACTTTATGTATGTATGTACTACATACGAAATACAAAGAATAATATAAAATCTGTTAATACATATATATACATACGTACTAGGAAAAATAATCAGTTATTTTCTTTTGAATATTACTTTTGAAAAATAATTGTTGCTCAACAAAATTCTCGCATTTATTCAAATGCATAAAGATTTGATCATGTACACTTTCCTGGCCCCTGAGAGTAGTTCGCACAATGTCAAATGCATTTCTTATTTCATTTTCATTAAATTTAGCAGGGCATTCCCCGGTTTCAGTTTCTTCTTCATGATCTTCTATACTTTTTATATCGTCAATTATGTCTTGGTCAGTTGGGAGATCTGTCGTGCCAACATCATTGTCGATTTCTAAGAATTCTTCAAGTAAAAAATTTGCGTCGACGGTAGCAGTTTTTTGTAGAATACTCCATTGCCTTTTTAAGGTAGCGAGATCCATTTCGTCTTCTTCTTCCCATTCGTCAATTTTTTCAGTAAAACCTGCTTTAGAAAAGCAGTTTTTGATAGTTTTCTGAGAAAAATTTTCACTCCATACTTTAGCGACTTCGGTTATACACTCTTTAAGGGTAATCAAGTTTTTGACCGGAAGGTTGTTATCAATTGCATTAACAATTTTGTGAACAATTCTGTTTCGGTAATGATGTTTTATGTTTTTTATAATACCCTGGTCCATAGGTTGCAATTTGGAGGTCATGTTTGGTGGAAAAAAAGATCAATTCAATATTCTTTAATTTTTTACTTACAGTAACTGGATGTGCAGGACAATTGTCTATAAACATCACAGTCTTTCGCTTTTGGCTTTTCATTTTCGTGTCCAGTTCTTTGATCGAAAATCTCAGAAGTCATCCATGCCTTTTTATTATTGGCGTAATCTAACTCCAGAGATTTAACTCCTTTTTAAACAACGGGAATTTTTGCTTTTACCTATGAGCAGTAATTTCAGTTTTTTCTGAGCCATCCATGTTTGCTCCAACCATGAGTGTCACCCTTTCTTTACTTGTTTTAACACCAAAACATTTATCACTTTTAAAAGAAAAAGTTTTATTTGGCAAACATTTAACAAACAAACCGGTTTCATCACAATTGAAAACGTTTTTTGGCTCGTACTTTTTTTCAATGCACTTTTTTAAAACAGTTTCAGTCCAAATGTCACAGTCCTCCTGACTAACGCTTGCACTCTCGCCAGACACCGTCTTGAAAACAATTGATTCGCGAGTCTTCCAGGCACTCAACCACCCTTCACTAGCTTGAAAATTAACGCAGTTAAATTCTTTAGCAAATTGTAGAGCCTTTTGTTTTATTAAATTTCCCGATATTGGTACGTTTTGATGCGTACGGGCCACTTGAAACCATCGTAAAACTGCTTCATTTACATCCTCGTAAGTACTCACCCGTACTCGTTTTCGACCGCTTGGAACACTAGGTTTCTTGATGATACTGTCGCGACTTTTTATTATCAGAGAGACGCAACTTGGAGAAACACCAAATTTTGCAGCAACATCATTTTTTTTGCAGCCTTTATAAACTTCCTCCAAAACTTTAATTTTCTCAGCTAAACTTAAACACACTCGCTTGGACATCTTACTTGATTCTTAAACAAAAAGAAACTGAACCTGAATTTGCGAATTACTAGGCCTCGACTATAAAATGGGTTTTTCCCCGGGTTTCTATAAAATGGGTTATTCCCCGGGTTTCTCACAGAAATCTACCTGATTTATTGCCAACCATTAGGCGTTATAAACGCGTTAAGAACCTTTTCAAAAAAATGCGTCATAAAAATGGAATTCGTCCTAATGTTAGATAAAAATGGCAAACCCGAAATGGCCAAGATCTCAATAAATGCATAAAAATTTATACATAAAATTCCGGTAAAAATTTTATTATATAGAGTGTTACTATTTTACAGATTCACTATATGCAAGGCTTTTTACATGAAATTTCATTAAAATATTCTAGGTCTTGAAAAAATTGCACTATAAAGAGTTTTTCACTATATAGAGTTTCACTATAAACAGTGTCGACTGTATATATAATCAGTTAAATTATTAAAGGTAATGCACTCGTGATAATTTTCGTTCAATCTACACCCTGTGGAGAATATTCCAGAATTATTTCAAAATTTTTAGATCAGTACTTTTCGAGATAACGGGGGACAGCGCAATTTTCTAAAAATAATACAGAGAAAACTGTGCGCAAATATTACATTATATATATTTTTGAACTCGTGTTTTCACAAGCTTCCATTTGAAACTCCACTCGATGACCTGGAAAAAAAAAATTCCACTTCCGATATCACCCCCCAAAACTAACCCCGTAAGTCAAAAATTAACTTTTAAAACTACACGGCTCTGATGAGGCCATCAATTCCTATATTAATGCCAAATTTCAACTTTCTGTGTCAAATAGTTTTAGAGAAAATCGGGTGTGACAGACGGACAGACAGTCAAACAGCTAACGTTTTTATTAGAAAAATAAGAATAATAATCCAAAAATTATTTTCTTCTGGTCTTTTACAGGCACAATTAGGATTTATATTTTGATTGCATTAATGAGGGTGCATGTAAAAGATCATCAGTTGCAATCTTGACAGTTTGAGTGTTACACTGCCGATAAGAATATTCATTTCTTGGCACAGCATTGATTCTTAAGATTTGTGTCAAGTACAGGAAAACAAAAAATATACTTTAAGACACCTAGTCTTTTTTAGCATTTTCTTACGATGTAAAGTACAAAAAAATAACACTTGTCCTTGGCAATCTAATTTAACGAACTAAAAATACGGTCTTTTCAACGCTATATACGATTTATTATTGACATTTTTTCAAAACTAATTTTCAATAATAATGACTAATCTTTAAGTAAATATTCGATTATAATCTAGTATTAGAAATTAAAAACAGTGTTATGTTTGAGAAAATATTAGAGAATACAACGGTAAAGGATCAAGATGAATAAAATGAAGGGAATAATGTTATGAAACCCAAATCAATGGACACATACAGAAATATATAGAAAAATAGAGTCAGTTGGGTTATGAAACCCAAACCAATGGACACATACAGAAAATATATATAAAAATAGAGTCAGTTGGGTCAGAAAAAATGTCAGTACTGACTGAAACCACTTATAGGATAGTAACATCCTATTAGCAGTAGTGTTTATGTAAATTTGAATTTTTTTACGTCTAAAAATTGGTGAAAATCCTTTGCATTGATCATGGGAGAATAGGATAAAAGATATACTGTGTCCTCCAAAAATTTCGCGTCACGTAAGGAATTTTAAATTAAACGAGTGTTCAAACAGTAAGGAATGCGGTACGAGGCAAAAGCCCTACATATACATCGTTTTAGCGGAAAGCCGGCGAAAAGAAAACTTAGGTTAGCTAATCCAATAATTAATGTCAAAACTATCAACGATTCGTTCATTTAAGGCTTAGATCAGGAGTGTTCAAACGGTCGATCGCGATCGACAAGTCGATCGCGAGTGCTTTTTAAGTCGATCTCGAGAAAAAAATTCCGATATAGAACTATTCACAGATTTTGTTTTGGGTAACTAAAACAAAATGTAATGAAAAAACTACTAAAATTTATTCGATCCACAATTAGGCCAGAATAACCCCCTCATCACTTTCTTTTATCGTAATAACCCCCTGCTAGCGGCAAAAGGCGGCTTTATCAAAGGAACGCGCGGTACTTGTCAAAGAAAAGCCGCGTTTTTGATTCCCGCCGATTTTTCTAGAAACTTCGGGCGGCGTGTTTGACGGGAACATTCGAGACTTCGTTCGCGCCGATATAAATGTTGCGCCTGCAGGAATAGGAGTCAGTCTGAGACGTAACTTGAAGGCGACACATCGATACAAAGTTTATTAATAAATAGTCCAAAATGAGTGCGGCGAAGAAAAGTAAAACTTATCATTTTAATAACGATTGGTAGGAAGAATTTTTCTTTTGTATGGTAAAGGATAAGTGCATTTGTCTCATTTGCCGTGCGTCAGTTACAATACCTAAGCGTGGGAACTTAGTGAGACATAAAACGGTTCATAAAAACTATGAAAAGGATTTTCCGTCACAGAGTGTATTAAGAAAACGAAAAGTACGTGATTTGAAAACTTGTTTGAAAAAAGAAC
Source organism: Pachyrhynchus sulphureomaculatus (assembly GCA_019049505.1). NCBI lineage: Eukaryota > Metazoa > Arthropoda > Insecta > Coleoptera > Curculionidae > Pachyrhynchus > Pachyrhynchus sulphureomaculatus. The sequence goes on from CM032456.1 coordinate 20,637,174, forward strand.
AAACCATGTTCACAAGACCAGCCAAACAATCAAAAGCTGCAACGATGCGTCATTTAAAATATCTCGTATATTGGCGAAACACAAGAAACCATTTGATGATGGATTGGTTGTGAAGGAAGCATTTACTGAAGCGGGTGAGACTTTATTTGGATATTTTAAAAATAAAACAGAGATTATGTCTGCTACTAGAGAACTTCAGTTATCTCGTCCGACTGTCACAAGGCGTGTTGAAGTCATGAGTCAGGACATGGCAGATAAACTAAAACATGATATCATGGAATGTTCATACTCTTCTTTACAGTTCGACGAATTCACCGATATGACAGACACTGCCCAGCTGTGTATTTTTATTCGAATGGTTTTCAATGACATGTCGGTTAAGGAAGAGTTTTTGACAATGATTCCTCTGAAAGGAAAGACCCGTGGCGAAGATATATATGACGTTTTCTTCAATTTTGTAACAAACTACAAGCTACCAATATATAAACTAGTGTGCATTACAACCGATGGAGCACCAGCAATGTGCCGAGCTAATGATGATTCCCCTCATTTTTCTCCGTCCATTGCATTATACATCAATAAGTTTTGTGTACAAAAGTACTAAACATGGAGGAGATTATGGACATTGCAATAAAAATTGTGAATTCTATCCGTGCACGTAGTTTGCAACGACGGCTCTTTAAATTGCAGTTGGAAGATAGTGAGTCAGCTGAACACACTGATTTAGTTCTTCACACGGACGTCAGGTGGTTGAGTCGCGGAAAATTCCTAGAAAGGTTTTAAGAATTATTGCCCGAAATAACAGCTTTTCTGGACGAAAGAGGTGATGACACTGAGATGCTGAAAAACGGAAAATGGCTGACTGATTTGGCATTTTTGACAGACATCACAATGCATTTAAACACCATTAATTTGGAGCTTCAAGGTAAAGGAAAAACTATTATTGAGATCATTAGCGCAATAAACGCATTCAAAAGTAAATTGCAACTTATGATAGATCAACTGAAAAGAAAGGATCTGAAAAATTTTCCGTCTTTGAAAGCAAGGATTCCTCAAATGAATTATGATATTTCTGAGGCAGAATTATCAAATATTTTGGGCCAATTCAAAATACGTTTTTATGATTTCAGTAAATTGGCAAATATCGCATCATTTATGAGTTTTCGTGTAAAAACATTGAGGAATTAACTACTGAACTAGCAAGTCAGTTTAACATGGACTCATGTTCTGTTGAAAATGGGTTAGTGCAGATTATATCAGATATACATCTCAAAGCCACAGCATCTGATAAAAAATTCTGGTGTTTTATATCTGAAGATAAATATCCGAATCTAAGGCAAATCGCCCTTCAACTGACGGCAATGTTTGGGTCAACTTACTTGTGCGAGTCTGCATTTTCTGAAATGAAGATAATTAAGTCAAAATATCGCAATCGACTAACTGACGAACATATGTCATCATGCTTGCGATTAGCACTCGGTAATTACGTACCATCTTATGAAAAGTATGCTGAGGACATGCAGTGCCACGCTTCAACATCTAAAGTCACTCTTTAGTTAAGTTTAGACACTAGAACTCGTTTGTTTTGTAAGAACCAATAAACTCGCAATTTTGAATAATTATGAGTTTTTTCATTGACATTTTAAAGCAGACCTACACTTACCTTGACTAAAAAAATGCATATTGTGCGGAAAACTAATATCTATGCCACGATACACCCTACCTAGACGACAGTCCTGCATCACACTTACTTGCAGCCTCTCAGAGTCGATCGATCGTAGTCTAACAATATTGAGGTAGATCGCCAGCAGTTCAAGTTTGAGCACCCCTGGCTTAGATGAATCCAATGTGATATTTAAAAAAAAATTCTATATTTTGGTCTTGTTCACCATTTTGAAGTCACTGTTATTTTGTTGGAATTATTCAACTCGGATTGTGTGCGCACAGTTTCAGCAGCTAATATATGTTTGATTATATAGAATTGCTTGCAGCCATCAAATACCATGTTAGTGAAATACTGCCATTTGATTGTCATATGAGTTAACAAAGAAAATATGACTAAATTGAAGTCCATACACTAAACGTAATATATAGTTTATATAAATATAAACTGTATATAACACATGGGCTGAAAAGTCCCGGGCCTAACAAAGAAAACACGGTTTTTTTGGTTCAAAATTAGCTTTATTCATCAACGTAATCTCCATCAAGAGCAACGCAATCATTCCAGCGCCCCGCTCTAACATTTCAATACCACTCTTGTAGAACGATTTATCTTTTGCCTCAAAATAGGCCTCAGTTTCAGCGATAACCTCTTCATTCGTGCGAAATTTCTTACCGGCGAGCATTTTTTTCAGGTCTGCGAACAGCCAGTAGTCGCTGGGAGCCAAATCTGGCGAATACGGTGGATGTGGGAGCAATTCGAAGTTCAATTCATGTAGTTTTGCCATTGTTTTGATTGACTTGTGACACGGTGCGTTGTCTTGATGAAACAAAAATTTTTTTCTTTGCCATATGCGGTCGTTTCTTTGCAATTTCGGCCTTCAAACGCTCCAATAACGCTATATAATATTCACTGTTGATGGTATTTCCTTTCTCAAGACAGTCGATGAATATTACACCACGCACATCCCAAAATACCGAGGCCATAACCTTTCCAGCCGATTGTTGTGCTTTCGGGCGCTTTGGACGAGGTTCACCAGTTGCTGTCCACTCAGATGACGATCGTTTTGATTCCGGAGTGAAGTGATGGATCCATGTTTCATCCATTGTCACATATCGACGCAAAAATTCCGGTTTGTTACGTTTAAACATGGCCAAACACTGCTCAGAATCATCAACACGTTCTTGTTTTTGATGAACAGTGAGCAAACGCGGCACCCACTTTGAACAGAGCTTTCTCATAGTCAAATGCTCATGCAATATAAAGCCAACACGTTCTTTTGATACCTTTACGATGTCAGCTAACTCATGCAACTTCACTTTTCGATCATTTAAAACGATTTGATGGATTTTTTTGATGTTTTCTGGTGTTACCGCCTCATTTGGACGTCCACTGCGTTCTGCATCATCGGTGTCTCTACGACCACGTTTGAAGTCAGCAAACCAACGTTTTATTGTTGTTTCTGATGGAGCGGAGTCCCCATAACACTTTTCAAGCCATTGCTTCGCTTGAACGGTATTTTTTCCCATCAAGAAGCAGTGTAAAATTAAAACACGAAATTGTTTTTGATCCATTGTTTTGAAAATAACAAAAGTAGCGTCACTCTTAGCACAATAACTCACAAACTAATGAATAGAATATCATGAAATTTTAACAGCTGTCTTTTGAAGGTTAGAATTAACTGAAAAAAAGGTGACTGCAATAAAACTAGCGCCATCTATGTGTTAGGCCCGGGACTTTTCAGCCCATGTGTTATTAAAATATAGACAGTGTATTAAAAATATTAAATAAATTTAAAAATTAGTAATTGAAAAACCTAACTTTATAAGATTACGCCATTGTATTTTGATATGCTCCATTTATAAATACATCGGTTATGATCTAATGTTTTGTATTTTTAGGTTTGGGTGAAGTAATTAAGGTTACAAGTGCGGCAGCTTTACAACCAAGCGTGGTTGCCATTACTGGTCCATTAATTAGGATATTAGGAGACAGGTTTAGTGCAAATGTTTAAAACGGCTGTGTTAGAGAGTTTAGCTATATTATTATCAAAGGTATGTAACAGTATTTGCTGCATAACATCCTTTTTAGATATAAGTAGGCTTAAATTTATTTCTAATGCGTCACCTAACTCTATATGAATTTATAAATTTTCTTCACGAAAAATATGGTCCCTCGTTTTCATCCGTTTGCCTATCTGTCTCTGTTAGCATAATAGCCCTCGAATGAAATGAAATGTCGATTTCAAGTTTGGCACACATATAATATCTGAAATGGAGTTTCAAACAGTATCTCTTAGAGGAAGCAGTTGAAAAGAGAAATTTTATGTATCTATATCATTAAGTCAAATTTTGGATGAGATATTAAATGAATTTTAAGTGAAATTATTTATAGTCGAACGTCTAAGAGGCTAAAGCGGTCAGAGAGAGTGTTAAAAATATTCCTTCATATATATATATATATATATATATATATATATATATATATATATATATATATATATATATATATATATATATACGAGGGTTGTGTAAGAAATAAGGTTCCCAACGCTGTAAACTCGCCGCGCGAGATGCTAGGCGAAATCCGGCAACACCGCCGTGTGCGCTGATTCCCCCACTCTAGATCCCGCCTTGGTAGAACTCGCTGCGACATTCAGTGCCGGCCTGAGAGGTATTCGCGATGGAACCCCCGATCGCCGTCACCGCCAGGTGCGAAGTTCGTGCGGTAATCCGATTTTTGCACGCTACTGTTGATATTCATAGGCAGTTGTGTGAAGTTTATGGGGAAGCTTGTATCAGCGTTCAACACGTCCGCAAATGGTGTAGGGAATTCTCCGAAGGACGCACAGACATCCACGATGAGCAAAGAAGCGGAAGGCCATCGATCTCCGACTAAGTTGTGTCGAAGATTGAGCGATTTCTGCTCGAGGATAGGAGGATAACGATTCGGGAACTGGCTGCCCGGGTTCCTGAGGTTTGTGAAAAAACAATCCACACGATTTTGACTGAGAGGTTACGTTATCACAAGGTGTGTGCGCGGTGGGTCCCGCACATGCTTTCAGAAAACCCACAAAGCCGATCGCGTCAAGTGTGCCCAGGAGTTTCTTCGAGACTTAGACTCCATTGTTACCGGGGATGAAACGTCGTGTCATAACGTCACCCCGGAAACAAAACAACAATCGCGACAATGGCGCCATACCGGATCGCCTAAACCGAAGAAGTTCAAGTAGACGCTGTCCGCAGGGAAAGTGATGGTTACGGTGTTTTGAGACCGTAAGGGTGTCCTGCTTGTTGAGTTTATGCCTCGAGGGATCTCAATAAATTCGGAAAATTATTGTGAGACCTTGAAAAAACCATGAAGAGCCATCCAAAATCGCCGGAGAGGAAGACTGACAAAAGGCGTTAGACTGCACCACGACAATGCGCGCCCGCACGTCTCTCGCCCAACCAAGGATTTAATCGACAATTTTGGCTGGGATCTCGTTGAACATGCTCCCTACAGCCCTGATCTTGCACCGAGTGACTTCCACTTGTTTCCAAAATTAAAGCAGCACTTGGGTGGACAACGTTTCGAGACTGATGAAGAAGTGCAGGAAGCGGTCACCAAATTCCTCCACGGACTGGTGGCGGACTTCTTTGAAGCGGGTTCCAAAAGTGGATTAGTCGTCAACAAAAATGCGTGGAAAAATCTGGAGATTATGTTGAAAAATAGCTAAGAAATTAAGCTTTCCAATGATGTATTTTTCAGTTCAAATAAAAAATGCCTTACACCTGAAAAAAATGTGGGAACCTTATTTTTTACACAACCCTCGTGTATATATATATATATATATATATATATATATATATATATATATATATATATATATATATATATATATATATATATATATATTACAAAGAGAAACAAAACACGCATATACAAAGCATAATGACATACGGGTCAGAAACATGGACGATCAACAAAAGAAATAAATCTAAAATTAACGCGGTAGAGATGGAGTATTGGAAAAGATGTTGTAGAGTGACACGTATGGAGAGAATAACCAATGAAGAAATAAGAAGCAGAATGAACATCAAAGAGAACGCAATAAATACCATTGAAGAAAAACGATTAAAATGGTATGGACACATAAGACGAAGCGAAGATAATAGGTGGATAATGAAAATAACGGAATGGAGCCCTATAGGGAGAAGAAAAAGAGGAAGACCCAGACGAATGAAAAATAACAACTTTCATTACGTTAAACATTTAACAGATGAAAATCATACGTTCAATGAAGATTTCAAAATTTTGCATAATGGAAAAAAAGGAAAATTACTGAATTGTTTAGAACAGGTAGAAATTAACCAAAAAAATCCTCAGGTTTATTACTCAATGATCAATTGGATGGGGGAGGGTCTCCTTTATTGAACTTGTTCTAGGTATTAAGGTAAATATTGTTAATGAATTTAGTACTTGTAATTAGGTAAAACTATATATTCTGTAACATACTTTTTTAGTTAATTTACATCGTGCTCCAGAAGAAGACACAGTGTGTCGAAACATTTGTCAGCAATAATATGATAAACATAAGTGGTAATCTTAAACAGTTTTGTTTAAATTTTTATTCCTAGTCAACAAGTAGTGCTTAAATTAAGTTAATTTTTAATGTAAGAAAGCTCAATTTGGTACTTGTTTTAGTACTGCATTGCCGGGATACGTTTCTAACCTGAACTAAGTTTATAACATGCGTTTTATTATTGCTTTTAAGGTTGGTGCTATGCTGAAGCAATTTTTGCCTCAGTTACAAACGACATTCGTCAAAGCATTAAACGATCCCAATAGAATAGTCAGACTAAAATCAGCAAGTGCACTTAGTCACCTTATAGTAATTCATCAAAGGGCAGATCCCCTGTTTACTGAAGTACATAATATGATAAAGAATAATGAAGATGTTACACTTAAGTAAGTATTTAACTGCAGATGAAAACTACAATTAGCACGTAGTAGTGAAAAGTTTTTGGTCTAGCTACTTAAAACACATTTGTTTTTAAAATTCTACTTTATTCGTCAACATAGTCTCCTTCAAGAGCGATACAATCGCTTTTTTAACATTTCCACACCTTTCTTGAAGAAGGATTTGTCTTTATCTTCAAAATAGGCCTCAGTTTCGGCGATAACTTCTTCATTGGAGCCAAATCTCTTTCCCGCGAGCATTTTTTTGAGGTCTGCGAATAGATAATAGTCGCTGGGGGCCAAACCTGGAGAATTTGAATTGCCATCGTAACCATTGGCTTGTGATACGGTGCATTGTTTTGATGAAAGAGCACTTCTTTGCGATTTCTGTCTTCAAAAGCACCGATAACTTTATATAATATTTGCTATTGATGGTTTTCCCTTCTCAGCATAGTCGATGAAAATTATTCCATGCTCATCTCAAAATACAGAGGCCAGAACCTTCCCAACCGACTGTTGTGTCTTTAGCCGCTTCGGGCGGCTTTGACCGATTGCTTCCACTTAACTGACTCCGATTTGATTCCGGTGTGTAGTGGTGGATCCATGTTTCATCCATTGTCACTTACCGCATGAAAAGATCCTTTGTATTGCGCTTAAACAGGTCCAAACAGCGCTCAAAATCATCAACATGTTGTTTGTTTTTGGTCCACTGTGAGCAAAGGTGATACCCATTTCGAACAGAGCTTTCTCATGCCCAAATGTTCATGTGTTAAATCAACACACGAAACTCGATTTTTTTCAATCGTTTTGAACATATTAAAAGTAGCGTCACTATAACTACTGAACTTTTCGGCCTACGTGTTGATTGTTTCCAGGATTTTATAAAAAGTCATATTATTGTAAATAGTCTACTACGCACCGTTTTATTTTTACGAAGCCAATTTGAGTTAACATTCTCCTTCTGAGCGCAAAACTGTTGCGATATATTCAGTAAAACACATTTTCCACAGCGGCTAAGTTAGTAAAACCGAACGTTCCATTCTACCCTTAAAAACCGGCCAAATTGACGAGTATTAATTAATTCATATTTAAAATATTTTAGGGAGACTTCACTTCATGCACTAAGGGGAATAATAACACCAGCAGGAGACAAAATGTCAGAACCTATTAAGAGACAAGTTTATGCTACCCTATTAACATATTTAGGACAGCCAGAAGACACAGTAAGGAAATGTGCCGCAGGATGTTTGGGTGCCATTTGTAAATATCTTCCTCCGGACTTGTTGGATGCAACGTTATCTGAACACATTTTAAGTAAGACCATATATATATATATATATATATATATATATATATATATATATATATATATATATATATATATATTAATTTCATTTTAAGAAAACTACTGATTACTTCAAGAAGCTTATGGTGAACATGCTCCATCGCAAGACACGTGTGAACGATGGTTTCGGCGTTTTAAAAGTGGTGACTTCGATGTTGCAGACAAGAAACGTGGAAAACCACCAAAAAAATATGAAGATGTGGAATTGCAAGCATTGTTGGACGAAGATAATTCGCAAACACAAAAACAACTCGCCGAGCAATTGAGCGTTAGTCAACAAGCTGTTTCCAATCGGTTACGAGAGATGGAAAAGATTCCGAAGACCGGTAGATGGGTACCACATGAGTTAAACGAGAGGCAAATGAAAAGCGCAAAAACACGTGTGCTTTGCTGTAGTTACAGGGGATGAAAAGTGGATTTATTTTGAGAATCTCAAGCGCAAAAAATCATGGGTAGACCCAGGCGCACCGTCCACATCGATCTCAAGACCGAATCGCTTTGGCAGAAAGACGATGCTCTGTTTTTGGTGGGACCAGAGGGACGTGGTCTATTATGAGCTGTTAAAACCGGAGGAAACGGTTAATACTAGACGTTACCAACAACAATTGACCGATTTGAACCGTTCGCTGCTTGAAAAAAGGCCAGAATACCGAAAGAGACAACACAAAGTCACATACGGCAAAATCAGTTCGGGACACGTTGGAAGCACTCAGCTGGGAAGTTCTACCCCATGCGGCTTACTGACAGACTTGGCTCCTTCCGATTACCACTTGTTTGCATCGATGAGTCACGCACTTGCTGAGCAGCACTTTGGTTCGTACGAAAATGTGGAAAAAATGGCTCGATGAATGGTTCGGAGCTAAAGGGGAAGATTTTTACTGGCGTGGTATTCACAAATTGCCCGAAAGAAGGGAAAAATGTATAACAAGCGATGGAGCATACTTTGAATAAAGTACTTTTTATCATTCTTCCGAATTTAACATGTTTTTTTAGAAAAAAAATCCGCATTTCATACTTGTACACCTAGTATATATATATATATATATACAGCGGCGTGCAAAAGTTTCCGGCCAGTGACATTTTGTACTCTAATTTATTAAAAAAAAAGACTAATGATTTTTAATCATTATGAGATGTGAGTATGAGATATAGGAAACAAAATAATATAGTAAAAGAATATTATTTATGTTTGTGAATATATTTATTATTATTATTCTTATATTTATATGTGCAAAAGTTTCCGGGACTTTGTACTATGAGAAAAATTATTAGTCCATATGCTCTATAATAGACTTAAATTATATTTTTATGTTAATATTTTGTAGCCATACCCTTTGCAGCGATAACAGCCTCACAACGTTGAGGTATTGACTCAATTAATCCATTAATACAAGCAGGTGAAATTTTTATCCCATTCTTCCTTCATTGATTTAAATAATGCGACTTTATTTGAATATGTATGCTTTCGAACTTGACGCTCTAGCGTTTCCCATAAGTGTTCTATTGGGTTCAAGTCTGGTGATTGAGATGGCCAGCTTAAAACTCTCACATTTGAAGCAGAAAACCACTGTTTTAACAACTTGGATGTATGTTTGGGGTCATTATCCTCCTGAAATATCCAATTCTGCGGCAATGTTTCTTCAGCATATGATAACAAATTGTTTTCTAAAATGTCCTTGTAAATATCAGCGTTCATATTTCCGTTGATCTCGATCAATGGACCGACTCCTTGTGCAGAGAAAATTCCCTAAACCCTCACACTTCCTCCACCGTGTTTTACAGTACGAATTTGGTACCGAACATCATTTCTCGTACCAATAGGACATCGTACATGTTGTCTACCATCGCTTCCAAAAAGATTAAATTTAGGTTCGTCTGAGAAAGCTACTTTTTTCCAATCTTTGATCGTCCAATTTAGGCGATCTTTGGCAAATTGTAATCGGGCCTTCTTATTCTTTTTACTGATTAATGGTTTTTTAGTACCTATACGGCCAAAAAGTCCTACATCATGTGGTCTTCGTGTGTCACAGTACTACGAATAACATTAGCTAGGTTTTCATCCTTTAGCTCGCGTGCAATTTCGGCAGCAGTTTTCTTGACATCCGCAGTTGATTTGCGTTTAATGATACGATCTACTTTTTTAGATGTTTTTCTTGGTCTTCCACTACGCGGACGATCTTTTTAAACCATATCCACAACGGTATTTTACAATAATATCGTTCACGGTTGATTTACCTATCGATAATAATGAAGCAAACTCACGAGAAGACTTTCCTTCTTTTGAAAATTTTATTACTCTCTCACGAATTTGGATTTGCATATGCCGAGCCATGTTTATGCTCCCACGACCTTTTATGAACTAATTGTAAACATTCAACGCGCTATTATTCGTAAATACGTCTTTGAACGTCCCACTGCGTCAATGTATATTATGTGGCCGGAAACTTTTGCACATATAAATATAAGAAATAATAATAAATATATTTACAAACATAAATAATATTCTTTTACTATATTATTTTGTTTCCTATATCTCATACTCACATCGCATAATGATTAAAAATCATTAGTCTTTTTTTTTATTAAATTAGAGTACGAAATGTCACTGGCCGGAAACTTTTGCACGCCACTGTATATATATGTATATATATATATATATATATATATATATATATATATATATATATATATATATAAATATATTTTACCCAATGTTACGATAGGAAACATAATTGATACCTACTTGGCGTCAAACGACTGTTATGTCACGAAATCATTTTCTTTCAGATGACGATAATAACACAAATGTAACCTTAAGGGAAGGTAGAGGAACAGCTTTAACTGTTGCATTGAAAGAAGCTCCAGAGAGACTATGGGACGAACAGTATAGAAATAAATCAATACAAGTACTATTAAGTCAATTACAATCGACGACAGTTGGTATAACGCAAAGTGCTATCCGATCAGGCGGCTATTTGTTAGAGTACTTACTTGTAAATGGAGAACCTATACCAAGTAATCTATTGGTTTCATTTGTTAGGGTAAGTGCTTTTACTTTTAAATTTTACCATATTTGACAATCATTCTTTCTCAGATAAAATTTCCAACAAGTGGGATATCAGAAGAAATATTATTTTTATTCATTTAGGCCTTAAAAATAATATAGGTGGATTTGCTAGAGCGAACATCATGGTTTTCATACCCTATCACAGGGCTCGGCAACCTATGGCACGCCAAGCAATTTTGAGTGGCACGTGTACCTATTCAAAGTTTACACATTAATTCTGTAATCTGTGACATGTTTCGAAATTAAGTAAATAATCGAAGACAGTATTACTTTAACGATACAAACAAAAACGATATATTATATAGGTCACTAGGTATTATTACCAAAAACTACAAAATATATATTTTGTAATTTATAATTTTACTGAATGCATTGGTTTGGCTTTAATTTCGGCAAGTATTAAAGACGGCAAGCCTCAAAATATAAGCCTAGGCAAAAACACAAATAAACGTCCTCAATTCAGATCAAAAGAGCCGCTATAAGGCGGTTTTTGTTTAACTTGACTTCAATCGTTCCGACGCGCGCCGCAACTCTTTTTATATTGCCGAACTTTAGTTTTTGTTAGATTTAACTTCTAGGCGGCCCTTTGATTCCAATGGACGCGTTGTAGATAATAATTTTTATTCTAAGAAATTTAATAAACGTAATTATTGGAATTTTCTGGAAACATTATTTTTCTATATATAGCAAGCGGCTACACGTTTGGATCATTTAATATAGAAGTAACATCCGTTTCAGTCAATGGTCGTCGAAAAGTTTAAAAATTAAAATTACGTTGCGTTATGGCCGCGAAGAAACAGAAGGTAGACATTCCATCATTTCAAACTTCATGGACAACAGATTACGGTTTTGTACAGCAAAACGATCGGACCATTTGTGTCCTATGTCGGGAAAGCGTAGTTTTCCGGACATCTAGTGTTCAACGACATTTCCAGATAAAACATGAATCGTCATTTAAAGATAACGCTGATAAAAGGGAGGCAATACAAAGAGCAAGTAAACAATACGAGAAACAGTCAACATTCTTTAGCAAAGTTTTCCAACGAAAAAATCAGGTAACTGAATGCAGTTTCAAAATTGCACAATCGTTGGCACAAAAGGGTAGGCCGTTCACTGACGGAGAATTTATGAAGCAAACGTTTTTGAGTACTGGCGAGATTTTATTCGACGACTTGCCCAATAAGGATACAATATTGGCCAGAATTAGGGATATACCGGCATCAGCGCGGACCATCGAGAGACGAATTACCGAAATGACACAAAATGTCCAAAAACAGCAGAGAGACGCTATCAAACGGAGTTTTGTATTTAGTGTAGCATTGGATGAAAGTGTCGATATTAATGACATTGCCCGTCTGGCAATCGTTGCGCGATACTTCGATGATGGCAGTGTGTATGAAGAGCTGATTTGTTTGCTCCCATTACAGGGAACTACAAGAGGAGTGGATATATTTTCAGAATTTGTTAAACATTTTAGAAAGCGGAACATTGATTTAAATAAAATTTTTTGCGTAACGACAGATGGCGCTCCTGCTATGATTGGGAGACATAAAGGATTTGTTTCCCTTCTTATTGAACGCATGGGTCGATCAGTTTTGAATTTTCAATGCGTAATTCACCAAGAGAGTTTGTGCGCTAAAATCTCCGCTGGAAGTTTAAAATCCGTGATGGATAGGGTGGTTAAAATAGTTAACTACATTGTTGGTCGTTCTTCACTGATCCATAGACAATTTAAGGCGTTTCTGGAGGAATTAGAAAGTGCATATTCAGATATACCATTGCACAATAATGTGCGCTGGCTCAGCCGTGATAAAGTGCTCTCTAGATTTGTGCAATGTCTTTGTGGATGCTTATCCTGAACTAAAAGATAAGAACTGGATCTGTATGTTAATGTTTCTTACTGATATTACAAACTATCTCAGTGAACTCAACTTAAAGTTACAAGGTTCAGGCAAAACAGTTCTGGATTTATACGAATCCTGGAAATCATTCAAATTAAAAATAGATTTATTTATCAGTGATATTACTACAAACACATATAAATATTTTCCAAATTTAAAAAACTTGTATATCCAGTGTCGACGATGGTGCACTAATAGACGAAATTCTTAAATATATGACTAATTTAAAAGAGGAGTTTATCGAGAGGGGTCAGGATTTTGTTAAACATGGTCCTATGTTCGCTTTTTTTTTAATCAAACCAGATTTAATGGATTTTTTCCAGCAGTTGCTTTGACATATCTCTTTTCTCATGGATGGACATTAATGATTTTGACCTTCAATACATTGAATTTAAAAGCTCCGAGTTATGGAACACGAAAATTTGTAGAATTAAGAAGGGTATTAGAAGGTGACTGCCAGAACCATTCAAACGAGATACTCAGTTGTTGGATGAGTTTACCAGAGAAATTTATTTGTCTTAAGAAAGTAGCGTTTGCCATGCTTACAGCTTTCGGATCATCCTATATCTGTGAACAACTTTTTTCCCATATTAGAGTGATTTTAAACCCGTACCGAAGCAGGCTGACAACAGACAACTCGGAAGCATCTGTGACACTGAAAATAACCAGACATGAACCGGATATAAGAAAACTCTCTAAAGAATTTCAAGCACAGGGTTCACACTAGGTCCTAGGACTAGTATAATAAAATTATTTGTTAAATGTTAACATTTTTTTGTAATTAAACCTTCTAAAAGCAATATTTTAAGTTAATTTAAGTTAATTTTTGTTAATTTTAGTTGTAGTAAGTACCTATGTCGGCACGCAAAATGTTGTATGGATGAAAACTGGCACCCCTTAGTTAAAAGGTTGCCGACCCCTGCCCTATCATAATTCTTCATCTTAGAATGAACTCGAATAAAAAAGATTGGAGTGACTTTTAAATTCCTGTCAATATCATACCCAGAGAGGATTATGTAGTTATTTTGCATTTATCTCCTTGAACACGGCCCATAATATGACCAATTTGCCAAGAGATAGAATAACAAAATAGAGTAATTACTGTACTAATACTTCTGCTATTTTTATAGTTATTCTTTCTATTTTTATTGCAGCCTTGGTAAAGACTTAAATATCAATCTCTAGCAAGAAATTTTATTTCATACTAAACCTACTATTGACAGCTTAGTATTTATAATTAGGACACAACTTCTTGTAATACGCTATTATTAAAGATATAACCATCTACCATTGTACATTTGAAATCAGTATCAAGTTATTTACAGGGAGATAATTAACATAAGTACATATATACGAGCATAGATATTTTATTTTGGAATCTTCAGCACAATGATACTACACAAGAGTTATCACCCCTATACCAAACACTTTATTTTTGCGTTCGACGCGCGTCTTGCTATCCATGAACATCATCAGGAGTGATAATTGACTTTGAGCCAATGTCTGGGAAATCCCTACTTTTTACATGTTTTGCCTAATTCGAGTTAATTTTAGCGTTAGTATAACTGCTAAAATGTTTTTTTCCAGAGGGAATATGGGATGAACAGTTTAAAAATAAATTAATACAAGTACTTACTGTAGTGGACTTACACTACAATGGACTATATTTAATATAACCCAAAGTGCCCTTCGATCAGGCTGCTATTCGTTACAGTATTTTACCTATAAATGCAGAACCTACAAATCAATATTAATTGATTCAAATTATTCAAAACATTTAAATATGGAAGAACACAAATTTCAAAATACTACATTTAGAAAACAACGATCATAAACTTAACTACCAGGAATTTCTATATAATAACCGTCAACCGCAAGTTGAACTTGCGCAATTAGTGTTCCGTACATTGATTGCTTTTAAAATAAAAAATTTTATTACAGAGGTATAATATGATCAGTGACTTCATAAAACACAACCCAAATGAGTTTTCAACAAAGTTTGTTTCCAATCTTCATTGAAATCTGATGACCTTGAAATTTTTGTTTTTTTTATATACCAGATAAATTATTAAAGGTAATGCAATCGTGATAATTTTCGTTTAATCTACACCCCGTGGAGAATATTCCAGAATTTTTTCAAAATTTTTTGATAAGTACTTTTCGAGATAAGGCGAGGGACAGCGATTTTTCGTGATTTTTTAAAAAATAATACAAAGAAAAGTGCGCGCACGTATTACATTATATATATATATATATATATATATATATATATATATATATATATATATATATATATAATATATATATATATATATATTATATATATATATATATATATATATATATATATATATATATATATATATATTTTTACTCGTGTTTTTACAAGCTGAACTAACCCCTTAAATCAAAATTTGACTTTCAAAACTACATGGCTCTGATGAGGCCATCAATTCCTATATTATTACCAAATTTCAACTTTCTATGTCAAATAGTTTCGGAGAAAATCGGGTGTGACAGACAGACACCGAAGTGATCTTATAAGTGTTCCGTACGGAACACTAAAAAATATATTTCAACTTTTTTTTTATTCTTTTTTTACTGGAATATATATTTTTTATGTATTTATTTATGTGTATTATTTTAGACGATGAACAACAGTAGTAATGATGTGAAACAACTACTAATAAGAGTATGTTTCCATTTGGCGAAAATAGTTCCACATGAAAAACTATCACCAGATTTTCTTAGAGTAGTTTTGCCAACCTTAGTAAATGGAACCAAAGAAAAGAACGTTTATGTGAAAGCCAATTCAGAAATTGCACTTATCGCTATTCTTAGGCTAAAGGAAGGAGATGCAATATTCCAGGTAATCTAATATGTGTTGCATCCTTAATAGTTTAACCTCATTTTTACTCTGTAAGTAATTTTTTAAAAATTGATTCCTGTGTTGAAAAATACTTTTTTCTTCTTTTTTTCTGAATTTACTTCATATTAGAGAATACATAAATCAAAGTATCAGTATACAGTGTGAATTTTAGTCCTTACCCTTTTACTTACTATGCAAGTTGAAATGAATGATATACTCAAAACTAGTATACAAAGGGTACTAGGAAAGTTTTGCAATACAGCTGTGTTTATTTAATTTTTTCAAAGTAATTTCCTCTACATTCAATACACCTCTCCATCCTCCGAAACCAATCTTTAAACCAGTTCTGCCAAGTTTCACTAGGGAGTAAAGCACACTCGTTCTCCCAAGCCCGCAGAAGGTCTTCATCACTGGAAAACCGCCTCCCTTTTAGTTTCATTTTCACATGCGGGAACAGTGCAAAGTCGCAGGGAGCAAGGTCTGGACTGTAGGGAGGGTGCTCGAGAAGTTTCAGTCCTGTCGTGGTCAAATATTCGGCGCGCGGTGAGCTGGAGCATTATCGTGATGGAGGAACCAGGTGTCCATTCTTGACTTTGGCCGCAGGTTCTTCATAGACCCAATGACTTTAGGCAGGCACTGTTCAGTATACCACTTAGCTGTGACTGCCTTCTGTGTGTCCAAAACGACACATTCCACAATTCCACTCGATTTGAAAAATACAGCTATCATTTTCTTCTTTACAGATCGGAATTTTCTGACAACTACGGGTGTGTCCTTATCATCAAAGACCCAAACTTTGTTTTGAGCCTTGGTCGGCACATCGTAATAGTACAGCCAAGTCTCGTCACCTGTCACGATGTTGTTCACATATCGAGATTGTCCCTTATCAAACTTTTTTAGCATCTCTCGGCACCAAGTCACACGTCGTGTCATCTGCTCTTCAGTCAGTCGATGCGGCACCCAGAGAGAACAAAGTTTCTTCACGTGCAAATGATCATGCAGAATCGAACGAATTGCTGGTACATTTAGGTCTAAAGTACCCTCTATCTATTGGTAGGTCACTCGCCTGTCCTCGTTAAGCATTTCCCTCACAGCAGTAACGTTTTCCTCCGTAACTGACGTTTGTGGCCTTCCCAGCTTCTCAGCATCCTCCAGAGCGAAATTTCCCCTTTGGAATTCTCTATACCACCTGAATATCGTTGTACGATGTGGACAAACATCACCTAGTGCAAAAGTAATTTCTTCTAAGCACTGGTCTATGTTTAAACCACGCACGAAATTATAACGCAAAACTGCCCTTATCTCATTTCGTGACCACGATGCTATCGCAAGCACTTTACACTCTCACTGCTAATGAATAACTGAGCCCATCGACTTGGCGCGGCGGCTACTATGCACGTATGAATATGTCTCAACATACAGCAACAAGCAGCTTCCTGCGATTCATTGTTGGGTCATATTGCAAAACTTTCCTAGTACCCTTTGTATATCACAGCTCACCACTATTACTTTCTGTTGCACACGATTCAAACACTATGGTTTGATAACTTGCTGTATTATAGATTTTAGATAATGAAAAATTGATATAATCTACAAATTTTCGAGCCCCAAAAACTCCGAGAATATATTATGATATATTCAACGCTACCTCTTTACTTTCCTTATTATAAGATGCTCCAAATTAGCTTAATTTGTTATCTCAAAACCGAACTAAAGCACGATAGAAAGAAGAAAGTCAAATAATCCTAGTAAAGGCAAATATATCAATGCTCACTATACTAAAAAGTATAAATTCTGTTATTACTTCAAATTAGAATAAATATAATATAAAATCTTCGAATTTCCCGACGAACCACCGTTAATATGATATTCCCTATGATATTTTAGACTTCTCGTTATGTGTATGTAATGATTATCATGCTTCAAATAAGTTTATTTTGTAAACCAACAAGAAAAAAAAATTATGTCGGCAAATACAGATGGTAGTTCTTCAGATCCCCCATTTCTCACTATCACTCTATTTTCTTCTTCTTCCCAAGGTGGTGACGATTTTTTCGTGTCATATAGTGATAGTATTTTTCTGTAGCTTCTTTTATCTCTTCAGTTAGTTTTTATGCTTTATATATATATATATATATATATATATATATATATATATATATATATATATATATATATATATATATATATATATATATATATATACACACACACTCCTGGACAAAATTAACGCAACAATAATATTAATCATACAAATCTCTATAATGAATTAATTTTAATAGTTTTTTATGAACACTACTTACACTAAAAGTTAGAAAAAAAACTTATTCGGATACTGTAAAAGTGAATTAGCTACCAAATTTCTCTATAAGATTCAAATTAAAATTATTCTTAAGACCTAATAACAAAATCGTTGAAATTATGTAATAATGAAAAAAATAAACTGGGACACTAGTAGCAAAATTAATGGTGTAACTGGGACACTGGTAGCGTGTGTTGCCTCCCTCTACTTCGGATGACAGCGTTTATGCGCCTAGGCATGCTTCTAATTAAATTTTGGATAAAATTATGAGGAATTTGCTCCCATTCTGTGATAACTGCATTTTCAAGTTTCCTCAGGTTTCTAGGTGCAGGTATATGACGTTTCACATTTTTCCTAAGGTGATTCCATACATGTTCTATCGGATTTAGATCCGGGCTTTTTGGTGGCCATTGCATAATCGGTATATCAACTCGATTAAGATAATCGAGTACCTCCCCAGCCACGTGAAGTCGAGCGTTGTCTTGCATAAACAGGAAATTGGGCCCCACAAAATGACCGAAAGGCATCACATGTTCTATTACAATATTCCTAAGATAAAAGTCGGCATTCATGGATCTCGTACGGACAGGAACTAACTCTGTGCGAGCATCAAAGCAGATGCAAGGAGCAAACCTTTCTTCTGGTCTTCGCCATACTCGCTCACGACCATCTGGATGTTTTAGACTAACCCTAGTTTCATCTGTGAAGAAAACTTGTTTCCAATCATCCACATACCAGTTTTCGTGATTTCGAGCAAAACGTAACCTGGCAACTCTGTTCTCTCTAGTAGGCAAGGGCGCAGTGGCTGGTCTCCTATTGTTTAATCCAGCTTCAGTTAACCGTCTTCTAACTGTTTTAGAAGAAATTGTGACATTGCGAACAGCTTCGAGTTCGTTTCTTATTATAGATCTAGTGACAGTCCTGTTTCTTAAAGCATATTGTCTTATAAAACGTTCATCTAGGTCGCTAGTGCATCGTTTTCGCCCTTGCCCTAGCCTTCTAGAATAAGTTCCTACTTCATTCAAGCGTCTTACCATACGACTTATTGTGGAACTATGTTTGCCTAACAAATTGACAAAATAACTCTGACAATATCCCTCGTCCAATAAAATTGAGGCTCGCACTACCTCGTGTTCAGTTAAATTCCTTGTTCGATTCATTTTTCTAATTCTTCGGGGTCAAAAAATAAAACAGTCGTATTACTTTGAAAAAGGGAACAATTTATAAGCTTACTTTTAAAGAAAATCTATCGCATTATTACAGAAAATTGTTTATCTTCTAAAAACTGCAAATCTAAACGAATTGTTTTGATTTCTGTCATGAACAACGAAACAAAATATGCATAGCCTACTATTCAAATACTCGATACACTTTAAAACTGACATAAGAAAAAGATAAATTAATTTTCAGATTATTGCGTTAATTTTGTCCAGGAGTATATATATATATATATATATATATATATATATATATATATATATATATATATATATATATATATGTATATATACAGCAAATTTGAAATTCTTGGGGGCAAGCGGTCTTGGGAATAGGACTAAAAAGTTTTTAACACTTTTTTAGTTACGCCAAGCTTTCGAAAATATTTTATTTTCTTCTTCAGAGCTCCAAATACCGTAGATTATCAGTATTTTAAGGTTTACGACAGAGAGTAACCCAATTTATTAACATCAAAACTACTTACAGCTAGGTGGTGCTTTTTAGGACAATTTCTTTCAACAAAAATCCACATTATTGTTGGTATTTATTAGGAAAACATGAGAAAATTTCGACAAAAATACTTTTATAGAATACAGAAATAGTTTACTTCATTTTGTTATGTATAATGCGAACAACCTTGTGCTTCTAAGGTGATTTTACTTAAAAATTGTTATATGTTTTACATTCCTTTGTTAAGGCCGGCGTTTTTTTTACCATCTGGTAAAGTAGTGGTTGATTTATTCTAGGGAAAGCAAAGACGTCGACATTTTGTTTAATTTTCAAAAGTTTGTAAGATTTGACGTCAGGTTATTTTATAGAGATATGTCTGATATATTTTGTGACTTATCATTTTGCCAGCTGATCTGCAATAGATTAGAGAAAATTAAGCTTAAATCCTCAATGTCAGTTTTTTTATTAATAGGATTCGGTTCAAGATGGATTTCCACCATTTCCCTAAAATTTCTTTTGAAATTTCTTTCCATGCACATGATTTTGGTTTTATTAAAATTAAATTAATGTGAAAATTGATTATTATGTGAAGAAAGTGCTCATGAGTTTTTTTTTAAGTCTGCAGTCGCTTTTGTGAGAAGTGATTCTGTCTTTTAGGACCCTTGATGTTTGTTCTATATATACATTGAGTGCAAGGGATGCTGTATACTACCTCCGAGAGTTTTATATTTTCATCCTTATCTTTTTTTACATGTTTGAAGCAAATTTTAAATTAAGTTGAGTTTTCAAAAGTTTAGTGATTTTAGTATAAATTTCTTTGAGATAAGGGAAGGAGTGGTTATATATAATTCGGTTGTCAGAAAGGACGGCAGTAATATCCGGAATCAGATTATTCTCTTGTTGAGAGATAAGTGATATTGAGTTAAATAATAGTCTATTTAATATCTTAATTGGATAGGAGTTAGTAAGCAAAATATCTTGAAGCTTATTTAAGTTCTTGAGTCTGAAAGAGGGATAAGATATCCTCTCTATTCTATAGATACACTGTGGTACACTGGTACACTCACATACACACACACATTATATATATATATATATATATATATATATATATATATATATATATATATATATATATATATATTTTTTCTCAATTTCTTGGGCTTTATGGTTCTTTTGTTTTAAGGATAGAGAAATTACATCACGTTCTAGTTAGAAGTTTATTGAAAACGTTTCGCCTAATTTGTAGGCTTCTTCAGTTCATCTAAAAATTGAAATTTTCAATCAATATACATTTTCCTCCCTTCTTTACTTTTTTTTTTGATTTTAAATTTTGATTTTACAGGATTGTTTTGGATGTTCAATAGGATGCACATATTTTTTAATTATAAATATAATAAAATTCTTAAACTTATAATACAATGTAGAAGGTGAAATAATAAAAATACACATAAAAAATATACATAAAAACTTACATGTGTGGGTTGAAACGAAGGCACATTTAACATTCTTTAAAAGGTATTACTAAGACGGTCACATTTATTAAAATAACTTTAGACATGTATAGGGAACGAAAGTCATTCTTTGGCTTGTTTATGTGTTTTTTATTTATTAACTGCTACTGAGTTATTATGAGAAGAGTCCGAAATAAACATGACTCAGACCCCTAACGTCGCTTTTGTCGTTTATATTGTTTTTCTCTTTATTAATACAAATCATTTCATGGATTGATCTTTTAAAATAATTTGATTCTTTTTTTAAGATTCTTGTATTTTTAAAATCAAAAGAGTGTTTTGGTTTGTTGAATGTGTTTTGATAGAGCTGTTGGGTTATTCTTATCATACTTATGGCCATTCAGTCTAGTTTCTAGATGTTGTTTAGTCATGCCGATATCACAGCCGTTGCAGTTTTGACAAGGAATGGAATATATCAGGTTTGATTGTTTCAGTAGGGGTGTTTTGGATTTTAGGGGGTAAAAAGGTGTTTTAATGAGTTATGCGTTTTGTGTCTAACAGTTAAATTATGTTTTTTGAGGACTGCCTTAATTTTTTCTGAAAGTCCTTAAATATATGGCATGGATATGTATGTTGTAGCTGTTCTTTGTTTTGGTTGTTTGTGTTTTCTGTTATTTCTGCTCTATATTTAGGACTTGTTAGTTTTAAACCTCTGTCAATTAAATTTATAACGGTTTTTTTTTCTTAAAATTTAAAGGATGTTGTGAATGGTAGTTTAGATATTTTCCAGAACTTGTTGGTTTTGTGTACCATTTGCTATTTATTTTGTTTTTTTCTCTTATTAGAGTT
This sequence comes from Pachyrhynchus sulphureomaculatus, assembly GCA_019049505.1. Lineage (NCBI taxonomy): Eukaryota > Metazoa > Arthropoda > Insecta > Coleoptera > Curculionidae > Pachyrhynchus > Pachyrhynchus sulphureomaculatus. Next base: position 20,659,233 of record CM032456.1, read on the forward strand.
AGATCTAGGAATTTTATGGCGTTGTTTTGTTCTGTTTCGATGGTGAATTATAATATTTTGTTGAATTGGTTGAAGGCTTTAACTGTGTTTTCTGTTTGGTCTTCTTGTAGTGCTAGAATGTAATCATCTACGTATCTTTTGAAGAAAATAGGTTTGTTGCTTAAGCTATCAATAACACTTTCCTCCAAATATTCCAATGCCAGTTGGGCAAGGGTAGCAGAAATAGGAGTCCCCATTGCACAACCTTCCATTTGAAGGTAGAATGAGTTGGTACTCAAAGAAAGTGTTTTTAAAGATTATATTTATGGCATTTATGAACTCTTCTTATGGTAGGCTGGTGTATATCGGCATGACTAAACAACATCTAGAAACTAGACATAAGTATGATAAGAATAACCCAACAGCTCTATCAAAACACATTCAACAAACCAAACACTCTTTTGATTTTAAAAATTCAAGAATCTTAAAAAAGAATCAAATTATTTTAAAAGATCAATCCATGAAATGATTTGTATTAATAAAGAGAAAAACAATATAAACGACAAAAGCGACGTTAGGGGTCTGAGTCATATTTATTTCGGACTCTTCTCATAATAACTCAATAGCAGTTAATAAATAAAAACACATAAACAAACCAAAGAATGACTTTCGTTCCCTATACATGTCTAAAGTTATTTTAAAAAATGTGACCGTCTTAGTAATACCTTTTAAAGAATGTTAAGTGTGCCTTCGTTTCAACCCACACATGTAAGTTGTCATGTATATTTTTATGTATATTTTTTATTATTTCACCTTCTACATTGTATTATAAGTTTAAGAATTTTATATATTCATAATTAAAAAATTTGTGGATCCTATTGAACATCCAAAACAATCCTATAAAATCAAAATTTAAAATCATAAAAAAAGTAAAGAAGGGAGGAAAATGTATATTGATTGAACATTTCAATTTTTAGATGAACCGAAGAAGCCTACAAATTAGGCGAAATGTTTTCAATAAACTTCTAACTAGAACGTGATGTAGTTTCTCTATCCTTAAAACAAAAGGACCATAAAGCCCAAGAAACTGAATATATATATATATATATATATATATATATATATATATATATATATATATATATATATATATATATTTATATTTATATTTATATTTATATTTTATATTTATATTTATATTTTATATATATATATATATATATATATATATATATATATATATATATATATATATATATATATTTATATATATATAATTTTTATGGCAGTGAAAACATACTGTTTTATATGTTGTAGAAATGTTTAACAGTTCTTGATGTGGGAGCCCGAGAATCTTTATCAGATGTTGTTAATAAAGTATTAAAGAAAATTTTACACCAACCAGAGGGCAAAGATGAGGATATCGATGATACCTTACTGACTTGATCATTGGAAGCTTATAGATATAACAAAATATCTTGGATTCCAAATAGAGTTCTATTTGATTTTAAGAGTTACAAGTACTGCAAAAGGAGTCACTGTTTTTTATGTTCTTTAATTAAATGTATTGAAATCATTAAATTTAAAATTGTAAATGTTAGTTTTATTTTATAATTGGTGTGCGGTCATAAACTGATGCTCAATGCTTGTAAGTCCTGAGTGATTTCGTTCGAGAAATTGTAAGATTAAGAATACAACTGTACTTAAAACCTTGTTTACATTCTTAGTAAGAAGCAAATTGGAATATGGTTCTTTGATACTGGCACCAACTTATAGTAAACATATATTAACATTAGAGCCAGGGCAAAGATAAATTTTAAAATATCGTTCGTTACCCACAGAGATGCATAGATAATGCAATTTTATTGCATCGGTTTAATTTTGATAGCTTTCAGAAATGCAGATAACTTCATTTAATAACATTTTTATTTAAAATCGTTAATGGTAGTGTTGTTTGCCCTTCTTTGTTGGAAGAGCTCAAGTTTGTTATTCCCAGAGGTTCAGGTAGGTCAAGACATTATTTCAATCTGCCGAAAGCTACTACGAATGTTATTTAGGATCACTAATATACAAAATATATGTTCAATTTATAACCAAACAGCACATCTATGTGATCTTGGTCATGCCCTTTAAACAATTAATGCGTTGTAGTTTTATGTTTATTATACTGTGTTGTTTTGAGCGTCAGTGCCATATGCACCTGTATTTGTTATGTTGTTTGAATACATTTTCGGTATGTGAGGTCCAAACTAAACATAAGCTTATTGTACAGTAGAGGTAAGAACCAAAATAATTTTGATATTCTTTAAAAACTTCCCTTATGAGAAAGGGAAATAAAATCAAAAATAATTTATGTAGGCAGCTAATTTGGATATTTTCACGTTTTTTTTTAAACCCCTTCCCTTTTTTTTCAACCCTAAGCATGAAAAACTTTAGTAGTAGTCGGCCGGACTCGTTATAAGTATAGGCAATAAAGTGTTGCGCTAAATATAACTTTGACAACCATGTCAAACGGCTCCTATCAACATGTCCGGTCTATGGATGCTCTTTTAGCCACAGCCAAACGCTTAGCATCGCCGAACCTGATAGATATTCCCATATAGCAGCAGTGCCCGTAAGAGTTGACAAGAACAATGCATTTTATGTCGATTATCAATCACCGAGTTAAAAAAAGACATTGATTTTCTGTCGACCATAACTGTTGTGTAAAAAAAAGTCTGATGATTCAATCAGGACTTCACTCACGAAAAGTCGGAGCGATAACACACTTACACCCATACTATTTAAAATAATAAAGTTCTGTTCTTATGTCCTATTTTTTACCTTATGGGACCGATTATGGCTTACTCATGATTCATAAATGTCACTTATACAGAAACCATATGTTAAGTCTCGTAGTATAGCGTCCACCTAATGAACTTTTGAGCTAAGCTAGTTGGAGAATTTTTAAATTCATGTAGTGATTTTGTGCAACATGATTGCTGGTTTTTTTTGTACACTCTATACCTTTCCAGAATGTCAATTGTATATAAGAATTATAAGAAGTCTTAAAAATAGAAAAACCTCGGTATCAGACATTATAATTGAGATGCTAAAATATGGAGGAGAAAACCTACATCAACTAGCACAGCCCTTTTCAAACATAGTAAAAAGTGGACACATACCTACAGACTGTCATTTGACACCACACTCGATTACCTAGTAAAAAATTTTTTTTTCATTTCCGATTTCACCCCCCAAAACTAACCCCTTAAGTCAAAATTTAACTTTCAAAACTACATGGCTCTGATGAGGCCATCAATCCAATTATTACCAAATTTCAACTTTCTATGACAAATAGTTTCGGAGAGAATCGGGTGTGACAGACGGACAGACACCAAAGTGATCTTATAAGTGTTCCGTATGGAACACTAAAAAGGGCAAAAGACGTCACTCAAATCAAAAACTACCGCAGAATAACGCTCGTAAATACTACCTTAAAAGTATTAACAAAAATCATACTGGAAGAAATGAACAAGGATATTCAAATAAGGGAGAGACAACAGGGATTCTACAAAAATTAATCGACCATAGATGCCGTATTTATAGTGAGACAGATAATGAAAAAAGCTAAAGAATTTAACATACCTGCATATATGTGTTTCGTCGACATGACCCAAGCCTTTGATAGAGTGCAATTAACAGATATAAAAATATTACAAGAAAAGCAGACCAACCAGAACCTAATAACAATCATACATGACATTAACACAGAATACAAAATAAAATATAAAATGGGACATCTACTGAGCAAGCAAGTAAAAAATAAACGCCGGAATAAGACAAGGACACTTAGTTCCTTTATCTTCAACCTCGCCATGGACAGAATAGTGGAGAATATTATGGGAATATATACCTCACAGTGGAAAGCAAAATAAGAATATACAAGACAACAGTGAGACCGATCCTAACACGTGCTGTAGAAACCTAAGCGGACACATGTAAAACAGCACAAATGATGAGGATAATAGAAACGAAGGTGATGAGGGACATACATGGAAAAATTATCCACGACAAAACCCGCAACAAAGATCTAGAAGAAGTAAGAATTTAGAAATATTCAAAGGGACTAGAACTAGGAGAAAACAACGGAACAAACATGTAGATCGGATGGATGACGACAGACTGGCAAAAATTGCAAAACTCAATAAACCTTGCGGTAGAACTAGGAGCAGACCTCCAGAAAGGTGGAAGGAATGCTGGACGTCCACATTGGAAGAGGGGGGATAAAACAGGCAGCATGCCTACTTATATAACACACTATATAAGAAAGAATTGTACATATATTAATATGTTCTCTTCTGCCTATCTTCTCTTAGAGTGTAAATACTTATACGATCTTAATTCATTCATTTAAGTTTTCTGTTGGTGATGGAATTTTTCAAATTATTTCGAATCGTTCGTTATTGTGACACATTCTGTAGATGGGTTATATAAATATTTTTAATATCTATCTAACAGGTCAACAGACAGACCGATAGAAATAAGTGACTATGTTTTTCTAGATCTAGCAACCCTAAAATATGAGGAAAAGTAAAAAACTCAGAGCGCAATTTTTTCATGAATTTTTGTACTTTCCTTTAGCAAGGAAAGTAGAAAATTAAAAAAATAATGTAATGCTAAATAAAACCACTAATAATAATAAAATTAATGTATTTCTATCGTAAATCTAAATCAATCTTTTATGCTTAATAAATAAAGCCACACAAATAGTACATAAATTGGGGTTGTTAATTTATCAGAACAAATACTGACTAGAGAACATGTTTTGAACTGTCCCAATCGACAGGTAAGTCAAATTATTTTAACATTCAATTTCTTTTAACCCGTCAGTGTTATTGGTCTCACACACGTAATTTAAATGGACCATCATATCTCAACCCTGGTCTTTAAGGATTTTAATCCTTCAATATTTTCATAAATCTAAATATATAAGTTTACATTATTCTTAGCCATTGATAAACTTACTACTCAGTATATATCACCACTACACCAAACACTTTATTTTTGCACTCGACGCGCGTTTCGCTAACCATGTTAGCTTCATCAGGAGCGATGTCAATCATCGCTCCTGATGTTTAGCGAAACGCGCGTCGAGTGCAAAAATAAAGTGTTTGGTGTAGTGGTGATATATACTGAGTAGTATCATTGTGCCAAAGATTCCACATTCCCAACTTAATTGATAAACTTAAAATTTTTGAACTTATTCAACTCATACGAACCACAAAGTGTTTCTGATTGGATGACTTATTGCACCATACTTTATAAAGTCGAAACTGCTACTAATTTTACATTTATGTAAATTAACAACCCTATACTGTTGCTTTTCTACTGCTCATATGGAACCCTATTTGGTTTCTTCTATTGTGTTACAAATAAAAAACCTAAAATTCACCTAAGATAAGTGTTAAGATAATTTAAATTTAACCCAATTGAAACTGATGAGTAGCATTATTGTCCTGAAGAGCATATATCACTGTTCCTTCAACACCGTCCGAAGCTGCGATTGCGGATGTGTCTAAAAAATATCACCATTAAACTTCTTTTATTGTACTACAAAATGGTACTACGTCTTCTACACTTCACTTACTGTAGGTTTCTTCCTCGACTTCTTCATATATTACTCCTTGAGTTAAGTTTTTGTCAACCTTTACAGCCTAAAACAAAAAAACCGGTCAAGTGCAACTTGAACTTGCACAATTAGTGTTCCGTACGTTGATTGTTTTTAAAATAAAAATTTTTGTTAGGGTGGTATAAAATGATCAGTGACTTCACAAAACACACCCCAAATGAGTTTTCAACAAAGTTTGTTTTCAATCTTTACTGAAAACTGGTGACCTTGAAATTTTGTTTTTCTTTTATATACCAAATAAATTATTAAAGGTAATGCACTCGTGATAATTTTCGTTCAATCTATACCCCGTGGAGAATATTCCAGAATTTTTTCAAAATTTTTTGATCAGTACTTTTCGAGATAAGGTAGGGGACAGCGATTTTTTAAAAGTAATACGAAGAAAAGTGTGCGCAAGTATTACATTATATATATATTTTTTTACTCGTGTTTTCACAAGCTTTCATTTGACACCACACTCGATGACCTAGTAAAAAATTTTTTTTTTCACTTCCGACTTCACCCCCCAAAACTAACCCCTTAAGTCAAAATTTAATTCTCAAAACTACATGGCTCTGATGAGGCCATCAATTCCTATATTATTACCAAATTTCACCTTTCTATGTCAAATAGTTTCGGAGAAAATCGGGTGTGACAGACAGACAGACAGACACCGAAGTGATCTTATAAGTGTTCCGTACGGAACACTAAAAACATATAAATTCAAAAGGACATCTAACGCGCACATCATTTCCTTTATGTTCATGAAAGACTTCCGTCGTTTTCACAATACTGCTATTTTTTATCAAGTGAAAGATGCCATCAACAGATATTTGATTCTAAATTAACTTTCATAGTTGAGTTTCGGATCGCGAAGTGTGTACATGTGAATCGAACGCCCGTCAATAGTCAACTCGTTCAACGAGCATTATTACGGTAGTGTTTCGATCTATTTAATTATTTTGTCGATTGCAAACGAGAGGAGGTAAAAAAAAAATTACGAGGTTTATGAGAATAATTCTGTGAAACTATATGAAGCTAACTAAACGATAAGCGACGACCTTAAACGTTTTACTGCGTATTAAGGTCAGTGAACCACCGGAGAACGGTGATAAGAAATAAAAACAACAGTTTTTTTTCTTTTTTTCTCCCGTGTTTGAAAATGGAATATACGAGGAGCACACGTAAAGTTTTTATAACAGGAAGAACAATAGATAGTTGATAAGAACACCATAGAAAGAGAAAAACGAAAGAGTTGATAAGATAGACAATTTGATAGAAATGATCAGAGAGCTAATGTCAGATATAAAGGATATAAAACAAGATCAAAAGAGATACCAACAAGAGTTGAAGCAACTAAGAAAGGAGAATGAAGTACTGAAATAGGAAAATAAGATAATTAGAGAAAACATGAGAAGTATGGATTTGAAGATGAGTAGACTGGAAAAAGACAACGTAAGAAATAATATTGTTATATCGGGAATGAAATTTGAAGCGAAGCGAGAGGAGTATGGACAGAAAAGTACAGATTAAAGATGTGATAAAAATAGGAGCGACTATATACAAGATAGAACTTGGAAACACGGGAAATAAAGAAGCTGTAATGAAAAATAAAAACCAACTGAGAAACCTAAGAGAGAGAGTTTACATAAACAACGATTTAACAAAACATGAATGAGAAATTCAAGAGAAATTGAAGCATATAGCAGGGAACGAGAGAAAGAATGGATAAGGGGTGAAAATAGGATATCAAAAAATGGTAATCGAAGGAAGAGAATATAAATGGAACATTGAGGAAGAAAAACTGAAAGAACAAACAAAGAATATTACGACCATAAAGTTAAAAAACTGAGAAAAAGGAGAAAGATAAGTAGATCGACGATGACCCTGGCAAAGGTAAAGAATACGGAAGAGAAGACTAGTAAAATGATACAAATAAGAAGATAATCAAAGAAATAGATAGGAAGAAAGAAATGGGAAATAATTATCGAGTTATTAGATTGAGAACACAGACTAATAGGGGTATAAACGGAAAAGAGGATGAACTGACAGAAGAACAACAAATGCACTATGTAGGAATCACTGAAACAGAAAGGAAAGGAAATGGATGCAAAAAATTAGAAGGATACAAAAATCAACATAGAAACATAATACCGGAACAAGATATGCTTTACATAATTCAAGAAATTTTTTGCTGTTTTTCTCCAGCCTCATCGAATTCGGCAGAAGGTTGTAGCTTCTCGGACCTAAATAACTGATACATTTTAGATTTATGTTGTTGTTATTCCTGGGCAGTATTAAGTTTTTATTTTCTCTAGAACGTGTTTTGTGAGTATGATTATTCCGTTCTTTACGAATATGTAGAAAGGTGCAAACTGTTGTGAGATACATTGTTCTAATATTGCATGTTTCTTGTGTAAAGAGAAGGGCAGTAGGTATATTCTGTGTTTTTTATAAATTATTTTCAATATACACCTCTGTACTATATTCAGTCACCTCATTTATTTTATTGTTATTATTTATTCGAATACCTGAAAAATTTGGCCTATTTGCAACAGTTAATGAAAATGCAATATAATTGGTCTTAGTCAAATTAAGAGATAATTTATATGTTTCCAACCAATTTTTTACCTTGCTGAAACCACTGACCACCTTCTCTTTAACCCCAACCCAGTCATCACCTCCAAAAATCAGAACAGTGTCCTCAGCATAGGAAATCATCGTCCCACCAATGTCTAGTTTCAGTAGAGCATTAATATATGTAATAAACAAAAGGGGGCCAAGGACAGTGCCCTGTGGTTCTCCTCTTTTGATAACACAGGGCAACAAAAAAATATTTTTGTTTTGGTGCCTGGGATTTTAGAGCTGATTTTAACTATATTTGGGACGCTAAATCTATACATGCAATCCGTTTTTTCTCTATCAGCTCTACTTTTTTAGATACATCAACTTATCTACCAATGTGGTTTTTATTCAGTATATTCATTTATGAGAGTTCTAAAATTATTATATATTCATTAATGTAGGTACCTCTTTTTATTGTCAGTCTGTAATTGAGTAAATTCCAGGTAAATCTATAAATAGTGGAACCATTGCCTATCAGGTACCCGAACTGACCCTTTTAATCACCTAACTCGGGTAAGTCTCGTCAGTTTGTGCGTTCTTACTAATGAGAGTAGATCATATTCGGCGTGTTATTTTATGTTAAGAAAAGAGTGTTTTTGTGTTATTGAACAGAATTAAAATGAGTTCAGGTTCCAGTTCAAGAAGAAGTTGTGTAAATCAACCTGATGTGTTTTGCTATATATGCGGAGAATACATGTTTCAACAAAACAGACAAACTATTACTGACTTTGTAAAGCGAGCGTATCTTGGATACTTTGGAGTTAAGCTTGGTGATCAGGACAAAACGTGGGCGCCGCATCTCGTATGTAAAACTTGTACAGAGCATTTACGGCAGTGGACTACCGGGAAAAGAAAATGTCTAAAATTCGGCGTACCAATGGTTTGGAGAGAACCAAAAAACCACTTCAATGATTGTTATTTCTGTTTAGTAAATACTAATGGAATCAATCGAAATAACCGCAGTAAGTGGACTTATCCCAATTTAGACTCGGCAATACGCCCTATCCCGCACTCAGATGAAATACCGATTTCAACCTTTCATGAGCTACCACATATCTCTGATGACGAATATTTTCCCTCTGATCGCTCTTCTGATGCCAATAAAAGTTCTGATGCTAATGAAACTAACAGTGACTATGAGGGGACGTCATCAGTTCCTCAACGCTTCAATCAAAATGAATTAAATGATCTCACCAGGGATCTCAATTTATCGAAAAAAGCTTCTGAAGTACTGGCTTCTAGGTTGAACGACAAAAATTTACTGGAACAAGGAACCAAAATTACCTTTTACCGTACAAGAGAAAAAGATCTGCTACCATTCTTTTCTCAAGAAGACAATCTTGTATTTTGTCACGAAATTAGGGGACTCATGAAAGAAATGGGACTTTCTGAATATATTCCAGATGATTGGCGCCTAGTTATTGACAGTTCAAAGCGAAGTTTAAAATGTGTCCTTCTACATAATGGGAATAAATATGGTTCAATACCACTAGCTCACTCAACGAAACTGAAAGAAGAATATAATAGCATAGCTTTGGTCTTGCAGAAGATAAAGTATTACGAACATCAATGGATGATTTGTGTAGACTTAAAAATGATAAACTTTCTTCTTGGGCAGCAAAGTGGTTACACGAAATATCCGTGTTTCTTGTGCCTCTGGGATAGTAGGGACAAAACACACCACTGGGTTAGAAAAGATTGGCCTCAGAGAGAAAACATGGACGTTGGGGAAAAGAATGTCATTAACGACGCTTTGGTTGAAAGAGAAAAAATCATACTTCCTCCGTTACATATAAAGTTGGGCTTAATGAAGCAATTTGTAAAGGCTCTTGATAAGAATGGGTCTTGTTTTGCATATATAGGGGTAAAAATGCATCAGTTGAGCACAGAAAAACTCAAAGCGGGGATATTTGACGGCCCACAAATAAGACAATTAATTAAGGATCCTGCCTTCATAAATTCAATGAATCAAGTTGAACGAGAAGCTTGGACATCATTTGTTGCAGTTGTAGAAAATTTTCTAGGCAAACATAAAGCTCAAAACTATGTTGAAATGGTTAACAAGATGCTTAATAGTTTCAAATCCTTAGGGTGCAATATGAGTATTAAAATACACTATTTACACAGCCACTTAGACCGTTTTCCAGAAAATTTAGGAGACATGAGTGAGGAACAAGGTGAAAGATTTCACCAAGATATTAAAGTTATGGAGGACCGCTACCAAGGAAGATGGGACATGCACATGATGGCAGATTACTGCTGGAGTTTAAAAAGGGACTGTTTAAAAAAACATTCAAGAATGTCGCGGAAAAGAAGCTTTCCAAGTGTTGAGTGACTATTTCATTTCTTCAATGTTTTTTTTTTGTTTGTAAGTACGACATAATATTGTATTTTGTATAACTAAAATAAAAATTTCGTATCTACTTTTGTTTACTACACTTACGGATTTGAGTTACAATAATGTAACTTATATTTCTCTAAAATTCTATATCTTAAAAATTTGAGCTCCTAGGTACAAATGAATACGTTATTTGAATTCAGGACATCAAATTGATATAGAATCAGCTCAAAAAACCTCGACACCAAAGCAGCTGTTCCCCTGTGTAATCCTCGCATTGTTTATGTATACTGTGCAAGCACTTCCAGAAATCTATCATGGGGGAAAGTATCGAAGGCTTTGGCAAGGTCAATGAAAACAGCTATACATTTTTTACTGTCATTTAGACAGCCTGTTATTTGCGTAGTAAATTCATATAAGGCATTTGTGGTTCTACTACCTTGCACAAATCCAAATTGGTTTTCAGAGAAAATGTTACTTTTTTTTAAAAAAATCAATCAATCTGTCCTTTACACAGTTTTCAAGGATTTTTGCAAAACAGGTGATTAAACTTATAGGTCGATAATTTCCAATACTTGTATCACCTTTCTTGTGTACAGGGATCACCATTGATGTCTTGAATTCAGATAGCACTATGCCAGTTTGGAAAATTAAATTTATTATATAAGTTAATGGTGTTAGAATTTCAGTGTGGGTATGCTTTATTACCAATGGTGTTATTCTATCATATCCCGGTGCACTATTATTCTTCAACGTCGAGATATTTCGGATTAGGTCCTTATCCGTGATGGGAGACAAATAAAGCGAATCAGACACAGGATCATCCAGCGGACACGGATCATTCACGACAGGAATCCCTTTCTCCATCTCTACACCGACATTAATAAAATAATCATTACAATAATTTGACATGTCTTTATCAGTCGAAAACCCATCACCGTTGTCTCTATTTATAGTTATATTTACTTTATTAGTTTTTTTTTTCATTAGTAGCATCCTTAATTAGGTCATATATTTTTTTTTTAATTTTTGTTGTTTCTATTTATTTCGTTTTTGTAGTACGAGGCTGGTTTGAAAAGTCCGTGCAAAAATAAAAAAACTACTTATGTGTTTGGGGTAAACCTTTTTTATTTTTCGACATAGTCTCCTTTTAGGCTTATACACTTCGTCCAACGATGTTCTAGTTTGTTGATCCCTTCCGAATAATAGGATTTATCCAAGTCTGCAAAATATCCATTCGTGTCTGCAATCACCTCCTCGTTTGAATAAAATCTTTGTCCCGCCAGCCATTTCTTCAAATTGGGGAACAAATAGTAGTCCGAGGGAGCCAAGTCTGGAGAATAGGGGGGATGTGAAACGAGTTGGAATCCTATTTCCATTAATTTTGCGACCACAACTGCTGAGGTGTGTGCTGGTGCGTTGTCGTGATGGAAAAGGACTTTCTTGTGGGTCAATCGCGGGCGTTTTTCTTGCAGCTCGGTTTTCAAACGGTCCAATAACGATGAATAATATTCACCTGTAATAGTTTTACCCTTTTCCAGATAGTCGATGATTATCCCTTGCGAATACCAAAAGACAGTTGCCATAACCTTTCCGGCCGAAGGAACGGTCTTCGCCTTTTTTGGTGCAGATTCCCCCTTGGTAACTCATTGTTTAGATTGTTGTTTGGTCTCAGGAGTATAGTAATGTATCCATGTTTCATCCACAGTGACGAAACGACGCTTAAAGTCCTCCGGATTCTTCTGGAACAGCTGCAAACCATCCTTGCAACACTTCACACGATTCCGTTTTTGGTCAAGCGTGAGCAATCGCGGCACTCATCTTGCGGATAGCTTTCTCATGTCCAAATGTTTATGCAAAATATTATGTACCCGTTTAGTCGAGATGCCCACAGCACTAGCAATCTCACGCACCTTAACTCTTCTGTCATCCATCACCATATTATGGATTTGATCAATGATTTCTGGAGTCGTAACCTCCACAGGCCGTCCAGAACGTTCAGCGTCACTTGTGCCCATATAGCCAGTCCGAAAATTTTGAAACCACATATAAACTGTTCTAATTGAAGGTGCAGAGTCACCATAATGTTTATCAAGCTTCTCTTTAGTCTCCTGAGGCGTTTTGCCTTTCATAAAGTAATGTTTAATCACCACACGAAATTCTTTTTCGTCCATTTCTTGAAAATCACTCGACTTCCTTGATTCACACGAATGCCAAACACAAAGAAATAGACCAATATGGCTGAAACTTGGTGTGCGTTCATTCAAGAGATGCTACTAACTAAACATGACCTCGATACGCGCCGGTGGTGCCATCTCTCGGACTTTGCACGGACTTTTCAAACCAGCCTCGTAGGTATTCTTTTGTTTGGTTATTATTTTATTCAAAATATTTCGGTATCTTTTATATTCTATTTCTAAATCCAAGTTATATTGTTTTAGAAGTCTGCGCTTTAATTTGTCTCTGTGTCTAATAGACCTTATTATTCCGTTCGTGATCCAATTTTTTAATTTTCTGTATTGTTTGTGAGTTTGGTTGTTCTTAATTTTACTTAGGTCTAGTAAAGATTTATATATATTAACAAATGTTGACGTCGCCGTCTCAGGATCTAAATCAGTCGTTACCGAAGACCAATCCTGGCACCGCAGCATCATTTTAAGCTTATCTATATCATACCTATCCTTGCTTACACTGATTACGTTTGCATTGTCATTGTTTGGGGTCGAATGAGTACAACTAATATTAAGCATTATTGGACCATGGTCAGTCACATGACTATCAAGTACAAAAGACCGAAAATGCAGCCCACCAAACTTTTGCCTACATCTTACAAACAAATGATCTAAGCATGTTTTACTGTCAAATCTAGTAATAGAGTTCACATAGGAAATGTATCCCTGCTGTACCATCGCCGCCATATACAGTCCCTGGCCAAATTATTAGACGCACTGTATTTTTTTAGTAATTTTGTTTCTTAAGAGTTTTTATGCAATAATGGTATATTTAAACTACAATATTATTGATTTTTATTTAAAAGAATTGTTGTAGACTACATATTTGTATTTATTTTTAACATATGGCAATACTGTGTTGACAAAGTGATACATGAACGTAAATAAGTACAAACCTGTGTCAGTCGCGATCGGAATTGAGTCAGGTACGGACGTGTTTCTGTGGCTTTATGGACTGTGATTGTTTGTTTAACAGTTTTATACTACTCAGTTATTAGTTTATTTTGTATGCAGTGTTTTAAAAAAGTAATTGGACTATTTTCATTATGGGTAGAAAAGGCGATCTTTCACCACGTAAAAAAGCTGAAGTGAAGGCCCTTGTGATTGCGAAAACATTTACAAACCGAGAAATATCACGAAGATTGGAGGTTTCTGAAGCTAGTGTACGACGCATACAAAAGAAAATTGAGTCAGGGAAGGAATGAAGCCCGGAAAGAAAGAAAAGATGTGGTAGAAAACCAATTTTCACTCCACGGTCAGAGAGATGTTTGAAGAAAATTTGTGTAGAAAACAGATTTGCTACCACAAAGGTAATAAAATCACAACTCCAGGATGCTAGCGTAAATGCTTCTGAGCGCACTGTTCGAAGAAAATTGAAAGAATTAGATTTTAAGGCCTGTCGCCCCGCCAGGAAGCCCAAGTTAACAGCTGCAATGAAAGCAAAGCGCCTGAAGTGGGCCAAACAATGGCAAGACAAAGATGTGGACTTCTGGAGATCGGTAAGATACAGCAATTTAATCAATAATTGATACATTATTATCATTTTCAGTTAAATAAAGCAAATAAACATGGAAGTTTATATATTTTTTCCTATTTTTGACAGGTCTGCTTCAGTGACGAAAGCACATTCGAAATTTTGCAGAATAAAGCTCAGTATGTGCGTCGTCGTCATGGAGAAAAGTTTCATCCTGATTGTGTCGTCCCGACGGTTAAACATCCCACCAAAGTGATGATTTGGTCAGTCATCAGCGGCAAGGGCACTGGACGTCTGTACGTCGTCAAAGGAATAATGAGGCAAGATCAGTACAAAGAAGTATTACAAAATCGGTTGATTCCGCAGCTCAGAGAATGGTTTCCAAATGGGGAACCATTCACTTTCATGCAAGATGGAGCTCCCTGCCACACTGCTCGGTCTGTTAAAGCTTTTTTGGCAGAAAAAAATATCCATCTGTTGGATTGGCCCTGATATGAACCCCACTGAAAATGTGTGGGAGCTGATGAAAAGAGAAGTGGCTAAAGATGTGATTACCAATAAAACCCAGCTCCTAGAAAAGATTATTCATGTGTGGAATCATCATCCTCAAATGCAGGAGACAGTACAATCTTGCATTGATAGCATGCCGCGCAGAATTAAAGCTTTGATAGCGGCTAAAGGTGGCTCAACTAAATATTGACTTTTACTAACATTAATTTCACTTTTCTTTAAAACTTCATAAACTTATGCTTTTCTAAATTAATGCTGTTTTATTTATGTTAAATAAATAGGTAATTGATTGGATAATATAAAAATAAAAAACAAATCAATTTAAAATAAATAAAACGGTACAATATCACTCGGTAATTAATATTTTACATGAAATCTTGCAGTGCGTCTAATAATTTGGCCAGGGACTGTAGTTAGTTACTTCATTATTTTCAGGATTCAAAAGGTTTATATTAATATCTCCAATTAATATTTCGATTTGTTCTTTGGCCGCTGATTCCAAGTATCCCGTTATATCACTTGTAAATTCTTGTTTTGGGATTGGGGGAGGTTTGTACACAGCCGTAACACCAATTTTATATTCACTCACACTGCACTCAATTCAATATTTATTAAAAATAAAGAAAGTTGGGGCTATACAAAATAGCACTCCAATGTGAGGCTATAAAAAAAGACCTTGCTTCTAGAGGTTATAGTCTGATTCCAAATCCTAGTTTCTTTTTGTATATCACGTGGAGAACAATTTGAGTAGATTTAGCTAATTCAGAGTAGAGTCTACCCAAAGTTTAACTGTAGAACTAAAGAGTTCAAACTTGGAGTATGTAAAAAATAAAAATTTGCATCTTTGTAACTAAACCACTGAAATATTTAAATACTGTTTACATAGAATAAAAAATATTTACCTCTCGGTATTTTTGTAAGTAGAGTTTTAATGGTTCTACATAGTTATCAAATCCTAGTGTGCTCATAGCAAATAGAATATCTTCTCCATTGATTGTTTTTTTCTTTTTTCTAAGTGGCATCTATCACTTGCTTCACTGGTTATAAAGCTAATAAATTCAGAGACACATTCTTGAACACACTCTCTGGCATCCTTAGCAATCTAGAAATACTCAATTATCATTGGAAGGCAGTAGTTAGTTCAAATAAATAAAAATTAGAAAACAGAACAATGCGTACTTTGTTATTTACCTTTCCCATATCAGGGATGGCTTTTTTCATAATTTTGGCAACATTAGCTATTGGAAGAAAACGGTCCTGTTCTCGTAAAGGTGTGCCTGACTTTTCTCCATGATTTGAATCATCAGTATTCTCTGCTGCTATATGCTCTCCATCTTCTAAAGAAGACATAATAAAATAGCAATAATATATTAAGTACTAAAAGATATTTATGTACATTTTGGCAAAAATTTGTCAGGAGGAAATTTCA
Source organism: Pachyrhynchus sulphureomaculatus (assembly GCA_019049505.1). NCBI lineage: Eukaryota > Metazoa > Arthropoda > Insecta > Coleoptera > Curculionidae > Pachyrhynchus > Pachyrhynchus sulphureomaculatus. Next base: position 20,675,469 of record CM032456.1, read on the forward strand.
GATATAGGACAACTTACCAAGAAGAATAATTTAGTGGTGAAAACTGCATAATTATGCAGACAAAAAAATAATACCTAATTGTACACTCGAAGCAATATTATGTGATGCAAATTATTTAATTGGTGATGGAAATTTCAAAAGAGTTCAGACAGTTTCAGTACAGATTATGAAGGATTTTTAAAATTCTAAGAAATTTCATTTCATACTTAGTATTCTATCATTTAAATTTCACTACTCAGTATATATCACCACTACAAACACTTTATTTATGGACTCGACGCGCGTTTCGCTAACCATGTTAGCTTCATCAGGAGCGATGATTGACTAAAGCTAAACTACAAATCTACCCTATTTATACTCAGCCTAACCCTTGAATTACTCAAGCGGAACTAATGACATAGGCAAGGCCATCAGTTCCGGTCAAGTAATCAGTAGAGGGGACTATAGGGAATAGGCCCTCTGTCTTTATTTAAACTACTTTTACATTTTATGATTTCCATACTTTCGTATGCGTTCAACAATCTCCTATCAGATACATTTTTTATTAATCTTAGATTATCTAATGTTACAGTATGAGCAGCTTCAAGGACATGTTCGGCAATGCTAGACTTTTCTGTTCTATTGTATTTTAAGTGTGCTAAGTGTTCTTTAAATCTTGTTTTAATTGACCTTTTAGTTTGCCCAACATACTTTTTGTCACAATCATTACAACTAATTTCATAAATTCCACTTTTCTCACAATTAGGAATCTTATCTTTGGGATTTCCTAAGATATTCCTCAGATTGTCTGATGACTTATAGACTAAGGTGAGGCCTACCTTATTACATACCTTATTGAGTCACTTGCTATATTTCGGATTATATGGTATGGAGACATACTTGGTGTTATTTTCTTCACGTGTAAAAAAGGTGGAATTCTGAATATTAAACCTAAACTTATGTCTATTTATTAGCTTATTTACTAAGTCATCGTCATAACCATTAACTCTAGTTATATTTCTAATACGATTCTTTTCTTTATTAAAGTTTACTCTATTCAGAGGGAAAACGATGAACTAAAAAATGTAATGAGGCTAATTTATGTTGTTTGCAATGAAATGAATCATTAGGAATATATCTATCTGTTACTGTGTCCTTCCTATAGATATCAAATTCTAATCTATTATTATTTTTAATAATTAAAATATCTAGAAAAGGCAATTGTCCTTTGTTCTCAACTTCGTAAGGCTATTTAATTTAGAAATAAAATCATCAATATTTGCTTTCTTTGTATCAAAAATCGCGAAAATATCATCCACATACCTATACCATACCCCAGTCAAGAATTCGAATATTTCCCAAGGATATGGTATAGGTATGTGGACGATATTTTCGCGATTTTTGATACAAAGAAAGCAAATATTGATCATTTTATTTCTAAATTAAATAGCCGGTATGATTTCATTAAATTCACTTACGAAGTTGAGAACAAAGGATAATTGCCTTTTCTAGATATTTTAATTATTAAAAATAATAATAGATTAGAATTTGATATCTATAGGAAGGACACAGTAACAGATAGATATATTCCTAATGATTAATTTCATTGCAAACAACATAAATTAGCCTGATTACATTTTTTAGTTCATCGTTTTCCCTCTGAATAGAGTAAACTTTAATAAAGAAAGGAATCGTATTAGAAATATAACTAGAGTTAATGGTTATGACGATGACTTAGTAAATAAGCTAATAAATAGACATAAGTTTAGGTTTAATATTCAGAATTCCAACTTTTTTACACGCGAAGAAAATAACACCAAGTATGTCTCCATACCATATAATCCGAAATATAGCAAGGGACTCAATAGGGTATTTAATAAGGTAGGCCTCACCTTAGTCTATAAGTCATCAGACAATCTGAGGAATATCTTAGGAAATCCCAAAGATAAGATTCCTAATTGTGAGAAAAGTGGAATTTATGAAACTAGTTGTAATGATTGTGACAAAAAGTATGTTGGGCAAACTAAAAGGTCAATTAAAACAAGATTTAAAGAACACTTAGCACACTTAAAATACAATAGAACAGAAAAGTCTAGCATTGCCGAACATGCCCTTGAAGCTGATCATACTGTAACATTGGATAATCTAAGATTAATAAAAAATGTATCTGATAGGAGATTGTTGAACGCATAGGAAAGTATGGAAATCATAAAATGTAAAAGTAGTTTAAATAAAGACAGAGGCTATTCCTTATAGTCCCCTCTACTGGTTACTTGACCGAGTAATTCAAGGGTTAGGCTGAGTATAAATAGGGTAGATTTGTAGTTTAGCTTTAGTCAATCATCGCTCCTGATGAAGCTAACATGGTTAGCGAAACGCGCGTCGAGTGCAAAAATAAAGTGTTTGGTGTAGTGGTGATATATACTGAGTAGTATCATTGTGCCAAAGATTCCACATTCCCAACTTAATTTAAATTTCATCTGAATCTAGTGACTGAAATATATAAATTTTTTAAATCATTTTATTTGCTGTAAAAAGTAAACTCTAGTAGCTTCCATATCATTAAAACAACTTTACAATATGGTTATCTAAACTTGTATGGAACAAAATTATTTTCAATATAACAGTCAATTTTATGTTCAGAAAGAAGGGACAGCTATGGGTAATTGCTTATCACCTTTCATAGCCAATTTATTCATGAGTAAGTTCGAAACTGAAGCCAGTCCAGAACTTGAGCATTTCCCAAGGGTATGGTATAGGTATGTGGATGATGTTTTCGCGATATTTGATACAAAGAAAGCAAATATAGACGATTTTTTTTTCCAAATTAAATAGCCGATATGATTCCATTAAATTTACTTACGAAATTGAGAACAAAGGACAACTGCCATTTCTAGATATTTTAATTATTAAAAATAATAATAGGTTAGAAATTCATACCTATAGAAAAGACACAGTAACAGATAGATATATTCCCGCATTACATTTTTTAGTTCATCGTTTGGTCACTTTTTCCTGTGAATAGAATAAACTTCAATAATGAAAGGAATCATATTAAGAATATAACTAAAGTTAATGGTTATGACAATCACTTAATAAACAAGTTAATAAATAGACATAAGTTCAGGTTAACTATTCAGAATTCCACTTTTTTTACATGTAAAGAAAATAAGACTAAGTATGTCTCCATATAATCCGAAATAAGCAGGGGATTCGATAAGGTATTTATTAAGGAGGGCCTCACCTTAGTCTATAAGTCATCAACATGGTTAGTGAAACGCGAGTCGAGTGCAAAAATAAAGTGTTTGATGTAATAGTGATATATACCGAGTCATATCAATTCAAATACCCAAGCACTTGGTCAAAGTCTTGTTGAAAATAGATATATGATTTGCCATTACTTCAACTTTTAAAGTAATTATCTTCATTTTAATAATGTTGAAACTGAGTGAATTAGTTTCACATCAGAAATGAACTTTCTGCACGTCGGCAGACATGCTGCTCATCAAAATATTGGTCAATCTTCCCACCTAGAGAAGAGTCATCTGCAAAAAGGTTAATTGGCCTGAAATATCGATAGTGGCCAAATCATTAATATAAATGAGGAAAAGTAAGAGATTTAGTATTGAATCTTGCGGGAAGCACTTCAGGCATGCCAGATCCACCCCTCTTTAGCTGTTTTCTATGTTTTAAGAAGGATGAAAACCATTCCAGACCAACCTTCCCTGAAGTCATATAAAGACAGTTTGCCCAGCAGTATTTTTATACTTTTGAAACACAAACTGACAATCTTGTAAGATAAAGTGATAATTAAGGTAGCTGAGCATGCTCTTCTCAATAATTTTTGATGGAATGGGAGATGGGGCGAAAATTTCCTAAGGCATCATGATTAACTTCTTTTGTGAATTGGTCAGATAACGGCTGTTTTTAAGCATTCAGGCACTAAACTATAGTCAAAGGATGAATTAACAGCTTCAACTAGAACATTCAAACAGTTATCAGGTAGGCATAGTACATATCATTGCGAATAAAGCCGTGTTGGAGACCAGATTAAAAATAATAGAAAGGAAATGAGATACTTTCCAGAATACATACTTTTTCTAGTGCTGTAATGGGTGATAAGGAAAGACATGAGCTCAAAAATATAGTTGAATTTTAAGAAAAAAATCTGTACTAACCATGCCGGTTAAAGCAGAGATTACTCAAAAGGTAACATAGAAATCAATTAAATTTTTACCTTCCATTTCTTCTACAGATACTACATATGGATCTCCTAATGTATAAGTATGAGCCATATCTTCAATTTTATCCATAGAATAACTTGCTCCCCTAAAAATTAAATCAAGAACTAACTAAACTAATTTTTCTTCAATATCCTTATTCTATTTTGTGCTGTTCTCTGTTTAACTTTTTGTTTTTAATTTAATAAACAAAAAACAAACCTATCCGACAGATTGCTGTCAACCGTCAACACCATAGACGAGGAATGCGGGTCAGTTGTCATTATAATCAACACCACCAATCACGATAAAGCCGTAAATATATAGGATTGTACCTTAAGTGTAGATGAGTGAGAGTGTCATTCACAGTCTGAGGTAACGGGAGAGTAAATTATGTAGTTTCATCGGTCAGATTCTATATGTACTGCCCCTTCCTATAGTTCCTTAATACATACTATATTAATCCGAAACTGAAATGAGTTAAAGTAATTTTATACTTCAAGCTTTCAGATCACGTGAAAGCGCAACTTCGTATAGCTATCTCTTTGTAATACATAATCCTTCAATTCGTTAGCACAAATTTAAGGTAACAGAAGATTTAAATGAGTTCATTTTGTTTGACATATGACATAAATCCTGATTATGATGGACTGTTGGTCTAATGCTTAATTGGTGAGTTTTAGGGTTGCTGAAGACCGTCAACACTCAAGTAAGGCTAGCGTCACGCTTTTTAAGGTTAGAGGGATGGACGGGATCATCACAAATGCGCCTATTAATTTTGCTGAAATGTGTAGTAGATCAGAATTTTACCACTGTTTGACACTTCACTATTGTCAAATTCAGCCTTCAACAGAAAAACTTTAGCCAATTTTGAATTTTTCTCTCGTTTACTTGTTATTCTAAAAAAAATGAATTTTTGTGTCAGAACGTATAAACGGCAAGGTCGCCTTAAATTCTTTATGTTGTATTTACATTCATTTAAGCACTGGTCAGTTTATTTGTTTCTGATTAACTATAATGTTCATTACGTATCAATATAGCTCTAAATACTACTTTTTGTGAAGGATGATGGTGTGAATTAGCAGTCGGATATCTTTTGATATAAGCTGACTTTTTGTAGACCGAACATTTTAAAATCTGTTTGTCAACTTTGAGGTAGACGACACTTTCTTGATGTACATTATTTTAATACTAAAAAGATCCAAACCAAAAAATTCCAAATCGAATTTAGGGACATATTTTTAAAATTTGTGCTTTTTAATTTGCTGTAACGGAAGGAACTTCTCGAGTTTTTCTATTCCTCTTCGTTCTCTGGATGTACCAGGTGTCCAAGACAAATTAAGACGTGTACTTGTAGATGCTCATTACACAGAAAATATAGCAATCGCTACCGAAAGATAAACAGGTAGAACAAAACGTCATCACAAAATGAAACCATCTGGTTACCGCCGGATCATTCGAAGGTACCTCGTCGAGTTTCTCAGAGATGCTGCACTTGTGCTATATGTAATAATAATAGGGCGAAATATGCGCGACATCTTTAAGAAACTCGACGAGGTATATTTTATCGATCTGGCGATGGCCAGCCGATTCCGTTTTGCGGCGACGTTTTGTTCCATGTGTTTGAATTTTGTAATGATAGCTATATTTTCTGTGTTTATTTTCTTATTTCCACTGTCTCTCGCAAGTGAATTATTTCTAACCACCAGGAGTTAAGTTCTCTGTTTTAAAATTTTTCTTTCGTACCACAATTTTTCGCTGCCTGGAATTTTTTGCAGTCATAATTTTTTTAGAGGATTTTTAAAAGTCCTTCATCGGTAAATCCGTCGCTAAATAAAAAAAATGCGCCTAACATAACCTAAACAGGGACAACATGACCGAATAAGGATATGGCACTTGATTGGACTTTCGTATTCTTAATTTTCAGATGATAAATATACGACTAACCTACAAAACCAAAAGAAAAGTTTTAGTAAAAGTGCTTTAAAATTTCTCTAACAATTTCCGTTTTGCAACTTAGAATCAAAGAGTTTTTACTGATTCTTGTGATACCGATTTTTTTTTTCAGAAATATAAATTTATGGTAATTATTTTTTACAAAATTAACTTAATATTTTAGATATTGTAAGATAACAAACCCTCAGAAAAAAAGTGCAGAAAAAGTAGCGGTCAGTATATTGTAATGAAAATATAATTCAGGAACAAAAAGTAGGTTTAAGATAAAAAATGTGTAGATGATAAATTGATGAGAAGTGTTGTAAGAAGCCTGCTTGTAAGATAATTCTTGTTATAATTTAATTGATCATAAAATTAATACATTTTTATTGCTCTAGATTCAAAGAAAACAGGTTGCCTTCTCAGGATTTTCAGATAAATTGTTTAAACACAAGTAATTTAGTTTTTTTCAAAAAAAAAAAATCAGCACTGTAAATTACTGAATAGTTCCTTCTCGGACTCGCAAGTAAATATTGAATTTGACATTCTCACACTAAACCATAACCTAATCCAAACATTACAATTTGATATTTTAAATAAAATACACTGTATGATGAGATATCAGGAGAAAAAGTTGAATAGAAGTCATATCGCTCAAAAACTACATTCCTTTACTACTTGAAATATTGTATATATATAGTAAATTTGAAATTGATATCTCCTTTCATTCGGTAATCATACCAGGTATACAAGATATGGAAATCAGAGACTATATTTTTCATTATCTAGAGATTTTGAAATACGAAGAATATCTTCCCATAGCAAGGGAAGTATCAAATGACCCAAGTGACTTACAGATTTAAAATTAAAAAGTTTTAAGGATATTTGAGGGATACAGAGGATTTCTGTTCAAAATCTTGTTTGTAAATATCTTAAATTAACAAAAATGATAAAAAGTACAGTTTGTATTTACTGAGATTTCAGGTCAGACATTCTGAAATTACACTAATTTTACCTCTTCAATGTTTAAGTATAAAAAAAAATTTCTCCCTCCTCACACTTACTTTTTTGTTGCATATTTCTCACATATTATTTTGTTTTGGCATTTTTAAAAATTAATTGATGGACCCAGTGGTTTAACTAATCTAGAGTGTTTTTCTAAGAACATGACGCAAATATGTACCTCTTTGAAGAATTTTTGACAATACTGTTTATTACATAATTTATTAATATTCATAAATATAAGATAAACTTTGTGTGAATAAGAAAAAACAGCTTTTGTGAAGGAGTATTTGTTCATTTTTGGACTATACAATGATATAAAAAAGATTTTCTTTTTTCTTATAACAATTAAAGCTAAAGAGAAACTCAAATAACATTATTATTTTAAGTGTCAGTCCTTGACGAATTAAAAGCTTAAATTTCATTTGATGAACTTGATAAATCAGAATACATAAACAGTCAAACATTGCTGTTTTATGCAATTTTTTGATATACACAGATCAAACATCAAAGGCTAAATTGATAAGTTGGTAGTAGGATTTACAGATATTGTATTCTTTTCTTAAATTGTAAATAAAGGAAATGGTTTTGATTTATTAGTTTAGGAATTTGGCAGGATGTCAAACGCCAATTTAAGGTAATATTAATATATTTTTCATTGTGTTTGGACCAGTCATAGTGTCCTATGACACAGATTTATATTATAAAATGAATAATTATTATGAAATTCAGGTATATAAGTGATATTTATAAATGTTTGCTTGAAAAATTTGAGTTCATGTCTTTGAAAGAGTTCTAGTTGCTCAATAATGGTTGTATGCGTTTACAACCATGTGATCAAGCATATTGTTTTTTTGCTGTATTGTCAAATTCAAAAATTAATAGTGACAGGTATTTAGGCATGTGTTGTAACTGCTTAAGAGCTTTAACTATATCAGCTTTATGCGTGTGGTATATGGTGAAAAAAAACATTAACATTGTATACAAATTGTTTAATCCTAAATGGTTTGTTACTGGCTAATTTTTGCTTGTAGTAATAGTTTGGAAAAAAAAGACACATGTCAAATTGTTTAAAAAAGGTTACTGCAGTGATGGTAACAACATTTTCTAACAGTTTTGGGATGCTTTCAAGGAACATAAAAGAAGTCTGATATATTCATGAGGATAGAGTTATTATATCCGAGATCTCAAAATGGTATGGCAATTGCATAAATGTAAAATTGCAAAAATTTCACAATTTTGCATTTTAAGATCTTAAAAAATCCTGAAGGATTTCAATAGATTCGTCGTAGTTGTTATTAGACTTTTTGTGATTTTGAATTACTTACCCAGAAAATGAAATTATTATCATATTACATAATTATTCTTATATATGAAGTGAATTGAGGATTTTGCTATTTGATTGCTTTGTCAAACAAGGAACATAAATTTTAAATGAAATCGATTTTCGGATTTAATATCTGAGAAAGGAATCTATTCCTGGAATGATTTCCTAACTTTTGGAAACTACTCAGTGTTGTCATTCAGAAAGAACTTATTATTTATAAACATTTAGACCACTGAATGTTAGTGATGTCAAGTATCGGTACGAGTATTTAGGGTACTCATTACATTGTACCAGGTACAAAGTACCAATCTCGTCATGTAGTTCCCAATATACCACCTACACTATTCTTTATGTATTTATTATTGTGCCTAATTAATTTATTAATTAAAAAATATTCATATTCAATTCAATATTCATAAACGACAAAATGTGTACTTATATTTCAAATACCTATTTAATAAAATACTTCATGATTAAAGTGCAAATTTTGCTTGCATTCCTAATTGTGCACGCTCTGTTTGTATTTCTCATCCAGTTTACTTTCGGGTATATGTATGTATGTATAATTTATAATTGTATACGCGCAGTCATTACTATTGATAACGAAACCCAACATCATCGATGAAGACGAGATATATTTCGTGGAGACGAGTAGGTATCTACCGCTACCAGTATGGCATTGGTAGTTTTAGTTTGGTTGGCCTCAGTTACCAGCCATCAATGTGTAGATACCTGGTACCGGGTACATTTATTGTCGACTACCCGATACTTCGGATCCGGATGAGTAACGGGTATTTTGTATTCGATAATTACAATATTCACATCTCCACTGAATATACTTGTAGCCAGGTTCGCCGTAAGCAGGCGTGCATCGCACGCGGGCGGCACATGCAGGGGGGCGGCAAATTCAAACATCTCTTCAAAAAATTGGTTCGAAGAGTTAAACACATTTGACGATGGCTTTTTCAGTAGTAAATTATTTAAATTTCGAATGATTGTAGCTTCTACTTGAGGATAATTACTAGTTTGACAAGACCTATTTACACTAGTACTTATTTTTTATTGCTCAGATATTTTTGAAAATTCTACATTATAAATATTAATGAAAATAAATTGTTTGACTTTAGAAAGTGTTTCTTTGGTGTTTTACATACCCTTAACAAAACTCAAAGTCTTTTGCACAAATTAAAGTCAGGAAAAATAGGATGGAGATGGGGACAGCTAGAGAAAATTTTTAGGGGGAGGGTGGCATAGTAGGTTTTGCACGCGGGCGTTTAGGCGGCTAGGGGCGCACCTGCTTGTATATTGACAGTCGGCTATCCTGACTTAGGCTATTTGATGATACATGACAATGATTTGAAGATAGTCATGGATACAATTATATATGCGTAAAAATAAAACGTTTTTGAAGGATTATTCCATAGTAGCTTCACACATATCTAATTTTAGGTAGGGAGGCTGTAGTCAATTTGGAAACACACCAAAGAATATTTGGATATTTGATGTTTTCTGTTTTTTATATTGTACAAAATGGAAAATTATCGTAAAGGAAAAAATGAAGAGGAACCATTGACTCGCGAAAAAATACCTTTTACAGATCTCCCTGAAAATTATTTATGGATGCAGGTGTGTATGTGCTAATTTAAAACAAATTCTGGATTTTAAACATGTAGACTAATTAATTATAAACGGTAAAAATAAACTAAACTGGACTGTTCAAAAATGCAACTGAAAAGATAAGAAGAGGATATAACTGCATGTCATTTGTATTATTATTTTAATATTGTCTTATAAAATATTGCATGTTACAAAAATATTTGGCATAGTCACACATCTATGCTATGCTATGATATGATATAATTTATGTTTATGTAAAAAACGTCTATAATATCAGATAGGATAACATTAAATACCGTAAAATGGGCGCTTGCATCTCTAGACCAAAATATTAACCTGTATAAGCTCTATAAATTTGATGACTTATATTATTTATCATTCATTTATATTGGGTTGCCAAAAAATATCGAGCTTTTTTCTCGTTAGATAGCTTTAGCGTCACATATCTCAGGTAATATAAATCGTATCGGGCCATACTTATAGAGTCAAGTACCTAGGCTTCACTACGATAGGCGGCTAGTTCTAGGTTTATAAAATACAATAGTACAATTTTTTCGTCGTGACACAGACATAAATTCAATAATGGTGAATTGTTTAAATCTACCTGGTCTTTATTGATTTGCGGTTTGTAGTTTTTGAGATATTTCCCTATAGTATTGTTTGTCTTGTAAGCTATGTTGATATTTTTTTGATTTAAAAATTTTCCTGTTGGTTTAACGAAATAGGTTAAACATTTGAATGTGGTTTTTCTGTCCAACATGGTACATTTCTGAGTGTAAAATGTAGATCCGAAGAAGCTGCATCGACAGCGAAACGCGTCATCACAATTATAAATAAAGCAGTGGAAATTAACTAAAAACAGTCTTTTATTATATATGTAAATTATTTAGTTACCCCAAAGATGAACTGGGGAAATATTGTAAAGATTTACATCTGAAACTAAAAGACAATTTGAGAAATGAAACAGTCGATATTGAATTATATAATAAAATTAGTGCTTTAAAGCTGCATGTTCTAGAAAAATATCAGTTAGGATAACATTAAATACTGTAAAAGGGCGCTTGTATCTCTAGACCAAAATCTTAACCTGTATAAGCTCTATAATTTTGATAACTTATATTATTTATCATTCATTTATATTGGGTTGCCAAAAAATATCGAGCTTTTTTCTCGTTAGATAGCTTTAGCGTCACATATGTCAGGTAATATAAATCGTATCGAGCCATACTTTATAGAGTCAAGTATCTAGGCTCCACTATTACAGGCGGCTAGTTCTAGGCTTATAAAATATAATAGTACAATTTTTCGTCGTGCCTCATCCTCAATAAAATTGACATGAGTAATGTGCACAAAAAAATATTATAAAATATTAGCTATTGCTTTTTTCTCTTGTTAATTTTGTTCTAATATAAGGCACGGTGGAAAATTGGCCTGCAAAATTTCATCGGTAGTGATTATAGAACTTTTTGGAGGCATATAAAAACAATGAGGCCTAAATGTTGCGGATTTTTGGCGATCATGTATTCCAGGGTTGTACCCAGTAATAACGGATACAAGGATTTTTATAATTATTATAAAAAATGTTGCTTTTGTGAGTGACTCACCGTAAAAACGTTGCCTATGATACTGACGTCATACATTCGTTAGTATGCTTTTTCTTAGATCTTATGGCCTTGCTAAGAGTCCTATATTCAAGTCGAGTCATTTCATTTCCCGAAACCACATGTTCTTCGAATTAAAAAAAATTTTAGGCCAGTAAATGAGGGAACAAACAAGTAAATGAACATATGTAGACTGAAAAGTTTTTGGCCTTTTCCAAAAGTCCATATGACTTTTAAGAAGTACCAACCTTCAAACGATACGTGGGAAAAACATTTGGACATGAGAAAGCTCTGTTTGAAATGAGTACCGCGTTTGCTCACAGTGGACCAAAAACAACAACGTGTTGATGATTCTGAGCGCTGTTTGGACCTATTTATACGCAATAAAAAGGATTTTTTCATACGATATGTGACAATTGATGAAACATGGATCCACTACTACACACCGGAATCAAATCGGCAGTCAGCTGAGTGGACAGCAGCCGGAGAAAGCCGCGCAAAGCGACCAAAGACACAACAGTCGGCTGGGAAGGTTTTGGCCTCTGTATTTTGTGCATGTACATTGAATAATTTTAATCGACTATGCTGAGAAGGGTAAAAACCATTAATAGCGAATAATATATAAAGTTATTGCTGCGTTTGAAGGCAGAAATCGCAACAATTTAATATAGTTGATGAAAATATAAAAATACATTTTACTGCAAATATAACCTTTAATTTTAGGTAAGAGGAGGTAGCAAAATACGTAATCTTTTGGAGCATGCCCTTAACAGATTTCCTGATTCAAAAGTGGTTGTATGGACGGGATTTGGTCCATCTGTTGGAAAAGCAGTTACCTGTGTAGAAATTATGAAGCGAGAGTATAATCATACATTACACCAAGTCACAAAATTAGCTTACAGAATGTAAGTTTTTTAAAGATTACTGTATTGAAAATTACAATATTTAAACTAGATATTATCCTACAAATATTTTAGTTGGAATCTTGATATTCTTAAAAAAACATATACGTAAAAATCGTGAATAAGGAGAGCTTAAGGTATGAAATCAAATTTATACTTCTGGTGTAAAGTTATTATCCACATCGTGATAGTTAAACTATGTTAGAAAGCAAAACTTATTTTCCCAATTTTCACTAAATTTGTCAGACATTGATAAAAAAAAATCTTAACGTATAATTGCGTTATATAAATATATAGCCTCTAGATATCAATTTAATCCAGCATTTCATGTACGCTTTAAAAGATTTATCTGCATGCATTTTAGGGTTGAAGAGTATTGGGATCCCTTGTCTCCTGAGTTGGATCAGTTAGTAGTAAAACGCAAATTACCTATGATTCATATATGTTTGTCTGTGGCACCATTAGATGCTAAAGAATTGGGGTAAGTTTCATTTTACAAAGGGGGATTAATCTGATGTATATAATTATAAATTGGCCTGACTAATTTGGGATTTTTGGGAATTTTTGAGATATCATTATATGACTACTTAATAAGTAAAATTCTTCTTATCTTACTATAACACAGCTTTTTGAGAGGATGGACTACCATCAATCTGGTATGTACAATTTTTATCAAGTGTTATTGACAATGAGGGCCAGGTCGATGTGGTTTTCACCGACTTCTTTAAAGCTTTTGATAGACCACGAGGTCATTTTGGTAAAGCTTAGAATCTTCAGTTTATCTGGCAGATTTGTGCACTTTTTCCAGTCATGTCTGACTCAACGAGCTCAATATGTTCAATATAATGGATTTAAATGTTCTTTTGGAAGGCTCATCTGCAGTGACCCAGGGTTTCAACCTAACATCTCTGAAGTTATAGCTGTCAGTTATCAAATATTTGCCGATTACAAAGCTGTACTTTCCGGGAAAGACTTGAGGATTGCAAAAAATTACCAAACGTTCTTAACAGAGTTCCTAGTTGAGTCCTTTGTTGTATGATTATGACATTGATGGATCGATGTTAGTTAAAGTAGACAATACAAATGATTTTGGGATTCTGTTTAACTCTAAGCTAAGTTTTAGTGCTCACATAGTTAAAAAAAACAACGGGAGCAACACAAATGTTGTCCTCAGTGAGAAGCAAACTGGAATATGATTCCTTGATATGATTTCCAATTTATAGTAAATGTATATTAGCATTGAAGCAAATGCAAGCAATTTTTAATATATCTTTCTTTGAAAGAAGGTGGAGTGTACTCACAGGGATGTAATATTATTACAGTGGTTTCATTTTGATATGTTTCAGTTATGCAGAGAATTTCATTTGATAACATTTTAGTTTTAAGATCCTTAATGGCAGATTGGTAGATCAATGAACTATTTCTATCTGTTGAAAGCTTCTACAGTGCACAAAATATATTTAGTTTATAACCAACTAGCAAATCAACAATTCCCTTGTTTGTTGTGCGGTTTTTTATTTATATTATGAAGTATAGACTTACTGCTGGAGCAAGGGTAAAGAAAGCTTTTTTTAAAATATCTTTTTAGTGTTCCGTACGGAACACTTATAAGATCACTTCGGTGTCTGTCTGTCTGTCTGTCACACCCGATATTCTCCGAAACTATTTGACATAGAAAGGTGAAATTTGGTAATAATATAGGAACTGATGGCCTCATCAGAGCCATGTAGTTTTTAGAATTAAATTTTGACTTAAGGGGTTAGTTCTGGGGGGTGAAGTCGGAAGTGAAAAAAAAATTTTTTTTTTACTAGGTCATCGAGTGTGGTGTCAAATAAAAGCTTGTGAAAACACGAGTAAAAAATATATATATATAATATTATACTTGCGCGCACTTTTCTTTGTATTATTTTTAAAAATTCGCGAAAAATCGCTGTCCCGGGCCTTATCTCGAAAAGTACTTATCAAAAAATTTCGAAAAAATTCTGGAATATTCTCCACGGGGTGTAGATTGAACGAAAATTATCACGAGTGCATTACCTTTAATAATTTATATGGTATATAAAAAAAACAAAAATTTCAAGGTCATCAGATTTCAGTAAAGATTGGAAACAAACTTTGTTGAAAACTCATTTGGGGTGTATTTTGTGAAGTCACTGATCATTTTATACCTCTGTGACAATTTTTTTTTATTTTAAAAGTAATCAACGTACGGAACACTAATTGCGCAAGTTCAACTTGCTCTTGACCGGTTATTTTGAAAGAGGATGTGGTGTACCCACAGAGAGGAATAGACGATGCTATATTATTGCAATGGTTTAATTTTAATATAGCTTTCGGAAATGCAGAAAATATCATTCAGTAATGTTTGTGTTTAAAATCGTTAATGGTAGTGTTTTTTATCCTTCTTTGTTGTTATTCCTAGAGGTCCTGGTAGATCCAGAAACTATGTCTATCTGCCGAGAGCTATTACGAAAGTTACGTTAGGATCACCAATGTACAAAATACGAGTACGTTAGTACATCAATTTAATTTAATCTTGGCATGCCCTCTAAACACTTCGTTCGTGGCGTCGCTTATTCGTTGTAATTTTATGAATTTATACCGTGTTGTTTCGAGCGTCAGTGTCATATGCACGTGTGTTTGTTGTGCTGTTTTTTATATACATTGTTAAGTATAGACCTATTGCTTCATACAGTCCTATGAATTACTTTGTTTTAGGCTCAGTTATAAATAAATAAAATAAATTTGTGGTATTTTCTAACGCCTGTTGTTTGAGATTTTTTTAACATTAATATTTTAAGGCAGGGATATTGCAGAACAGGAGAGAAACCATCCTATGTTTATTTCTCTTAACAACTAAACTGGTTATTAAAATTTGTATTGTGTGTACAGTTGAAAATAAAGGCTTCTTGTTTAAGTAAAAAGGTTATCTGAATATGCGATCATTTTTATGGAATTATATTTTTAGAATAAATTTCAAAATTATAATTACAGGCACACAAAATAAAATATAAGCCAGGTATGCTGCAAGTCCAATCACATTACCTTCATGTATTTCGAGTTTCTGAATCTGATGTCACAGTTTCTTTTTAACCTTAAAAAAAATCCACGTTGATGTTAGAAAAAAATAAAGAAAATCCGGCCAAGTGCAAGTCGGACTTGCTCAATTGGTGTTCCGTACGGTGATTGCTTTTAAAATAAAAATTTTTGTTACCTTAAATGGGTTTTTAATAAAGTTTGTTTTCGGTCTTTGTTGCAAACTTATGCCCTTGAAATTTTTGTTTTTATATACCAGATAAGTTAGTAAAGGTAATGCACTTGATTTCACTCAGTCTATACCCTGTGGAGAATATTCTAGAATTTTTTCAAAATTTTTTGATCAGTACTTTTCGAGATAAGGAGGGACAGCGATTTTTCGCAATTTTTTAATAATACAAAGAAAAGTGTGCGCAAGTATTACATTATATATATTTTTAAACTCGTGTTTTTACAAGCTCTCATTTGACACCCCACTAGATGACCTGGTACCAGGTGTACAAGTATGAAATGCGGATTTCAGACAACAGATGGTGCACCAATGCAGTTTGTGCTATAAAGATTTGACACTGCGCCATTTTGTTGTGTCATCCACGAGTGTCAGACGCGCGGAAAAGTGTGTGCATAGTCTTGTGTTGTGCTCAATATGTCGAAATTTATACCGAACAAAGAGCATTCGCGGACAGCATTAATCTTTTGGTTTCATTTGAAGAAAACTGCTATTCAATCATACCGATTACTTCGAGAAGCTTATGGTGAACATGCTCCATCGCAAGATACGTGTGAACGATTGTTTCGGCATTTCAAAAGCGGTGACTTCGATGTTGCAGACAAGGAACGTGGAAAACCGCCAAAAAAATACGAAGATGTGGAATCGCAAGCATTGTTAGACGAAGATGATTCGCAAACACAAAAACAACTCGCCGAGCAATTGGGCGTTAGTCAACAAGCCGTTTCCAATCGGCTACGAGAGATGGGAAAGATTCAGAAGACCGGTAGATGGGTACCACATGAGTTGAACGACAGGCAAATGAAAAAGCGCAAAAACACGTATGGCATTTTGCTCGCTCGCACAGTGATTCGGCAAGAACATGCTAGCGGGACCATATTCATGACGTAATTTCCAGGAACCACTGATAACGACTTGTAAACAAACCCCCCCCCATTTAACGAATTCCAAGAATTAATTTGTTTATCACCTCATAAAGGTATCTTATCAGGGGGTCAAAGTAACCCTTATAAGAGAGGTCATTTTCATTTGCAAATCAGTTGCATTTTATGCACACTTGTGATAACATATTTTAAAATTGGTAGCAAAGTCAAATGAGTTTTTTGTGATGGAATATTCTGTTGAAGGTATGTACTCTATTATGACTTATATTTTTTATAAAAAAATATGTATACTTTTGGTGTAATATCAATTTGTAAATGTATAGATAAATCCAGCAAATTTTACATTAATTGTAAACTTTAAAAGTAGCAACTTTTTTTTATCCACATATATCCACCTAGATTTTTCTATATGTAATACCTACAACATTCAGGCACAGATTCATATATATTATAGACCCCGAAAAGGCCAGAAAGTAAAATTATTTTATTTTTTTCAGAACGAGTCGTGACTATGACGAAAATGGAGTTTTTTGAAGAATGGCTAAAACATGACAAAACTGAACGAAACAGTGGCATTTTTTATTATATAAGTGAAAAATTCAATATGTCTGATGTTTCTGACGATTCTCTAAAACGACTCAAATGAAAATATCAAGCCTTTCAGCAAAATTCAATCAAAAGTGGACTTCTTTAAAGTGTAACAAAGAAATGTTTCTAATCAAACATAAAGATTGGTTAGAGGGATCCGGAATCGAAATAAAGATGTGTGTTAACCAACCGTGCACTTCAACATCATCAGCGGCTCTTTCCGTAGGGCGACCCAGAAAATCATTTGAAGACTCATCAACGAAAACGAAGAGACGGAGAGTAGAAGATCTTTTGGAATCGCGAAGTGCAAGTGAGCTTATTACAGCAGATGAGTTAGCTACTCGAAAAGAAGGGCATCGAAGTGTTGCTAAACAGATCCATAACGTCGCGGTCAGTGAAACTAGAGAAAAGAATAAGTGTTCTGAACAAACTCGGCAGTTAACACCAGACGAAGCTTTAGCTTATTATGTGGACTCGAAATCGACTTCTCACTCATATAAACAAACAAGAAAATGGTCAATGAAAGCGGGACATCAAGTGTATCCATCGTTTTATAGTTTAGGTAAGTCCAAAGCTTCTTGTTGTCCTTCTGACGAATATATTTCTGTGACTGAATCTCGAGCTGAAATTAAACTTCACGCGATTTTGGATAAAACGGCTGAACGATTAGTTAAAGCTCAGACGGAAGTCATTAGAAGTGTGTTACCTCGTTCATATTATACGTTGGTAAGCAAATGGGGCTGTGATGGGAGTTCGGGGCATAGCACGTATAAGCAGAAATTTGAGAACACTGACGCTACAGACGAATTTTTGTTCGTATACTCATTTGTCCCTTTGAGACTGCTTGATGGCGAAACTGTGATCTGGCAAAATCCAAGACCTTCCTCTACTTTATATTGCCGTCCTATTAAGTTTATTTTTGCCAAGGAGACAAAAGAGTTTACGAAAGAAGAAACTTCTAAAATTTTAGATGAAGTAAGTCAGCTTCTTCCAACATTATGTAACGTTGCTGGATCTCAAATCTCTGTTAAACACAATTTGTTGTTAGACAATGACTGATGGCAAAGTGTGCAATGCCTTAACAGACACAAGTTCAACACAAAAGTGTTATATTTGCGGTGCCACCCCGTCTACTATGAACGAGGAGTCAAAGAAATATCCCAGCAACGAAGAACGCCTTGTATTTGGTTTATCTACTTTACATGCATGGATCCGCACGTTTGAATGTTTGCTTCACATCAGCTATCGTTTAGAAATAAAAAAGTGGCAAGTCAGGGGAGATAACGACAAAGCTATTGTGAAGCAACGCTCACAAGAGATACAAAAGTGTTTAAAGATCGTATGGGTCTCATTGTAGATAAACCAAAACCTGGGTATGGTAACACAAACGATGGAAACACAGCACGTAGATTTTTTCCAAAGCTGAATTGAGCAGCGAAATTACAGGATTAGACGTAAACCTTATTCGTAGATTTCATGTAATTTTAAGAACTTTGTCATCGGGATATGACATAAATTATATAGAATTCGAAGAAGTTTTGTGTTGATACTAGAAAATTATACCTTGATCTGTATTCGTGGTATTCCATGCCCGTTACTGTGCATAAAATTCTTGTACACAGCGCGGAAGTTATAAAGTCTTTTCTTCTTCCCATTGGATAACTCTCCAAAGAAGCCCAGGAGGCAAGAAATAAAGACTGTCGTAGATTCCGTGAACGGCACACCAGGAAGCGGTCACGTATTGCCACAAATACAGATCTTTTGAGAATGCTTTTAATTACGTCTGATCCTGTTATCAACTCGTATAGAGAATTACCGCGAAGAAAATTTACTTCTTTGCCATCGGAGGTTCTGCAGTTGATTATCCCACCTTCATTGCCATCCGAAACACCATCAGTAAGTCATCATCACGAATTAAATGAGGAGGATTATTTACTCTCTGAATATTCTACTGAATGGGAGAGCGGTGATGACGACTCATCTGATGGTGATTAGTAGGTTTAAGTATTTTTTTATTGTAATTATTATTCTTATTTTATTGTGTGTTGTAGTTGCTTATAATTCATGATGTAGTATATAAGTTATTTAATATTATATTTCTTTTACTTATACACCTTGTTATTGTAAATAATTGATATATAGATACTGTTATTGTACTAATTTATTTTAAAAGAAATAATATTTTGTAAATTAATAAATGTGGGTACTATCATTATGATTTTTATTTTTTTTCCTAGAAATTTCTTTGTAAACAAACATGATTGTGCTTTTCACATATGAGTAGGTAGACGTATGTAGCTAATTAAAGAACAATTAGCGACAATAGTGAACAAATGAGACACATTAGTAAACCACTTCCGTCTTGCAGCTACATATTTCGATTAATACACATACAGTACACATTTTTCAACTTTTTTTTTCTTAAAATAGCTTAAGATACCTGGAATATACATAAACAATTGAAAAATAAGTGAAGAAATAATATTGTCCCGCTAGCTTGTACTAGTCGAGACACTGTGGCTCGGTACAAAAGGAAGTCGTTTTTGCATCGTATAGTTACAGGGGATGAAAAGTGGATTTATTTGAGAATCCCAAGTGCAAAGAATCATGGGTAGACCCAGGCGCACCATCCACATCGACCGCAAGACCGAATTGCTTTGGCAGAAAGACGATGCTCTGGGTTTGGTGGAACCAGAGGGGCGTAGTCTATTATGAGTTGTTAAAACCTGGGGAAACGGTTAATACTAAACGTTACCAACAACAATTGACCGATTTGAACCGTTCGCTGCTTGAAAAAAGGCCAGAATACCGAAAGAGGCAACACAAAGTCATTTTTCTTTATGACAATGCTCCATCACATACGGCAAAAACAGTTCGCGACACGTTGGAAGCACTCAGCTGGGAAGTTCTACCCCATGCGGCTTACTCACCAGACTTGGCTCCTTCCGATTACCATTTGTTTGCTTCGATGGGTCACGCACTTGCTGAGCAGAGCTTTGGTTCGTACGAAGATGTGAAAAAATGGCTCGATGAATGGTTCGCAGCAAAAAGGGAAGATTTTTACTGGCGTGGTATTCACAAATTGCCCGAAAGATGGGAAAAATGTATAATAAGCGATGGAGCATACTTTCAATAAAGCACTTTTTATCATTCTTCCGAATTTAACATGTTTTTTTAGAAAAAAATCCGCATTTCATATTTGTACACCTGGTAAATTGTTTTTTTCACTTCCGACGTCGCCCGTCAAAAAGTCAAAATTTATCTTTCAAAATTACACGACTCTGATGGGCCATTAATTCCTATATTAGTGCCAAATTTTACCTTTCTATGTCAAATAGTTTCAGAGAAAATCGAGTGTGACAGACCGACGGACGGACAGACACCGAAGTGATATTATAAGTATACAGAACACTAAAAACGATAAACTGATTTATCCAGTGCTTTCCTGTTAAACATCCAGTTCTTAAGTACTAAGTTTGATTACACCACCCTATACTCTGCTCCTAAAAATAAGCAGATATCTGAAAATACAATAAATGTTAATTTAAATAAAGCAGAAAAATGGTTCCAAGCAAACTCACCAGCTCTCAACCTAGGTAAGACTGTCATACTAAACATGTCACTAGGTAAAAATTCAGCAGATAATCCTGTTAAGTGTTTGGGGCTTTATATTGATTCAGGGTTCTCCTTTAGATACCATATTGTAAAACTCAGCTCAAGCCTATCAAAGGTAATTTACTTCATCCGAAAAATAAAACATTACTCAACAATGGAAACTATGAAACTTACCTACATGGGCTTTTTCCATAGTCGACTAAATTATGCAATTTTATTATGGGGAAATACGGCTGATTGGCCAGTTATCTGTAAGCAGCAAAAGAGTCATCGTAAATGTGTCACAAAGGCAATCCTGCCGAGAATATTTTGGGCAATTAAAGATTATGACAGTGTCAGCATTGTATATTTACCAATGCCTGTCTTTTGTTAAAAATTACCTGGATTCCTTAAGAACACATGATGATATCCACGATTATGAAACTAGAAATAAAAATAAGATTATCATTCCTCGGCACAGGCCGTAAGAGTTTTATTGTCTCTGCTGTAAAATTTTATAACCACCTTCCAGATAGTTTCAAAAATCTGTCCACACGTAAATTTAAACATGAAATAAAAAGACTATTAATATCAATACGCCTGTACAATAACAGCGAGTACTTTGGGACAATTTGAATATATATATTGTTTTTCATTATTGTCTGTTTGGTTATCGATTATCGATTTTTTTATTTTTAATTCACTTACATATATAATTATTTTATTTTCAACTGTATTTGACGATGCAAATATTTCACATGATAGGTGAAGCATTAAATAAATTTTTAACCCTTTACTGCATGACTTTTTTATTTTTGCAAAAAAAATATATATGTTAGATAATATTTTTAAATACACGAAATAAATGTTAAAAAAAAAAATTGGTCACTTTTTTATCAACATATGAATCACCTTTTGACATGTGCCAAATTTGGCACAAATTGGGAAAACGGAAAAAAATTAAACTAGAGAACAAATTTCGGTAAAAATGTTTAAAACGTGTCATACAAAGTTTATTCAGTATGGAATTTTATAAAAACAGTTTCGGTCTTTATTTAGGCATAAAAATACCACACACTTGTTACAAGACACATGAGATTTTCCCTTGCACTCAGGATATTTACATCTTTGGCGATCTTCATTTACTTCTGGCCAGTGACTCAAGTTATCAGTTCTAACTTCCTGGGCTGGTATTTGTGAAAAGGGATACTTTCTTTGTTTCAAATCTAGCCGAGGCTGTAGGCAGGTGCTTGGCCTTCCCCTTTTTTTCTGACTCACGCCAGATTTCGTTAATACTTCTGCAAGAGCAAGCTTGAATTCTGAGAGCGACAAATATAAGTTATCATTTTGCAAACTTCGTCTCCACAGTATCCAACTGTTAGCGCAAGTCATATCAAGAAAATGGAAAAATACCCTCATATACCACTTTTTTGATCTAATTTGGATTCTATAGTATCCTAGCATGCTATCTAGGAGATCTACTCCTCCCATATAAGCATTATATACAGCAACGCTTTGGGGACGGGGGATTTTTATATGGGTATTTGATTTTTTGCAGAACCTCGTTGCTTCTGATGTAGGCTGACTGCCAACATAGGTTGATACGGTATTCACAACTTTATTATCATACCAGGACACTGCAGATATTTGCACACCATCGACAGTTGCCACTTTTTCCAGAAATGTACCTCTACCTTTTTTTTTCATTTCCGATTCCTTAGGAAACTGCAAGCATGGTACACGATTAGCTCTTATTGTACCCAATGGTAAAATGCCATTTTTGGTGAGATATGTTAGCAGGGGAATGCTTGTAAACCAGATATCAAAAAAGAGTTTGTAGTTTAGATTTTTCGGAATAGATTCTGAAAGTTTTACTACAACGTTGCTACTGGCTCCTAGATCAGGCTGATTATTCTCAAGCACCGTAGTTCCACAGTAAAAATCAAAGTCGTAAGAAAAACCAGACACGCCGCTTAGAACGAAAACTTTATATCCCCATTTATGGGGCTTTTTGGGATTATATTGTTTTAGAGTTGAGCGTGCTTTCGTTGGGATGATTTGTTCATCGACGGCCATATGTTCTTCTTTAGGAACAAGTAGAAATCTGTCACGAATCTTGTTCAGAAAGGGACGTATTTTAAAAAGTTTATCATAGTCGGGTTGACCCTGAGGAACCTGCAGTGTGTTGTCGTTGAAATGCAGAAATCGTTTGATTTCTTCAAATCTGTTGCATGTCATAGCACTGGAGATATTGGGAATTTCCAACGAATTATTCCAATAAGACCTGGTCGATGGTAACTGAATAATCGACATATATATATACAAATGCCACAAAAAACACGAATTTCTTCCTTGGATATATTGGGTGGCTTTTCAGGTCTACTTTGAACCCCGTACAAATTTGACTGTTCAGTTATGTAAACGAAAAGTTTTTCAGTAAAAATGAAATTGAAGAAATGGATAGGATCTTCTAATTCTTTTATGAAATCAGGAAGAATTGTACAACCTTGAAATTTTACAAATTCCTCAGAGACAGCTAGAAATTTATTCTCCCAATCAATGGTTTGCTTCTGCTTTTTTTTCGGCTTCTCTTTGGTCGGTTTATTAGTCGATGTCGATGGTAACACATTCTGATGATCTATAAAAGTTTGCCCTAATGCGGACAATGGCATGTCATCATCATCATCTTCTATATCGGTTTCGTCAATAATAACATCTTCGTTTGTCGAAACGATTCTTTCGTTTTCACTGTCTGACTCATATAGGAGAACGGACTTTCTAGGACCCAACAAGTCATTTCTTTGATGTTCATCGTCCGAGGATAAATTTTCATTGTCACTAACGTCACCATTTGGAATTCGGAAATTTCTGGTGCCATAAAACTTACTGGGGTCCATCTAAGAAAGAGATGTAATTATTATAAATTATCATGTCTTTATATAAAACTGTTCCAAATATGGCACAGGTAAACAAACTCATATTTTGTCTTCAATACGTCAAATTATAATTATGATATTACCTTAGTAGCAAAATTAGACACCTACCTTTATAAGAATATTTTTTTCACAACAAATTATTCACAAGAGAGTATGAAAACTGTTGATCTAAAAAACCACAAAACAGGATATAGCGTGTCACAAGCCGCCACTGGACTAATGGCTTTTCCTGGCGTCGAGATTTGACTGCGGTGGAGTCTGCGCGTTTTACGTCAGAGCAGCGAACGTGCCGGATATGGAACAATTTGAAATAAGATCCTTAAGCTACTCAGGGACTTAGAAAAAAAAAAATATATTTGATGTGTGACAAATTTGGGACAGTATGCGGTAAGGGGTTAAAATTACATTTTTTCAGACGCGTATATTAAAACTGCACGTCAGAACTTAAAATTTTGCCAAATGAAGAAAGTTCGTGGCTTTTTTGTGTGTGTTTTTCATCAAAATTCATCGTTAAGGATTTTTATTTACGGCATATTCTGGAACCGTAAGTGGTTCCGTCCTTTTAAAATAATATTTTGCTTTGATGTAGTATTTTCGTTTTCTACTGCCTTTCATGAAATCAACGTCATTTTTGTTTTAGTTTTCAAGCCCCTGGAGAAGTTATACCTTTTCAAGGACAGACCTCTCAACACCAGCAAATACGAAAAAATGATAATAAGAACTATAATAGAAATAAGGACAATAGGAATAAGGATAATAAAAATAGAGAGAATAGGAATAATACTAGCAGTACGTCATCTAGGAATAATGAAAGCTCTAATAAATAAGATTTAAAATCATTCAGAAATAAATAAAAAATTGAAAATAGATTGTTTGGCCTATTTAAAAACCTTTTACAGTTATGTTCATGAAACGTTAATTGTAGATATGATACTACAGACAAGTTAATTTGAAATACTAAACAATTTGAATACAACCTTTATGAAAATTCGAGCATCCCTATGGAAACTGATTTCTAATTTTTAGGACTATCTATTATGTTTATTTTCGAATGATGAATGTCTACTGAAAGATGTGCTCATTATTAGTCGTTCCTAAAAAAGGTACCGTTTCCCACCCCTTGATCAATCTTCTTGGCCATCCTGAGTTCAAGTCATTTGATTAAGGCACCATGGGACTAACGTCCATAGTTTTGAAGGTCACTAGGTTCAGAATAGCAATATAATAATAATAATAATAACCTCAGGTAATCTTTCGCGCAAATTATGAAAACATGGAAAACCCAAATACGCCTAGAAACACAAGCCGAACGCATCCAAATAGAAGAGCTGTACATCAGACGGGGTATATTTCAGGGAGACTCGCTCAGCCCTCTATGGTTTTGCCTCTGTCTCAATCCACTCTCAAATACACTAAACAGAACAGAGCATGGTTTCAACATCAGACCCCAAAAAGTGAATCAACATAAAATAAACCACCTCCTATATATGTCATGACGTAAAACTCTACGCTGCCACAAAAACACAGCTGAAAGAATTCCTCAAAATCACAGAACTATTCACCTTAGATATCGATATGGAATTTGGTATAAATAAATGCAAATTGCTCCATATCAACAAAGGCCAATGGAAGGGCCACCATGAGACAGAAACCATCAACAACGAAGCATTCGATAACATGCTCGACAAAGAAACATACAAATATCTAGGCTTCCAACAAAGCACCAAACTGAACCACACTCGCATCAAAACAGAGCTTAGAACCGAATTCAAAAACAGACTCACGAAACTTGTACAAACAAAACTCAACTCCAAATATCTCACTGAAGCCATCAACACG
Source organism: Pachyrhynchus sulphureomaculatus (assembly GCA_019049505.1). Classification (NCBI taxonomy): domain Eukaryota; kingdom Metazoa; phylum Arthropoda; class Insecta; order Coleoptera; family Curculionidae; genus Pachyrhynchus; species Pachyrhynchus sulphureomaculatus. The sequence goes on from CM032456.1 coordinate 20,701,158, forward strand.
TTCGCTATACCTATACTCACATATTCATTTGGTATCATCAAATGGTCACAAACAGACAGAAAACATTCACATCCTTATCGTTCTCAATTCACCAAATATAGGAAATTACACCCTAACGCATGCAAAAAAAGACTTACCATCGAGAGGAAGGCAGGAGGAACAGGGATCATAGACATCAGATCACACTACACACAAAACAAATACGCAGCAAGCAAACCAGCCTCCTCTCAGCACCAGTGAAAGCAGACAAAAACTACACACCTCTCGATTTATCCCGGGCAGATCATCCAGCAGACACACACAGCCACATCCAATTACAACAGAAAAAGATAAAAACGTGGTCAGAAAAAACACTCCACAGAAAACACAGATACCACATAGAACAAGATTACGTAAATAAAAAACATATAATTGGTTCCAGGATGGGCAGCTAGGATAAAGTCGTATTAACCAGAAACTACCAAAAGCATGTCATCAAAGACCCAAGTATTACAGAAGACAGATGCAAGAAATGCCACCAGCAGAAAGAAACGATCGAACACATAAAAAGTGGATGTAAAATATTAGCCGGAATGGAATACACAGCCAGACATGACTCAGCTGCAAAAGTAGTTTACCAAGCACTAGCCATAGTATACAAACTCATAGAAAATGCAGATCCCTACTACAAATACACACCAACATCCACACTTGAAAATAAAGATTAAAAGCACTACTGGGGCATCAGTATCCATACAGATAAAACAGTCTCCGCCAATAGATCCGATATTACTTTTCAGTGCAAAAAAGAAAAGGTCACCTATCTAATTGACATGGCGGTCCCAACGAGACCAACATCCAAACGAAATACACAGAAAAAATTTCTAAATACACAGTTCTTGCAACAGAAATAAAAAGGCTATGGAAACAAGAAAAAGTCATCATTGTCTCCCTCATTATATCAGCCACAGGCCTTACACCAATAACATTCACACCACACTTAGTACAATTAGGACTCAACACAAAGATACACAGAACCATTCAGAAGTCAGTGATTTTGAAAACATGTAACATTGTCAGGTCAGCGTTTGTGCTGACTTGGCTTGAGCCCGTCAGCCAAACATGGAACCACATTGACCAAATGTGAGAAAGAAGAACTTTTTGTGATCTATAATAATAATAATGATAATAATAACTAAATAATACTAAACAGAGCAGAGCATGGCTTCAATATCAGACACCAAAAAGAGAATCAACATAAAATAAACCACCTCCTATATATGGACGACATAAAACTCTACGCTGCCACACAAACACAGCTGAAAGAACTCCTCAAAATCACAGAAATATTCACCTTAGATGTCAATATGGAATTTGGTATAAGTAAATGCAAAGTGCTCCACATCAACAAAGGCCAATGGAAGCACCACCATGAGACAGAAACCATCAACAATGAAACGCTCGATAACATGTTCGATAAAGAAACATACAAATATCTAGGCTTCCAACAAAGCACCAAACTCAACCACACTCACATCAAAACAGAGCTCAGAACCGAATTCAAAAACAGACTGACGAAACTTTTGCAAACAAAACTCAACTCTAAGAATCTCACTAAAGCCATCAACACGTTCGCTATACCTATACTCACATATTCATTTGGTATCATCAAATGGTCACAAACAGACATAGAAAATATTCACATCCTTATACGATCTCAATTCACCAAATACAGGAAATTACACCCCAACGCATGCAAAGAAAGACTTACCATCGAGAGGAAGGCAGGAGGAAGAGGAATTATAGACATCAGATCATTACACACAAAACAAATACAAGCACTTAGGAAATTCTTTCACAGCAAGCAAACCAGCCTCCACACAGCGACAGTGAAAGCAGACAAAAACTACACACCTCTCGACTTAGCCCGGGCAGACCACTCAGCAGACACACACAGTCACACCCAATTACAACAGGAAAAGATGAAAACGTGGTCAGAGAAAATACTCCACGGAAAACACAGATACCACGTAGAACAAGACCACGTAAATAAAAAAAACAATCATACACCTGGTTACGGGATGGGCAGCTATTCCCTGAGATTGAAGGCTTCTTACTTGCCATCCAGGATAAAGTCATATTAACCAGAAACTACCAAAAGCATATCATCAAAGACCCGACTATTGCAGAGGACAGATGTAGGAAATGCCACCAGCAGAAAGAAACGATCGAACACGTAACGAGCGGATGTAAAATATTGGCCGGAACGGAGTACACAGCCAGGCATGATTCAGCTGCCAAAGTGGTTCACCAAGCACTAGCCACAACATACAGACTCATAGAAAACACAGATCCCTACTACAAATACACGCCAACATCCATACTTGAAAATGAAGATTACAAGCTCTACTGGGATATCGGTATCCATACAGATAAAACAGTCTCCGCCAATAGACCCGATATTACTTTTCAGTGCAAAAAAGGAAAAGTCACCTATCTGATTGACATAGCTGTCCCCAACGACACAAACATCCAAGCGAAATACACAGAAAAAATTTCCAAATACACAAACCTTGCAACGGAAATAAAAAGGCTATGGAGACAGGAAAAAGTCATCATTGCCCCCCTCATTATATCAGCCACAGGCCTTACACCAATAACATTCACACCACATTTAGTGCAATTGGGACTCAACACGGACATACACAGAAACATTCAGAAGTCAGTGATTTTGAAAACATGTAACATTGTCAGGTCATTCCTTAATACGGAATGGTAATAGCGTTTGTGCTGACTTGGTTTTGGCCCGTCAGTCAAACATGGAACCACATTGATCAAATGTGAGAAAGAAGAACTTTTTGTAATAAATAATAATAATAATATGTTACTTCTTACCTGCTCACTTTACTTCTAAAAAACGAGAATAAATTTGTAAATATAATTATAACTTTAAAAATTGATCTAGTTCTATCTCTTTCATCCATTTTCCCTTAAAAACTATAGGTTCCTTTTCGACTTTACGTACTACATGTGTACTAAATTTCAAACTCATTCGATTCCGATGTTAACGAATATTGGAAACTATTTTTTTCTCGTAGCGAGCGAAGTATAAAGTATTATATATAGTAAATATGAGTTCCTGGATACCAAAAACATAGTCTCCTATTTCCGTCGGTCTGTCTCTCTGTTGATTCGACTTCAAATTTGGTGTAATACTTGAAATAGGAATAGAAGATATAGTTTTTGAGCAATATCTCTTCAGAATTAGCTAAATAATGAACTAATTATTCTTCTTAAACTGTCTATTCTGCTCGAATGTTGGCGATCATTCTGGTTATTATTATTTTATCCACTGCAGCTCTGAAAAGACCGGTAGTATTTGTTGAGAATTTCTTAGATTGTTTAGCCAGGAAATGCATCTGCGCCCCCTGGTCCCCTTTTTCCAAATACCCTTCCTTGGAGTATTTGCTGCAATAATCCATATCTCTGGGAATTTTTCATTATGTGTCCTAAATACTTCAATTTTTCCACTTTAACGGTTTCCATAATTTCCAGTCCCTTCTCGTAAGACATCCTCGTTGGTAATATGGTCGGTATAAGACATTTTCAATATTCTGCGATATAGCCATAATTGAAATGCTTCAACTTTCTTAGAAGTGGCTTCAATCATTGTCCAAGATTCCACATTGTAAAGAAGGATATTGAAGACATAACATCTTAGGAGTTTTACTTTTGTGCTTAATTTTATTAGCTGAGCTTTTGAAAAGTGATGTCATTTTGAGAAACACTGCTCTACCTTTTCTGATACAGCAACGAATTTCCTGTGAGTGATCCCACTGTTCGTTTATCATGGTACCAAGATATGAATATTGTGGAGTTGTTTGTATTTGTTGATTGTTAATCATTAATAAGGTAGCAGGAACCGCAGACTTGCTGATTACCATGTACTTTGTTTTGCTGATATTAAGTTCGAGGCCGTATCGATTATTGACTTCGTTTATTTTTGTCATAAGATGTTAAAAACCCTTTACGTTATCAGTCATAATCGCCGTATTGTCACCATAACGAATATTATTTATTCGTTCCCTATTAAGCAGTATTCCTTCATCAGCCTCCTCCAATGCCTCTCTGAAGTTTTGCTCAGAGTATATATTAAGCAATAGTGGAGACGAGACACAATTACGCCTTAATCCACGCTCAATCGATATTGCTTCTGAACGCTCCCCTTTTGTCTTAATAAATGCCATCTGGTTCCAGTAGAGGTTGCTAATAATCTGCAGATCTTTTCCATCTAGTCCAAGATCTTTCAGAATTCCAACCATTTTGTGATGCTGGACTTTTATCAAAGGCCTTTTGACAGTCGATCAGGCACAGATATACTTCACAATTGACGTCTCTACTTCGCTGAATCAAAATCCGCATAGAAAATAAGGCCTCTCTGGTTCCTATGGCATCAAAAAACCCGAATTGTGTAGCTGGCATGTTTGTATATTCTTTTGTATATGATTTTCAGAAATGTTTTTAAAAGATCATAATCATAGATCACCGGAAGCCACTTAATCCCATTCTCATCTAAGACCTTAAAAACTCCCTATGGAATTCATCGGGACCGATGGCTTTTCCATTTTTTAGTTGATTTATTGTTATGCGCACTTCATCGGTGGAAATATGGGGCCCAACCAAGACTATTGAGCATTGTGGTTGTTCTGGTTGTGCATCAGAAAATAACTCTGTGATATAGTCTTGCCATATCATCAGTTTCTCATTCTTATTGATAACGTTTCTATAACAATCTATTAAACGTCCATTTGATCTCGTTCTCCGCTTACCAATTAAGTCTTTGATTTTTCGATAGATATTAAAGCTATCATACTTTCCTAGCAACTCCTCTATCTCTTTACATCTTTAACCATTCCACCTATCTTTAGCTGTTCGAATTTATTTCTGTATTTGTGTGTGTGTAGTCTGCTATATTCTCTTTTGTTACCTCTGTTTTTGTGTAACCATCTTTCCTCCATTAGTCTTAGAATGTCATCTGTCATCCATTCCTTCCTTTTAAGTGTTTGTACTATAGTTAGATATTTGTTCTAATTATAGGTAGTACCTTTGAAGTTATAGATGTCAATTTTCAAATATTTGCGATGACTTAAAGCTGTACGCGTGGAGAGACTTGAGGCTTGTAAAAAATTACAAAACGCTCTCGACAGAGTTCATAATTGGTGTGCGGTCAATAGATTAATGCTCAAGGCTAGTAAGTGCTCGGTGACGTCATTTAGCAAAAAAATTGTGTCCTGTATAGTATGATTATTGTGTTGGATCGATATTTTACTCTATGTTAAGTTTTTGTGCTCAAGTAAATAAAATAAATATCTCTTGTAAAACTGTAAGTTATTTGAGAATACAGCGGTACTTAAAACCTTGTTTTGATCCTCAGTAGGAAGCTAATTGGAATATGGTTTCTTAATATGGTCGCCAATTTATAATAAATATATATTAGCATGGGAGCAAATGCAAACAATTTTTAAAATAACTTTTTTTTAAAAGAAGGTGGAGTGTACCCACAGGGATAGAGGATGGAATATTATTACAGTGGTTTTTTGATGTCCTTAAGATATGCAGAGAATTTCATTTGATGGTCTCGCGATTTCGTCATAATTTTATGAACTTATACTGTGTTGTTTCGAGCGTCAGTGACACATGCATATGTGTTTGTTGTGCTTTTTAGTGTTCCGTACGGAACACTTATAAGATCACTTCGGTGTCTGTCCGTCTGTCACACCCGATTTTCTCCGAAACTATTTATCATAGAAAGTTGAAATTTTTTAGTAATATAGGAATTGCTGGCCTCATCAGAGCCATGTAGTTTTGAAAGTTAAATTTTGACTTAAGGGGTTAGTTTTGGGGGGTGAAATCGGAAATGAAAAAAAAAAATTTTTTTACTAGGTAATCGAGTGTGGTGTCAAATGAAAGCTTATGAAAACACGAGTAAAAAATATATATAATGTAATACTTGCGCGCACTTTTCTTTGTATTATTTTTAAAAAAATCGCGAAAAATCGCTGTCCACCCGCCTTATCTCGGAAAGTACTTATTAAAAAATTTTGAAAAAATTCTGGAATATTCTCCACGGGGTGTAGATTGAACGAAAATTATCACGAGTGCATTACCTGTAATAATTTATCTGGTATATAAAAAAACAGAAATTTCAAGGTCATCAATTTTCAGTAAAGATTGAAAATAAACTTTGTTGAAACTTATCTGGGGTGTATTTTGTGAAGTCACTGATCATTTTATATCACCGTAACATAAATTTTGACTTAAGGGATTCGTTTTGAGGGGTGAAATCAGAAGTGAAAAAAAAAATTTTTTTACTAGATCATCGAGTGTGGTGTCAAATGAAAGCTTGTGAAAACACGAGTAAAAAATATATATATATAATGTAATACTTGCGCATACTTTTCTTCGTATTACTTTTAAAAAATCGTGAAAAAATCGCTGTCCCCTACCTTATCTCGAAAAGTACTGATCAAAAAATTTTGAAAAAATCCTGGAATATTCTCCACGGGGTATAGATTGAACGAAAATTATCATTACCTTTAATATTTTTTCTGGTATAGAAAAAAAACAAAATTTCAAGGTCACCAATTTTCAGTAAAGATTGGAAATAAACTTTGTTGAAAACTTATTTGCGGTGTGTTTTGTGAAGTCACTGATCATTTTATATTACCGTAACATAAATTTTGACTTAAGGGATTCGTTTTGAGGGGTGAAATCGGAAGTGAAAAAAATTTTTTATACTAATTCATCGAGTGTAGTGTCAAATGAAAGCTTGTGAAAACACGAGTAAAAATATATATATATAATGTAATACTTGCGCACACTTTTCTTCGTATTACTTTTAAAAAATCGTGAAAAATCGCTGTCCCCTATCTTTTCTCGAAAAGTATTGATCAAAAAATTTTGAAAAAAAACCCTGCAATATTCTCCACGGGGTATAGATTGAACGAAAATTATTATTACCTTTAATAATTTATCCGGTATAGAAAAAAAAAACAAAATTTCCAGGTCACCAGTTTTCAGTAAAGATTGGAAACAAACTTTGTTAAAAACTCATTTGGGGTGTGTTTTGTGAAGTCACTGATCATTTTATACCATCCTAACAAAAATTTTTATTTTAAAAACAATCAACGTACGGAACACTAATTGTGCAAGTTCAACTTGCACTTGACCGGTTTTTTTATTTATATTATGAAGTATAGACTTATTGCTTTACACTTACTTACTTTATGTTGGGCTCGGATATAAATAAATATGTCTACTGCAGTAGCTATCAAAGCTCCAAACATAGTAATTTTAATTTGTGATATATTTGGTTTAATCATTAATTGTTATTCTAAAAAATCGAATGAAAGTAAAAGATTGGCTGATATTCAGAGAGCTGAGAAACTATTGACATTTGATATTTGGAATGTTACATTAAAGTTGTCTAGAATTTTCCATATAATTCAAAAATTTAATAATCTTCAGGATATTCTATTTAAAATGAACAGTTTCTGGTGAAACTGGAAGTGATTGCAAATTGGTTTTCATACATACATCTCCTTCAACTATCATTTTGTATTGAATATTATTTCGCTATTTTAGTTACGGTGCGCTGTGTTGACGTATTTTTGGTGAAAGTTTATTGAGAGCTCTGGATCAATTAGTATCTTTGTCAACGCAAAGCAGAACGGCACTTTAAAATAAAATTGCAAAATTCAGACATTATTTATTTACTACTGATTTAATAAACCCAATATTGAATCAAAATAAAAAAAGTTTTTTAGCAGAATATATCATAACCAATTCAGTCACGTAGATAAATGAGTCATTAAGATTTATACAATGTACCTTTTTGAAAACATCACGGGAAATATTTTCCGGAAACATTGTTTTATGATATCCAACTGATAAGTCAATGTTGCCAACAACAATTAACAATTTGTTAGAATCAGAAGACTTTTGCCATGCAATATTATCCGAAAATATTTCCAAGTGCACACAAAACTTAAAGGCCAAAAATAACCCGATTTTATTAGTCTTAGTGCAAACTAGGTGGTGGGGGTGGTGGTCCTCTAGGCGGTTGAAATGGTGGTCTTCCAGGTGCGTTGAAGTTTGGAGGTGGTGGAGGGCGCCAATTCGGTGGTGGCGGCCTGCTTCCCGGCGGAGGTGGGGGAGGAAACATACCGGGGAAACTGGGACCTCCAGCTAGTGGTCCGGGCGGCCCTAAATTAATAAAATTAATTTTTAGTTCGATTGGCGAATAAATTGTACCCTCCATAAAAAAGAATTTTGTTTATGTTGTATTCAATAAAACATTTTTAAGATAAGAACGACTCTGTAAAGAATAAAAACCAACTAATATTTTAATCTGAGGGTGCTATTACAATCCTTTTTCATAAATATTTTATGCCTTATAACGAGGCATAATATGAACATATAAATATTAAAAATAAATATGATAATAATTATATATATATATATATATATATATATATATATATATATATATATATATATATATATATATATAAAGGATGTTTTTTATAGAGGTATAAAACTTTAAGTTGGCAACACTTTTTTAACTGGCGGCCATTTTGTCAGCTGTCAAGTGATTTATGTTTAGTTTGGTTTGGCATTTCAACATGAATAGACTGACGCCTGAACAACGCTTCCAAATTGTGCAAATTTATTTTGAAAATCATGGTTCTGTTCGAAATACGTATCGCGCACTACGTCCATTTTACGGTCAACATAATCGTCCATCAGAGCAATTAATTCGATTAACTATGGAACGTTTTCGCACCACGTTTACTCTAAATGATAATACGCATCCACAGAGACGTCGTACAGTGCGTACAGAAGAAGTCATTGCTGCTGTAGAGCGTAGCGTAGAGGAAGACCCGAATCAGTCTATCCGCCATTGTGCACAGGAATTGGATATGTGTCCATCCACTTTATGGAAGATTTTGCGGAAAGATCTTGGTTTGCGTGCTTACAAAATCCAACTCGTGCAACAATTGAAGCCACACGATCACCTAGCGAGGCGTAGATTCGGTGAATGGGCCCAAAACAAGATTGCCGTTGATCCCGATTTTCATAAGCGAATTTTGTTTAGCGATGAAGCTCACTTTTGTTTGAATGGATACGTCAATAAACAAAACTGCCGTATTTGGAGTGATGATAATCCTCAAGTGTATGTTGAGACACCGTTACATCCAGAAAAACTGACTGTTTGGTGTGCTTTATGGGCTGGTGGAATCATTGGTCCGTACTTCTTTAAAAATGATGCTGGTCAGAACGTTACAGTCAATGGTGACCGCTATAGAGCCATGATTACTGACTTTTTCGTTCATCAATTGAACAACCATGATGTGTAGGAGCTGTGATTTTATTGTTGATGAGGTCAGAATACATTGTAAATATAGAAAATGTGCAGGTAAATATAGAAAATGTGCAGGGAATATGAGAAAACTTCGAGTTACGATAGCTTTTTAAGCAACATAGCTATAACAGAATAATGCGTAATTGTTTTAATTTTTTTTTTCACCAACGTCTTTTCAATGAAATGAAATAGAACACAGTTGTCTATTAATACTGATCTTTTATTTTTTTTTTAATTTTTCGGGAGTTATATTTTATTGTTGATGGGGAAAAAGAAAATTCTGTGTGTCCTGTTACAGATGCAAAAGTACTTAATAAAAATAAATTGAAAAAAAAATTATATTTAGTTTTAAATTTTTGCATAAATGTATAGAAAAAACAATTGCTATGTCAAAAACATCACTTCCAAACTTTTTTTTGTTTCACAAAGCCCCATTCATTTTTTACGTGATGGTCCAAAAAAAACGAATTTTTCATTATTTTTGACTAAGTTTTAATTCCACTTTTCACTTTTTTTAAGGTTTTAATCGTTCGTTCGTTTCGATTGTTAAACTCCTAAGTTTCCGCGACGGCGACATTTTTACGGTTTTTAAAAAGTGTCCTCAATTAACCTAGTTAGTATTAGTGCATAAACCTTATATTTTATTTTAATTTATTTTAGTCGATAAACCATAAATATGCATATAACCCTAATGTTTAGTTCTGTAGTTTGTAACATTCATTTTTTCCTAGATTTTAAAAGCATGTAATGTTACTGATTTTTGACTTTATAATTTACTTTTTTTCATTTTTGTATCGAGCAGCGCTGGAATTTCTAGCCGCTCATGGTACAGTGTGCAGTGCGGGTTTCCCACCGAATTTATTCAATTCGTGGTACGCCCCGATTGGTCAGATATTTGTTTCCCGGAAGCAGGCCACCTTAGAGACATAGTTCCTACGGATTATTTAAGGGTCTGCAGAACGCAGATCGAGGCATTAAGCCGCGGAGAGGGCTTTTTCCCATCAAGCCGCGGCGAAGGCTTATTCCCATCAAGCCGCAGAGGTGGCTTTTCTCCGATCAAGCCGCAGCCAGGCTTTGTCCATCCAGCCGCAGAAGAGGCTTCTGACAATTTTATCGAGAGCCAAGCCGAGCACGAGTTTTTTAACGTGAAGCCGTAGTGGGTTTTGTGTGTTTTTTTACATGGAGTGGCCGAAGTAGGCTCTTCTCTTCGTGAAGCCATACTGATAAATTAGTGATGGAATGTGTGAAAGCGGTTTTGTGTTCAATTTAAGGCCTAGAAGCCCGTAGGAAAACTGTAAGTCACCAGAATATACATCAGTAGGCCTATTTCCCGCAGATAAGCGATTTAACATCGATTTGAACTGATAAATCGTGAAGTGAATCTCAGTTTTAATTTTAATCATTAATAAATCTTTTTTTGTTGATTAAAGCTAGTGTTTCACTGTACACCTATCTTACTTTTCAGAACAAAAGGGTTGTACCAAATAAAAATTCTTTTTCTTAACAACAGCGTAACCCTTCAGTATTTTTTCATTTTCTTTAGCTGAAGTTAGATCCTTTCTATTTTAAAATGAATGGTGCCCAAAATTAGTACAACAAAAATTTTTGCAAATAACAAATTATTTCCAAAAAGACGTACAAAAATTATCTCTTGCCCATATTACTCTACTAAGAAAAAACTGAGCTAGTGTTTAATTTCTTTAGTTCTTTTAAAATCATTATTCACTCAATCCATTCTCAGAAATTAAAAAGGGGCTGCAAAAAGTGCGCCTCAATGTGCGGGCAAGTTCACACGCCACAAGTTTACTTTTAGCAATATTTTATAGGTACACAGAATGGCGGAAGAGAAATACCAACCTTCTTTACAATGGTTACGCATAATTGTTTCTAACAATATTTTCTGAACTTACCAGAACCAAGTGGACCAGGTGGAGGTGGTGGCATTCCAGGACCCTGCCATGGCGGCATTGGAGGCATCATCCTCGGTGGCATCGCCCCCGACCCGGACGTAGGTGGCATAGGAGGCATTGGTGGTCTAAGTGGTCCAGCAGCTGTACTTGTCGAAATAGGTGGTGGTGGGGGAGCACCAGGTGGCAATGGTGGTTGAGAAGGTGGGAGAGGAGGCGGAGGAATACCTGCGGGAAAGGAAGAGGGAGGTGGAACAGGAGGAGGTGGTGGGGGACCCATATTTGATGGCGTTGGAGGTGGAGGGGGCATCATGCCACCTAAAATGACTGGTGGTGGTGGTGGGGCTATAGACATGCCTGGCATCATACCTACAAATATATAATTGATTTGTTTAAAACCACAATCTGCGTCATATTAACAGTTAGGTATAAAACATTTTTAGTGTCTGGCTGTTACAGGTTATTTTTTCAGATATTGTTTAGTAAAAAGAATGATTTTTATGTTCATTTACACATCTTATTCAATTTTTTCTTTGTGGGGGAGAGGAATTTAGGCAAAGACTTAGTTGAGAATTGTTGTCTTACCCCTCTATTTTTTGGTAAGCTTTAACAATATGCTCTCCTTAACTAAAAATATTTTTACGGTTTATTGTACCCCAAGTTATTTAAATAAATAAAGTTTACCCATAGGTGGTGCATCAGCAAACAATTGATGAGGTCTGTCAGCTTGTGAAAGTGGATTTTGTGCTGCAAGTAACCTTTCTGCAGCCGAACCATGCCTTTCTCCTTTGGAATCCTTTTTAAAGGCATATGATACTGAAATAGGCCTATTACAGAGGTATTGCCCATTCATGGCTTCAATTGAAGCATCAGAAGCTTCAAAACTGGCAAAATTGATAAAGGCAAAACCTTTTGAATTTCCAGTTTCTGGATCTCTCATAATCTAAAATATTAAGTAATGTATTTATTATTATGCTACCATAGAACACAATTTAATTAACTAAAGCTTCATGGTAAGAGAGCATTTTATCTTTCTTTAAAAGAGATGTCATTCAATGCTGCGCGTCAAGTTTCTCATCTGCTGCATAGTAGCTATTGCAGTGCAGAATGCAGCAAGTTTAAGTTAATGCTATTCTTTTGAAGGTAGATTTAAATTTTGAACAGTTCTGAAAAACATGTTAAGTAACTAATTTTTCTACTCAATTATTTTCAATAAAGACATTGAACTTAGAACTAAACATTATTTAAATATTTTAAGGAATAACAGTAATTTAAAATATCTAAATATACTAAGTATATTGATTGGAGATAATTGTTTATGAAATATCTTAAGAATAAATATAAAAAATAAATTTACATTTCTTCTTGGTTTTTTTCCAAAAATTTGATCTTTCTTTGATGTAAAATAAATAAACAATGCAAATAACCAAAAAGAAATGTGGAATAAAATTAAAGAACTAGTCTTAAGAAAACCCAAAAGTGTGATAAAAACTGTGATATATAATCAAATAGAATATAAAGACAGTTTCCAAATAGCTGAAAATTTTAATACATATTTTGTAAATAGTATAAATGAAATCAGATGCTCCATCGAAGATATACAATACGAAAATGAAATACCTGAGATTGACAGTAAATCTACAAGAACTGAAAACTATTTTTAAGAATATTAAGAAAAAACCAGACTATACAAAACTATCAAGTAACATAATTTTGGGGCATAACAGGAAATATTATACTGAATATTATAAATAAGTCACTAGAGACAGGGTTGTTTCTAAATAACTGGAAGGAATCAATGATATTTCCTATCCAAAAAGTAAAACATACATCAAAATGTGAAGAATACAGACCAATTAACACTTTAAAAATATGTGAAAAAGTTATTGAAAAAATAGTAAAAAATCAATTGGAAGAATACATGGAACAGCACAGACTACTATCAAAGTTTCAATCAGGATTTAGAAAGAAATATTCATGTGAAACAGCAATCAATTATGTTATAAACAGATGAAAATGTAAAAAGATAAAAAATAAAATATTAGCAATTTTCCTCGACTTCAAAAGAGCATTTGAAATTATAGATAGGGATATTTTATTGAAAAAACTTACTAGATACGGTATTCAAGACACAAAGCTAAAATGGTTTCAGTCCTATCTGACAAATCGTAAACAATTCACAAATATCAATAACGAAATATCAAATGCAATAGAAAACGATTTTGGAGTACCACAGGGCTCAATTTTGGGAGCTCTTCTCTTTGTAATATATATAAATGACATGGAAAATGTATTAAAAAAATGTGAAATTGTATTATATGCAGATGATATATTAATTTTTACAGAAGCAGCAACAGAGGAGATATGTCATGAAAATTTAAAAAATGATATGGATAACATTAAGAAATGGTTAAAAATGAATAAGTTAAAATTAAATGAAAACAAGACAAAATTAATGGAAATTGATATGAACACTGACAGAGCATTCAAAATAAATAATGTAATAATAGAAAAAGTAAGTAAATAAAATACCTGGGTTTCCTCATAGACAGGGATTTGAACTTTAAAGAACATGTCGAATATATATGTAAAAAAATAGGGAAAAAAATCGGGTTTTGCAAACGTTTAAGAAGTAAAGTAACAATATTAACTGCAATAAATATATACAACACCATGATAAAACCTCATTTTAAATATGGATCAACTGTGTTATTCACATGCTGTTCAGACCAACAACAGGCAAGGCTACAAAAACTCCAGAACAAGGCTATGCGCTCTATTTTGAAATGCAATCGTTTCACATCAATAAGATATATGCTAGATGCACTGAAATGGCTAAATGTAAAGCAAAGACTGCAGCTAAATACAATATGTTTTATCCAGAAAATGAAAATGGGAAATGCACCGGAATACTTGATTGAACAAATAAGATATGTTGGGGATGTTCAACCGTACAGCCTGAGGAACGCATTAGATTTCAGACCGCAACATGCAGATACCAGTGCAATGCAAAAATCTTTTTTTTCAAAAGGCTTGACCTTATCCAATATGATGCCCAACAACATAAAGACTGAAACAAATATAAATATGTTTAGAAAAGGAACAATAAATTTTGTAAAAAATATTAGTTTTTAATCAGAGTATGAAATTGTTTGTTAAATTTATTTTAAATGTAAATTAAAAAGTATTGTGAATACTACTACTAAATAAATAAATAAATAAATAAAAAGGTTCCTTATTAGAACTGAGATATATGACACTGATATATTCAGTTTTTGAGTGGACTGTATGACTGACATGAAACATACAATAATTTTAAAGGAAAAATAAACTAATTTACTCTGCAAAGAGACTTTTACTTACCTTTGGTGTTTGAAGTATAACTCCAAAAGCAGAAAATGTATCATAGAGTAGTTTCTCATCTACTTCAGGATCTAAATTTCCTATAAAAATGTTTGCTCCAACATCCAGATTTTTCTGATGTGCCGATGCCTTATTAACTCTTATGGGTTTCCCATATAATTTAATCATGTTCATTATTTTAATAGCATAATCTGCATCTTCTTCTCCCATGAATTCTACAAAACCATATCCTTGGTGCATCATTGTTACCCTGTCCTTGGGCATGTGGACATTAACTAAAAGAAAAAGAGAATATTACTTTATAATATTATCAATTATTAACAAGCACAATATAAGTACTTATGTACACACAGAAAAAATATAATAACATTATTTCTTTATTAAAAAAAAATCTTATTGCTTACCCAACGGTCCTGCTTGTACAAATAATTCCCACAAGAGAGATTCAGATACTTTATCATCCAAGCCTCCGACATAAATAGTTGCATCTGTAAAATAAAATTTTGAGCCAAAATCATTAATATGTTGATTCCTGTGAGCAAAAAAAGTCAACTCAGTCACGGTATTTGGGAAAAGCTTTTCCATAGTGTTTTATTTAAATTTTTTAACTCATACATATTTTCTTCATTTAAAATTTAAGATAATTTCTGACTGCTGGCCTAACATACCAGGTGTACAAGTATGAAATGTGGATTTCAGACAACAGATGGTGCACCAATGCAGTTTGTGCTATAAAGATTTGACACTGTGCCATTTTGTTGTGATATCAACAAGTGTCAGACGCGCATGAGTGATAAATTGGAAAAGTGTGTGCCTAGTGTTGTGTTGTTGTGCTTAATATGTCAAAATTTATATCGAATAAAGAGCATTCACGGACAGCATTAATTTTTTGTTTTCATTTGAAGAAAACTGCTTATCGTGAACATGCTCCATCGCAAGATATGTGTGAACGATGGTTTCGGCGTTTCAAAAGTGGTGACTTCGATGTTGCAGACAAGGAAATGAAGAAAACCGCCAAAGAAATACGAAGATGTGGAATTGCAAGCATTGTTGGACGAAGATGATTCGCAAACACAAAAAGAACTCGCCGAACAATTGGGCGTTAGTCAACAAGCTGTTTTCAATCGGCTACGAGAGATGGGAAAGATTCAGAAGATTAGTAGATGGGTACCATATGAGTTGAACGACAGCCAAATGGAAAAGCGCAAAAACACGTGTGACATTTTGCTCGCTCGATACAAAAGGAAGTCGTTTTTGCATTGTATAGTTACAGGGGATGAAAAGTGGATTGGAAGCACTCAGCTGGGAAGTTCTACCCCATGCGGCTTACTCACCAGACTTGACTCCTTCCAATTACCACTTGTTTGCATTGATGGGTCACGCACTTGCTGAGCAGCGCTTTGTTCATACGAAGATGTGGAAAAATGGCCCCATGAATGGTTCGCAGCAAAAGGGGAAGATTTTTACTGGCGTGGTATTCACAAATTGCCCAAAAGATGGAAAAAATGTATAACAAACAATGGAGCATACTTTGAATAAAGCACTTTTTATCATTCTTCCGAATTTAACATGTTTTTTTAGAAAAAAAATCCACATTTCATACTTGTACACCTGGTAAATAACAACCACAGATAATATTTTTTTTTAATATCTGAACTGTTTGTTAAGAGAAAAAAGCTCAATCTCCTCAATTAACACCGTAGATATCTTCCAGCAGTACTATTAAAGGTCAATTTTAAGGATATGCGGTTTCAAATTGCAATTTCTTTAAGATGCATAATTATCATATAATTTGTACAGTCTTCACCTGGTATATAGGTTCAACCAGTATGTTTATGTTATATAGAGACGTATTTATTCTTTTCAGTTATTGAACCACTCAGTTGATCTCTTTTTTTTAATAAGTAGTTGTTTTATTCTTTTCAGCTAATTCTATTTGCCAGATATATATTAGGTTAAAGTCTTTAATGTCATGCATATTGCATATTCCAGAAAAAAATATTCGTAACATGCCTGATTTACCATGCCTTGTATATAAAATGTTTGAACAATATTCTGGTTTAAGAAATATTCCAGTAAGCATGAAACATAAAAAACTAAGAAATGAAAGTTTAGTCATGTTTACTTAGACGTCACAGTGTCTCAAATGGTATTTTTTTGAATGTTAATATTTTGAAAATGTTTGTAATACATGGTACAATAAATATAAAACATATTATTTATAAAAATGTAGATTATTCAAGCTAAACATATATTATAAATATATGTTTAGCTTAACCCATTGTTTACTGTATATTTTAAAAATATTGTTTTATTGTTTCTTTTAGAAATTCCGCTGATTCTGGTTTAACATTTTTTTATGCCTTAGAGTTATGACTTATAAAATGCTTGCTTGTTCATAGATTTGTCAGAAGCAAAAAAATTAAGTTCTCTCTATTTCTTGTAACAGTTTGAAACTATACTTCAAGTCAGGAATTGTTGGCAATCAGTTCTAGAAGGAAATCACGCATAATTTGCTCTATCTGCAATGTAGTATCATTTAATATTTGATAAATAACAAACGATATTGAGAACATATACTCCTACCTCTATTTCTTTCAGCTATTGGCCCGTTCGCCATAATAAAAACTTATATAATACCTCTAATAAATAACTTAAAAATACATATTTTTTTATTTTTTTAGATTATATTTCAGCAATTTATGGGTACACAAACGTAAGGTTATAACATAACCTTAAAAAGCGCTTGCTTTCAGGCCGTGGCTAGAATTCCATCAGACGGCTATTTATTGCTCTCTTGTTAAATAACTACAACTTCGGAAAAATACGTGTGTAGCGTATACGCATTATAGTAGTGGTGGAAATAAGGATAACTAAACAGGCATGCAAAAATAGGCATAACAGTTGGTCACTAATTACATAATGAAGTATTACTGATAACCTAATTGTGACAATATTGTTAAAATAACTATCTGCGTTGTTATCTATATCATTATATTAGATTTATATTCAGCCACTTCCAAAACATGAAGGGTGAATGCTATTAATGAAGTCGGAGATGGCTTATAAACTGAAGTTATACCCATTTTAAAGTTACTACTCAGTATATATCACCACTATACCAAACACTTTATTTTTGCACTCGACGCGCGTTTCGCTAACCATGTTAGCTTCATCAGGAGCGATGATTGACTGATGAAGCTAACATGGTTAGCGAAACGCGCGTCGAGTGCAAAAATAAAGTGTTTGGTGTAGTGGTGATATATACTGAGTAGTATCATTGTGCCAAAGATTCCACATTCCCAACTTAGCATTTTAAAGTTATTTGCAATTAAACACGTTCTGTTTTCACTGTCTGGGAGCCTGACGGCTTTATACTTGAAAATTCTATAGTAATATGTATTTTTCCGAAGATTACTTCATCATTTGCCTCTCTGTAATTGGCCTTATTATAAAATAATTCAGATTAGGGTTGAAATTATGTCATTAAAACATAATTGAAATATCTTTTAAAGTAATATTAAGTTGTCAATATTCTGACTCGTACTATTCGCATTAAGATGTAATACAATAAAAATATGTTGTTTCTGACTGAATTCGTTTTTGAACTACCCTGAACGGACAACTCATTCCAGATTTTTATAGCTATTCATTTTATTTGTCATTGAATTCCTTTACTGTACGAAGGTCTATAGGCCTACAAAGGCGTTCCTCAACTTATTTTATTGGTACACATATAGTTCTTCAAATAGGGAAGGAGCGTATTGTTTTTGAGTGATATCGTCTCAGAAAGGGTTGATAAATTTTACCTAGTTTATGGTTCTACTGAACAAATTTTAAGCATTATTATTTATAGTCAAATATACAAGGGGGTAGAAAGGGCTTTGAATATATCATATTTTTGTTAGTATTTCCAATCTTAATAGAAGTAATATATATGATGGTGTAGCTAGGATCAAGAGGTGAGGGCGTTACATGGATAAAAATACGTTTCTTTACGTAAAGAAAAAGATAATACTAAAGGTGGAATTGCTTATAGAGGGGGGTGCAAGCCGACAAACGGACGGGGCGGACGCCAAATGATAACTAGGGAAGCTTAGGCCCTTCCCTACCATTATTATTATTAAGTATACTAAAAATTGATGATCTGGTCGTGGATTTTTTTTACAAAAAATATGCCTTTCGGACAATAGAACTTTAAAAACTTACACCCAATTTAAAAATTGCTGACCGAGGGATGAATTTTCACAAAAAAGAAATCTTTCCTACATTAAAAAATTCATAACTGGAGGATTAAGATATTTCGCCAAAAAAAACCATAAGAATTTTCACAAAAAACTGTCGGTTTCTAAGAGGGCGCTATTTTCTACATCAATAAGGGCAGAGGGCCCATTGTCCCCCTGCTTTGCTACACTACAGCATATAGAGGAGGCTTAGATGTAACTACAGAGGATTCCAAAAAAAAAAGACATTGGCCCACAACTTATGTGTTTAAGGGAAATCCTGCACCATCAAAGCATACATAACATATATACATATTTCTATTTTTGTATTCCAATAATATAAAAATAATATCAAAAATAGTTGTGAACTATTTTTAGTGTTTGTTTTTAAGAATATTTCCCCTTGTGTAAATAACATCCACAGATAATATTTTTTAATATCTGAACTCTTTGTTAAGAAAAAAAAGGTCAATCTCCTCAATTAACACCGTAGATATCTTCCAACAACAGTACTATTAAAGGTCAATTTTAAGGCTATGCAGTTTCAAATCGCAATTTATTTAAGGTGCATAATTATTATATAATTTGTATAGTTTCCAGGAAAATAAATTGTACCTTACAATGAAATGCTAAAAACTAAATTCTCAACTTAAAAATCAATGACCGGGGGTGAGCATTTTTCACAAAAATTCTTTTTCTAAGGGGCGTATTGTTTACATCCATAGGAGCGGGAGAGAGGGCACATGCATAATTAAAGTATAAAGCATTGTTTTTGCCGATTAGCTATATAAAATTTCTAAAATGATTGGTTAATAGGTTAAACACCCATATCTGCAGAGACTTGTTAGCAGAATATTATTATGACTACGTCTGTATAAGCAACAAATATATTGTTAAGAAGTTAAGTTTGTTGACACTAAATCCCTTATCAGGTTTATTGATATATTTAAATTTATATGTTTTACATTTTTTTTAACCCTATTTAAAGTGCAGCAGTATATAAGATTGTCAGTAATAAGGTATGAAGGCAAATCGCAATACACTGCTTACTGTTCCAAATTTACACAGATCATCAATGATACAATTTACCGCGATAAACGTGTGTCGTCCAAGTAATGGTTTAAATACACGTTTTATTTCCTACAAAAAAAAAATAGAAAAGCTGACCAGTTAGTTATAGCTAGTGCCAAAACAATCACATACAGTAATACCCCGCTTTACGCGAGGGATACGTTCCGAAAAAAAATCGCGTTAACTGAAATTCGCGTATATCGAGGTTTATGATTAAACATAGTCAAAATTTAATACAAAAAAATACAAATCATTTTAATCAATCACTTTAATTCTAAGAACACTTTATGCAATACATACTCTTATTTTTTACGGAAAAATACATCTATTGTCTTTTGGGTAACGTTTTGTTTACGTTCTTGTAAAATACGTTCATAACACCCAACACTGTTTTTAATTGTTTGACACACGGTCAAGACACGGTCATCATTATTGTCTATACTCTGCAATATGTCCAAACCTGAATAAATTTTTGAAAGTGCATTTTGTATTTCCCCTGAAGATAAAACTTTCTCTTCTACTTGTTCTTCCTCATCGTAGATAGGATTATTCTGTAACTCGATCAGATCTTCATTGCTAATAGGATCGTCGTGCGTTGCTACAAGTTCTACGAGATCTTCTACCGTGACATCTTCAAGTTCAGACCCCTCAATCATTGCAGCAATGTCTTCAAGCACTTGTCTCTGCATCTGGACAATTCTTCTAGGTGCTTCCACTACATCTGGCCAAAGATTACGCCACACCCCATTCATACAACTCATTTTAACTTCCTTCCAAGCCTCTTCTATGTTGTGAATAGACTTCATAATGTTGTATGACTTCCACCACTCTCGCATAGACTGTCTTCCTTCCCCGTCAGTTTCATGAATTAGTTGGCTAAAAGTGCGGCGATGGTAATAAGCTTTGAAGTTTGCTATTGCTCCCTGGTCCATAGGTTGTAATATTGACGTAGTGTTTGGTGGAAGGAACTTTACGTACACTTTTAAGTCTCTGGGCGTATCAAGTGAGGTTGGATGTCCTGGGGCATTGTCTAAGAGTAATATAACTTTAGGTTCAAGCCCATTTCTGTCACAGTATGATTTGACTGATGGGCAAAAACTATTAGAATACCATTCTTGAAAAATTTCCCGTGTAACCCACGCCTTTCTGTTTGATCGCCACACAACTGGTAGACTTGTCTTGTCTGTGCCTCGCATTGCACGGGGTGTTTCTGAATGGTACACTAGTAAAGGTTTCAGTTTGAAATCACCAGTGGCATTACCACCCAGCAGAAGTGTTAGTCGATCTTTCGCAGCTTTGAAACCACTGGCTTGACGTTCTTCCTTAGAAATGAATGTTCGAGATGGCATTTTTTTCCAGTAAAGTGCGGTCTCATCAACATTGAAGATGAGACAAGCAGGAATTTTCTCTCGTCTAACGAAGTCTTGAAACTTGTCTGGAAACTCAGCTGCAGCTTGAATGTCCGCGCTGGCCGCCTCGCCTGTTATGTGGATATTGTGAAGATTAGAACGCTGCTTGAACCGATGGAACCAGCCTCTGCTGGCAGCAAAAGTCGGAGTGGCACTCCCTTCTCCTTCTTTTGTTTTCAGCATCTCATACAAAGATTTTGCTTTTGTGCATATGAGATCTTGACTTAGTGGTGTGTTCTTCTTATTCAAATCTTCGATCCAGACTGACAGTAATTTCTCCATTCTTTCTAAGATAGATGATCTCGAACGAGAAAGTTTTGTTGCACTTATAGGTGTTGAACCTTCGCTGGAGATTTTAATTTTTTCCCGATTTTTATAAATCGTTCTCACAGTCGATTCTGAGAGTCCAAAATCTCTCCCAACAATTGTTGCTTTGCCTCCATTTTCCATTCTTCTTAACACTTTCATCTTCAATTCCAAAGTGACGCTTTTACGCTCTTTTTTCTTTACAGGCGGCATTTTTAACGTAGGGTTAAATTATGTATGTATGTATCTCCAATAAATATTAAAACAAAACTGCCAGCCGACCGAACTAACATTACGGAACAAATGAACACACGAAACGAACGAGGAAATCCCCATAGAACAAAGTCGAAGGACAGGGAATTCCCAATTCTTCAAAGAGAATATTCAGAGAAAGCGGGGATCCCCCCGCGACCATAGAGAAGTTAATGACTACATGAGCGCGAAATTTGAAATTCGCGTTATAGTGAAACCGCGCGTAACGGGGTCGCGCTAAGCGGGGTATTACTGTACACACAAAAATATGCGATCCTTTATGGCCTTGACCATGGAAACAGGGTTCGGGTTAGTTTTCATCAGCTTGACAACTATTTATAAAATAATCTGTTGTTTCAGGATATTTTAATTAATATAAGATTAAAACGTTTTGATCTATTGAGTTAATTCTGTTCTGTTCCTCAAATCACTCATCTTTGCTTAATAGCTTTAGTACAACTTTAGAAATATTTAACAAAAAAATTTTTTCATCCTTCACTTTACTTCGCAACTTAAAAACTTTACATTTTCATGTCTCCGTAAATCAGATCATAGTCTTTCAGCCCAATATTTGGCCACGTCCAGAGCTTCTCTCTTGTCTATCCATAAATCGTCAGGGTTGCATCTGTTAGGACAGTTTGGACAGAGCAGCAGGTGGTCCATATCCTGCACGGCGTCACAGTCGCACCTGTTGTCGTCTGCGTTTCCGTAGTTCCACCTGTAGTTTATCTTTATCTGAGGTACTCCTGTTCTATTGCGATCAGTGTTCTCCATGTTTTTCAGTCTGCTGTAGAGCCGCCAGACTCTACAGCACCCTCTTCGAGGGTCATATTTAAGAACCTTTTACGAGATTTGAGTCGTCCAGGTCCACATTCGGTGCCGTACAGGGGATGACGGTTATCAATGGCTTGTCGAAGCCTCTCTGTAAATTTATGCGATGTTCCTCTTATGCTAGGGATGGCAAAGCCAGAAGCTTTGTGTAGCTTAGGGAGTGAGAGTGCTTGTGCGGTAGTCCTAACGATGCTAGGCTTGGGTCCTCATTTACTATTTGCGAATTTACTCAAGATGTTATTTCTAGCAGCCACTTTCTGACGGGTCTTATCGCAAAGGTGTTTGTATGTCAGTGACCCAAGAGCTATCAATACATCCATACACACTGCATGTTGAGAAATTATTGTTCGTGAGATTAGACCGTGTTAAAGTAGAGTAACTTTTCGACTTGTCGTCTACAATTGTACAGGTCATATTCAAGTATCTTTACCTGACCGAGGTACACCGATCCGTGACTCAGTGTAATAATAGTTTGGTAATGACGACCTTTCTTATTTTTAATAAAATTTTGGTATGACCAGTTTCAATGAGGCCGAGGCACAATTCAGGTTAGTCTCATATCAAGATCGGTTGACGAAAAAAAAAAACCATTAGGCTTGTTGAGGATTTGTTGCTGTCAGATCGACAAATAAGGATCACACTGCTTGCTAATGCTTCCGAAAGAACAGTTTTCAAGGTTGTCAGGAAGATTTTAAAAAAGGTTTCTTCACAATGAATCCCTGAATTCATTAAACCCGAGCAGTCTACTCATACACCGTACCACATGAACAGGGCATTTTATAGACACTTTCTGTTCGTAAACGAATTGTGTCTTTTGATGATCTCACGCATTGTCTAATTTTCTTACAAATCTTGAAGACCGTGTGAATATTGGATATCTTAAATAATTTGGCTATTTTGTCTATAGTACCATGTATGTAAGGTCAAACTGCATTATGTACTGATGAATCCTTAATACTGTCTGGGCCGGAAAGTCAATCTGACACGGTCTAATCCCAAGAGGCAGTATTTCTCATCTAACCAAGGCTAGGAAAGCTTCCGTTCCATAATACTTGAATTGTTTGGGTTTCCTCAATGTGGACCATAGAATGAATATTCTAAAAGCACTTATAAACTATTCCTTGGAGATTTTCCGACATTGTACCATAATATTAGAATCAAATCTTTATTATTCTCTTCAAATAAATGAATATGGTGTATCAAAATACAGCTATACTTAAAAAGGACTGCTGGAACGTTAAAATTGGATACAACTTTAGTAAATGTAATATAATAGCTCAAAAATAACGAGTGACGTAGTAAGATAAGGGGGATCGATTCAATGGGAGAGGAAATGAAAGACTGAACGAAAAATGAAATAATAATTAATATATTCTTAGAAATATTGGGTGCTTTTGGCGGCTTTTTTAAATGAATGATTATTACTAAAGTAAGAAGTAAAAAATGTTTATATAACAATAACTCCTTTTTACTCTTAAGAATAATAAAGAATATAATTTTTGTTTATTGTTAATCACAAATAAGGTCTCACTTATTTACACACTCATTTTACGATATCTAACGGACAGTTTTTTTTTTTTAATTAGAGTAATACAGGTAGAATATTCTGCTTCTCCTCCTTTGAATCTCACGAATTCCTCACACGAGCGTGGCCAAATATAAAATTTGTATAATTTTTCAAATTTTCATTAATTCAGTGTGGTAGGATGCCATAGTTATTGGACCTGGTGCAAACTCAGTTAGTAATAACTGTTTGCAGAAACCTCTACAAGTGGTTACTAGATGGCACCCTACAATAATTAAGTTTAACTGTTATTTGTTATCTGGTATCGAATTAGTTTTCGGAGATTGTATCAACTGAATATTGTGATTAAATCAAGTTAATGTTTTTTATATGTATTTCTAAAAATTATTGCGTTTTAACTAAATATAATAAGCCTTGCTAGAGTAAAAATAAAGAGGACACACCGTTTCATAGTGGCAAGAGTGTGAAAAGCTTAAATATCGAAAATATGATAACAGTTATTTGGATTTTGGTTTTTACGATGACAAAAGTCAATGATGAAGAGAGGCCGTAATGTGTGTAAGTTGAACGCCATTATTTCAGCGGGGTTAGTAAATCTATTGTTTACTTTACTAGAAAGTTAGAGTTAAATAAACAAGAAACTAATTTTTATAAGCATGCATCAATACCAAGCTATGCTTGATAGCTTCTTACAAGGTGGCATAATAGCAAAATGTAAGAAGGCTCATACCATTGCAGAAGAATTCATTTTAACCGATACTGTAAATACGGTGAACATTCTTCTTCTTCTTCCTACGTTAGGACCATGTCTTGTGTTCACTTCAAAGGTTTCCCAGAAACAATTGCGATGATGAAGACCAGCTCTCATACCATCTTATTGGTGGTCTTCCAAGCGGTCGAGGTGTGGTTGGTCGCTTCTCTTTTGCAACCTTAGCCAACTGGTCATTTGGGATTCTGTCCATATGATCTCTCCATTATCTTCTCCTATTCCTTGCCCATCTCACTACATCCTGTATTTCGCACATTTCCCTTATTTCTTCACATCTCTTCCGGTCAAATAAGGTA
This sequence comes from Pachyrhynchus sulphureomaculatus, assembly GCA_019049505.1. NCBI lineage: Eukaryota > Metazoa > Arthropoda > Insecta > Coleoptera > Curculionidae > Pachyrhynchus > Pachyrhynchus sulphureomaculatus. Next base: position 20,726,513 of record CM032456.1, read on the forward strand.
TGTCCTGTTATCGATCTAAGTGTTCGCATTTCTTTTGTTCTTAGGAGTCGTTTTGTTATTGTGTTCTCTGCTCTGGTTTCTATCGCGTACGTCATGATCAGTGTTACGCATGTTTTGTATATTCTTACTTTGCTCCTGGTGCTCATATATTTGTTTCTCCAAATTATTTCTCTTAAGTATCCTGATATTAATGATGCCTCTGTTGTTTGAGTTTTTACTTCCTCCTTAAGGTTCATGGTACTTGTTATGTTTGCCCCTAGATATTTGAAGGACATCACTTGTTCTACACTCTGATTATCACAGCCCCACAAAAAAAAAGTGGGGTATACTTTTGATGCGATATATCAGATCCGTAGTATTTTTGCCCGCTGATCACGAATCTGACGTCAGAATATCGCCATCACATCTCAATTTTTTTCTAACCTCAAAAAATAGGTAAAAGTTAGTAAAAATTAAGAAAAATATACTCCTAAAAAATTGATTCAAGCTTTTTCATGAATCCAAAGATGTATTAATATGTATTCGGACACGCTAAGCTAATATTCATCGGTTGGATTGAGCCATACAGTTCTGTTTTCTTTCTAACCTCAATAAATCAGACAGATATAGTGCTTCTCGAATGCAAAAACGAATTCAAATTAAAATTCAACCGATCCTTACCAAATTTGGTACACGGGGATTTTTTGGGTCGCTGATCACGAATCTGAGGTTGGATTTGCAAAATTCAAGATGGCAGATGTTTTCGCGCCATTTTGAACGCCGAGAAAATTCATCGGTCGATTTTTATTCTTCTACCTGCATCCAGGGCACCTCCACGTGGTGACGGTGGGCAACGGTGTTACTCCACTAGCCGGCAGAGTCCCTGGATAACGGCTTAGATGCCGTCATGGCAGGTAGAAGAAAGAGAATTACGATGCAGGGACTCGGAAACCCAGTATCGGCGGTTGGTCAGGGTGGGAAAGCGGGCCCGCAGCCGTCGTCATCCAGCGACCGTAGCTCTTCATGTGTGGGTGACGGTGGGCAACGGTGTTACTCCACTAGCCGGCAGAGTCCCTGGATAACGGCTTAGATGCCGTCATGGCAGGTAGAAGAAAGAGAATTACGATGCAGGGACTCGGAAACCCAGTATCGGCGGTTGGTCAGGGTGGGAAAGCGGGCCCGCAGCCGTCGTCATCCAGCGACCGTAGCTCTTCATGTGTGGGTGACTTGGCTCATGTAGAGTATAATGCTACAAGAAAATGGTCTCACGGTACAAGGACTTTTCATAAGTGCGATAAAAACAGTGATTCATTTTGTTATATTTGCTGTCAACACGTATTGAGTAAAATGGAGTCACCGATAACGGATAAGATTAAAACCTTATATAAGGATTGTTTTAACATTGAAATACAGCACCAGGATACAGATTGGGTTCCCCACATCATTTGCAGTTCTTGCAAAATAATGTTGTACATCAATAAGAAGGCGATTAAATATTCCAGACCAGCAATATGGAATAGACCATACAGTGAAAATGATTGCTACTTTTGTATGAATGTTGTATCTAGGCATAACCGAAAAAATAAAAGCACTATTACTTATAACGATGTTTCGACAGTAACAAGACCAACTAAACTAATTCCGCCTCCTGAACCACTTGATGCTGATGTTATGGAAACAAATGATTTCACCTTATCAGTTCATGCCGAAAACATTGAGACTGTCGAAAAAGATTCAAACACTGTTAATAATGAATGTTCTAGCGGCAACCTATCGTATACTAGTGACACAGATAAAGAATTTCTACCATACAACCGTAAACCAGAACCAATACTCGTATCACAGTCAGAACTTAGTGATCCAGTCAGAGATTTAGGCTTATCCAAAGATGGTTCAGAGCATCTTGTTTCCTTTTTAAAGAAAATACATTTACTTAAGCCAGAAGCTACGATTTCTTATTATAGAAACAGAGATGAAGAATTTCGAAAATATTTCACAATGGACGAGGAATTGTCACTTTCATATTGTACCGATGTAAAAGGTCTAATGGGATGAATTTCAAAATAACTCATACGATCCTGAAGAATGGAGACTGTTCATTGATTCTTCTAAATGGAGCATTAAGGCAGTTTTGCTGCATAATACCAACGTTTACGCTCCCATTCCGATTGCTCATTCCACAGTTATGGAAGAGCAATATGAAAAAATGAAGCAGCTTTTGATAAAAATAAAATATGCTGATCATAACTGGAAAATTTGTGGAGATCTGAAAATTGTAACAATATTGCTTGGCCAACAGTCAGGGTTTACACTTTATCCCTGTTATAAATGTCTGTGGAATAGCAGAGACAGGAACGTCATTATAAGAAAAAAATTTGGCCAACAAGAGAATCGTTCACTCCTGGTGAAAATAATGTATTGTTTCCACCATTGGTAGATCCAGGAAAAGTTCTTATTCCCCCGCTTCACATTAAGCTTGGACTTATGAAGCAATTCACGAGAGCATTAGATACAAACGGCCCATGTTTCAAATATTTGCATAAAAAATTTCCGAAATTTTCTGAAGCTAAAATTAAGGCAGGCGTATTTGACGGGCCACAAATAAGAAAATTGTTTCAAGATTCATTATTTGTTACTAAAATGAATAAAGTTGAAAAAGCTGCTTGGCTTAGTTTTAAAGAAGTTGCAACAAACTTTTTGGGAAATAATAAAAGTCCTAAGTACAAAGAAATAGTCGAGAAAATGGGAAAAAATTTTCAAACAAGTCCTCAAAAGCGTTTGAGCAGAAAGCCTTTGAATAGGTCATTCGCGGAAAAAAGAACAAGATACAGCCAAAAAAAGGAAAGTTAGGCGCGGGTCTAACCTTCGCAATTCTAGGGCTTAAGGGTCTACTATTTGAGAGTATATGGTTTAAAAGTCCTGGTTTGAGTTTATTGGGTCTCATTTTTAAAGTTACAGGGTTATTGAGGTCTATTTTTTGAGGTTACAGGGTGTGGGAGTCTAAGGTTTCAGGGTTTAGGGTTTAATAGTATCAGGTTTGAGGATTCCCTAACTATATACCAAATTTGGTAGGAATCGGTTAGTTTTCAAAAATTTTGTCGGCCATCTTGGATCCGCCATTTTGAATTTTGCAAATCCGACCTCAGATTCATGATCAGCAACCCAAAAAACCTCCGTGTACCAAATTTGGTAAGAATTGGTTGAATTTTAATTTGAATTCGTTTTTGCATTCGAGAAGCACTATATCTGTCTGATTTATTGAGGTTAGAAAGAAAACAGAACTGTATGGCTTAATCCAACCGATGAATATTAGCTTAGCGAATACATATTAATACATCTTTGGATTCATGAAAAAGCTTGAATCAATTTTTTAGGAGTATATTTTTTTTAATTTTTACTAATTTTTACCTATTTTTTGAGGTGAGAAAAAAATTGAGATGTAATGGCGATATTCTGACGTCAGATTCGTGATCAGCGGGCAAAAATACTACGGATCTGATATATCGCATCAAAAGTATACCCCACTTTTTTTTTGTGGGGCTGTGTTATAAATCGCGAGAGTGCATCTTTTCGGTGAACGGTGAACATTATGATCGGAAAGTCTGGTAGAAAGCCGCTTTCAAAATTGCCTGTGTCCAATATATCATCGCTAGCAGAATACAGTACATGGTGGATTATCTCAATGACCAGATAACTAAAAAAATAAAAGGAAAGGGATTTGCATGTAAAAATAAAACAATCATAAAATCAACTTGTTTGTGTTAGCTTTTAAATGCGTATCAATTTTAATGGTGTATTGAACATTGTACCCTAAATTTTATGAATACTCGTATATACAGTGTGTCCCAAAAGTTTTATACAAATGGAGGAAGAGTTTATCTCACATATTACAAAAAATTTTTGCTGATAAAAAGTTCTGCATCACATGGAAATCCATAATCAAGCATTAAAAATTTAAAATATTTGATGGCATACAAGGAAAATAAAAAAATAATGATTTATAATGAAGAGTAAAGTGTGTTTAAATTTAAATACAGAGCAAAATATTAATTATAAATGTTAACAGGAACTAAAAAACTAAGCTCACGTTTAGATAGTTAAAAATTCAAAAAAACTCCATTGAACACGTCAGTAATTGTTGGATTACACTGGTCAAACGCAAGTCTTGTTTCCTTTATTTTTTTTTCTGTTATTGGGTATTTCTATGGCTCTGACTATGAAAAAAATACTAGGAGATTGCTAATAGCTTTACCTTTTGAAAATATACAGTTTTATTATTTTGCCAAAAAAATACAAAAAAATAATACATTATGTTAACAAAATTTCTATTGAACACTAGCAAATGATCTTTTATAAGATTTCCTTGAATGAACGACTTTAGGTAGATCTCGTTGCAAACTCCAGCAGTAGTCTGCCATCATATGTGAGTCCCACCGCCCCTGATAACGCTCTTCCATTGTCCGAAGATCCTGATGAAATCTTTCACCCTGCTCCTCACTAAAATCACCCAGATTTTGTGAAAATCGGTCTAAATGCGAGTGCAGGACGTGGATTTTTATGCTCATGTTGCACCCTAGCTCTTGCAAGTTCGATAGCATGCACTCAACAAGCTCGACATGGTCGTCAGATTTATTTTTGTCTAGGAAGCTACTCATAACCAAAACAAATGAATTCCAAGCTTTGGATTCGACTTCAGTCATTGATTTGACAAAATTAGGATCTTTCACGAGTTGGCTAATCTGTGGCCCATCAAAAATACCAGCTTTCAATTTTTCTGAACTTAATCCTGGAAACTTGCGTGAAAGAAAATTAAAACATTCGCCACTTGTGTCAAGCGCTTTCACAAACTGTTTCATTATGCCGAGTTTAATATGAAGTGGTGGAAGTATGATGCGGTCTCGGCTAACTAAAGGCACGTTTATAACATTTTTTGTACCAATTTTTAGCTCTTCCCGCACTGGCCAAACTTTTTGTGACCAATGGTGTTGTTTGTCACGACTATCCCAGAAACACATGAAACAAGGGAACTTTGTGTATCCCCTTGTTGACCTAAAAGAAAGTTAACCATTTTCAGATCAACACAAATGACCCATTTGTAGTCTTGATACTTAATTTTTTCCATAACCTTAGAAACATTTACGTATTCTTCTTTTAAAGTCGTCGAATGTGCAATAGGTATAGATCCGCACTTGTTACCGTTATGACGCAAAACACACTGTAAACTTCTTTTGCTGCTGTCTATGCTGTCTATGAAGACGCCAATCACTAAGTTGGTACTGTTTTAATCCCATCTGCTGCAAAATACCACCAACATCGTTACAAAAAATTAAATCCTTCTCTTGAGAAAAATATGGTAACAGATTTTTTTCTCGGGTACGATAAAATGTAATGTTGGTTTCCGGAGTAAGCAAATTTTTTTCTTTTAAACGAGATGCTAAAATTTCAGAAGCTTCTTTTGGTAAGTTCAGATCTCTTACTAAGTTATTTAGTTCTTTCTGACTAAATGGATGAGGTTCTGAAAGGCTACATTTGTAGTCTGAATCAGAGTCTTCACTTGATGTATTTCGTTCGGGTTCATAGAGATTTGGATCATCAGAAGATTTAGATGTGCTGGGTTGTACCTCTTGTGATTTTAATTGAGGTCGTTGAGCAGAAGATAAGTTAGGATATGACCACTTACTTCGATTTCCAGGGTTAATTCCGTTTATTTTCACAATGCAGAAGTAGCAATCGTCATGATGGTTTCGAGGTTCTCGCCAAATCATGGGTATTACGAACATTATTGCATCTCTTTTTCCACTGGACCATAACCGTAGACATACCACACATTTCTGGCATACAATATGAGCAACCCATGGCTCGTCCTGATTACACAATTTTATTTTAAAGTATTGTTAATACGCAGTTTTCACAAAGTCCGATATGGGTTTTTCGATATTTTGCAAATATATATTCACCACAAATATAACAAAAACAATCGGGATTAAGCACACAACATCTTCTTGACAAAGCCATATCTAAAACAACAACAACATATATTTTAGTGTCCAATAAAAAAACGAAAATCTAAGTAAAAATAGTAAATGAGGGTAGTTAGCTATAACTCAAAAACAAAAGCTGTTAGAGAAAAATTGTTGCTATATTTAAAAAATATGCGTCAATTTGAGATAGAAGCAAAAAAAAATCACAGGAAACAAGCAATTTTCTTTTTTTTGTTGACCAGTGTTATTTATTGAGTAAAAGAAAACGAAATCACTACAAATTTTAGGCTGAAAATAAATGAACATATCTTTGGAAATACCTAACAACTGTTAGTAAATTTCAAAGCTAACGTCAGTCTGTATTTACAATAATTAGAAATGCCAGTAAAATTGAGTGTTGAAGATAAAATTGAAATTGTTCTCATAGTTGGAAATAATTATAAAACTTTTAGAGAAGCAGAAGAAATCTTTAATAATAGACACCCTAATAAAACTGTACACTCTACAACTGTAGGATATCTGATAAATAAATTAATAAATACATATTCAATAAATAATCCGACAGTTACTGACGTATTTACTAGAGTTTTTTTTGAATTTCTAACTAGGAAGGCCACAAATCTAAACGTGAACTTAATTTTTTAGTTCCTATTAATATTTTCAAATAATATTTTACTTTGTATTTAAATTTAGACACACTTTACTATTCATTATAAATCATTATTTTTTATTTTCCCTGTATACCATCAAATATTTTAAACTTCTGATGCTTGATTATGGATTTCCATGTGATGCAGAACTTTTTATCAATAAAAATTTTTTTGTAATATGTGAGATAAAAAAACTCTTTCTCCATTTGTATAAAACTTTTTGGGACACACTGTATATACGAGTATTCATAAAATTTAGGGTATAGCGTTCAATACACCATTAAAATTGACTCGCATTTAAAAGCTAACACAAACAAGTTGACTTTTTATCAGAATAAATTTTTTTGTAATATGCAAGATAAACTTTTTCTCAATTTGTACACAACTTTTTGAGACACACTGTATTATGCTCGACTTAAATAGTTTTTCGCCATATTAACCTTTAAAAACTAGCAAAATTAATTGTCTAAATAATGCATTTTAAAACAAAATAAGTGCAAGTTGAGCTTGCGCAATTAGTGTTCCGTACGTTGATTGCTTTTAAAATAAAAATTGTTGTAACGGAAGTATAAAATGATCAGCGACTTCACAAAACACACCCCAAATGAGTTTTCAACAAAGTTTGTTTCCAATCTTTACTGAAATCTGATGACCTTGAAATTTCTGTTTTTTTTTTTATATACCAGATAAATTATTACAGGTAATGCACTCGTGATAATTTTCGTTCAATCTACACCCCGTGAAGAATATTCCAGAATTTTTTTCAAAATTTTTTAATAAGTACTTTTCGAGATAAGGCGGGTGGACAGCGATTTTTCGCGATTTTTAGAAAGTAATACAAAGAAAAGTGCACGCAAGTATTACATTATATATATTTTTTACTCGTGTTTTCACAAGCTTTCATTTGACACCACACTCGATTACTTGGCAAAATTTTTTTTTTTTTACTTTCGATTTCATCCCCCAAAACTAACCCCTTAAGTCAAAATTTAACTTTCAAAACTACATGGCTCGGATGAGGCCATCAATTCCTATATTATTACCAAATTTCAACTTTCTATGACAAATAGTTTCGGAGAAAATCGGGTGTGACAGACAGACACCGAAGGGATCTAATAAGTGTTCCGTACGGAACACTAACAGAATGCTCTCCAATCTTATTAGTTTCGTTTTTTTTTTTTGCGCTTTTATTACCTTCCTTCATACTGCAGGAGTTTTATTGGCTTCTAAGGTTTTTATTTAATTACAGTGTTTTCTAATATAGGCAAGATTTGAAAAAATTTTTTCTTCATTATGTCCTTTCAGAAATATATTTATTTTTGGTGCAATCGGGCCTTTTTATAACTTTAATTAATATTTCTTATGGCATTCCAAAAAAGGAAACAATTTTGAGTAAAAAATGTTCGGTTCATATAAAAGAAATTTTACTATGTCAATATATGCAATGTCGCACCTTATTTGCAGGTGGATTGATATTTGTATCCTCATTTATAAAACAATATGAGTATCTTAAATCAAGTAATTTTACAAAGTTTTATTTCACCCCATTTTACGTCACCTATTTCAAGAGTTTTTAGGAAAAACTTGCGTTTTTTAGTGTTCCGTACGGAACACACTGTCTGTCACACCTGATTTTCTCCGAAACTATTTGTTATAGAAAGTTGAAATTTGGTAATAATATAGGTATTGATGGCCTCATCAAAGCCATGTATATTTGAAAGTCAAATTTTCACTTAAGGGGTTAGTTTTGGAAATCGGAAGTGAAAAAAAATTTTTTTTAGTAGGTCATCGAGTGTGGTGTCAAATGAAAGCTTGTGAAAACTCTAGTAATATATATATATATATATATATATATATATATATATATATATATATATATATATATATATAAAATGTAATACTTGCGCACACTTTTCTTTGTATTATTTTTAAAAAATCGCGAAAAATCGCTGTCCCCCACCTTATCTTGAAAAGTACTGATCAAAAAATTTTAAAAAAATTCTGGAATATTTTCCTGGGGGTGTAGATTGAACGAAAATGATCACGAGTGCATTACCTTTAATAATTTATCTGGTAGATAAAAAAAAAATTCAAGGTCATCAATTTTCAGTAAAGATTGGAAACAAACTTTGTTGAAAACTCATTTGGGGTGTGGTTTGTGAAGCAGTGACTTGAGAATGTCTACTCAATTTCCACTTTTATAGAGAGAGATAATTTTTTACCTTTTATACCTTATGTTATATTTTACTTATATGAAAAGTGGTAAAGTTTATAACACATGAATAAATAAAATAACATGTTACCTCAAATGATTAGGCAGTAGATGCCCAGAGCCCACCAGGCATCGCCCGGTTTAATACCATCACATCGGCTTAAGCTGCGTCAAGTTGCTTAATGTCCTATGGCTGTGCCGATGTTCCCGAACTGTGGGACTAAATAGCATGATGAGGCACCTGAATATAAAAAATTCCGGAGGTAAAATAGCCCCCGTTCGGATCTCGGGGTGGTGGACTGATTCAAGGGCGTCAACATGCAGGGACCACATAAATTTTTGCAATATACGAGGAATAAACTCGAACATAAATTCAGTGCACCAATACCTGCAATCAAATAAACTGGCTCTTTGAAAAAACAAGGTCAGTTCATCAACCAGCACATTCAACTTTCTCTATGCTGGGTACGTCTTCTATTCCCGGTTTAGACGTAACTTTGAAATCTGTCTCTTTGTCAGAAGCGACCTCTCTTGACAACGAGAAGAGGCTCTGTAGCAACTTTCATGTTAGGTGGTTAAAAAGAACAAATAAATAAATCAAAATGCACCTCCAATGGCAAGCCTTGGTTTTACAGCAAATGCAAAGAAGCTGTTGCTCCTAAATATCTTGCCTACCGACAACGGCATGAAAATCCTAATGTCATAAATCGTAACATCTTTGTTCGTACCCAGAACAGATGCAAAGAAATTATTGACGAAACCAAAAAGGCACACAATCCGTGAATTAGAAATAAATTTCTTGCTTGCCTCCACAATTCTAGGTCCTTTTGGCCATTGGCTAAAACAGTTAGTCAAAACTTCAACAAATCCACTATACCACCACTCACACGGCCAGATAATTCTATTACAACAACACCTGATAAAAAAACGAATTTGTTGATTGAACTCTTTGCTTCACATTCTACTGTTGATTTCCAAGGAAAAACACCACCTTCTATTCCCATAGCGCAATCAAGGAGGCCGGATATTGTCTTTAGACGGCGTATCATAAAACGTATTTTAATGAAATTAGATACCAAAAAAGCTTCAGGCGCTGACAGAATACCTGCCATGATACTCAAAAACTGCGCCACAGTTCGGCCATACCCAAAAAAGGAACCGAACAACCGAACGACCATCAATAATGGAAAAAGCATTCAATTAGCATCTTCTAAGATATCTTGAAGGATTCAATATTATTAGGAGCCATAAATATGGCTCTCGTAAACATAGATCAACAGGAGATCTTTTAACAGAATAATTACTAAAAATGATATATTCTTGAAATTAGATTCAAAAGAGCTACTGAATGGTGTATATGGAGTGCGATTTTAAAAATTTGCTATTTGCTCTGGAATCTATCAAATTTCAGAAGTGAAAAATTTTGTGATATTATATATAGTTTTTCCATCAAAACTGTGTTAGTAGTAAGTAGTTAAGACATTTTTAAAATCCCAAAAATTGTAAGTGAAAAGTGCCATTTAAAAAACTGGCCGACTTTTACATTCACAATAATAAACTTTTGCTATGGTCTCACAAGATTTTTTTCCAGTTATCTGGCACTTGGAAGGTGAATGTGATCCATCCCGACCTCTGTATCGATTCATAGTCGGTACCGTTTTAACTCATATGCAACAATAGACAAGTCTTAGTAGCTCTTTTCAATCTAATTTCAAGAATGTAACATTTTTTGGAATTAGTTTCAGTCGTTCCCGCATAAAAGAATGTTTTAAGTTATGATCACCTATTCAAAAAATAGATGCTCAGCTGCAGATCATTTTATACTTCCGTTACAACATTTTTTATTTTAAAAGCAATCAACGTACGCAACACTAATTGTGCAAGTTCAACTTGCACTTGACCGGTTATTTTTTATTAAATTACCATTCTGTATCTTCATAAATGCTGTATATTTAAACAGACCATATTTTGCTACTAAACTTTGGTCTTTGAGAAACTTGCCGTTGTCTGTGGGAAGGTTGGCTCAGGTTTTATCAACGCAGTCTCACTTTTTTAGAGGTAATACTAAAATTTTAACTGTAATCTTCATATTTTTTTATTAAATAAACTATATAATGCAATAATACATTAATATATTATGCAATACACTAATTTTCTGGATTTTGCCTGATATCGCCATAGGATTAATCACAATATCTGTAAAATAATAAAAAAATATATTTATTTATTGACAAGTTGCCTAATTATGAATGTACGGCTGTAGTGACTATTATATTTAATAGACTACACAAAAAAAATTTAAAAAAAAATAGCTCTTTCAGAAGTATCTGGATAAGTATTTTTAAATCTTATATGTAAGAGGAATATGAATTACGATTCTTCTTCTTTTCTCAAAGAAAACGAATTCTAAAACTATGTTTAAACTTTAGTTAAGTCAAATTATTATATGAAATCTCAAAGTAGGATCCTAGTCTTATTATAAGAAAATTTTCTTAATAATAACACAGGGCAACAAAAAAATATTTTTGTTTTGGTGCCTGGGATTTTAGAGCTGATTTTTAACTATATTTGGGACGCTAAATCTATACATGCAATCCGTTTTTCTCTATCAGCTCTACTTTTTTAGATACATCAACTTATCTACCAATGTGGTTTTTATTCAGTATATTCATTTATGAGAGTTCTAAAATTATTATATATTCATTAATGTAGGTACAATGGTTTTATTGTCAGTCTGTAATTGAGTAAATTCCAGGTAAATCTATAAATAGTGGAACCATTGCCTATCAGGTACCTGAACTGACCCTTTTAATCACCTAACTCGGGTAAGTCTCGTCAGTTTGTGCGTTCTTACTAATGAGAGTAGATCGAATTCGGCGTGTTATTTTATGTTAAGAAAAGAGTGTTTTTGTGTTATTGAACAGAATTAAAATGAGTTCAGGTTCCAGTTCAAGAAGAAGTTGTGTAAATCAACCTGATGTGTTTTGCTATATATGCGGAGAATACATGTTTCAACAAAACAGACAAACTATTACTGACTTTGTAAAGCGAGCGTATCTTGGATACTTTGGAGTTAAGCTTGGTGATCAGGACAAAACGTGGGCCCCCGCATCTCGTATGTAAAACTTGTACAGAGCATTTACGGCAGTGGACTACCGGGAAAAGAAAATGTCTAAAATTCGGCGTACCAATGGTTTGGAGAGAACCAAAAAACCACTTCAATGATTGTTATTTCCGTTTAGTAAATACTAATGGAATCAATCGAAATAACCGCAGTAAGTGGACTTATCCCAATTTAGACTCGGCAATACACCCTATCCCGCACTCAGATGAAATACCGATTCCAACATTTCATCAGCTACCACATATCTCTGATGACGAATATTTTCCCTCTGATCGCTCTTCTGATGCTAATAAAAGTTCTCATGCTAATGAAACTAACAGTGACTATGAGGGAACGTCATCAGTTCCCCAATGCTTCAATCAAAATGAATTAAATGATCTCACCAGGGATCTCAATTTATCGAAAAAAGCTTCTGAAGTACTGGCTTCTAGGTTGAACGACAAAAATTTACTGGAACAAGGAACCAAAATTACCTTTTACCGTACAAGAGAAAAAGATCTGCTACCATTCTTTTCTCAAGAAGACAATCTTGTATTTTGTCACGAAATTAGGGGACTCATGAAAGAAATGGGACTTTCTGAATATATTCCAGATGATTGGCGCCTATTTATTGACAGTTCAAAGCGAAGTTTAAAATGTGTCCTTCTACATAATGGGAATAAATATGGTTCAATACCCACTAGCTCACTCAACGAAACTGAAAGAAGAATATAATACCATAGCTTTGGTCTTGCAGAAGATAAAGTATTACGAACATCAATGGATGATTTGTGTAGACTTAAAAATGGTAAACTTTCTTCTTGGGCAGCAAAGTGGTTACACGAAATATCCGTGTTTCTTGTGCCTCTGGGATAGTAGGGACAAAACACACCACTGGGTTAGAAAAGATTTTCCTCAGAGAGAAAACATGGACGTTGGGGAAAAGAATGTCATTAACGACGCTTTGGTTGAAAGAGAAAAAATCATACTTCCTCCGTTACATATAAAGTTGGGCTTAATGAAGCAATTTGTAAAGGCTCTTGATAAGAATGGGTCTTGTTTTGCATATATAGGGGTAAAAATGCATCAGTTGAGCACAGAAAAACTCAAAGCAGGGATATTTGACGGCCCACAAATAAGACAATTAATTAAGGATCCTGCCTTCATATATTCAATGAATCAAGTTGAACGAGAAGCTTGGACATCATTTGTTGCAGTTGTAGAAAATTTTCTAGGCAAACATAAAGCTCAAAACTATGTTGAAATGGTTAACAAGATGCTTAATAGTTTCAAATCCTTAGGGTGCAATATGAGTATTAAAATACACTATTTACACAGCCACTTAGACCGTTTTTCCAGAAAATTTAGGAGACATGAGTGAGGAACAAGGTGAAAGATTTCACCAAGATATTAAAGTTATGGAGGACCGCTACCAAGGAAGATGGGACATGCACATGATGGCAGATTACTGCTGGAGTTTAAAATGGGACTGTTTAAAAAAACATTCAAGAATGTCGCGGAAAAGAAGCTTTCCAAGTGTTGAGTGACTATTTCATTTCTTCAATGTTTTTTTTTTGTTTGTAAGTACGACATAATATTGTATTTTGTATAACTAAAATAAAAATTTCGTATCTACTTTTGTTTACTACACTTACGGATTTGAGTTACAATAATGTAACTTATATTTCTCTAAAATTGTATATCTTAAAAATTTGAGCTCCTAGGTACAAATGAATACGTTATTTGAATTCAGGACATCAAATTGATATAGAATCAGCTCAAAAAACCTCGACACCAAAACAGCTGTTCCCCCTGTGTAATAAATTATCGAAGAAATTAAAAAAAACTTACCACACTAGATTTTCAGTTTAATATTCGTTAATCTGTGGGATCAATCGCTGTTGTACTTGTTCTACTGTAAGGTCGTGTTGAAGTTGATTTTGCTGGTTTAACAATATCTGTTGTAATTGTTGAATTATAAGTCCTTTGGTCAATTGTTGTTGAACTAATTTTTGTTCTTGTTGTTGCAATTTCTGCTGAGCTTGCTGCAGATCTTGAACTTGTTGTAGGGAAGCACCTTGTTGCTGAACAATGGCTTGTTGTGCTTGCACTTGTTGCCTTTGCTGCCTTATAAATTGACGTTGAAGTTGAAGTTGCTGAGCTTCATTTTGGACTTGATCAATTGCGCTATAAGAAACAATGACATTCATTTAAAATGTATATTTAAAACAGATACATGTTGGGAATGTGGAATCTTTGGCACAACGATACTACTCAATATATATCACCACTATATTAAACACTTTATTTTTGCGCTCGACGCGCATTTCGCTAACCATGATAGCTTCATTGCTACTGATGAAGCTAACATGGTTAGCAAAATGCGCGTCGAATGCAAAAATAAAGTATTTGGTGTATTGGTGATATACTCGTATATACCAAGTAGTATTAGATATTTAATTGACCTTTTTACTTTTCTTACTAAAGGAAATATTGTATTTGTGAAATTACATTCTGAGATTTTTGCTTTTTTTTCACTTTTTAGGGTTCCTAGATCACGAAAAACATAGTCACTAATTTCCGTCGGTCTATCTGTCTGTTGCTCTGTAGGTCTGTCGGTCTTCAGTCTGTTGGCACGATAATTGCGTAACGAAATGAGATATCAATTTGAAATTTGGTATATATAACACGTAGGTTGAAAAGTTTTTGGTCTGACATATAGATGTCGTCCGTTTCAAGAAATCCATATGATTTTTAGGAAGTACCAACCTTCAAATGATACGTTTCAAAATTTCATAACATTTCGACGATTAATTTACAAGTTACAGTGGTTTTAGTGACACTACTATTGATATTTTCAAAACAGTGGAAAATTCGAATTTCGTGTGTTGATTAAACACTGTTTTTTGATGGGAAAAAACACCGTTCAAGCAAAGCAATGACTTGATAAGTGTTACGGGGACTCTACCCTTGAAAAATCACTCATCATTTACTGGTATGCTGAATTTAAACGCGGTCGTACAGACACAAATGATGCTGAACACTCTGGACGCCTAAATGAGGTGCTTACACCGGAAAACATAAAAAAATCCACAAAAATTGTTGTGTGGTCATATTTTGCATGAACATTTGGGCATGAGAAAGGTCTCTTCGAAATGGGTACCTTGTTTGCTCACAGTGGACCAAAAACAACAACGTGTTTAGGATTCTGACCGTTATTCGGACCGGTTTAGCGCAATAAAAAGGATTTTTTCATACGATATATGACAATGGTTGAAACATGGATCCACCAGTACACACTGGAATAAAATCGGCAGTCAACTGAGTCGACAGCAGCCGATGAAAGCTACCCGAAGCGACCAAAGACACAACAGTCGATTGGAAAGGTTTTGGCCTCTGTATTTTGGGATGTGCTTGGAATAATTTTCTTCGACTATGTTGAGAAGGGAAAAACCATCAATAGCGAATATTATATAAAGTTATTGGTGCGTTTGAAAGCACAAATCGCAAACAAATGGCCCCAAATAAACAAGAAAAAAGTTCTCTTTCATCAAAACAATGCATCGTGTCACAGGTCAGTGGTTACGATGGCAAAATTCACTTTGGAAATGCTCCTAGATTTTTTAAAATCAATCGGGCAATCTTAAAGAATTCATATGTAGCAAACTTTTAACCTAAATGTTAACTCTAAAAATGGATTTGATTATTCGCTTTCATAGAAGTGTTTATGTACTCACTTTTGTGTTTCCCCAATATTATTTTGATTTAAAAGTTGTCGAATTTGTGCTTGGAATTGTTGAGCGTTTTGTGCAGCGTTACTTGCAGCATAGCGAGAAGGAATTTGGCTTTGAGAATTCTGGTAAGCCTGTTGAGCTTGAATTGCTACTTGAAGAGTTTGTTCAAATTGTTGGGACGGATTTCCGACCTGTGATCGTGAACCCTGGGAGTTCTGTTGTTGATCTTGTAATTGCGATTGTTGAGAGATTTGTATAGCACGGGCTGTGACTTGGTTAAACGGGTTTTGCCTTCGACTATTTTGGTAAACTTGTTGATCTTGAATTACTGCCTGAAGAGCTTGTTCATGTTGTTGAGAGGCTTGTTCATACTGAGATTGTGGTCCCTGAGGGTCTTGTTGTTTCCGTTGTTGTTGAATTTGTTGAAGTTGCTGCGTATTAAGAAAGCAATGATATTTTAGTAAATTTAGGAATTTCGTATTTATAAAAATATTTAATAAGTATCATTTAAAATCTCACATTTACACAGTATCCAGTAAAGTATATTTGTAATAATTTAACAAAAAACTAGTGAATATAATTTTGGTTCAGTAATTTAGCCAGTTGAAATGAAAACTATGACATAACTTGGAAGTTCGTTGGTCGATCCATGTTGATGAACCAATATATTTAGGGAATAGGTGATCTTTTTACTCGATACTTGATTTTTTATATTTATATTTATATATATATATATATATATATATATATATATATATATATATATATATATATATATATATATATATATAAAAGCACTGTATTTATGAAGCAATTTCTTTAACCCTTCCCCTCCTACTTCATTGACACCTTATATGTTTGACAATAAACATAAAATAAAAATAACACATTTTTCAAATTTCTCGACTCTTAGAATCCCGACAAGGACGTATAACACAATACTAATACCAAGAAAAACCTTTAACTCCCACTTCGTTTATATGTCTAGCCATAAAAATACACATTTCTTAGATTCCTGAACTCCAAGAACTCTGAAAAGGACTTAAAACACGATATAGGCGATGAAATGCCTCTAATTTCCTCTCTTCTATAATATATATGAAATGCAACATCTCTCTATCTGTCTATCTGTCTGTCTGACCGTTAGTGCGCTTATCACTCGAGAACCACCTATCCGATTTACGTTTTTTTCTTTTAAATTCATACATATGTTCTCTGGCCAGGTAATAGGATATATTTTATTACGTTAGGTAACATAAGGAATAGGTAGTGATGATAATAGTGAATCAAGTCGCAAAAAAAGTTTGCCGCTAGTGCGCTCTCTTGCAATACGCTGCCTAAACCGTTAAATATGGAACAAAACTCGTATCATGTAGAATATAATACATATAAAATGCAACGTCTCTCTGTCTGTTTGTGCGTTAGTGTGCTTATCACTCGAGAACCACTTATCCGATTTACGTGTTTTTTTTTTTTAAATTCATATAAATTCTATGGTCAAGTTTTATAATAATAATCTATATTATATATATATATATATATATATATAATATTATATTTCATATATATATATATATATATATATATATATATATATATATATAATATATATATATATATATATATATATATATATATATATACCATATATATATATATATATATATATATATATATATATATATATATATATATATAAACTTGATTGGTTTTTTTCTTGGGTACTTAGGTTCTTTTGGAAAATACAAACTAGTTTATTTGACGTTTCGCCTTATTTTTTTTAGGCATTTTCAAAAATTCTTTATTTTGTAATATTCATTCTAAAATTAGAAAACACAAGGTTAAAATCTTTTAAGTCAAATTACAGGTTTAAAAACATATAACATTTTTACGCACACTCGGACATTTAAAATTTTTACACCATAACAAAAATATAAAACAAATTACGCACGAGTATGTACCTTGAAAGTCAACTAACATATTTGTGTGTTTGTGAATTTCAAATTCTATATTTCTTTCAGCATATCGTGTCTCGTATTTTTTACTGATTTTTTTAAATTTTATTATCTATAATGGGTGTCTTAACTAAAAAATTATTATTGATGTTAAGTATATATACCATTTTGTATTATTAAGAGGATATGCATGCCAACATGTTTATTTTTTAATTAAATTTGTGTAGATATGACTGATTCCTCTTATGTCAGTCTTATAATTCACAGTGTTTTTATCTTTTTTTATTTCAATCGTCTCTTTGATCTGTAGTTTGGCATAATTCCGCTCTTTGCAGAGGACCTTAGTTTCATTAAATTTAAAGTCATGATTTTCTTCTGCTTCGTGTTTACTGAGGGCAGTGGAAGCATTCCTAGTATATTTGTGTCCATTCAGTCTGTTTTTTAGTAAATGAGAAGTCATTCCAATATATTTTTCTTCGGACAATTCGCACACGGTATTGCATACACAACATTAGATTTTTGTGTATGCAATACCGTGTGCGAATTGTCCGAAAAAAGGTATATACTCGTGAGTAATTTGTTTTATATTTTTGTTATGGTGTAAATATTTTAAATGTCCGAGTGTGCGTAAAAATGTTATATATTTTTAAACCTGTAATTTGACTTAAAAGATTTTAACCTTGTGTTTGCTAATTTTAGAATGAATATTACAAAATAAAGAATTTTTGAAAATGCCTAAAAAAAATAAAGCGAGACGTCAAATAAACTAGTTTGTATTTTCCAAAAGAACCTAAGTACCCAAGCAAAACCAATCAAGTTTATGTAAACAAAAGGTTCAACAGAAAAATTATTATATATGTTATATATATATATATATATATATATATATATATATATATATATATATATATATATATATATATATATAACGCAACGTCTCTTTGTCTGTCTGTCTGTGCGTTAGTGCGCTTATCACTCGAGAACCACTTATCAGATTTACGTGTTTTTTTTAAATTCATATATATATTCTCTAGCTAGGTTATAGGATATATTTTACCAGGTGTACAAGTATGAAATGCGGATTTCAGACAACAGATGGTGCACCAGTGCACTTTGTGCTATAAAAATTGGACACTGCGCCAGTTTGTTGTGTCATCAACAAGTGTCAGACGCGCACGAGTGATAAATTGAAAAAGTGTGTGCATAGTGTTGTGTTGTTGTGTTCAATATGTCGAAATTTATACTGAACAAGGAGCATTCACGGACAGCATTAATTTTTTGTTTTAATTTGAAAAAAACTGCTGTTGAATCATACCGATTACTTCGAGAAGCTTATGTTGAACATGCCTCATCGCAAGATACATGTGAACGATGGTTTCGGCGTTTCAAAAGTGGTGACTTCGATGTTGCAGACAAGGAACGTGGAAAACCGCCAAAAAAATACGAAGATGTGGAATTGCAAGCATTGTTGGACGAAAGTGATTCGCAAACACAAAAACAACTCGCCGAGCAATTGGGCGTTAGTCAACAAGCTGTTTCCAATCGGCTACGAGAGATGAGAAAGATTCAGAAGACCGGTAGATGGGTACCACATAAGTTGAACAGCAGGCAAATGGAAAAGCGCAAAAACACCTGGGACATTTTGCTCGCTCGGTACAAAAGGAAGTCGTTTTTGCATCGTATAGTTACAGTGGATTTATTTTGAGAATCCCAAGCGCAAAAAATCATCGGTAGACCCAGGCGCACCATCTACATCGACCGAAAGACCGAATCGCTTTGACAGAAAGACGACGCTCTGTGTTTGGTGGGACCGGAGGGGCGTGGTCTATTATGAGCTGTTAAAACCTGGGGAAACGGTTAATACTAAACGTTACCAACAACAGTTGACCGATTTGAACCGTTTGCTGCTTGAAAAAAGGCCATGACAATGCTCCATCAAATACGGCAAAACCAGTTCGCGACACGTTGGAAGCACTCAGCTAGGAAGGTCTACCCCATGCGGCCAACTCACCAAACTTGGCTCCTTCTGATTACCACTTGTTTGCATCGATGGGTCACGCACTTGCTGAGCAGCGCTTTCGTTCGTACGAAGATGTGAAAAAGTGGCTCGATGAATGGTTTCGCAGCAAAAGGGGAAGATTTTTACTGGCGTGGTATTCACAAATTGCCCGAAAGATAGGAAAAATGTATAACAAGCGATGGAGCATAGTTTGAATAAAGCACTTTTTATCATTCTTTCGAATTTAACATGTTTTTTTTAGAAAAAAAATCCGCATTTCATACTTGTACACCTGGTATTACGTTAGGTAACATAAGGAATAAGCAGTGACGATAATAGTGAATCAAGTCCACGCGAGCGGAGCCGCGGGCACGGCTAGTACTTAATAAACTTCTTATACGTTTTAAACATAAATAATGGGTAAAAAAATAACACAACCTTCAGATTCCTCATTCCTAAAAATCCTGAGAAGAACGTATAACACGCAATGCTTTAACTCCTTACGTATTCGACTATAAATTCGTTCAATATCTCATCCAAAAAAAATATATAAAATTTCTGACCTCCACACCCCTTTTTCCCTCTTTCCTATTGCGATATTGCTCAAAATCTGTAGGTTTCTTTCCTAAGTCAAATTCGCTATATTATTTCGTTCGAAAGTTATCGTGCTAACAGATAAATAGACTGACAGACTGACCGAAACGGGATCTGATCTAGGGTCCCTAAATCGTGAAGAAAAATAAAAATCTCGGAGGGTGATTTTTTTTTTCAGAATAAAATACTTCCCTTTACCAAGGAAAATGTATTAGACGTTGTGAAAAAAACACAGGGTAGTAACGATATAAAAAACTAACTAACCTGAATGGCTTGTTGGACTTGAGCTTGTCTAGACTGTTGAACAAGTAGTTCAGCAACTTGTTGAATTGGAGTTTGTCGTTCCTGTTGTTGTTGGCTTTGTGGCTGGTTTTGCTGCTGTTGCAATTGTTCAATGGCATTTAGGATTTTAGCTTGTTGCTCTTGTCGGATAATTTGTTGTGCTGCATCTTGAGCCAGTTCTTGAGCTAATTGTTCTGCGCGGGTCTGTTGTTCAACTTCTTGAAATAGGTCCTGTGATCTATATGCATTCTGTTGTTGAATGGCTTGTAGCTGGTTTCCTGTTTGACGCCTGCTTACTCGTGAAGCATTGGCCAACGCCAATAGAACCACAAATATAATAGTTTTCATGATGAAGTAGTGTCACCTCAAACAACTGTGCTTTTTGCAACATTACTTGCTATTTTTATATGCAAAAATTATCAAAATTTGTACCACCCGCAAAGGCAAGAATGCTAATTATTGCGTAAGAAAAAAACATAACTGATTAAAGAGGCAATTAAATTTAAAAAATATATTATCTTGAAAATATTTCCAGTTTATAAAAAATAATATGTGCCACTTTATGGATGATTCTGGATGGTACTTTAATAACAGTTGCATTTTCTATTGTGTAAAAGAAATGCATGTGTAAATAACAGTAGTATAATCCATGCATACAAATTAGTAAAATTATATATACATATATATATATATATATATATATATATATATATATATATATATATATATATATATATAAACATATGATTTTTAGGAAGTATCAACCTTGAAACGATACGTGTCAAAATTTCATGACATTTCGACGATTAGTTCACAAGTTACAGTGGTTTTAGTGACGCTACTGCTGCTACTGATATTTTAAAAACAATGGAAAAAATCGAATTTCGTCTGTTGATTACACACTGTTTTTTGATGGGAAAAAAAATGCCGTTCAAGCAAAGTAATGGCTTGATAAATGTTACGGGGACTATGCCCCTGGAAAATCACTCATTATTTACTGGTATGCTGAATTTAAACGCGGTCGTACAGATACAAATGATGCTGAACGCTCTGGACTACCAAATGAGGTGGTTACACCGGAAAAACATAAAAAAAATCCACAAAATTGTTTTGGATGACCGTAAAGTGAAATTACCTGAGATAGCTGACACCTTAAAGATATCAAAAGAACGTGTTGGTCAAATTTTGCATGAACATTTGGGAATGAGAATGCTCTATTCGAAATGGGTACTGCGTTTGCTCACAGTGGACCAAAAACAACAACGTGTTGATGATTCTGAGCGCTGTTTGGACCTGTTTGAGAGCAACAAAAAGGATTTTTTCATGCGATATGTGGCAATGGATGAAATATGGATCCACCACTACACACCAGAATTATATCGGCAGTCAGCTGAGTGGACAGCAGCCGGTGAAAGCTGCCCGAAGCGACCAAAGACAAAACAGTCGACTGGGGAGGTTCTGGCCACTGTATTTTGGGATGCGCAAGGAATAATTTCCATCGATTATGCTAAGAAGGGAAAAACCATCAATAGCGAATATTATATAAAGTTATTGGCGCGTTTGAAAGCAGAAATCGCAAAGAAACGGCCCCAAATTAACAAGGAAAAAGTGCTCTTTCATCAAGACAATGCACCATGTCACAAGTCAATGCTTACGATGGCAAAATTGCATGAATTGCTTCATCATCCACCTTATTCTCCAGATTTGGTCCCCAGCGACAATTATATATTCACAGACCTCAAAAAAATGCTCGCGAGAAAGAGATTTGGCTTCAATGAAGAAACTGAGGCCTATTTTGAAGGTAAAGACAAGTCCTTCTACAAGAAAGGTATAGAAATGTTAGAAAACCATTGGACTGATTGTATTACTTTTAAAGGAGACTATATTGATGAATAAAGTCGAATTTAGCAGAAAAAATGTGTTTTAAGTAGCTAGACCAAAAACTTTTCAGCCTACGTGTTATCTTACAAAAAGGGATTATTTTGTTTCTGCTGAAAATGCGCTACAGTTCAGCCGATACTCAAAAAAGGCAAGAGGACCTTGCTTCCGTAAACAAAGGTTAACAGATCTTCTAACTTATGTAACACATAATTGAATATTTCTGTGAATCTCGAGCGGTTACACTTGATATATCCAAGGCTTTCGACCCTGTTTGGCATAACGGATTGCTGGCTAAGGTACGCTCTTATGGTATGTCTGAAAAATTTTGTATATGGCTCTCGTGTTTCTTCAGACAGCGTTCTTTTCAAGTGGCATTCGTTGAATTTCTTTCTAAAAGGCTGCTTGAAAAGGGTTGTACGAGGAGTAACAAGCTGAACCTCATACGGATGTGAGGTATTAGTGCGATGTGCATTCCTAGCATGCATCGCTATAGGAGGAATTAAGCGGGGTACATCCATCGAACACTTCTCATGAAAATACTTTTATAATAGACTTGACGCCAACTTTTCTTCTATGTTCCAAAGAATAAAGGTTGCTGGTGAGTTCTGCGTCTCCAATCAGGCGAACAACGCTCTGCTGGATAGAATCAACAAATACAGTGTACGTTTGGGAGAAGAGTCCCAAACATGTGAGCAATTTTCCATCGTCGGTCGAATTTGAGCTTTGTACAGAATTAACAGTTGTTGTAGAGTGTATAGCTTTCTAGTTCAAAGTAATATTCTCAGCTTTTGAGAAGCTCTCTTTGCTATGCATGCAACATGTTCTTGTCAAGATGTATTTCTCTCCAAATTACGCCCAGCAAATTGTGTAACGATGTTAGAGGTATGGAGTGCCCGGACATGAATATGTCAGGTTCAGCATCGTTAGAAAAAACTGCCGCCTGAGTTTTTGTATCATTAAATTTTACTTGATTATTATCACCTCAAGATAGAAATTCTTCCAGGTCTTTGTTAAGTTGAACGACTTCCTGCTGCCTGTGGATATTTGCTTGAGTGGTCGATGTTTGAGAGTTTAAGTGAATGCAGTAGATTGGATTCCTGGTCCTTTCCAGCAGACCATTAATATAAAAGAGAAAGAGAGGAGGATACAGTATGGAGTCCTAAGGTACACCGGCATTTCTAGTGAAGGTACTAGAAAGAAATCTGTCGACTACCATTCGTAAAGAACGCTTTCTGAGGTAACACGAGATCAGTAAACAAAACTTTTCAGATATACCATAACAGCGTAGCTTAGCCAACAATCTATCATGCATTGGATATATCAAGTGCAACCGCCGGAAATTCCTCAAAGTGTTCAATTGCGTTATTCCAAACATGTGTTATATACGTTAGAAGATCTCCTGTTGATCTTTGTTTACGAAAGTCATATTGTTGCTCGATAATAATATTGAATCCTTCTAGGTATCTTAGAAGATGCTGATTTATAGCCTTCCATAACTTCTGATATTATTGACGGCAGTGTGACTGGTCGGCAGTTGTTTGGCATGTTCTTCTTGCCTTTTTTGGATATCGGCTGAATTGTAACTCTTTACCAGTAGGAAGGAAATATTCCCTTTCTGTAGAATAGGCTGAAAAGTCTAGTTCGCTGGCGCATTTTCTGAGTATTATGGCAGGCATTCCGGCAGCGTCAGAAGCTTTTTTGGTGTCTACGTTTTATTATACGTTCTCTGAAGACATTATCGGGAATTCTTAACTGCACTATGGGAATAGTTGGTGGTTTTTTCCTTGGAAATAAACAGTATGAAGCAAAAAATTCAGTTCATAAGTTGGCTTTATCAACTTATGTTGTTGCAATGCAACTGGCCATGTGAGTGGCGATATAGTGGATGTAGTGAAATTCTTTAGTGAAATCTTCTGTATGTTGTGTTTTATACTGTATTTTATTTCATTTCTGTTCTCTGTTTTATCTATATTATTTTATTTTATTATATTTTGTTTCTAATTTTTTTTTCATGTGAAAACAGTTTGTATAAAAAATCCAAAATATCTTTCTGTCTATAAAAGGCAAATTCCTCTAAAAAAGTTTATTCGTCAGTTACAGTCCATTTTGCTTGGAATCATTGAGTAGTCAGTGGGAAATCGTTGTTTTTAGGATTAGATCGTGTCAAATTAGGGTGACTTTCCGACCTTTCGCCTACGATTGCACGAGATATCTTCAAGTATCTTCACTCACTAGTATTCAGTATTCAAATGTCGAAAAGTAAAGCTCCCTGAAGTTGCCTCGTGTAGTTGTAAGCCAAACATCGGAAAATCACTCTCATTTTACATAATCTAATCCCAAGAATAACAATTTTTTTTATCTAACCAAGGCCGTGAAAACTATCGTTCCATGGGTTGTTAAGTTAAAATTTAGGATTTCTTGTAACTTATAATCGTACATATGACCTCAGTATTAGTATTGTAAAAATATATGTGAATGTTAGTACATTTTAAACGTGAACACGAAAAAAAGGCATGACTGCGGCTACTCAGATGAATATCCGCAGACAGCAGGAAGTTATTCAACTTAACAAAGACCTGGAAGAAATTCTATCTTGGGGTGACAGTAACCAAGTGGAATTTAAGGCTACAAAAACCCAGGCGGCAGTTTTCTCTAAAAAAGTTAACGTGGTTGAACCCGACTTAGTTATGTCGGGGCATTCCATCCCTCTAACATCGTCACTCAATTTGTTGGGAGTTAATTTGGGAGCAAATATGTCCTGGCATGAACATGTTGCAGGCATAGCAAGGAGAGCTTCTCAAAAGTTGGGAATATTATTTCTAATCAGAAAGCTTTACGCTCCACAACAACTGTTAATTCTTTACAAAGCTCAAATTCGACCAACTATGGAATATTGCTCCCATGTCTGGAGCTCCGCTCCCAAACATACACTGCATCTGTTGGATTCTATTCAGAGAAGAGCTGTTCGTCTGATTGGAGACCTGGAACTGACCGACGGCTTTGATTCGCTGGAACATCGAAGAACGGTTGGCGACTTGAGCCTATTCTACAAGTACTTTCATGGAAAGTGTTCGAAGGATGTGGCCCGCTTAATTCCTCCCAGAGCGATGCATGTTAGAAGTACATGTCGCGCTAATTCTTCACATCCGTATGAGGTTCAGCTTGTTATACTCCTCGTACAACGCTCTTCAAGCAGTCTTTTATATGGAGAACATCATCCCTTTGGAATAATTTGCCCAGGACTGTGTTTCCCGCCAAGTACAATCCACAGCGATTGAAGAACAACGTGAAACGCTTTTTTTTTCCGCACACGTGTCGCTCCTGTAGCGCTTTAGGGACTTCCCTGTAGCACGTGTGCTAGGCCCATAAAAAAAAAAGGAAAACTATAAAAAAATTTTGAAGCACTATTTGATAACAATGGAAACACTAATTTTGTTTTATTTAATCAGTTTTTTAGATTGTAGCTACAGAAACGTCAGTCCACAGGTTCAACTTGCATTTACCTATCTTTATTTTGTTAGTTTGCTATTTCTATTATAAATAGTAAATTAAAACGGTTACAACACACAAATTGCAATCAAAGTCTCTTAGAATATACATAGAGTTTATTTTCTGATCAAACAAAATTACTACCTTTATGGAAACATGACAATTATTTACGTTATAACAATTTCAAATCGTAGCTAAAGCAAATAATCATAACGGCCACTAAGATATTTTCAAACAAGGTACGGGTAATTATATTCAAGCCTGCATCATTACTGGCATTCGCATAGACATCATCATCATAGGGTTGTACATTTGTTGTTGAACTTGACGAGAAACCATTTGTTGTTGAAGTTGCTTCTGTTGGCTTATTAATACTTGCTGAAGTTGAGATATTACTATTTCTTGAGCCAACTGTTGAGTCATTAGCTGTTGTTTCTGTTGTTGCATTTGTTCTTGCATTACTTGTAATTCTTGAACAACATCTGAGTGTACACTTTGTTGTTGAAGAATTGTTTGTTGAGCCTGTAATTCTTGCATTCTTTGAGTCAGAAATTGCTGTTGCATTTGAAGTTGCTGAACTTCATATTCATGTTGAGTAATGAGACTGTGAAAATAAATTTATTTTAGTTGGTCGATATTTATTAAGCTGAATGAAACCAAAAAAATTAATAATACAATATTTTCCTAGGTTTTATATATTCTACTTACGCTTTAGTTTGTTGCATGTTGTTCCGTTCCATAAGTTGTTGGACTTGGAGTTGGAAGTTATTAATTCTCTGTGCCATTGCGATAGCTACAGTAGGATTCTGGACGGATAGTTGGTTTTGCAAATTTCGAAGAGACATTTCAGCTTCCATTGCAACTTCGAGGGACTGCTTCATTTGACTTCTTGGACTAGTCTGTCTGCCGTTCATAGTTTCTTTTTGTTCCATCATATCTTGTTGCATTTCTTGTACAGCGCGTTGCTAAATATAAATATTTTAAATGTTTAAATGAACAAACAAAACTAATAAAATACATGAATGGTCAAGCTAAATAATTTGTTTAAATATCTACCATATTATAAAAGTGTGATTTCTACAAAAGTGTAGGGTATTAAGTTTTTTTATTAACACGTAGGCTGAAAATTTTTTTGTTTGACACACAGATGTCGACCTTTTCAAAAAAATTCATATGATTTTTAGGAAGTATCAACCTATAAACGTTACGTATCAAAATTTCATGACATTTCGACGATTAGTTTACAAGTTATAGTGGTTTTAGCGACGCCACTTTTGATATTTTTAAAACAATGAAATAAATCGAATTTCGTGTGTTGATTAAACACTGTTTTTTGATGGGAAAAAATACCGTTCAAGTAAAGTAATGGCTTGAGAAGTGTTACGGGGATTCTGCCCCTGGGAAAATCACTCATCATTTATTAGTATGCTGAATTTAAACACGGTCGTACCGACACAAATGATGCTTGACGCCTAAATGAGGTGGTTACACCGGAAAACCTCAAAAAAATCCACAAAATTGTTTTGGATGACTATCAAGTGAAATTGCGTGCTATAGCTGACACCCTAAAGATAGCAAAAGAACATGTTGGTCATATTTTGCATGAACACTTGGGTATGAGAAAGCTCTGTTCGAAATGAGTACCGCGTTTGCTCACAGTGGACTAAAAACAACCTGTTGATGATTCTGAGCGCTATTTGGACCTGTTTAAGCGCAACGAAAAGGATTTTTTCATGCGATATGTGACAATGGATGAAACATGAATCCACCACTATACACCGGAATCAAATCTTCAGTTAGCTGAGTGGAGAGCAGCCGGTGAAAGCCGCCCGAAGCGACCAAAGACACAACTGGCGGCTGGGAAGGTTTTGGCTTCTGTATTTTGAGATGCGCATGGAATAATTTTCATCGACTGTGCTGAGAAGGGAAAAACTATCAATAGCGAATATTATATAAAGTTATTGGTGCGTTTGAAGCTAGAAATCGCAAAGAAATGGCCCCACATGAACAAGAAAAAAAGTATTCTTTCATCAAGACAATGTACCGTGTCACAAGTCAATGGTTACGCTGGCAAAATTGCATGAATTGCTTCCTAATCCACCGTATTCTTCAGATTTGGCCCCCAGCGATTATTATCTATTCGCAGCCCTTAAAAAAATGCTGGCGGGAAAGAGACTTGGCTCCAATGAAGAAATTATCGGCGAAACTGAGGTCTATTTTGAAGACAAAGACAAATCTCTCTATAAGTAAGGTCGCTCTTGAAGGAGAATGTGTTGATGAATAAAGTCGAATTTTGCAAAAAAATTTTGTTTTAAGTAACTATACCAAAAACTCTTTAGTCTACATGTTATTTTGGACTTTTCCTCTGAGTTTAAAGTTGAAGATCCCAATATGAAAGTAATAAGGCCCATCTAAGTGTGCATTCATAAAATCAGATTCCCTAAAAACTCAGAATACAATACCTGTGCCATTTGCCGAATTACAGATTCTGTAGGCATCATATCTTGAGTCTGCTGTTGAATTTGTTGGATGGATTGTTGCATTTGGGCCAGTTCTGCTTGCTGGGCTTGGCGAACTATTTGTTCAGCCATTTGACGAGCTACGGCTGCTTGATTAACCATATCAGCCATATTTCCCGTTTTTTGAACTTCTACATTCGCGTAGTTTATTATTTGTTGCATTTGTTCCTGTTGTACGTGTTCGGTCATGTCATGAGCCATTTGCTCAGCTCCTTGATTTGTTTGATCAGCACTACAAAGGCCACTACAAACTCCCATTGTGGGCATTACTGGGATTCTTTGGCTCTTCATAACGTCTGAATTTACCATCATATTTAGATCCCCTATCGTTCCTACAGAATATTTAAGAAAATATATAAGGAGAATCTATGAAAACTAACCTAAATGTTTTTTTCACAAAAGCACACGAACATGTATAATTCAAATGAAAGTACAGTCAGTTTAGCTGAAAATGAAAATGCAGCAATTCTTACTTTCCTTGTTAAAATCGCTTCTTGAGATTTAAATGCAATTATTTTTAATCAATCATATAAGAGATATAAATAATTTAATTGAGGGCGAGATGTTTGAATGTATGTAATTTTTCCATTTGTAGTTTTATATAAATTATATTATACATATATCGTAAATTTTATTTGTAAAAATTGAAACAAAATAGAGGTAAAAATTTAGGACTTGATAAAAAACATGAGTGCTTTTTTTGCGCTGAAATTATATTTTTCAAACTAACCTCCAACCATCATTCCTTGCATTGGCATTACTCCTTGTGGTATCATGGTTCGTTGCCACGCCATTGTACCTTGTCTACCCATCATTACTTTTGGATCAATTCTTTGTAGTTGTCCAATAGGAGAGGCATTTCCAATGGCTAAAATAGCTGTTAAAATAGCAAGAACCTTCATATTGGATACTGGCAAATATAAAGTAATATATTTCAGACTAAAGTAACTTTCCCTTGGCAATGATGTTTTATATACGTAAGTTTTATCAGCAAAAAAATAGAGTTGCTTACATGCTTTTAAAATTTCTTGCGTAATATAAATATTGTTTTCTTATTCAGGCATTTTGTCAATAAATTAAAAGTATGCAAAGGTGAAAAGTCACTGACAGTAGTATGATAAAGTAGGTATCTCTTTTGCTTAAGTTCAACGCATCCAGTTAGCAACCGGCACACGATTTTCATGTCGGAATGTTTATTTTAATTAAAAAACAAAAAAGCACAATTAAATTTAAAATAATTCTTAACCTTAACAATCTTATAACGATGTATATACGAAAGTTGGTAATTTCTACTTAAATCAGATTTTTCGGCATTTTTCTGTTTAGTCAACGGGGAGATTTTATTACACATCTTCCACCTCGCGATAGCCTCCGTCTACCCAATAATTGACCGTTATATACGAGTACAGTGAGCTCAATTTATTTGAGACCAATTTTAGTATTTAATAATTTCCTTCGCTTGCAAATGATTACTGCCATCTTTGCATTTTTTAGGATACACTGTTCAAATACCTGAGTTCCTGCCTCGGATATTTAAACAAAACAAACTCTTAGGACGCTAAATTGAGACTATAGATTATACGAGTACAACTTTTATTCCTATTTAGGGGTATTTTGAGTGTTCCGTACGGAAGACTTATAGGATCGGTGTCCGTTTATCTGTCCGTTTGTCTGACTGTCCGTCTGTCACACCCGATTTTCTCTGGAACTATTTGACATAGAAGATGAAAGTTGGTACAAATATAGGAATTTCATGGCCTAATCAGAGCCGTGTTCTTTTGAAAGTTAAATTTTGACTTAAGGGGTTAGTTTTTGGGGGTGAAATCTCAAGTGAAGAAAAATTTTTTTTATCAGGTCATCGAATGGGGTGTCAAATGAACGCTTATAAAAACACGAGTTCAAAAATATGTATGATATAATACTCGCGCAAATTTTTCTTCATAATATTTTCAAAAAGCAGCCAAACATCGTTGTCCTCGCCCCTCAAAAATTTTGAAAAAATTCCGGAATATTCTCCATAAAGTGTAGATTGAAGGAAAATTATGACGAGTGCGTTACCTTTGATAAGTTATATCTAAATTTCGAGGCCATTAGTTTTCAACATAAATCGGAAACACGCTTTGTTGTAAACTCATTTTGGATGTGTTTTATGAAGTCACTGTAACAATTTTTTTTATTTTAAAAGCAATCAGCGTATGGTACACTTATTGCGCAAGTCCGACTTGCACTAAGCTGGTTTTTTTTTAAAAATTTAAGTTGATTTCCTATTGCATATCAGCGTCTAATTAAAATTTATAATTTAATTTTATATTAGCCTAAAAAAATAATGTATGAAAATATTTTAAAACCTTTTGCGATACTCTTTGTAAATGAATTCTAGGAAATCCAGACCAAACATGTTGAAAGGTCTTGATATGTCTGAAATTCACGAGGAAGAATTTGTTCTTTTTTTGGTTAAAATGTATTAATAAATCGGAAATTATGATTAAATGAGATGTTCAGTTGCAATATTTAGTTCTAACTATTTTTGCTGGCGAGTATTTGCTGAGCTGTCAGCATCTTTAACTTTAAGTACCCTTGTTTAAGGTTTAGAGAATTTTCAACTTCAGCAAAACTTAAAAAACGAGAGTTATATTTACAAATAGACTATTATATGGTCTATTAATATTCACGTTTGGAATTAAGGAGTATTATCATTTTACAACACTGTATATAAAAGAGCGTAGAGAAGGCAGTTATAGGAATCAGAATTTAGCAAGATTAATTGCGTGTTTTGGTTGGTATTGGTCATCCCGCCAAATTCTGGTTGCAATACATATCTTTCCAGCGCTCTTTTATTTACAGTGTTGTGAAATGGTGTTTCCTTAATTATAAACAGGCTATTATAAAGTATAGACTATTATATACTCTATCTCTTAGCGTATTTTTAAATTAAATTTCTTAATTATTATAATAATTTCATAAAAAATCTCCAATACACCCATAACATTATTATAACAAAGTTGTGTATATTAAAGACTATATACAAGTGTCAGATAACAATCAAGGGATCAAAACTATTTTAAATTGTTTTCTTATTTTCTCATTTCACACCAATCCTGAGGACATGGAGTTATTTTTGGTGGACTACATGGATCACAGGGGGGTGGAGGGTCATGAACTCCCACAGATTTCTCACCTACAATGTTCAAAGAAAAAAAGTAAAAATGGCGTATTTGTTGGTTATTGCTCAAAAACGTTTACAGCAAATGAGCTTTCGGCGGTCTCACTTGAGTGAGATTTTAAGTATTTGATGCAACAATCGATTATTTTAAGGTTCGTGTACTCAGGGGTTTTTTTTTTCAGAATTCCATACCAAATCAATCATCCATTTAAAGTCGATTGCGATAAGGAAAACGGGGTTTGAATTACAAATCTGTTCGACGTTCAGCGCCCGATGAAATTAGCTAGTCTTGGTGTTATTCAGAAAGTTACTTTTGTAGTACGAACCGCTTTGAATATCGTACGGGTGTTACAACATAAATTTAATAATTTTAAAAGCTCATTGCGTATAATTATATACAATTTATTAAAATACAAATTAAAATATGTTTAACTGTCAAAGGTAAATGTAATATTACTGATGGATTTCTCTATTAGCCAAAAATATACACTTCATTAAGTTAGACTTTTAATGATATTGTCAAACCCGGTGAACCAAGGCATAACACGTAGGCTGAAAAGTTTTTGGTGTAGCTACTTAAAACACATTTTTTTGCGAAATTTATTCATCAATATAGTCTCCTTTACATAATATTTGCTATTGATGGTTTTCCCTTCTCAGCATAGTCGATGAAAATTATTCCATGGCCATTCCAAAATACAGAG